>CM065590.1:471392703-472054798 GCA_033119425.1 Bufotes viridis
CAGTGTTGTAATTTTGGTGAAAAAAAGGCCAATTTAATCAATCTGGTGTTTGTTAGACCAGAAACAGTAGGCCTCACGTTTTCACTCCTGTAAAAGGAATTATATCTCCCGTGTGGGAATCTATGTACCAAAACTAGCATTTTAAAAATTCTGGTGTCCAATTTGCAGCAGTCTTCTTGTAATTAATACCGCAAAAGGCATTATTGTCCAGTGTTGTAATTTTGGTGAAAAAAAGGCCAATTTAATCAATCTGGTGTTTGTTAGACCAGAAACAGTAGGCCTCACGTTTTACTCCTGTAAAAGGAATTATATCTCCCGTGTGGGAATCTATGTACCAAAACTAGCATTTTAAAAATTCTGGTGTCCAATTTGCAGCAGTTTTCTTGTAATTAATACCGGAAAAAGGAATTATATCTTCCAGTGTGGGAATTTTGGGGCTAAAAAATAATATATTTTATTGTGGTGCGAGTTGAATCGCAACAATGAGGAAACATTCTATTAAGGGACGAGGGCGCGGTCGTGGTGGTGTCCGTGGAGCCTCTGTTGCTGGCAGAGGACGTGGCCGTTCGGCCTCAGGCGCACAAAGTAGTGAACCAACTCCCTCAAGTAGCCGGCAGAATTTACAGCGATATTTGGTGGGGCCCAATGCCGTTATGAGGATGGTAAGGCCTGAGCAGGTACAGGCATTAGTCGATTGGGTGGCCGACAGTGCTTCCAGCACGTTCACCACATTGTCTTCCGCCCAGTCTTCTGCGGAAGCGCACAGGTGGCACCTGAAAACCAAGCCCATCAGTCTGTCACATCACCCCCATGCATATCAGGGAAACTGGCTGAGCCTCAAGTTATGCAGCAGTCTCTTATTCTGTTTGAAGACTCTGCTCCCACGGTTTCCAGGGCGTCCACCTAGCCCTTCCCCAGCGGTGGAAGACATTCCATGCACTGACGCACAACCACTTATGTATCCAGATGATGAGGACATGGGAATACCACCACAGCAGAGTGACCGAGTCTCTGATGATGACGAAACACTGGTGCCCACTGCCGCGTCTTATTGCAGTGTGCAGACTGAACAGGAGGAGGTCAGGGAGGAAGACTGGGTGGAAGACGATGCAGAGGACGATGAGGTCTTAGACCCCACATGGACTGAAGGTCGTGCCGCTGACTTAAATAGTTCAGAGGAAGAGGCAGTGGTGAGACCGAGACAACAGCGAAGCCAAAGAGGGAGCAGGGGCAAAAGCAGAACAGCCGCCGTCCAGAGAGTTCGCCTGCTATTGGCCAGCGCCAACAGGGACCCAGCACCCCAAAGGCATCTTCAAGGAGTTCCCTGGCATGGCACTTCTTCAAACAATGTGCTGAGGACAAGACCAGAGTGGTTTGCACGCTGTGCCATCAGACCCTGAGGCGAGGCATTAACGTTCTTAACCTGAGCACCACCTGCATGATCAGGCATCTACATGCAAAGCATGAACTGCAGTGGAGTACACACCTTAAAAACAAGGAACCCGCTCAGGCTCCCCTGCTCCCTCTACCGCTGCTGCCTCGGCTTCCGCCTCGAGAGGAATGTTGCCACCTGCCGAGCAGCAAACAGAGGATGTGCCACCGACACCACCACCACCACCGCCACCGTCACCTAGCGTCTCCACTATTTCACACAGCAGCGTTCAGCTCTCCATCTCTCAAACCTTTGAGAGGAAGCGCAAATTCCCACCTAGTCACCCTCGAGCCCTTGGCCTGAATGCCAGCATTTCTAAACTACTGGCCTTTGAAATGCTGTCATTCCGGCTGGTGGACACTGAACAGCTTCAAACAGCTGATGGCCATGGCTGTCCCCCAGTATGTGGTTCCCAGCCGCCACTACTTCTCCAAGACAGCCGTGCCTTCCCTGCACATGCAAGTGTCCGATAAAATCAAGTGTGCACTGCGCAACGCCATTTGTGGCAAGGTCCACCTAACCACAGATACGTGGACCAGTAAGCACGGCCAGGGACGCTATATCTCCCTAACTGCACACTGGGTAAATGTAGTGGCGGCTGGGCCCCAGGCGGAGAGTTCCTTGGCGCACGTCCTTCCGCCGCCAAGGATCACAGGGCATCATTCTTTGCCTCCTGTAGCCTCCTCCTCCTACTCGGCTTCCTCCTCCTCCTCTGCTTCCACCAGCTCATCCAGTCAGCCACACACCTTCACCACCAACTTCAGCACAGCCCGGGGTAAACGTCAGCAGGCCATTCTGAAACTCATATGTTTGGGGGACAGGCCCCACACCGCGCAGGAGTTGTGGCGGGGTATTGAACAACAGACCGACCAGTGGTTGCTGCCGGTGGGCCTCAAGCCCGGCCTGGTGGTGTGCGATAATGGGCGAAATCTCGTGGCAGCTCTGGGACTAGCCGGTTTGACGCACATCCCTTGCCTGGCGCATGTGCTGAATTTGGTGGTGCAAAAGTTCATTCACAACTACCCAGACATGTCAGAGCTGCTGCATAAAGTGCGGGCCGTCTGTGCGCGCTCCGGCGTTCACATCCTGCCGCTGCTCGCCTGTCAGCGCTACAGCGGAACTCTCGGCCTTCCCGCTCACCGCCTAATATGCGACGTGCCCACCCGGTGGAACTCCACCTTGCACATGCTGGAGAGACTGTGCGAGCAGCAGCAGGCCATAGTGGAGTTTCAGCTGCAGCACGCACGGGTCAGTCGCACTGCGGAACAGCACCACTTCACCACCAATGATTGGGCCTCCATGCGAGACCTGTGTGCCCTGTTGCGCTGTTTCGAGTACGCCACCAACATGGCCAGTGGCGATGCCACTGTTATCAGCGTGACAATACCAATTCTATGTCTCCTAGAGAAAACGCTTAGGGCGATGATGGAAGAGGAGGTGGGCCAGGGCCAGGAGGAGGAGGAGGATGACGGGTCGTTTTTAGCACTTTCAGGCCAGTCTGTTAGAAGTGGCTCAGAGGGAGGTTTTTTGCAACAGCAGAGGGCAGGTACAAATGTGGCCAGCCAGGGACCACTACTGGAGGACGAGGAGGATGAGGAGGAGGTGGAGGAGGATGAGGATGAAGCAGGTTCACAGCGGGGTGGCACCCAGCACAGCGCAGGCACATCCCTGGTGCGTGGCTGGGGGATACAGAGGATGATGACGATACGCCTCCCACAGAGGACAGCTTGTCCTTACCTCTGGGGAGCCTGGCACACATGAGCGATTACATGCTGCAGTGCCTGCGCAACGACAGCAGAGTTGCCCACATTTTAACGTGTGCTGACTACTGGGTGGCCACCCTGCTGGATCCACGGTACAAAGACAATGTGCCCACTTTACTTCCTGCACTGGAGCGTGATAGGAAGATGCGCGAGTACAAGCGCACACTGGTAGACGCGCTCCTGAGAGCATTCCCAACTGTCACAGGGGAACAGGTGGAAGGCCAAGGCCAAGGCAGAGGAGGAGCTAGAGGTCGCCCACGCAGCAGTGTCACGGCCAGCTCCTCTGAGGGCAGGGTTAGCATGGCAGAAATGTGGAAAAGTTTTGTCTCCACGCCACAGCTAACTGCCCCACCACCTGATACGGAACGTGTTAGCAGGAGGCAACATTTCACTAACATGGTTGAACAGTACGTCTGCACACAACTCCACGTACTGACGGATGGTTCGGCCCCATTCAACTTCTGGGTTTCCAAATTGTCCACGTGGCCAGAATTAGCATGTTATGCCTTGAGGTGCTGGCCTGCCCGGCGGCCAGCGTTTTATCTGAACGTGTATTCAGCACGGCAGGGGGCGTCATTACTGACAAACGCAGCCGCCTGTCCGCAGCCAACGTGGACAAGCTGACGTTTATAAAAATGAACCAGGCATGGATCCCACAAGACCTGACCCTCCCTTGTGCAGAGTAGTCCTTAATAACTGCCTTAAACCATGTTGTCTTGTACTCCTGGCCACTTCTTCATTGAAAATCAATTTTTGAAATTAAGTAGGATCTTGGGGTGCAACCCAGAGTTGAATGAACCTTCCTCTGTCTGGGTGCCGGGCCAAAGTACATGAAAGTGTCCTTCTCCTGTGCTGGGTGATATGAATGTTATACTTGTGCTGTCTGACATGTCTCCTTTGTGTGGGTGCAGGGGGCCAAAGTCACTGAAAGCGGCCTTCTCCTGTGGTGGGTGATCGAAATGCCTGATTCTCTGCTGTGGGACCTCTCTCCTCTTTCTGGGTGCAGGGGTCAAAGAAACAAAAGGTGGCCTACTCCTGTGGTGGTTGACATGATGCCTGATTCTCTGCTGTGGGACCTCTCTCCTCCGTGTGGCTGCAGGGGTCAAAGTCTCTAAAAGTGCCCTTCTCCTGTGGTGGTTGATGTAAAACTGATGCTTGTGCTATCTGACCTGTCTCCTCTGTGTCGGTGCTAAGGCCTAAGTCACTGAAAGCGGCCTTCTCCTGTGCTGGCTGATATAAATGCCTGAATCTCTGCTGTGGGACCTCTCTCCTCCGTGTGGCTGCAGGGGTCAAAGTCTCTAAAAGTGCCCTTCTCCTGTGGTGGTTGATGTGAAACTGATGCTTGTGCTATCTGACCTGTCTCCTCTGTGTCGGTGCTAAGGCCTAAGTCACTGAAAGCGGCCTTCTCCTGTGCTGGCTGATATAAATGCCTGAATCTCTGCTGTGGGACCTCTCCTCCGTCTGGGTGCAGGGGTCAAAGTCTCTCAAAGTGCGCCTTCTCTTGTGCTGGGTGATGTGAAACTGATGCTTGTGCCATCTGACATGGTTGCCGGGGTCCCATTAAATGGTGGCCTACTCCTGTGGTGGGTGATCTAAATGCCTGATTCTCTGCTGTGAAAACCTCTCTCCTCCGTCTGGGTGCAGGGGTCAAAGTCTCTCAAAGTGGCCTTCTCTTGTGCTGGGTGATGTGAAACTGATGCTTGTGCCATCTGACATGGTTGCCGGGGTCCCATTAAATGATGGCCTACTCCTGTGGTGGGTGATCTAAATGCCTGATTCTCTGCTGTGAAACCTCTCTCCTCCGTCTGGGTGCAGGGTCAAAGTCTCTCAAAGTGGCCTTCTCTTGTGCTGGGTGATGTAAAACTGATGCTTGTGCCATCTGACATGGTTGCCGGGGTCCCATTAAATGATGGCCTACTCCTGTGGTGGGTGATCTAAATGCCTGATTCTCTGCTGTGAAACCTCTCTCCTCCGTCTGGGTGCAGGGTCAAAGTCTCTCAAAGTGGCCTTCTCTTGTGCTGGGTGATGTAAAACTGATGCTTGTGCCATCTGACATGGTTGCCGGGGTCCCATTAAATGGTGGCCTACTCCTGTGGTGGAGTGATCTAAATGCCTGATTCTCTGCTGTGAAACCTCTCCCTCCGTCTGGGTGCAGGGTCAAAAGTCTCTCAAAGTGGCCTTCTCTTGTGCTGGGTGATGTAAAACTGATGCTTGTGCCATCTGACATGGTTGCCGGGGTCCCATTAAATGATGGCCTACTCCTGTGGTGGGTGATCTAAATGCCTGATTCTCTGCTGTGAAACCTCTCTCCTCCGTCTGGGTGCAGGGGTCAAAGTCTCTCAAAGTGGCCTTCTCTTGTGCTGGGTGATGTAAAGCTGATGCTTGTGCCATCTGACATGGTTGCGGGGTCCCATTAAATGATGGCCTACTCCTGTGGTGGGTGATCTAAATGCCTGATTCTCTGCTGTGAAACCTCTCTCCTCCGTCTGGGTGCAGGGGTCAAAGTCTCTCAAAGTGGCCTTCTCCTGTGCTGGGTGATGTAAAACTGATGCTTGTGCCATCTGACATGGTTGCCGGGGTCCCCATTAAATGATGGCCTACTCCTGTGAGTGGGTGATCTAAATGCCTGATTCTCTGCTGTGAAAACCTCTCTCCTCCGTCTGGGTGCAGGGGTCAAAGTCTCTCAAAGTGGCCTTCTCTTGTGCTGGGTGATGTAAAACTGATGCTTGTGCCATCTGACATGGTTTGCCGGGGTCCCATTAAATGATGGCCCTACTCCTGTGGTGGGTGATCTAAATGCCTGATTCTCTGCTGTGAAACCTCTCTCCTCCGTCTGGGGTGCTGGTCCGAGATAAATGAGAGTGGCGCTTCTCCGGTGGTGAGTTGATGATGACGTGCATGATTCCTATGCTGTGGGACCTGTGTCCTCTGTCTGGGTGCTGGTCCACACAAATGAGTGGCCTTCTCCGGTGGTGAGTTGATATGGCGCATGATTCCTTGCTGTGGGACCTGTATCCTCTGTCTGGGTGCTGGTCCAAAATAAATGAGTGGCCTTCTCGGTGGTGGTTGATATGACACATGATTCCTTGATGTGGGACCTCTCTCCTCTGTCTGGGTGCTGGTCCAAAATAAATGAGTGGCCTTCTCCGGTGGTGGTTGATATGACGCATGATTCCTTGATGTGGGACCTCTCTCCTCTGTCTGGGTGCTGGTCCAAAATAAATGAGAGTGGCCTTCTCCGGTGGTGGTTGATATGACGCATGATTCCTTGCTGTGGGACCTCTCTCCTCTGTCTGGGTGCTGGTCCAAAATAAATGAGTGGCCTTCTCCGGTGGTGGTTGATATGACGCATGATTCCTTGCTGTGGGACCTGCTCCTCTGTCTGGGTGCTGGTCCAAAATAAATGAAGTGGCCTTCTCCGGTGGTGGTTGATATGACGCATGATTCCTTGCTGTGGGACCTGCATCCTCTGTCTGGGTGCTGGTCCAAAATAAATGAGAGTGGCCTTCTCCGTTGGTGGTTGATATAGCGCATGATTCCTTGATGTGGGACCTGTATCCTCTGTCTGGGTGCTGGTCCAAAATAAATGAGATGGCCTTCTCCGGTGGTGGGTTGATATGAGCGCATGATTCCTTGATGTGGGACCTCTCTCCTCTGTCTGGGTGCTGGTCCAAAAAATAAATGAGAGTGGCCTTCTCCGGTGGTGGTTGATATGAGCGCATGATTCCTTGCTGTGGGACCTCTACTCCTCTGTCTGGGTGCTGGTCCCAAAATAAATGAGTGGCCTTCTCCGGTGGTGGTTGATATGACGCATGATTCCCTTGATGTGGGACCTCTATCTCCTCTGTCTAGGTGCTGGTCCAGAATAAATGAGTGGCCTTCTCCGGTGGTGGTTGATATGGCGCATGATTCCTTGCTGTGGGACCTGCCTCACTCTGTCTGGGTGCTGGTCCCAAATAAGCAGAGTGGCCTTCTCCGGTGGTGGTTGATATGAGGCATGATTCCCTTGCTGTGGGGCCTCTCTCACTCTGTCTGAGTGCACTGGTTCCTAAATGCATGAGTGGCAACTTCTCCGGTGGTGGTTGATTACCGGCTGCATGATTCACTTGCTTAGTGGGACCCTGTATCCTCTGTCTGGGTGCATGGTTCCAACATACATCGGTGGCCTTCTCCGGTGAGTGGTTGATATGACGCATGAATTCCTTGCTGTATTGGGACCTGCATCCCCTCTGTCTGGTGCTGGTCCCAAATACACTGAGTAGCCTTCTCCGGTGGTGGTTGATATGAGCGCGCTTGATTCCTTGCTGTGGACCTGTCTATCTGGTGCCTGGTCCCGTGAAGTAGCGCCCTGAACAGGGGACAGTACTGGCGCATGATTACTGATGGACCTCTATCTCGGGCCTGGTTGGCGAGCGGGTTCTCGGGAGACAATGGATTCTTGAGTGGACCTGTATCCTGTCTAGGTGCTATTAAATAATAAAGTAAGCCTTCTCGGTGGTTGATATGACGCATGATTCCTTGCTGTGGAGACCTGTATCCTCTGTCTAGGTGCTGTACAATAAATAAGTGGCCTTCTCCGGTGGTGGTTGTCTGTGTACGCAATTCACTTGCTGTGAGACCTGTATCCTCTGTCAGGTGAATCCAGTCATGGTACGCTTCTCCGGTGAGGTTGATATAGCATGATTCATGATGCTGGACACTCTCTCCTTTCTGACTCCTGAGTGCTGATCTAAATACATAAATCGGCACTTCTCAGTCGGTGGTTGATATATATTCCCTTGCTGTCGGGACCTGTATCCTCTAGTACTGGGTGCTGACTGTCCCAAAGATAAATGAGAGTGGCCTCTGCGGTGGTGAGATTGATATGAGCATGATTCACTGCTGTGGGGACCTCTCTCCTCTGTCTGGGTGCTGGTCCAAAATACATGAGTGGCCTTCTCGGTGGTGGTTGATATGACATGATTCCTTGCTGTAGGACCTGTATCCTTCTCAATCTATGTGCAATTCCCCAATAAATATAGAGTGGCCTTCTCAGGTAATTGATTGACTAGTACTGATTCTTGCTGTGCAGGACCTGTATCCTCTGTCTGCTGGTCAAGACCAGTAAAGTGGCATTCTCGGTGGTGATTGATATGACGCATGATTCCTTATTGTAGGACCTCTCCTGTCTCAGTTACTGTCTAATACGCCAAAGTGGCCTTCTCCGGTGGTGGTTGATATGGCGCTATGATTCCTTGCTGTGGGATGTATCCTCTGTCTGGGTGCTGGTCCAAAATAAATAGTGGCGCTTCTCGGTGAATTGTTTGATAGTAAGTTCAGCAATGGACCTCTCCTCTGTCTGGGTGCTGGCTGGTCCATCTCATGAGTGGCCTTCCTCGGTGGTGGTTGATGACGCATGATTCCTTGCTTTTATTGGGACTGCCAGCATCACTCTGTCTGAACGCTGGTCCCAAATAAATAGTGGCTTTCTCCGGTGCCGAGACGCGATATGTATGATTCCTTGATGTGGGACTGTATCTGTCTGGGTGCTGGGTCCAATATCAGTGGCGCTACTCGGTGGTGGTTGATATGACGCGCAGTTCCTTCCTGTGGGACCTCTCTCCTCATCTGGGTGCTGGGCCAAATAATGGAGTCAACTCCATTGGGGGTTGATATGGCGCATGATTCCTTGATGTGGGACCTCTCCTCTGTCTGAGTGCTGTTCCAAAATACATGAGTGGCCTTCTCCGGTGGTGGTTGATACAGCCTTGTAAATTCGCTGCTGCTGGGACCTGTGCTCTGTCTGGTGCTGAATTCAGAAATAAATAAGTGGCCTTCTCCGGTGGTGGTTGATACCATGGTTCCATACCATTGGGACCTGTAACTCCTCTATCTGGGTGCTGGTCAAAATAAACAGATGGCCTTCTCAGTGGTGGATTGATATATTTGCATGATTCCTTGATGTGGGACCTCTCCTCTGTCTGGAGTGCTGGTCAAAATACATGGTAAGCACCTCCGGTAGTGGTTGATACTGAGGCATGATTCCTTGCTGTGGGACCTGTATCCTCTGTCTGGGTGCTGGTCCAAAATGAAATGAGTAGCCTTCTCGGTGGTGGTTATTATGGCCTTGATTCCTTGATGTGGGACCTCTCTGACTCTGGGTGCAGTCCCATCATGAAGTGGCTACTCTAATTGGTAGTTGATATAGTATGATTCACTGCTGTGGGACCTGTCCTCTGTCTGGTGCTGGTCCCAAATAAATCAGGAGCCTTCGGTGGTGGTGATATGGCGCACTGAATTCGCAGTGGACCTTTCTCCTCTCTGGTGCTGGTCACAAACACATGAGAAGTATTTCGGTGGTGGTTGATATGGCTGCTGATTCCCTTGCTGTGGGACACAACATCCCCTGTCTTGGGTGCTGGTCCAAAATAAATGAAGAGTGGCTCTTCTCCGGTGGGGGTTGATTTGACGCATGATTCCTTGCTGTGGGACCTCTCTCCCTCTGTCTGGGTGCTGGTCCGAAAAACTAACTGAAGTGGCCTTCTCCGGTGGTGGTTGATATGACATGATTCCTTGCTGTGGGACCTCTCCTCTGTCTGGGTGCTGGTGCTAAATAAATGAGTGGCCTTCTCCGGTGGTGGTTGATATGACGCATGATTCCCTTGCTGTGGGACCTCTCTCCTCTGTCTGGGTGCTGGTCCAAAATAACTGAGAGTGGCCTTCTCCGGTGGTGGATTGATATGACATGATTCCTTGCTGTGGGACCTGTCTCCTCTGTCTAGGTGCTGGTCCAAAATAAATGAAGTGGCCTTCTCCGTTGGTGGTTTGATATGACGCATGATTCCTTGCTGTGGGACCTGTATCCTCTGTCTGGGGTGCTGGTCCAAAATAAATAGTGGCAGCTTCTCAGTGAGTGGTTGATAATGACGCATGATTCCTTGATACTGGGACCTCTCTATCTGTCTCACGGAGTGCTGGTCAAAAGCTCATGATGGCGCCCTCGGTGAGGCGTTGTGGCGCGCAATTCCTTGCTGTGGGACCTGTATCCTCTGTCTGGTGCAGTCTAAATAAGCCTAAAGTGGCCTTCTCAGGGTGATTAGTTGATATATGCAGGATTCAGCAGTGTGGGACCTCTCCTCTGTCTGGGTGCTGGTCCAAAAATATGTGAAGAGTAGCTTCTCCGGTGGTAGGTTGATATGACGCATGATTCCTTGCTGTGGGACCTGTATCCTCTTTATCTGATTACTGGACCCAGAAATAAATAGTGGCAGCTTCTCCGGTGGTGGTTGATATAATGCATATTTCTGATGTGGGACCTCTCTCTCCTCTTGGGTGCTGGTCCCAAACTTGGGAGTGGCCTTCTCCGGTGAATTGGTGTCTGAGGGCATGATTCCTTGCTGTGGGACCTGTATCCTCTGTCTGGGTGCTGGTCCAAATGAGTAACTTCTCGGTGGTGGTTGTGCAATGCATGATTCCTTGCTGTGGGACCTGTATCCTCTGTGCAGGTGCTGGTCCCAAATAAATGAGTGGCTACTCGGTGGTGGTTGATATGGCGCATGATTCATGATGTGGGACCTCTCTACTCTGTAGGTGCTGGTCCAAACTACACCAGCCTTCTCGGTGATGGTTGATGAGGCATGATTCCTTGCTGTGGGACCTGTATCTCTGTCTGCGGTGCTGGTCCAAAATAATGAAATTGGCCACTTCTCCGGTGATGGTGTCTGTACCGATTGTGATCTTGGACCTCTCTCACCTGTCTGATTTCTGGTCAGCTTCCAGTGGCAACTACTCGATTATTTGATATGACGCATGATTCACCTTGTGGGACCTGTATCCTCTGTCTGGGTGCTGGTCCCAAAATAAATGAAAGTGGCCTTCTCCGGTGGTTGGTTGATATGACGCATGATTCCTTGATGTGGGACCTGTATCCTCTGTCTGGGTGCTGGTCCAAAATAAATGAAGTGGCCTTCTCCGGTGGTGGTTGATATGGCGCATGATTCCTTGCTGTGGGACCTGTCTCCTCTGTCTGGGTGCTGGTCCAAAATAAATGAGTGGCCTTCTCGGTGGTGGTTGATATGGCGCATGATTCCTTGCTGTGGGACCTGTATCCTCTGTCTGGGTGCTAGTCCAAAATAAATGAGTGGCCTTCTCCGGTGGGGAGTTGATATGGCGCATGATTCCTTGATGTGGGACCTCTCTCCTCTGTCTGGGTGCTGGTCCAAAATAAATGAGAGTGGCCTTCTCCGGTGGTGGTTGATATGACGCATGATTCCTTGCTGTGGGACCTGTATCCTCTGTCTGGGTGCTGGTCCAAAATAAATGAAGTGGCCTTCTCCGGTGGTGGTTGATATGGCGCATGATTCCTTGCTGTGGGACCTGTATCCTCTGTCTGGGTGCTGGTACAAAATAAATGAGAGTGGCCTTCTCCGGTGGTGGTTGATAT
Source organism: Bufotes viridis (assembly GCA_033119425.1). Classification (NCBI taxonomy): domain Eukaryota; kingdom Metazoa; phylum Chordata; class Amphibia; order Anura; family Bufonidae; genus Bufotes; species Bufotes viridis. The sequence goes on from CM065590.1 coordinate 471,404,321, forward strand.
GGCGCATGATTCCTTGCTGTGGGACCTGTATCCTCTGTCTGGGTGCTGGTCCAAAATAAATGAGTGGCCTTCTCCGGTGGTGGTTGATATGACGCATGATTCCTTGATGTGGGACCTCTCTCCTCTGTCTGGGTGCTGGTCCAAAATACATGAGAGTGGCCTTCTCCGGTGGTGGTTGATATGACGCATGATTCCTTGCTGTGGGACCTGTATCCTCTGTCTGGGTGCTGGTCCAAAATAAATAAGTGGCCTTCTCCGGTGGTGGTTGATATGACGCATGATTCCCTTGCTGTGGGACCTGTATCCTCTGTCTGGGTGCTGGTCCAAAATAAATGAGAGTGGCCTTCTCCGGTGGTGGGGTTGATATGAGGCATGATTCCTTGCTGTGGACCTCTCTCCTCTGTCTGGGTGCTGGTCCAAAATAAATGAGAGTGGCCTTCTCCGGTGGTGGTTGATATGACGCATGATTCCTTGCTGTGGGACCTGTATCCTCTGTCTGGGTGCTGGTCCAAAATAAATGAGTGGCCTTCTCCGGTGGTGGTTGATATGGCGCATGATTCCCTTGCTGTGGGACCTCTCTCCTCTGTCTGGGTGCTGGTCCAAAATAAATGAAGTGGCCTTCTCCGGTGGTGGTTGATATGACATGATTCCTTGCTGTGGGACCTGTATCCTCTGTCTGGAGTGCTGGTCCAAAATAAATGAAGTGGCCTTCTCCGGTGGTGGATTGATATGACGCATGATTCCTTGATGTGGGACCTCTCTCCTCTGTCTGGGTGCTGGTCCAAAATAAATGAGTGGCCTTCTCGGTGGTGGTTGATATGGCGCATGATTCCTTGCTGTGGGACCTGTATCCTCTGTCTGGGTGCTGGTCCAAAATAAATGAGTGGCCTTCTCCGGTGGTGGTTGATATGACGCATGATTCCTTGCTGTGGGACCTGCTCTCCTCTGTCTGGGTGCTGGTCCAAAATAAATGAAGTGGCCTTCTCCGGTGGTGGTTGATATGAGCGCATGATTCCTTGCTGTGGGACCTCTCTCCTCTGTCTGGGTGCTGGTCCAAAATAAATGAGAGTGGCCTTCTCCGGTGGTGGTTGATATGGCGCATGATTCCTTGCTGTGGGACCTGTATCCTCTGTCTGGGTGCTGGTCCGAAATAAATGAGAGTGGCCTTCTCCGGTGGTGGTTGATATGACGCATGATTCCTTGCTGTGGGACCTGTATCCTCTGTCTGGGTGCTGGTCCAAAATAAATAGAGTGGCCTTCTCCGGTGGTGGTTGATATGACGCATGATTCCTTGCTGTGGGACCTGTATCCTCTGTCTGGGTGCTGGTCCAAAATAAATGAGAGTGGCCTTCTCCGGTGGGGGTTGATATGACACATGATTCCTTGATGTGGGACCTGTCTCCTCTGTCTGGGTGCTGGTCCAAAATACATGAGAGTGGCCTTCTCCGGTGGTGGTTGATATGACGCATGATTCCTTGCTGTGGGACCTGTATCCTCTGTCTGGGTGCTGGTCCAAAATAAATGAAGTGGCCTTCTCCGGTGGTGGTTGATATGACGCATGATTCCTTGATGTGGGACCTCTCTCCTCTGTCTGGGTGCTGGTCCAAAATAAATGAGAGTGGCCTTCTCCGGTGGTGGTTGATATGACGCATGATTCCTTGCTGTGGGACCTGTATCCTCTGTCTGGGTGCTGGTCCAAAATAAATGAGAGTGGCCTTCTCCGGTGGTGGTTGATATGACGCATGATTCCTTGCTGTGGGACCTGTATCCTCTGTCTGGGTGCTGGTACAAAATAAATGAGAGTGGCCTTCTCCGGTGGTGGTTGATATGACGCATGATTCCTTGCTGTGGGACCTGTATCCTCTGTCTGGGTGCTGGTCCAAAATAAATGAGTGGCCTTCTCCGGTGGTGGTTGATATGACGCATGATTCCTTGATGTGGGACCTCTCTCCTCTGTCTGGGTGCTGGTCCAAAATACATGAGAGTGGCCTTCTCCGGTGGTGGTTGATATGACGCATGATTCCTTGCTGTGGGACCTGTATCCTCTGTCTGGGTGCTGGTCCAAAATAAATGAGTGGCCTTCTCCGGTGGTGGTTGATATGACGCATGATTCCTTGATGTGGGACCTCTCTCCTCTGTCTGGGTGCTGGTCCAAAATACATGAAGTGGCCTTCTCCGGTGGTGGTTGATATGACGCATGATTCCTTGCTGTGGGACCTGTATCCTCTGTCTGGGTGCTGGTCCAAAATAAATGAGTGGCCTTCTCCGGTGGTGGTTGATATGACGCATGATTCCTTGATGTGGGACCTTTCTCCTCTGTCTGGGTGCTGGTCCAAAATAAATGAGAGTGGCCTTCTCCGGTGGTGGTTGATATGACGCATGATTCCTTGCTGTAGGACCTGTATCCTCTGTCTGGGTGCTGGTCCAAAATAAATGAGTGGCCTTCTCCGGTGGTGGTTGATATGACGCATGATTCCTTGCTGTGGGACCTGTATCCTCTGTCTGGGTGCTGGTCCAAAATAAATGAAGTGGCCTTCTCCGGTGGTGGTTGATATGACGCATGATTCCTTGATGTGGGACCTCTCTCCTCTGTCTGGGTGCTGGTCCAAAATAAATGAAGTGGCCTTCTCCGGTGGTGGTTGATATGACGCATGATTCCTTGCTGTGGGACCTGTATCCTCTGTCTGGGTGCTGGTACAAAATAAATGAGAGTGGCCTTCTCCGGTGGTGGTTGATATGACGCATGATTCCTTGCTGTGGGACCTGTATCCTCTGTCTGGGTGCTGGTCCAAAATAAATGAGTGGCCTTCTCCGGTGGTGGTTGATATGACGCATGATTCCTTGCTGTGGGACCTGTATCCTCTGTCTGGGTGCTGGTCCAAAATAAATGAGTGGCCTTCTCCGGTGGGGGTTGATATGACGCATGATTCCTTGATGTGGGACCTCTCTCCTCTGTCTGGGTGCTGGTCCAAAATACATGAGAGTGGCCTTCTCCGGTGGTGGTTGATATGACGCATGATTCCTTGCTGTGGGACCTGTATCCTCTGTCTGGGTGCTGGTCCCAAATAAATAGAGTGGCCTTCTCCGGTGGTGGTTGATATGAGGCATGATTCCTTGCTGTGGGACCTCTCTCCTCTGTCTGGGTGCTGGTACAAAATACATGAGAGTGGCCTTCTCCGGTGGTGGTTGATATGACGCATGATTCCTTGCTGTGGGACCTGTATCCTCTGTCTGTGTGCTGGTCCCAAATAAATGAAGTGGCCTTCTCCGGTGGTGGTTGATATGACGCATGATTCCTTGCTGTGGGACCTGTATCCTCTGTCTGGGTGCTGGTCCAAAATAAATAGAGTGGCCTTCTCCGGTGGTGGTTGATATGACGCATGATTCCTTGATGTGGGACCTCTCTCCTCTGTCTGGGTGCTGGTCCAAAATACATGAGAGTGGCCTTCTCCGGTGGTGGTTGATATGACGCATGATTCCTTGCTGTGGGACCTGTATCCTCTGTCTGGGTGCTGGTCCAAAATAAATGAAGTGGCCTTCTCCGGTGGTGGTTGATATGATGCATGATTCCTTGATGTGGGACCTTTCTCCTCTGTCTGGGTGCTGGTCCAAAATACATGAGAGTGGCCTTCTCCGGTGGTGGTTGATATGACGCATGATTCCTTGCTGTGGGACCTGTATCCTCTGTCTGGGTGCTGGTCCAAAATAAATGAGTGGCCTTCTCCGGTGGGGGTTGATATGACGCATGATTCCTTGATGTGGGACCTCTCTCCTCTGTCTGGGTGCTGGTCCAAAATAAATGAGAGTGGCCTTCTCCGGTGGTGGTTGATATGACGCATGATTCCTTGCTGTGGGACCTGTCTCCTCTGTCTGGGTGCTGGTCCAAAATAAATGAGAGTGGCCTTCTCCGGTGGGGGTTGATATGACGCATGATTCCTTGATGTGGGACCTCTCTCCTCTGTCTGGGTGCTGGTCCAAAATACATGAGAGTGGCCTTCTCCGGTGGTGGTTGATATGACGCATGATTCCTTGCTGTGGGACCTGTATCCTCTGTCTGGGTGCTGGTCCAAAATAAATGAAGTGGCCTTCTCCGGTGGTGGTTGATATGACGCATGATTCCTTGCTGTAGGACCTGTATCCTCTGTCTGGGTGCTGGTCCAAAATAAATGAGTGGCCTTCTCCGGTGGTGGTTGATATGACGCATGATTCCTTGATGTGGGACCTCTCTCCTCTGTCTGGGTGCTGGTCCAAAATACATGAAGTGGCCTTCTCCGGTGGTGGTTGATATGAGCGCATGATTCCTTGCTGTGGGACCTGTATCCTCTGTCTGGGTGCTGGTCCAAAATAAATGAGAGTGGCCTTCTCCGGTGGTGGTTGATATGACGCATGATTCCTTGATGTGGGACCTCTCTCCTCTGTCTGGGTGCTGGTCCAAAATACATGAAGTGGCCTTCTCGGTGGTGGTTGATATGACGCATGATTCCTTGCTGTGGGACCTGTATCCTCTGTCTGGGTGCTGGTCCAAAATAAATGAGTGGCCTTCTCCGGTGGTGGTTGATATGACGCATGATTCCTTGATGTGGGACCTTTCTCCTCTGTCTGGGTGCTGGTCCAAAATACATGAGAGTGGCCTTCTCCGGTGGTGGTTGATATGACGCATGATTCCTTGCTGTGGGACCTGTATCCTCTGTCTGGGTGCTGGTCCAAAATAAATGAGTGGCCTTCTCCGGTGGGGGTTGATATGACGCATGATTCCTTGCTGTGGGACCTGTATCCTCTGTCTGGGTGCTGGTCCAAAATAAATGAGAGTGGCCTTCTCCGGTGGGGGTTGATATGGCGCATGATTCCTTGATGTGGGACCTCTCTCCTCTGTCTGGGTGCTGGTCCAAAATAAATGAGAGTGGCCTTCTCCGGTGGTGGTTGATATGACGCATGATTCCTTGCTGTGGGACCTGTATCCTCTGTCTGGGTGCTGGTACAAAATAAATGAGAGTGGCCTTCTCCGGTGGTGGTTGATATGACGCATGATTCCTTGCTGTGGGACCTGTATCCTCTGTCTGGGTGCTGGTACAAAATAAATGAGTGGCCTTCTCCGGTGGTGGTTGATATGACGCATGATTCCTTGCTGTGGGACCTGTATCCTCTGTCTGGGTGCTGGTCCAAAATAAATGAAGTGGCCTTCTCCGGTGGGGGTTGATATGACGCATGATTCCTTGATGTGGGACCTCTCTCCTCTGTCTGGGTGCTGGTCCAAAATACATGAGAGTGGCCTTCTCCGGTGGTGGTTGATATGACGCATGATTCCTTGCTGTGGGACCTGTATCCTCTGTCTGGGTGCTGGTCCCAAATAAATGAGAGTGGCCTTCTCCGGTGGTGGTTGATATGACGCATGATTCCTTGATGTGGGACCTCTCTCCTCTGTCTGGGTGCTGGTCCAAAATACATGAGAGTGGCCTTCTCCGGTGGTGGTTGATATGACGCATGATTCCTTGCTGTGGGACCTGTATCCTCTGTCTGGGTGCTGGTCCCAAATAAATGAAGTGGCCTTCTCCGGTGGTGGTTGATATGACGCATGATTCCTTGATGTGGGACCTCTCTCCTCTGTCTGGGTGCTGGTCCAAAATACATGAGAGTGGCCTTCTCCGGTGGTGGTTGATATGAGGCATGATTCCTTGCTGTGGGACCTGTATCCTCTGTCTGGGTGCTGGTCCAAAATAAATGAGTGGCCTTCTCCGGTGGTGGTTGATATGACGCATGATTCCTTGCTGTAGGACCTGTATCCTCTGTCTGGGTGCTGGTCCAAAATAAATGAGTGGCCTTCTCCGGTGGTGGTTGATATGACGCATGATTCCTTGATGTGGGACCTCTCTCCTCTGTCTGGGTGCTGGTCCAAAATACATGAGTGGCCTTCTCCGGTGGTGGTTGATATGACGCATGATTCCTTGCTGTGGGACCTGTATCCTCTGTCTGGGTGCTGGTCCAAAATAAATGAGTGGCCTTCTCCGGTGGTGGTTGATATGACGCATGATTCCTTGATGTGGGACCTCTCTCCTCTGTCTGGGTGCTGGTCCAAAATACATGAGTGGCCTTCTCCGGTGGTGGTTGATATGACGCATGATTCCTTGCTGTGGGACCTGTATCCTCTGTCTGGGTGCTGGTCCAAAATAAATGAGTGGCCTTCTCCGGTGGTGGTTGATATGACGCATGATTCCTTGATGTGGGACCTCTCTCCTCTGTCTGGGTGCTGGTCCAAAATACATGAGAGTGGCCTTCTCCGGTGGTGGTTGATATGACGCATGATTCCTTGCTGTGGGACCTGTATCCTCTGTCTGGGTGCTGGTCCAAAATAAATAGAGTGGCCTTCTCCGGTGGTGGTTGATATGACGCATGATTCCTTGCTGTGGGACCTGTATCCTCTGTCTGGGTGCTGGTCCAAAATAAATGAGAGTGGCCTTCTCCGGTGGTGGTTGATATGACGCATGATTCCTTGATGTGGGACCTCTCTCCTCTGTCTGGGTGCTGGTCCAAAATAAATGAGAGTGGCCTTCTCCGTTGGGGGTTGATATGACGCATGATTCCTTGCTGTGGGACCTGTATCCTCTGTCTGGGTGCTGGTACAAAATAAATGAGAGTGGCCTTCTCCGGTGGTGGTTGATATGACGCATGATTCCTTGCTGTGGGACCTGTATCCTCTGTCTGGGTGCTGGTCCAAAATAAATGAGAGTGGCCTTCTCCGGTGGTGGTTGATATGACGCATGATTCCTTGCTGTGGGACCTGTATCCTCTGTCTGGGTGCTGGTCCAAAATAAATGAGAGTGGCCTTCTCCGGTGGGGGTTGATATGACGCATGATTCCTTGATGTGGGACCTCTCTCCTCTGTCTGGGTGCTGGTCCAAAATACATGAGAGTGGCCTTCTCCGGTGGTGGTTGATATGACGCATGATTCCTTGCTGTGGGACCTGTATCCTCTGTCTGGGTGCTGGTCCCAAATAAATGAGTGGCCTTCTCCGGTGGTGGTTGATATGACGCATGATTCCTTGCTGTGGGACCTGTATCCTCTGTCTGGGTGCTGGTCCCAAATAAATGAAGTGGCCTTCTCCGGTGGTGGTTGATATGAGGCATGATTCCTTGCTGTGGGACCTCTCTCCTCTGTCTGGGTGCTGGTCCTAAATAAATGAGAGTGGCCTTCTCGGTGGTGGTTGATATGACGCATGATTCCTTGCTGTGGGACCTGTATCCTCTGTCTGGGTGCTGGTCGAAATAAATGAGAGTGGCCTTCTCCAGTGGTGGGTGATATGACGCATGATTCCTTGCTGTGGGACCTCTCTCCAATTGATATTGGTTAATTTTTATTTATTTTATTTTAATTCATTTCCCTATCTACATTTGTTTGCAGGGGATTTACCTACATTTTGCTGCCTTTTGCAGCCCTCTAGCCCTTTCCGGGAGTCTTTTACAGCCTTTTTAGTGCCCAAAAGTTCAGGTCCCCATTGACTTCTATGGGGTTCGGGTTCGGGATGAAGTTCGGGTTGAGTTCGGATCACGAACCCGGACATTTTCCGGAAGTTCGGCCGAACCTCTCGAACCCGAACATCCAGGTGTTCGCTCATCTCTAGTTTTCTCCCATCATAAAGCGCCCTGAACTATACCAGAGCTGTAGGCAGAAAATAACCCAATATAAGAAATATCCTACATGAATGAGCTTACTCATCGGCAACAAAGGGACAGAATGTGATTATGGAGGTGATATCTTTATGCTAGCTTTCTTCTTCCAAAATCAGCAGCCATGTTCTATACCTGGAAAACTCAATTAAGAATGAAACTATGGCCATCTTAATAGAAATTACTTCCTAGACAGTTATGTTACAACACAATCCTCAAAAGTGTATGTCTGGCCTCATTCCTGTGATACAGATTTTGTCGAAGGGTTTAAAAGCCAATTGTTTTGCTCAGTAGAGCTGTTCACATTTACAAACATACTATGAAGAATTGCTTTATGGTGACCTTAAGAATCAATAGCAAGTAAAAGAACACAAGGCTCAATGTACCATGAAGACATAAAATGCTATTTTTACAATACTAACACCACACACTGAGGTATTCTGAGCACAGTAATTCAATCAGATTGTCCCTTCAGCTTGTTTTTCACACAGAAGTCCTTAATTAAAAGCTAGATCCAGTAGATGATGTTGCATTAACTTACTTGTTAATTTTCTAACTATAATATTGTAGGGGAGTTAAAGTTAGGTTGAAAAAACATAAATCCATCTAGTTCAACCTATTACCCTGCAGTGTCGTTTTGAGGAGAGCCAATGTGGTCTGGATAATCAGCCTTTCACTGGTCCTTGAGAATACCCAGAAGAAGGGAAGAAGTACAAGAATACACAAGGTATGTAACACTGAGGTATTATTAAAGGGAGTCTGTCAGCAATTTTGTCAATGCAAAACTGCTGACAGACATAGGTAGAGGCTGGAGACAGGAGGTAATACATGTATCTGTTCTTGTGTTTAATCATTGAGGTGCCTTAAGAATGAACATTGAATGCCACAGGTGGCACGCCCACAAGTGCACTAGGGGTGGCCCCAGCAAGGGCACACAGGGAACTTAAAGTGGCCTTGGAAAAAAGAAATAAAAGTGGCTATATATTGTAGGTGGGTTGAAATTGACAGAAGGCGGGCCAACACAAGAATGGGCAACAGAAGTAGGCGGGACATCAAGACCACCCCTGCAGAACCAAATACCACAGTGCAGCACAAAATGCTGCCCCAGCAGAATCAAATATTACAGTGAAGTACATAATACTGCTGACCTCACAGATGTACCACCATCCTGAGGATGACAATGCAGTTGAATTTAAGAGCTGTATTAGTACCTGATACTCCTAGTATTAATTAATACTGAGAGCATCAGATCTTAATGTACCCCGCCAGCAGCATTAAGGAGGGATCGAGATTTTACTGTCTTAATGCCAAAAAAGATCCCAAAATTTCCAGGCTGTCTCTAGCGGTTTTCACTGTTTCACATTAACATCTGTACACTGTAGCTATGTATGAGGTGTATGGATTGCACAGTTCTACAGGAATAGGCACCGCAGTCAGCTCAGTGCTGGCAGGAGCACATATAACTGCTCCTGCCTGCGCTCGCTTTGCTTAGCTAAAAGCTGTGTGTACCACAACGGCACAGGGGACCGATGTGCTATGCCAGGCTTTACGGAGCAAAGTGGTCACAGGCAAAAGCAGCGATGTGCTATGTGGATCTCCTGCCTGTGCTGCCCCTCTCTGCTAAAGGCTGACGTAGTACATCAGTGTAGGTTCTCCTATGCCAATGTGCTATGCAAAGCCTTTAGCTAAGCAGAGAGGGCATAGGCAGCGATGTGTGGTACCTGAAACAGCCAGATGGCTGACTCCCGCCAATCTGTATCCGATATTGATGACCTATCCCGAGGATAGGTCATCAATATCTAAGTCCTGGAAACCCCTTTAACTGTTTGTACTGCAGCAATATTTCATGATATATATATGTAGTATTCTTTGATATGTAGATATATCACACTTTATATTCCTAATGTTAGTTTGTGTGTTGTTTTTTAAATGTAATAAATTGCCATAAGTAGAACATGCTGTAAAATCTTAAAATTGCACAACTAGAGAAAATATTTGTTAATCTATATATTAGATAGACAGATCCACATATAATCATTTTATCACAAAAAACTAAAGGCCATGTAGAATAATGTCATTTTCACACTAGGTGGCGCTGATCTCAAGGTAACATATTTCACGCCTTTAAAGGGAATTTCTCGCCAGTTTTATGGTGTCCTAACTGAGGGCAACTTAAACTAGTGACAGATCTCATTAGCAAAATTTGCCAAAATCTTGTACCGAACAGCTCCAGCAAATAATGATGAGTCCCGAATATTCACGAGCTTCTAGTTTTCCCCACCTCCCCCTCCTGCTGATTCAGGTAGGTCGGAGAGCCATGAGCTCATGAATATGGGGATTGATTGGCATGTGCTGGAGATGTTAGAAATTAAAGGTGAGGGCAGCAGAAAACTGGTGACAGATTCCCTTTAAGGCCATTTGCATGTACGGTACAGTCTGTATTCACATGAATTGTCTGATGGTTTATGGGAAGCAACAAAATGTTTGACTTTAAAAACGAGCATAAATCTCCAGATCCACATTTACGTCGGTAGGGTCAATGAAGATATATGTCTCCCCCTCCCTCCCCACACACAAAAAATAATAATACAATTTCCCATATGCGGAACCATTCATTTCAATGGGTCCGCAAAAAAAACGGAAGGTACTCCGTGTGCATTCCGTTTCCGTATGTCCGTTTTTCCGTTCCGCAAAAAAATAGAGCATGTCCTATTTTTTCTAGTTTGCGGACAAGCATAGACATTATTAAAATGGATCCGCAAAAATAACGGATCCGCAAAAAAAACGGATACCATACGGCATGTCATCTGTTTTTTTTGCAGATCAGCAATTTGCGGACCACAAAACAGATATGGTCGTGTGCATGAGGCCTAATACTGTAAAAAACCATCAGGAAAAAGTACTGCCAGACCGTGAACACAAATTACCACCACTGAGTGTCTGAATACTAATACTAGAAACCACTGTACCAAGTCAAACTAACCACGATACAATGACCATAGAGTAGTAGTAACTAGTTGTACACATACGTAAGTGAATACAGTATAGCTATATTAAGTGATTTACAGGAAACATCTTCTCAGATTGGATTTGTTCAATTTCCTTTTTCTTGTTTATCTGGCCCAGGCCACCATTCTTTCTCCAGCCATGACTCTTGTCTTCAGACTGTAACGCAAGGACATCTTTGGCTCCTCACTTTTCCAGCACCTCGGTAGTTTGTTCCCACACAATAGTATTGTCCCCCTTTGTGCCCCTTACAATAATAATGGCTACCTCAGTGCCCACTTAGAGACCCTTGCATCAGTAATATCCCCGTTAGTGTTCTTTGCTTCCTTTATGTCCCCCTTAGTGCTAAAGATCTCCATTCAAGCGCAAAAGTAGTTAATAGTATCTGCACCGATACAAAATAAAAAAAACATGAAGCCCACCTAGTCTCATTCCCAAGAGGAGCAGTCTACTTCCAACCGCTCTGTGATGTGACTGGTGCAGGCAGCCTGATGGGAGTGACGTCATTGCGCTGTCTGATGTCTTCTGTGTGCTCCTCACCTCCTGGGCGGCACCTGATCTCTGGTTGGTCCCAGGCCTAAAGCAGCCTGTGACTTACCAGTAAGTGGCAGTGCCAGGAGGCAGAGGCTCTCTGCTCCACCATAGCTAATAAAACTGGATTTGCATCCTGAGGATGCGAGTGCAGTTGAAAATACTGCCTGCCGGGGGTTCGGGATGGCCCTGGTTGTGGTCGCACCCTCTGTGACTGCTATGGTTACATCCCTGGAGGGAAGCTTGTAAACCAGGATTAGAAGAAGGTGCCTCGGTGCAAACTGAGAGGCCCCCATAATCTTGGCTCCAGTTCCCAGGACATTAGAGCTATGTCTCAGCTGGGAACAAACCCTTATCACATTTTCCATTTATTTTATTTATTTATTTTTTTGAATTTTTTTTATTTTAAACCTACCCGAAACGTTTTAATATTAATATTTTATGTGTACGGTATAGTTGACTTTATGTTTTACTACAGTGCATATAATGAAATTCAGCAATAGGCCTCCATGTTTGTCATCTGTGGATGCTTAGATGAAACTTAGATTATCACTCTCCTTTATAGACCTGGTGCTGGCGCAGAAATAGTCCATAATATTTGATTAAACAGGGTAGCCAATATGTTCGGCTGCCAAACTACAGTCATAAGTCTTCTGAACTGCCGCTCTTATCAGGGAGAGATTATACGGTTTACCCTGCCGCTTTATAATGGTGTAGTTATATACAGTTCTGGTAAACATTAAAGTCCTACATGTGTATTTAATCGGGTGAAGCTGCTGGCACGCCGCCCCAAATCTTCTGCCAATGCTATTTTTAGCAAAAGGAATCTTTTTTATATGTGGTATATCTGTGATACGAGCCAGCCTTTATTCTTATATTTTTAATACCGAGAGGCTCCAGCTCCAATAAATCAACTGTAAGTGAAACTTCCCCATTAAGTCAATGTATTTTCTTAAAATAAGTATAATAAAGGTCATAATCCAGTGAACGTACGTGAGCTAGAGCCATTAGATGCTCACATGATGAGGTAACGTGACCGCAGTATGCGACGTGACTATAAAAATCAGGATTTGTGGAAAACTTATGAAGAGCATCTGTCAGCAGGAACAACCCTATCAAATCAGAAATAATGCCTGGTAGGGTTGATCCTGGCGAGTAAAACATTACCTGTCTTATGATTTCTGTTTAGAAGACAATTTACTGCTCCTCTGCCCTCATTGACAGCCACTCCCCCTATCCCCTTGATTATCAGGGCCAGGAATCTCGCCCGTCCCCGTAATCTTGTGTCTGTGAAGTAGTTTCCACTCAGCACAAACGCAATACATCTGCCTCTGCTTCCCCGCTAGATGTCTACTGCCCATGCGCTGATGCAAACCACTGCACGTGTGCAAGATTGCAGGGTTAGATTAATAGATTTAATAGGTTTCATAGATTTGATCCTGCTGACATACCCTAGCCTGAGTTAACGGGGGTTCCTCATTCAGGGCGCAGCTATAAACTCAGGACTCGGTACATTTATGCATTACACAAACAGACTATTGATTTTAATGGGCTCTTTGCTCGGTAATGCGTTCTTTCCCCTGAGGTGGCGCTGCAAGGAAACAGAACACTTGCTCCCAGGAATCCCCACAGATTAAGGGCTTGTTCACACGACTTTGCCGTGTTTTGCAGTCCACAAATTTCCGCCCGTGGGCCTTCCACAATTTGCTGAACGGAACGGGTGGCCCTTTAACCACGGTCGTGTGAACAAGCCCTAACTTAGGGCTCCTTCAGACGATAATATTGGCTTCTGCGGTCCACAAGTTGCAGATCTGCAAAACATGGCCATGAGCGTTCTGCATTTTGCGGAACAGAAGGGCCAGCCCTATGCGGGGCCACGGAGCAGAAGTATGGGTGCGGACAGCACATGATGCCCTGTCTACATTTCCATTGAAATGAATGGGACCGCATCCATTCCTGCAAAATCATAGAACTTATGCGGACTCAAATATACGGTCGTGTGAATGGGCCCTGGGGGTTGAACGGCACATGCGGCCCATAATAAAACAGTCCTATCCTTGCTCATACGGAAATGTTCTATTTTTTTGCAGGTGCCACGGAACGGACATACAGATGAAGTGAATGGGTCTGCATTCGACCCGCAAAAAATAGGGATCAAATGCAGACAAAAATTATGTTTGTGTGCATGAGCCCTAAAGCTGATTGCTGGAGATCCCAGCACAGATCCAAAGCAATGTTCTATGGAGGTGTTTCCACATGCAATTATATCTTTGTTAACTTCATGTTTTCACTGTATACACGTCTTAAATTCTGCTGGTTGCCCTTAGAAACAGACAGATATCTGTCTCCCCCTGCTGTCAGACATCTGACATAACAGTCTAGTTCTAACTGGGTAAGCATCTTCCGAGCTCACACAATGCACTGCTCTCTGCGGGGAGAAAGCAAGCAGAATTCTGAGTTTAGCTCTAGACATGCATGGAGAAGAAAACATTATTGACTAGGTTACATGAGATTTCATGTAGATTTCTGACATTATGTGGGCGGCTATTTTAACCAGACCATGTATTAATCATTTTTCAGTCTCCTGATATATTTGCATGTGTCATATTCATGATAAGTAGCTTCAGTGTTTAGAAGAAAAGCTGCAAGATGAAAACCAGGTTTCCAGGAGTCTGGTCAGGATTTGCTCTGCATCATATAAACCCATATATCACAGAGCTCAGCTTCTCTCCCTCTATCATATCCTGCTCCCACAGAGAGCCTATCTGCCAGGTTCTCCTTAGAGGAGGTCTTCTAGATGATTTACCCCTAGCAAACAACTCCCAGTGGTAGGACATTTAGCATCATATTTTGTGAACAGACACTATGTTTGCCTTCCCAAGCAACCTCATTCCTGAGAAAATCAGCTTGTATCAATTATGCAGATTAGGTTGGAAGTGTCACAAGGGCGGTCCAGTTCCCTTCAAGTTCTCCAGATCTTACTTGCAAGCCCTGCTTAACACCTCCCCTTGTATATCCTAGAGGAGCTTTTGGTTGCAGACAATATAGTAAATGACTGTTCATCTCTCAAGATGTTGCTTACATTTTTGTGGGGTTCTTTGTCTGTGTTGGGGGGGTCTGGGGCTACTTTAGAGGGTTAGCCCCACAAAAACAATTTTTTCCGAATCGGAATACTTTTTCTACTTGTATGTAATTAAAAAATTAGTATAGCCACGAGTTAGTTAATAAAATGTATCTGTATAGTGCCACCTGCTGGTTGCTCTTTTCCTCATCTTTCTGTCCACCTTGTTGTGGTGGACGCACATGCTCAGTTTGATCCATGAACTGTCACCAGCTGTATCTTCTGTTAGAAACTGTGAGAGTTACAGCTGGAAAGCTACAGCAGAAAGGACACTCGCCTGAGAAAGTACACATTCAGGAGAGTTGATAGGGTCTCAAAAGATAGGGGGGCTCAATACATATGTGCCAAATTCTCAAAATAACACCCCCTCCCACACACACACACACAGAAACCTAGAACAAAATACATATTTTACTTGCTGGATAGACACTACCAACGATACAGAACAATATATCATCACATACCTCTCACATCCTCTGCCTCTTATGTAGGCATTATTTTTCCTCTTCTCCATTTGGCCCATTACGACTTATTCCAGCTGCGCCTCGTCTTTGCACAGTTTACCACACAGACATCTTAGGTTTCTCACTTTTCTATCATCCTCCCCACCTTGGTGCTCCAACAGTGTTAGGCCCCTTTCACACGAGCGAGTATTCCGCGCGGGTGCAATGCGTGATGTTGACGCATTGCTGACGCATTGCACCTGCACTGAATCCGGACCCATTCATTTCAATGGGGCTGTGCAGATGAGCGGTGATTTTCCCGCATCACTTGTGCGTTGCGTGAAAATCGCAGCATGCACTATATTCTGCGTTTTTCACGCAACGCAGGCCACATAGAAATTAATGGGTCTGCGAGAAAATCGCATAGCATCCGCAAGCAAGTGCGGATGTGGCATGCGATTTTCACGCATGGTTGCTAGGAGACAATCGGGATGGGGCCCGATCTTTGTTATTTTCGCTTATAACATGGTTATAAGGGAAAATAATAGCATTCCCAATACAGAATTCTTAGTAAAATGTGGATTGAGGGGTTAAAAATAAAAAAGAATTAACTCTCCTTATCCACTTGATCGCGTAGTTGCCGATCTCTTCTTTAATCATGCCTCTGCCGCCTGTAATGCCCCAGACGTATAATGCTTCTGCCACCTATAGAGCCCCAGAAGTTATAATCCCTCTGACTCCTGTAGTGCCCCAGTAGATATAGTGCCCCTGCCCACTGTAGTGCCCCAGAATTTATAATACCTTTTCCCCAGTGGTGTCCCAGAAATTATAATGCCTCTGCCCCAGCAGTGCCCCAGAAGTTATAATGCCTCTTTCCCAGTAGTGCCCCAGAAATTATAATGCCTCTGCCCAGTAGTGCCCCAGAAATTATAATGCCTCTGCCCCAGTAGTGCGCCACAACTTATAATACTTCTGCCCCAGTAATACTTCAGAAGTTAAAATGCCTCTGCCCCAGTAGAGCCCCAGCAGTTATGATGTCCCTGCTCCTAGTATTGCCCCAGCAGTTATAATGCCTCTGCCCCAGTAGTGCCCCAGGAATTATAATAATGCCTCTGCCCAGTAGAGTGCCACAAGTTATAATACTTCTGCCCCAGTAATGCCTCGGAAGTTAAAATGCCTCTGCCCCAGTAGAGCCCCAGTAGCTATGATGCCACTGCCCCTAGTAGTGCCCCACCGGTTATAATTCCTCTGCCCCCTCTAGTACCCTTGTAGTTATAATACCACTTCCCGATGTAATGCCGCAGTAATTATCATTGCCCCTGACACCAAAAGATCTCCAATGATCCCCAACAGTGACATAAAAAAACTAAATAATCGAAAAACTCAGTTCTTCTCCTCTTCAGCACCTGCGATGCAGAACACAGACCTCTTCCGGCCTGCGCTGCCAGCATCCTTGCGCAGTCGGTCATTATGATGTCATCTCGCAGCCACCATCTAATAGGCAACCTCTAATAGGCTTGAGGCCTAGTGGCCTGTGGCCTATAAGGGCTCATTCAGATGACCGTATATTTGTGTGTGCTGTCCGCATCCGTACTTCCGTTCTGTCCTATTCTTGTCTGTTTTTGTGGACAAGAATAGGCATTTCTATCGTAGGGCTGGCTGGTTGTATGAATGATCCCTAAGGCCCCATTCACATGTCCACAAGTGTTTTGCGGATCCACGGGTCCGCGGATCCGCAAAACACGGACATCGACGATGTGCGTTCTGTAATTTGCAGACCGCACATCGCCGGCACTATATAGAAAATGCCTTTTCTTGTCCGCATTTTTTTCGGGAACGCGACTGCGGACCCGTAGGTGCGGATCCGCAATTGCGGACCCGGGCAGGACATAGAGTGTCCCCATAGAAATGAATGGGTCCGCAATTCCATTCCGCAAAATGCAGAACAGAATTGCAGACGTGTGAATTTACAGCAGACAGGTAGCTATTGTCCCCCAGGCCCTGACACAATATTCAACTGTATAGCCGTACAGAGGACTTCGATACTACTACTGTGCGGCAGCAGCAATGTTTGGGGCTCTGGGCAAAACATCCAAGGCCTTGGCCCCTAGATGTTTTTGCTTACCGATGTCCCTGGACACACCATATAAGAAATAACATGCCCCCTGAGTAAGGACATAGACCACTGTTGGCAAACCTATGGCACGGGTGCCAGAGGTGGCACTCAGAGCCCTCTCTGTGGGCACCTGCACCCTGGAAAAAGTGTATGGCGTACTAATATGCCTTAGATTTTTCCTGCCCTTCATCAGCGCTAGGCACACTATGAATGCCACAGGCGGCGCATTGAATGTAGACAGGCTGTTATAACTAAATGATAAAGTACATGGAAGATATACTATATTGGTATTCAGGTTAATTGCCGTGTTGGCACTTTTCGATAAATAAATGGGGTTTGGGTGCATTTTGGGCATTCGGTCTCTAAAAGGTTCACCAGCCCCTAATATAATGTCAGATTTAGCTACCCAGAAAAGAAGGGGTTGTGTTGGTTACCCCCTCCATGTGTTTTAGGTGCATTCCTCACTAAAATGTTGTTCCTCTGCAGGGGAGAGGCTTGCACAAGTTCTTACCTTCCAATAGCAAATATATGGGTCCAGCTAGGGTTCTTTCCCCAAGGGCCTAATAAAAACTACATGATCTGTTCCAAGGTTTATATGTCTATGAAGAATTTTGGGTAATTTCCATTTTGTCCTTTGTTAAATAGAAACTATTAGTTTTCAGGAAATCCTGGAGGCCGGCACCAAGCGCACATGACAGCTGGTTACTGCGTCCACAGAAACACAATCTGCTCCTGGTGCATGACTAAGTAATCAGGGAGTTGTTCACAAGGCTTTGAGGTTTTCAGATAACACTCATATGGTCTCTCGAAAGGTAAATGGCATGAGATGGAATGTCTCCTCCGCCCCTCTGGGCAGGGCGCAGGTTACCCCGGGCCAATCAGCTGCCTGTTTCTGGGCCTTCCAACAACTGTCACTGGTTGGCAGCATCTCACGTATACAGTATCTGAGCTTCTGTAAAACCCCATTCATTAAACTTTATTCACATGATAGCCTCAATTACTGGGCAGAACAAAGCTAAATAGTTACCTGCTGCCAAAACTGACAGTAAGACGGAAGTAAGGCGTAAAGGGGAGAAGTGGATACAAGAACAATCAGGCGCAGCACTATACAGCGTGCTATGCCAATATTACTTACAGGATAAAACCTGGATGCTTCAATTGATCTTGTGATTGAAATGAATGCCAGGAATGCCTCTCTGCTTCCACTTAAAGGGGAAATGCAGTGAAAATAAGCTTCAGATATGTCATCGATACGTGTGAGAGGAGAAGATCAGAGAAGTCTGTGATCTCGGAGAACCACTGATTTCCAGAGCTCAAGGGTTTTACAGAGAGATGAAACCCCATTGGCACTCAAAAGATCGCAATGTAGTGCCCATGTGAGTTCATGCAGTTGCCTAGCAACAGGCCTGGTCTGCTGAGGTGACCACACTTTGTTTCTATGCTTAATAAATGTGGGGAGAAAAGAAAATGACAGGAAAAATTTGTTAAAATTAAAGGGCTTTTCTAATACTTAAAAAGGGTTGTCCGGGTTTAGAGCTGAACCCGGACATATCCCCACTTTCACCAAGGCAGAGCCCCTGACTTGAGCATTGGAGCAGTTCATGCTCCGATGCTCTCCTTTGCCCTGCGCTGAATTGCACAGGGCAAAGACATTTTCTGGAGTTCTGGTGACGAACCGGGCTCTCCATGGGGCTGCCAGGTGGAGGCTTCCGCCCAGCAGTGAGCCTGGTGATATCATCGGCACTGATGGCGGCAGCGCTGCTAGCCTGTAAACGGCAGCAGCGCCCATCCATCAGAGCCGGTGACGTCACTGAACACACTGCTGGGTGGAAGCCTCCGCCTGGCAGTGTGTTATTGTAAATAAAAGAGCCCTTGAAATGCTCCAATGCTAACATCAGGGGGGCTGCCTGGTTTAAATTACGGGTATGTCTGGGTTCAGCGCTTTAAATATTGATGGCCTAGCCTGAGGATATTAAATATTGATGGCCTAGCCTGAGGATAGGTTATTAATATCAAGTTAGTGGAGGTTCTGACAATTTGTACCCCATTGTTCAGCTGCCTCGAGCAGCCACTTCCATTGGAAACTGTACAGTGGACGTAAATCTTGGTCCACCGTACAGGTTCTGGCACCAGCATACTGTAGCTTGGCTCCCTTTAACTTAATTGGGAGGCGAGCTGCCGTAGCCCCATGTGGTCACTACACAGTGGACAGAACCTTGTGCTTCTGGCTCCGTCTAGTGTATAGTTTCCAGTTTAGGTGATTGGTGAGGTTTTGGGGATCATTCCCCCACATATTTTATATTGGTGAGTGACCTATTTTGAAGATAGGCCATCAATATCTAGATCATAGATGTTAGCCAACAGGTATTGAAGGTTTAAGAGAAAAAAAAGGTTAGAGAGAAGGGACTATGCATATCTAGGAAGTCTGAGCGACTCTGTGACAGAATCATAACTACATAGCTTTTAAAATTGGTACTCAAAGAGGTGTATATGAAATAATTGCCCTGAAAATATCTTACTCTGCATTTGTGGAGGCACAGCCCTTCCCTGTGTGACTGATAGCAATGTGACATGCATCACTACAAAATTGGAAGTCCTGCAAATAGGAATATAAACTTGTGAACTACGTAGATGACAATAAATACCATGTTACACATGGCATCATCATCACTTAATGTCCTGGGAAGGAGCACAGTGGTGCAGCTGTACCCATTTTATTCCATAATGATTCTGCTGTGGCCCGAGAGCAGAGGATGGGAGTGGTGGTAGTGTCTGGCTGCAACAATTATTCGTGTAAATCACAGTGGCTTTCCTCACGCTGATGCTCCCTAGGTTCGGACAGTGGTAGGAGGATGCACCCTTTCTTCAAGTCTCTCTTTACTAAAGTGCAAAATGGGAGTTGTATCAAACAGTTCCAAACAATTCACAGTGCAAATCGTCCTCGATATTAATGTATGGATATAAACAATGATGGGGGTTGTACTACTCCTTCTCTCTATCTTTCCAAAGTCTCTCTCTCTCTGCAGAATTTAAGGCTGACAATAAGGTTTTTGCAAACGTGTCTGTCTTCCAAGGCTGAGGGTTACAGGATCAAGATAGAGTTTTCCAGAAATGTGCCTTAGGCCTCATGCACACGACCGTTTTTTTATGCTGTCCGCAAAAGGGGGTTCCGTTGTTCAGTGATCCGTGTCCGTTTTTGCCTTCCGTTGTGTTTCCGTGTGTCTTCCGTTTTTTTTAGTGGACATGACCCAAAAGATTTTACCAAAAGACAGGCTGACAAGTTTTGCCAAGTGCCTGCCAAGGGATCCGCAAAAAAAAAACGGACGCGGAACGCGGATGACAAACGGATGGCCATCCGCATTTTTTCACGGTCCCATTGACTTGAATGGGTCCGTGAACCGTTTTTCACGGACAAGAATAGGACACGTTATATTTTTTGGACGGACTGGAAACACGGACGCGGAGGACAAACGGTGCATTTTCCGAGTTTTCCACGGACCCATTGAAAACCAATGGGTCCGCAGAAAATCACGAAAAACGGAGCAACGGACACGGAATCAAACAACGGTCGTGTGCATGAGGCCTAAGTGTGGAACTGTGTATTGGCAATGTCCATCTCACTGCAGTTAAGTTTTTCGTCAGCCCTAGGCCTCATGCACACGGCTGTTGTTGTGGTCCGTGTCCGAGCCGCATATTTTGCGGCTCGGGCGCAGACCCATTCACTTCAATGGGGCCGCAAAAGATGCGGACAGCACTCCGTGTGCTGTCCGCATCCGTTGCTCTGTTCCGTGCCACCGCAAAAAAAATTGAGCATGTCCTATTCTTGTCTGTTTTGCGGACAAGAATAGGCATTTCTATAATGGGCCTCGTTTCGTTCTGCAAATTGCGGAACGGAGCGCGGAGCACCTTCCGTGTTTTGAGGACCGCAAAGCACCAACGGTCGTGTGCATGTAGCCTTAAACAGCAACTACCTTACTGACTGACTCCAATGCTCAGCCTTGCAGACCTTCTATCTTTCTCTCACTGGAGTACTGTAGAGTAGAGATGGCTTTCTTGGTGCACATATCTCGGAGATAGGGATTGTCTGGCCTAGTCTTCTGAGGATTGAGCACATGTAGCTCCTCTAGCTCCACTAGACTGAATAGGGGTGGACGTTGGTTCATTCTCCTAGCCTCCTACAAGGGTAACATTACTGATGTAAGCAAGCAGGAGACTCAGAAAAGTTAGAATCAGTTGAATAGATTATTTTAAAGGAGTTGTTCAGGAGTGGAAAAACATCCAAAAACAGCACCACTCTTGTTTGTAGGTTGTGTGGGGTATTACAGCTCACCCCATTCACTTCAACAGAGCTGAACGGCAATACCAGACACAACCCATGGACAAATGTGGAGCTGTTTTTGAAAGAAATCAGGCATTTTTCTAACCCTGTACAATCCCTTTAAGACTTCACACAAGTGGATTACTACTAAATGTGGTGTAACGTATTATTAAGGCATGAGGCATACTTCCTTGAGAACTGATAGGCTGCCTTATAATAAATACTGGTCCAACACATAAAATGGCCACCTCTGTCATATGCGTAGGCAACAGATGCAGTTTAAGTTGGTGTTTAAATGTAATTTGGATTACATAGTTTTCTTTTTACGACTGTGTTAAGATATAAAAAAAGGATTGTAAAATTTTTAATAATCGTTTCCCTTTAAGCCAGGGAGATTAATGTCTGTATGCGCTGTGCCAGATGTATATGACTGAGCCTCTTTCCGCAGTAATCCTGTTTCCAGGCATGCCACTGTATGAACCCTGCTGTTATGTGCAATGCAATGTCACCGCTTTCTTTTTCTAAATGATGATGACGGAAGAGATGAAAGAAAGTAATCGCCTTGTACTCCAGCTCTTACCAACCAGAAAATACTATCACAGTGCCCTCCAATATATCCGTTAAGGCCTCATGCACACGAACGTATTTTCTTTCTGTGTCCGTTCTGTTTTTTTTACGGACCATATGCGGAACCATTCATTTCAATTGGTCCGCAAAAAAAACGTAAGGTACTTCGTGTGCATTCCGTTTCCGTATGTCCGTTTTTCCGTTCCACAAAAAAATAGAGCATGTCCTATTTTTTTTTAGTTTGCGGACAAGAATAGGCATTATTACAATGGATCCGCAAAAATAACGGACCCGCAAAGAAAACGGATGCCATATGGAATGTCTTTTGTTTTTTTTGCGGATCCGCAATTTGCGGACCGCAAAACACATACGGTCGTGTGCATGAGGCCTAAGGGTCCATTCACACGTCAGTATTTTTACCTTTCCAGATAAACGTTCATTTTTTTGCGGATCCGTTTTTCTGTACAACCTTCCGTTTTTGTACTAAAGTGCATCCGAATCCGCTCCGTGTTTCCGTTGTGCTTGTCTCAAAACAGAAAGCACATGGCACAGAGGGCTCGGTTACATTTTTTTTTTTGTTTCCTGTAAATGGATCCGCAAAATCGGATGACATTCGGATGGTTTTGTGCATGTCATCCGCATTTTTGCGGATCCATTGACTTGAATGGACAACGGACCCGAAAAACGGACAGAAAGTAGGACAAGCTTAATTTTTTTTCAGGATCCGCATCCTGGAAAATAGGGAAACGGAACGGATTCCGTGATTCGGACAGCACCATGATTGGTGTCCGCATTCTTGCGGAGGCAATTGAAATTAATGCATCCAGAAAAACGTTCCGATTTAATTCGGAACGGAAATGGAGTGTTAAAACGGATGTGTGAATGGACCCTAAGAGGTATTTTCAGTGTTTTTTTAATGTTGGTAAGACTGGCCTTATGCTGGATCATGCCCTGTGTGGTACAGTGTACAGATAATTACAAGCGTCATACAATAACATCATACAGTGCACAAATAATACTAACATACAGTGACCAAATAAAAACTCCATATATAAAGGAATATAATACTAAATTAAGGGGCTTATCTGTAATTTTTCTTTTCCATTTTTTAATGGTCCCCACCCCCCCACCCCCCTCTATGCGCCTGAGGCTGCTGCCTGATGGCGTAGGTGCAACACACGTACATCACGTAACTGGCACAAGGAGCGCAGTGATGGCACAGTAGGTATGTTTTCAACATTATCACTGCAAAAAATTTCAGATAACCCCTTTAAGATTTGTGGTGGTCACATGCCTTGGGTAGAAAGCTATCTATGTCTTCCCCCATTAGCAGTGGCTGCCCTTATGTCTAAATTTGCTTTAAAAGAATTGTTCTATAGGGCCCTTTTACACTAGCGTTTTCAGGATCCGGCATAGAGTTCCGTCGTCGGGGCCCTATGCCAGAAGAATACTGATCCGGATTATCCCCATGTATTCAGAATTTAGAGAAATCCGTTCAGTATGCATCAGGATGTCTTCAGTTCAGTCACTGAACATTTTTTGGACAGAGGATGCGGAGCCACAATAGAAAACAGATCCGTCCTCCATTGACTTTCATTGGAGTTTATGACGGATCCGTCTTGGCAATGTTAAAAAATAGTTAAAGTTAATAAAAGCGGATCCATTCAAGCGGATGCATGCGGTTGTATAAACTGTAAGTGAAGCGTTTCTTTCTGGCATAGAGCCCCGACGACGGAACTCTATGCCGGATCTTCTAAACGCAAGTGTGAAAGGGGCCTAAGGACAACCCCTGTAACTCATTTATGCATACGGGTGTCATATAGGGCGATCGTCTGCTCAGGACCTCTCCTTACCATCATTGAGGCAGATCCAACCTACACAGACAAGCAGAACATTTCTCTGAATATCTGTCATGTAAACCGGGCAATTCTCTCTGATAACACATATTGCAAAATTCTTGTAATCCCTTGTACTATTGATTTATACAAAGTTGTGTTAAAAGTTAGTGACCATTTTAATACGTGTGCAATGCGCCCAGAAAGCGAGTAGGGTGGAGGACAGGAGTGGTGGTAGCAATGATTGTGGTAGTACCTATTCATGGTGGTGGTCTTCACCCTGATGCTCACACCTGAATGGTGGGCAGACGCATAATACAGTGAGGTAGCAGTTCACGTGTTGGTGCAAACAGTTCACTATACTTTACTGATACATCCATCTACTCAGTATAGTCTTTACATATTCACATAAATCTGTTTTCCCAAGCCTGTGTATATGGGATGCAAGCAGTTTAGTTCCCCTCTGAGTCTCTTTACAGAGCCCTCTTTCATCTGGCCAAAAATGGCAATTTCTATCTTTATTAATATTTCTGTTTCTCTCTGCTCACAAATGTGTTACTTCAATGCCCAGTTCTATATTCTCTTGTTCAGTCATTATTACTGCAGTACCCTCTGCGGGGAAGTTAACACATGTCCAGTCTGTATGGCACGGTATCTGAAGCTTCTGATCCCATAAAATTGCAGTGAAGTCCAAAGCAGGCATATATGTGTTACCTTTCATTAGTTTGCATTTTCCATTACTCTCCCTTATGCTTAATATTTATTTTTCTCAGTGGTTGGCTCTTGTTGAAGTCTCACAGGGCTGGAGGATCTTGGTCGGCTGCTATCACCTCTCACACTCAGACTACTAACTTTAGTCTGCTTTCACGCTCGCATTTTGGCTTTTCGTTTGTGAGATCCGTTCAAGGCTCTCACAAGCGGTCCAAAACGCATCAGTTTGCATTCTAATGCATTCTGAATGGAAAAGGATCTGCTCAGAATGCATCAGTTCAGTCTCCATTCCACAAGCAGCGTTTTGGTGTCTGTCTGATGAAACTGAGCCAATCTGAGCCAATTGTTTTCACTGACACAATCTGGTACAATAGAAAACGGATCCGTCCTCCATTGACTTTCAATGGTGTTCAAGACGGATCCGTCTTGGCTATAGGAGACATGATACAGCCGGAACGGTTGTGAACGGATGCAGACGGTTGTATTATCTGAACGGACCCGTCCATGACGGATCCGCAAAAAACTCGAATGTGAAAGTAGCGTTGGCTAGCTCCAGACACAACAAGAAAAGGGTGGGTGCCAGTCAACACCTAAGTTGTTAACAAACCCCCTGACGAAGGTACGCCAAAACGCGCGTTGGGTGGCGTCATCCTGGTGGTTGTTTCACTGCAGCGGCATTTGGTAGGTTTATCCATCGACATATTCAGTTTTTCCTTTGTCTCTTTGTCCTTTTGTGAGACTGCTCCTGTCTTTATAGATATTAGACTTCTTTGGTCCTACCACGTATTTCAGCCTACATACAGTATGTACTCAGCTTTTCCATTTGTGCCTGTTTACTGTTGCACTTTATATACCCCTATGTGCCCTTTGTGTCCCACCAGGGTGGCGCTCAGGGCCGGCCTTTGGGGTGTGCGAGCTGTGCGGCCGCACAGGGCGCCATGGCAACAGGGGCGCCCAGCGGCCGACACAGCTCACAGACGCTACAGACTTCCAGGGCCGGACTGGCCTGCAGGAGATGAGTGCTTCCATTGCGCTCATCTCCATAGTCATCTGTATCGCCGTCCTCGGGACGGCGATACAGATATCTGTGCTGTCGCAGAGGAGGGAGAGCCGTGTCCCCTCCCTGTTCCTCTGATAGGCTGCCAGCACTAGGCCGGCAGCCTATCAGAGGCCAATGCAGGCGGCCGCCAGAGCTGTACAGCGAGGGACACAGACTGGAAGAGGCCTACATCGCATCACTGACATGGAGGTAAGTATAAGTGTTTTTTTTTTTTTTTGTACAATGCTGGAACATGATGGGGGGGGGTACTTGTACATGATAGGGGGGGGGCTACT
The DNA here is from genome assembly GCA_033119425.1 of Bufotes viridis. Taxonomy (NCBI): domain Eukaryota; kingdom Metazoa; phylum Chordata; class Amphibia; order Anura; family Bufonidae; genus Bufotes; species Bufotes viridis. Next base: position 471,429,966 of record CM065590.1, read on the forward strand.
GGCACATGATAAGGGTGGGACTACTGGCACATAAGAGGGGCTACTGGCACATGATAAGGGGGGGCCACTGGCACGTAAGGGGGGATTACTGGCACATGATAACAGTGGGGGGGGGGGCTAATGGCAACACAAAATTAGATCGCACAGGGCGCCGGAACACCTAAGGCCAGCTCTGGTGGCGCTCTTTTATCTCTGCCCACCTTGTTTTTAATGGCGATGTTATTTATTATTATTATTTATCTGGCTCCAGGAAGAGTACACAGTGGGCTCAGCATGCATGTTGGTACCTGCATCCCTGGATCTAATGGTGGCTGTTATAGCACCAGAAAGCGTTAATAAGCACGGTTGATCCTAGCATGCATGCTGGGCCCGCACTTCCTTGATTTTATGTGGCTGTCATGGCCCATAACAGGTAGGATTTAGCGTTAGGACCACTCATAGAGGCAGCCTTGTCGTGGCGAGTGGCTTATTACCTTTTCATCAAAATGTACACTAACAACCTCTTATAGCTTCTAGCATAGAGGCAGGGCAGAGTGCTGGTTGCAAAGTGCTGGTTGTAGAGTGCTGTTGCATTTCTGTGTTTGATGTTATTTATTATGTTATAAATAAATGTATTTGATATCTCAATAAAATATATACTTTCCTAATATACTGAGTGTGCTCCAGTTTTCTTATAGGTTGTTGTTAGCAAGGGGGTGGATTATTAATTAACTTCCTGCTCCCCATATACGCAACCTTTAGTGATACAAGTGCATTCAAAGATGTATTAACCCCTTGCTATGGAACTCGGCACTTGCATTCCCCCTGCAATAACAATTTGCAAGTATCTTTTCGCATAATCTACATTGTACGGATCCTCTATGATTCTTCCTAGAAAATTATGAAAAAAATTGACAACGGTGTTACCATTCCCCTTGTCAAAGAGTGACGTGTATCCCTGCAAAGTCTGACACTGGCAGCACTGATTGGACATTTTGAGAGAATGTATGGATACAACCACAACTGGTGACACCCAGATATTCATTTATTTATACATTTCTAATATAAGCAATATAGGAATGGCAGCACAGATTTACAAAAAAAAAATATCTTAATTCATGAGGAATGCAATTATTTACCAAGCAGACATGTCCAAAGTAGTGACAGTCCTTCTTTAAGATTTCAAAGCTCCTACTAATTCCAGGCTCTCCAGGTCTCTGGTCACAGGAGATAGACCATTAGTATCTACTGAGCGTTATCTTCTTTGTTCTCAATGGCTAGTTAATTAAGACATCATAGGTAGAGCATTGGTAAATATTTAAACTCTTCTTGTGGTGACAGAACCCTGCTTCTCCGAAAGTCTTCAGGGCTTGAATCGTGCTGTTTAGTAGGCTAAAACATTAGATTCATTTCCATGTAGGTGGTAATTTACGAAATGTCACTGGAAATGAAGTGGTTTCTTCAAATAACAAACTGTTCAGCTCTTTGATGTGGGATTACGTGGGAAGCCTGGGAACAAATCTATTATTTTTAGAGGGTTAACCAAAGAAGGAAGTTAAGATGTTCACTAGTGTACTACACACTTGTTAAATTAGACTATGTGACACCACACCCAATGAGTGCTGTTACCAAGGATGAGTTGATGTATTTTTATTAGTCCTTTTCAGGTTACGAAGTAATAGGGTCCTCTCGTTTATCAAAATTGTTGGGACTCTCACAGCAGAGTAGCTCCCTACTTCCTGCTTCTGCTGGGGGCAGGAACCAACTGTGTGCTTGCCTGTGCGAGCGCGCTGCCGATAGCATATGTCAACCCCCTCCCCCAAAGGTCTGCCCAGTGCACCAAACAATCTGTAATATATCACATATGCCACTTACCTTGCTGACGATAATCAGGGTTTTGCTCGGGAAGGAGTCGGGAAGGAATTGTTTTTCCCCTTAATTGAGGAAAATTGGCTTCTACTTCACAGTTTTTTTTTTTCCTTCCTCTGGATCAACTTGCAGGATAACAGGCTAAACTGGATGGACAAATGTCTTTTTTCGGCCTTATATACTATGTTACTATGTTACTAATGGGTGTCTAATCCATTTTCTATTGTGTCCGAGAAAACAGATCTAGCACCCAGGGCCGGCGCCACCCATAAAGAGTACGTCACCGCGTACAGCGCACACTTGCTGGGGGCGCCGGCTCCCGCCCGGGCTGACGCGCACCGCCCGGGCGCAGTATTAAGGCAGATGGTGTGAGCGCTTCCCTAGTGTCAGTCCCTGTGGAGTAGCGTAGCTCTGTACAGTCCGCAGGTACAGGAGCTTTTGTTTCCTGTACCTGTCCGGACTGACAGGAAGTGCTCACTTAGTGTGCACTTCCTCTCAGTCCGGCCGGGTACAAGGAACAAAAGCTCCTGTACCCGCGGAACCGGACAGAGCTCAGCCACGCTACTCCACATGGACTGACACCAGGGAAGTTCTCACACTGCCTGCCTTAATCCTGCGCCCTACTCCACAGGTACTGACAGGAGGGACAGAGTGACACAAGAGGGGAGGGGGTTGAGAGTGACAAGAAGGGCGGCCACACCACACCACACCAGAGGGACTGACAGGAGGGAACAGAGTGACACAAGGGGCAAGAAATAGAGTGACTAGGGGAATAAGAGTAATGATGGGGTAATGAGAGTGACGAGAAGGGGAAAAGAGTGACACAAGGGAGGGGGTAAGAAAGAGAGTGACTGGGGGAGAGTTTGACATCCATCACACACACACACTGCATCCCTTACACACACTGAAACACAATGCATCTCTTAGGCTCCATTCACACATCCAAGTGTGTTTTGCGGATCCGTAAAACACGGACACCGGCAATGTGCGTTCCGCATTTTGCGGACCGCACATTGCCGGCACTCGCATAGAAAATGCCTTTTCTTGTCCGCAATTGCAGACAAGAATAGGACATGTTCTATTTTTTGCGGGATGGTAGTGTGGACCCGGGAGTGTGGATAGAAATAAATTGGTCCGCAATTCCGTTCCGCAAAATGCGGAACAGAATTTTGGATGTATGAATAGAGCCTTACACATGCAAACACAGATTCACAGAACGCACTCTGTACACACATTCAGAAACACACAACACAAACCTTATACACAAACACCAACTTCTTTCTATCCCTTGCACACACCCACACTGCATCACCTACACACTGGTCTCTCTATACACTCCACACACACATACACTGCATCGACTACACAAACACTGCATCCACTGCACACTGCACACACACTGCATCCACTGCACACTGCACACACACTGCACACACACTGCATCCACTGCACACTGCACACACACTGCATCCACTGCACACACCATGCATCCACTGCACACACCATGCATCCACTGCACACACACTGGTATCCCTATACACTACATTCCATAAGCACACACATTAGATTCTCTACAGCAACACATAACACATCCCCTACACACTCCACCCTCTGTGAACAAACTCATGGGTGGAACATGTAGGTGGACTTATGGGTGGGCCTTATGGGCATACTCTCCTGGGGCCCAGACCTTGAACTGTGTAAAGGGCCCCAAAAAATTGAGCCGCTTCCCGTTCTCCCAGAACATTGAGTTTTGCCTCCAGAGAGCCTGTCCCACACCAGACCAGTGGAGCCAGAGCCCATCATCATCCTCATCTGGGTGTAAGGAGGCGATCTAGTACATTATTCATGGGACTAGTCTCTAATTTACCTCACATTAAAGGGACACTATAGTCCCCAGAACTACTGCAGCTAAATGTAGTGGCTCTAGTGTCTATAGCCTTTCCCTGCAGGCTTTTTAATGTAAACACGGCGGCACTCGCGTTAGTTATTATGGCAGATCATATGGGTGGGGCATTGTGATGTCACATGAGGGGGGGGCGGCAAACTTTTCTTTTGCCTAGGGCGGCAAAAATCCTTGCACCGGCCCTGCTAGCACCGTCGACTTACATTGTGTGTCAGGACGGATCCATTTTGCTCCATGTCTCATGCCGGACAGAAACCCTTGCTTGCTGCGGTTTGCTCTCTGGTATGGGAATACCATCAAACGGAATGGAATGCATTTTGGAGCACTCCGTTCTGTTCAGTTCAGTTTGGTCCCTATTGACAATGAATGGGGACACAATGGAAGCGTTTTTCTCATCCTCTGCCTGATCTCAATACCAGAAAAGTTAAACGCAGATGTGAAAGTAGCCTTATACGGCAGTAAGAGAACATCACAGCGAATGATAGGGAGAAATGGGGTTCAGAAAGGCATCAAGTTCCTCAATACAACATAAAAACTACAAGCATCGGTATGTTGGTAAACACGTCAATCAATGGATTGAAACAAAGAGACAAGAAACATAAAATCAAAATGAAGTGTCAATATTTTCATTCAACCAATTAGGCTATAAAGTTGACCGTTTAAAGATCCAAAAAGCCTCACGCTGGCAACTGCTGATATCCCCGATAGACTACAGAGATTGAAACTGCGTGAGCTTCGAGTAAGTGATTCGCCCCAGGATTGGATAATATTCCACCTGATAATCTATCTCTGAGATGAGATAAATCATTCAGTAGTTCAGTAGCTGCAGCCGTGCCTGGTCTCTGCCTCAGCAGTTCATCCTCCTCCCTCCCCTCTCCATAGAATTAAATGGGCTGTGTATAGACTTCTGTGTACGGATTTGGTCAGTCAATTCAGAGACACTAAACACAGCAGGAATGGGAAGAGAAATAAATGCAGAAACAGGCCCATATTTTAATAAAATAGAAGGTACGCTTTACCCCATATAGCTCTATGTCTGTGCCGAAAATATGGGGCTTGTATCAAAAAACAGAGCTGAGATCAGGGGGGACTGGGAACTTAAAGTGGCCCTGGAAAAAATGCTAAAAGTGGCCCAGTTTTGTAGTCGGGTCCAAATTGATGGAAGGCAAGGCCAGCAATACCATATTGTGGAACATTATACCACCCCACCAGAGCCAAATACCACAGTCTATCACAAAATACATCCCCAAAAAACTTCTAATGGCCGGCAGTGAGGTAGGCTCAGTCGGCCCCCTGGGCATCAGCCCACCGGGAAATTTCCCTGTACGGTCTATGGCCAATCCGCCCTTGGCTGTGATTGATTTAAAATATATAACGAATTTACATTTTTAAAAAATCTATAATGGTGGGCATTAAGCATCAGGACCACCTAATCTTTTTGCTCAAATAGAACAAGGCTCTAAAAAAAAAAAAAATTGCAAAAGTACCCTAACTGCTGCAGTAAAGTAATATAACAGGCGACCTCTTCTGTGCATCCTCTTCCTTCATTTTATTTTTAGGAATGTGCCCCTATGAGCGGAGCTCACATGATAGGAAATGTTTGTTACCGTGGCAACCCCAGTGCAAGCAAAATTTTTATATTGTTGCAGCAGTTAGTAGATTGTTAAAAGACAAGTCATATAATGTATATCGGTAATTATTATTTTCTGTTAAAATTAATTGCATTTTGTTAAAGTGCAATATCCCTTTAAAGGGTTTCTGTCACCAACTTTTGACATTATAAGCTGTCTGACATTAGCTATGTGCTAATGTCAGACCAGCTTGATAATGTCTTTTTTATAAAAATCCGCTGTATATATAGTCTGAAAAACTTACTTTTATATTATGTAAATTAGCCTCTAGGAGCAGGGGGGGCGTTGCCCTGCTCCTAGCGGCTCCGTCCGGCAACCTGCTGGCACGCCCCTTCACACTTTGATTGACAGTGCAGGGCAGCGATCCTCCTGCACTGTCTCGTTCTGAAATCGCGCGCCAGCGCCGCCGCTCTGTATTCGGCGCAGGCGCGGTGAGCAGAGGACACTGGTGCCTGCTGTCCTCTGCTCACCGTGCCTGCGCCGAATACAGAGCGGCAGCGCTGGCACGCGATTTCAGAACGAGACAGTGCAGGAGGATCGCTGCCCTGCACTGTCAATCAAAGTGTGAAGGGGCGTGCCAGCAGGTTGCCGGACGGAGCCGCTAGGAGCAGGGCAACGCCCCCCCTGCTCCTAGAGGCTAATTTACATAATATAAAAGTAAGTTTTTCAGACTATATATACAGCGGATTTTTATAAAAAAGACATTATCAAGCTGGTCTGACATTAGCACATAGCTAATGTCAGACAGCTTATAATGTCAAAAGTTGGTGACAGAAACCCTTTAAGGACATGTTGGCATCTGACCTTTCAAAATCATGGTACCCTACTAAGAAAGTGTCCACCATTCCTCTGTGTACAATAATCTCACCTACCGCTTTAGGCTTTTATTCGGGTAAGAATTTTTCATTAAAAAAGTCACGCTTTTGCCCATTTTAGCAGAAAAAAGCATGGACTTATATAGTCAAATAGGTGGTTGGCAAATGGTTGATGGAGTCAGGGAGCTCAGAACAAAGAGATTTCAGTATTGAAGAGCCGGCTCCAGGTTCATGTGGGCCCTTGGGCTGTAAAGCAGTGGCGTTGCGAGGAGGGTGCGGCGGGTGCGGGCCGCACTGGGTGACACCACTGAGGGGGTGACACCACCAGGAGATGAGCGCTTGCATTATGGAAGCACTCATCTCCCTACATTCATCTGTATCGCCATCCTCAGGACGGCGATACAGATGAACACTGCAGCAGGGCAAGGGAGAGGCGTCTCCATTCCCTGTTCCTCTGATAGGCTGCTGGCCCTGTGCCGGCAGCCTATCAGAGGCCGGCGCAGGCGTCGCGATGACGTCATCACGCCGCCTAAGCTGTACAGCTCGGGACACAGGCCAGAAGAGGCCTGTATCGCATCGCTGCCATGGAGGTAAGTGTTTTTTTTTTTGTTTTTTTTCTTTCTGTGATGCGCTGGCTTGGGCTGGGGAGGCATTGCCTGGCACATGGAGGACACTATGGGGGCATGGCTGGCACATGGGGACACTGAGGGGGCATGGCTGGCACATGGGGGAAACTATGGGGGCATGGCTGGCACATGGGGGGACACTATGGGGGCATGGCTGGCACATGGGGGACACTATGGGGCATGAGGGCATTGCCTGGCACATGGGGGACACTATGGGGGCATGGCTGGCACATGGGGAACACTATGGGGGCATGGATGGCACATGGGGGACACTATGGGGGCATGGCTGGCACATGGGGGACACTATGGGGGCATTGCCTGGCACATGGGGGATACTATGGGGCATTGCTGGCACATGGGGGACACTATGGGGCATAGATGGCACATGGGGGACACTATGGGGCATGGGGGCATTGCCTGGCACATGGGGGACACTATGGGGGCATTGCTGGCACATGGGGGACACAATGGGGGCATGGCTGGCACATGGGGGACACTATGGGGGCATGGCTGGCACATGGGGGACACTATGGGGGCATGGCTGGCACATGGGGGACACTATAGGGGCATGGCTTGCACATGGGGGATACTATTGGGGCATAGATGGCACATGGGGACACTATGGGGGCATGGCTGGCACATGGGGGACACTATGGGGCATTGCTGGCACATGGGGGACACTATGGGGCATTGCTGGCACATGGGGGACACTATGGGGGCATTGCCTGGCACATGGGAGACACTATGGGCCATTGCCTGGCACATGGAGGACACTATGGGGGCATGGCTGGCACATGGGGGACACGATGGGGGCATGGCTGGCACATGGGGGACACTATGGGGGCATGGCTGGCACATGGGGACACTATAGGGGCATGGCTGGCACATGGGGGACACTATGGGGGCATGGCTGGCACATGGGGGACACTATGAAGGCTTGGCTGGCACATGGGGGACACTATGGGGGCATTGCTGGCACATGGGGGACACTATAGGGGCATCTACTGGCACATGGGGGACACTATGGGAGCATCTACTGGCATCTACTGGGGGCATTGCTGGCACATTATGGGGACACTATGGTGTTGGAGGGGAGAACAATGCCAAGATATGTACCACCTCACAGTATATATGCCAATATATATGCCCCCTAACAGTTGATATGCCAAGATGTGTGCCCCCCTCACAGTAGATATGCCAAGAGATGTGCCACCTTCACAGCAGCTATGCCCAGACATGTCCCCCCTTCACAGTAGATATGCCAAGATATATGTCCCCCTCGCAGTAGATATGTCCAGATATGTGCCATCTTCACAGTAGCCATTCTCAGATATGCCCCTTTTACAGGAAGTGAAAAAAAAATGTAAATATTCCTCACCTGTCTCCTCCTATGATCTGCGCTCTCCATCAGCAGCAGCAGGATACTGTGACACATCGTGCTGCTGTGTAGGAGCAGCAGAGGCTAATTCCCAGCCTGCCCGGCTCCTCCTCCTATACAGACAAGCAGTGCGATGTGTGAGGACATCATGCTGCTGCTGTGGAGCGCTGGCGGCTCAGTGGTGGAGCGAGAAACAAATGGCTCCCTGCCTTACCATTACAATCAGCTGTGCTGTGGGCCCCCCCAGGAGCAGTGGGCCCCGGCACTTGCCCAGGTATGCCGGTGCGTCCTATAAGCCGGCTAAGCAGCCGCGTAGAGCACCCCTTGGGAAGGGGCACCGCCAGGAGCGCCGCCCCCCCCCTCATGCTGCAGCCGCCTGAGAGCTCTATATTGAGCCTCTGGCGGCTGCGGCACTGCCTGGGCTGGCGCATCCATGAGGGTGCACTGCCCGGGCGCATGCAAGAGGCGAGGGGCTGACAGGAGGGAAGGACTCAGCGCTCCCTCCTGTCACTCCCTCATTGTAGCGTGGCCGAGCCCTGTAGAGTCCGCTCGGGTACAGGAAACAAAAGTGCCTGTACCCGCGGGCCATGCAGAGCTCGGCCATGCTACACTAGAGGTGGGGGGGGGGGAGAATGACAAGGGGGAGAGAATGACAAAATGACAAGAGGGACAAAGAGAATGACAAGAAGGGGAGAGAGAATGACAAGGGGGAGAGAGTGACAAGAGGGGGAAAGAGAATGACATGGGGGGGAAGAGAATGACAAGAGAGGGAGAGAGAGAACTGGCAGGTCATATGGGTGGGGCATTGTGATGTCACATGGGGGGGGGCGGCAAACTTTTCTTTTGCCTAGGGCGGCAAAAATCCTTGCACCGGCCCTGTATGCCAGGTGCTGACACCAGCCCTGCCAGCATGGACCTCTAGGTCTCATCACTTAGACTCATAGGAGGGATTTATCATAAGTTTTACTTTAGTCTCAGTTGGAGTACTTTGCACTAGATTGATCAAATGTCGAGCTTTGTTTGTTAAAATTGGAGCATCTTTAAACCCAACACTTTTGTCTAGAAATGCTACTCCAGTTTTCTTATCCCACCCCTTTACTGGAGTGAGCTTGTAATTTTTGGGGATTTAAAAAAAAAAGTCTCTGTTGATAAATTTGGAGTGAAATGCATTAACATATCTAACCACACCCACTTCTCAAAACCGGAATGAGTGGTGTAAAGTACAAAAAGCCACAAAATTTTTGCACAAGTGACCCCAAAAAGTCACAGTCCCTATTTTGCGACTTTTTGAAGACCAAATTGTGGAGTGTAGTGCTTGATAAATTCCCCCTGTAGACTTATTTTACCGAAACAACTTCTCCAGGCAACACTGATACACCAAGTGTAAGTTCTGAGGAGGCGGAGCATGACATAGGGGTTGTTCTATCAATCCCTTTGTCATGCACCGCCCCCGTAGACCCTGCTGTAGTCATAAATAGTCTACACCTTTGCAGTGTTTGTTGAAGCTGAGTAATCCAAACTACACATTCACATGATAACTTTCCCTTTACAACCATCAGAGATCACACCATTAGTACCAGAGATGACTGTTTCGTTTTACAAGAGCTCCAATAAACTTCTGCAGGGGCATGACTGTACATCTATCAACTTACACTAATCCTGATGCACAGAGTCATTGAGAAGAATTTAGACTCATTAGACGCCTGTGCTCCATTTCTACATCGCTGCCATCCCCTTCACTTAGAATTGATTGAATGCTGACCTATTTCACTAGCCTGTGTTCAGACCGCCCGCCAATAGCATGTAATAGAGTTAATCCATTCTGTATTTGTCTGCAGTGTGTTTAGCTGCCTTCCAGCAAGGAGGAGCCAACTACATCTCACAATCAGTGAATAACTACAGTCATCCTATTAGGCTGGGCAGTGTTCCTTGCAGCTGCATTTGTGTGACTAGGAAGAACTTACAGCGTCTACCTAGCATTCAGTCCCACCCAGAAGCCTGGGGCATGAATGAGGAGGAGAGTCATAGATCCATCCTACAAGCACAAAGCTGTCTCCCTCTGCAAACAGTTCCTTAGTGTGCACCAAAAGAAGAGCTGGATATTACATTTCCTGCAGTTCCGAGCTGTCACGTTGCTCCTGCCCCATGATATTGTCCAAGGAAGACTTTGCATGCAATCTACTACTGTAGCCGTCGAAGGAGGTTTGGAAAAGCGTGGTGTTATCCGCAGTGAAGTTATTATTCCTATGGAAGTCTGCAAATATCAGCTGTCATGCCCTAAAGAAGTTCTGCATTGAGAAAGAAGACTTCACTAAAAGAAAGCCTCCTGCTCGTTGCAACACGATTCCAGATCGTAGATAAAATTATACCAGACTAAGTTATGGCTAAGAGAGCTAACCATTAGAAGGTCTAAAACTGGCCCAATTCATCCTGAAGTTCACCGGCGAAGACCACTCAAAATTAGCAACTAATGAACCACGCCGTCATGGCATCTCCTGTAGCTATTAAGGAAGGGGACCTGGAAAAAAGGAGTGATAGCTTCCTTCAGCTATGGAAGAAACGAAGATGTATCCTGACTGCTGATGGTCTACATTTGTACACAGACTCTAGAAAGAAAGGCAAGGCCAAAATTCTACGATTCGATTCTTTGGCCAAGTTAGAGTGTGTGGAAAGAAAAGGGGAACGTGTCTACTTTACCTTGGTCACCATGGAAGGACAGGAGATAGATTTTCGCTGCAGGGAACGCAGCCGATGGAACGCAGAAATCACCCTGGCCTTGGTAGGCTTCCAAAACAGAAGAGCCGTGCAAGAACTAAGAGCACGAAAAGAGCTTCAGGCCAGGGATTCAGGGGACCGTTTAAGAAGCTGGGGACCATGATTGTTACATCTATGGTAAGAGACAGATTGTTTTTGAACTTTTGAAATAGTTTTTTCCTGACAGGCTTCATGCTTAAGAATAGTGTTGCCCGAACTTGTGGCTTCAAGTTCGGCGTACAAGGTTCGGGTCATCTAGGAATTCCGTTATGGATTCTCCTACCGCGGACTTATGGTCCGTGGTAGCGGAATCCATAATGGAATACTTAGATAACCCGAACCTTGTACGCTGAACTTGAAACCACAAGTTCGCTCAACACTACTTGATAGTTGCAAAAATGAGAATATTCCAAGGAACTAGTAATAAGTGGTTTCATTTGTTGATCACAGTAGAACCTTTGGCTCTCGATGGCAAATACTAGATTTAGAACTGCAACCAAAAGGTAAAAACATCTCATCAGGTAAAAGCCAATTTTCAAAAAAGGTTAGTTGGAAAAGGAATCCAGTGGATTTGCTTATCTGCTGCTGGGCACTACAGAGGAAGGGGTATAGTAAAATGAGATATAAGGAGCTGTTTGGCACAATCCTAACACTGGAGAGTTTAGGGTCACCGTTGACCTACAGATAATAGCTTTGGAGGGTTAATAGCTCAACCATTGCTTTTTTTGCCCCCTTTTAGCCACTATTCTTATTGTTGTTCATTGAATTAACTTTACAAGGGACTAAAAATGGCTAATAGATCTTTAGTGTGACGGGCTGTACATACAACCCTTCATGTCTCAGTTCTCTGAACTATTATTAACCCCTCAGGTCCATTTTCTTTTTTCCATTTTTTGTTTTTTCCTCCCCACATTCCAAGAGAAATAACTTTTTCAATTTTCTGTTCAGATAGCCATATAAGGGCTTTTTTTTTTGCAGACCAAGTTGTATGTTTTAATGGCACCATTACATTCATCATGTCTTGTATTGGAAACTGAGAAAAAAATTATTTGAGGTTTTTTATATTCTGGTGTTCACTGAGCGCTAAAAATGATATGACGTCCTTATATGCAGATCAATCCAATTATTTAAATACCAAATTTGCATAGTTTTTATTTTGTTTGACTACTTAAAAAAATAAAAACTGTTGAAAAAAAAAAATTCTATGCATCGCCATTTGGTATAGCTGTAAAAATGGCTTTTTTTTGTGGGGCAAATTGCCGTTTTTATTGGTACCATTATTTTTTATTGGTACCATATTTGGAGTAAATACAGCTCTTTTTTTGTAAACCAAATATATATTTTTTTTGTCATATAAAAGTATACAAAGCAATTTTTTCATGCAATATAACATCAAACATAATATAACCCTCTAAATCCCTCCCTCCAACCACCTCATCCCCCCTTCATCTCAGATGTAGTGGAATTACAATAAATACAGCTCTTTGATCACTTTTATTCAATATTTTTTGGGGACAAAGTGAACAAAAATGGTAAATCGCAAACTTTTTTTTTGTTACAGCATACACCATGCAGTTTTTATTATTTATTTTATATGGTAAACTGGGGAAAGCAGCTTATTCTTAATTTTCAATGTTATTTAGTTTTTTTACTTTCTCTGCGATCTTCTAATCACTTGTCCCATACATCGCAATAGAATACTATTGCAGTTTATGGGATTCGGAGACACTGCCTGCTGAACTGTGCCTCGTGCATGGCTTTACAGGCAGTTAAAGAGGTTGTCCAGTTTCCGATATTGATGACCTATTCTCAGCATAAGTCATCAATATCAGATTTGTGAGGGTCCGACTCCTGGTAAACCCCCCACTCCTCCCCACCACCACCACCACCATCATTCTCTTCCCTGTTTAATTATAGCTCCTTCGTCCCATTCACTTGAATTGGAAGCAGCAGTTGTAGGTATACTCTGTCCCATTCATGTGAATGGGACAGAGGCGTTGTAATTACACTGCTCGTCGTTGCAAAGTCGACGGTGAGCAGGTAAACGATGAAGAGAATGCATCACCCATCAGGAGTGCTGCATTCTCTTCAAACAGCTGATTGGCGTGGCTTCTTGGAGTCAGACCCTCGCCGATCTGATGTTGATGACCTATCTTGAGGATAAATCATCAATATCAGAAACTGGACAACCCCTAACCATGACAAGTCTGAGAACCTTTAAAAGGCCCCAGGCTGTCAAGGTAACCGATCAGAGCTCCACAATTTTGCTATAGGGGCTGTGATCGTAAGGCAGAGGGAGGCGTCCCTCCTTCTGCCTAACCTCACAGATACCACGATCAATATTGACCACGGCATCTGAGGGTTTAAATGACCAATCCCGTCAATTGCGGCTTTGTGTATGCTGCATTATACAGCTAGCACCCATTATGGAGCCAACACGCGCCACGTATGTAGCAGGCTGTCTCACTTCAGTAAGTGTCCTAAGGGTCCATTCGCACGTCCGTATGGCAATTTCAGTGGGGCCGTAGTTCCATTCCGCGGCCCTGCAAAAAAGATAGAGCATGTGGTATTCTTGTCCGCAGCCATGGACAAGAATAGGCATTTCTATCACAGGGCCGACCATGTGCGGTCAGTAAAATGCGAAATGCACATGGCCAGTGTCTGTGTTTTGCGGATCCGCAATTTGTGGACCGCAAAACACTTGCGGACGTTTGAATGGACCCTCATGATGTAGATAAAGTTAATACAAGCCACTTACTAATGTATTGTTATTATCCATATAGTTTAATTTGCTGGCTTAATTCATAAACATTGATAGGGACCTTAGATTGTGAGCCCCAATGGGGACAGAGTGATGCTACTGTCCGTAAAGTGCTATAGAATATGTCAGTGCTATATAAGTGCGTATAATTATTAATAAATAGATACTAAATACATTTTTCCATCACACTCTTCGCTTCCATGGTTGCGACCACCCTGCAATCCATCAGCAGTGGTCGTGGTTGCACACTATATGAAAAAGCGCCGGGACCGTGGGAACGCACTGTAGGCTAGTGCTTTTTTCTATAGTGTACAAGCATGGCCGCCGCTGATGGATTCCAGGGTGGTCATAACCATGGAAAAGAGCAGTGTATAATGTGATGTAAGCATAATGACATGCATGTATGCGATTATGCATTCAGGGGTTGTCCAAAATTTTGATATTTATGACCTTTCCCCATGCTAAATCAACAATATAAGATTGGTGGGGGTCTGACGCCTGGATGTTTGAAAAGGCCACAGTGCAATGGTGAGCGCTGCAGCCTCTTCCTAGGCCAGCGCCATCACGTATATAAACTAGGCGCAGTTCAGCCCCATTCAAGTGAAAAGGGGCTGAGCTGCCATAGCCGTTTTCTAATAGACAGCGCTGTGCTCGGTAAGCTCATCGGAGCACCGCGGCCTCATCAAATAGCTGATCAGTGTCAGTTCAGGGTGTCAGACCCCCACCGATCAGATACTGAGGACCTATCCCGAGGATATTTCATTAATATGAAACACATGAAAACCCCATTTAAGTACCGCACGTAGGAAATTGTTTTCCGTTTCGATATAACAAATTGCATAGTGGTTTTCAATATGACATTGCTGTTACCCTAAGGTCAGCAACGACCAGAATGTTGAAGTTTGTGCTTTTGGGGTTTCTTATGGGCCCTTGTCCACTATTGAGACCAACCCAAGTGTGCACACACCTATATCTTCTAGGAATTATTAGATTGTAAGCTCTTCTGTTCAATAAATAGTAAGTGTGAGTTGTGTGAGAGTGCACAGTTGTTAGGTTGAAGTCCTTGCCATTGAGGTCTTAGCTTGAGAACCCTATAATATGTTTTAATCCCCGGTGCGGTTTATCCGTGTCAGAGGGTTTAGCAGTACAAGGCTTTGTTGTGCGGGATTAATATGCTCAGTCAGCTAAAGGGCAGCATCTTCCTTTCATTGCCTTTGAATCATTTTCCATCTCACATGCGATGTCCCAATTACAGCAGAAGCCGTAGAGATTTTACATAATTGATTGGGAACAGAGAGTCAGGCCAAACCGGATCACGAGGCTACACAAGAGTTCCAGTGTGTTTCTCATCATAAGGCTTGAAATCCTGCAAAGCGTTTCATCTCCTTTGTTTTGTTTTTTCAAGGTTTTTCTCAAATTCTGTCAACCTCGGTTGCCAAGGTGACTAAAACTAGTGGCTTCTGGGTATTGTTTCATGCTATTATGCCATTCTTTACAATAAAGATCTTGTAGGCACTCATGTAAAATGAACTGTGTTTTGTAATGAATTATTTTCGGATTTTGCCAATTTCAATTCTATCATATAGCTAGCACATGAAAGGGCTCAGGTTAGGCTAGTTTCACACTAGCGACACGGATCTCCGGCAGGCTGTTCCGTCTGGTGAACAGCCTGTCGGATCCGTCCTGCCGCTCGTGAACGTATGCCCACGGACTATCGCGCCGGCCCCATTGACTGTAATGGGGCGGGGCGGAGTTCTGGCGGCGGCACGGCAGTGCACACCGAGAGGCTGCCGGAATAAAACTACGACATGTGCCGCTAGTGTGAAACTAGCCTTAGAAAACCATGGCTGCTTTCTTTCCGAAACAGCGCCACTCATGACCATGGGCAGTAGCGCAGCTCAGTAATCTGTGGTCATGGGGCGCTAAAGGGTCTGTTAGGCTACTTTCACACTTGAGTTTAACATTTCTGGTATTGAGATCCGGCAGAGGATCTCAATACCAGAGAAAAACACTTCCGTTTTGTCCCCATTCATTGTCAACTGGAACAAAACGTAACTGAACAGAATGGAATGCTCCAAAATGCATTCCGTTCCAGTTGGTTGCGTTCCCATACTGGAGAGCAAACCGCAAGCAAGCTGCGATTTTCTTTCTGTCATGGGATGCGGAGCAAAATGGATCCGGCATGACCCACAATGCAAGTCAATGGGGACGGATCCGTTTTCTCGGACACAATAGAAAACTGATCCGTCCCCTATTGACCTACAATGGTATTAATACCAGATCAGTTTTCTTGCAGATTCTGAAAAAGCTCAACCACTCTGCTGCTACTGCAATACACTGGGGATTTTGCACTTCCAAAATCTGAATAAAAAATCTGCAGTGTATCTGCTCTGTGTGAACGTACCCTACTGGTAAAGTCACACAGTCTCAGTACCACTTGTAGCTGAATATGACATGTAATGAACCAAACTTCGGATTACTAAGAGACCAATATTTAGGTATCTGGGTTGATCACTTAGTCAAGTAGGCCCCTATAATTTAGGATGCCTGCAGTGGTTATTGGTACCAGATATACTGGCTTGATTGGAGATTATGAAAATGTTAGGCTCAGTTCATAGCAGAAGCCATGACGCTATGCCAAATCAGTCATACGATGGATCTCAATGGTGTCACATAGATTCAATTAACTTAAAGGGGCACTGTCACCTGGATTTCACTTACTGAGCTATTAACATCACCACTATAGTCTCCATGATTTATATTAAAATATACCAGTATTAGTGCCCTTTATCTTTTTTTATTTGTCTAGAAAATAGCTTTTTATCATATGCTAATTACTTGGATAAAGAGCCCAAGGGGCTGTCCCTCTGGTCATTGGAGCCCAGCCGTGCCCATTATCTCGGAGCCCAGCACTGCCCCACTGCTAATTCATTCACTGCTCATTGCTGGCGTAATGTGTTTGTTGTGCCCGAAATCTCGCGCATGCACCGTGGATACTCATGTCAGCGCCCGCGCAGTGTCCTGGCCTCACAGAATGAAGTTTGCATGTGCCAGCTTCGCTCAACCCGGAAATGTACAAGATTTCGGGCGCAACACACACATTATGTCGGCGATGAGCAGTGAATAGATTAGCAGTGGGGCGGTGCTGGGCTCCGAGATAATGGGCACGGCTGGGCCCAAACGGCCAGAGGGACAGCCCCTTGGGCTCCTTATCGAGGTAATTAGCATATGATTAAAAGCGATTTTCTAGAGTCAGACAAATGAAAAGATAAAGGGCTGTAATACTAGTATATTTTAATATAAATCGTGGAGACTGATGTGGTGATAGCTCAGTAAGGCCTCATGCACACGGCCGTTGTTCGGGTCCGCGTCCGAGCCGCATATTTCGCGGCTCGGCCGTGGACCCATTCACTTCAATGGGGCCGCAAAAGATGCAGACAGCACTCCGTGTGCTGTCCGCATCCGTTGCTCCGTTCCGTGCCCCCGCAAAAAAAAATAGAGCATGTCCTGTTCTTGTCCGTTATGCGGACAAGAATAGGCATCTCTATAATGGGCCGAGTTCCGTTCCGAAAATTGCGGAACGGAACATGGAGCAGCTTCCGTGTTTTGCGGATCCGCGGTTTGCGGACCGCAAAACACCAACGGCCGTGTGCATGAGGCCTCAGTGAAATCCAGGTGACAGTGTCCCTTTAAAGGGGTTATCCCATGATTAATGGAAAAAATAAGGCTATACCAAATTTTAATGACATGCAATTACAAAAGTATTCAGATCCAGGTGCTGGTTTGAAAACTGTAGAATAGTTTTTGTGGGACAATCTCTTTAAAATGGGGTTATCAGGGTTCTGTTGATGGTAAAATAGTGCTGCATGCTGTGTTATTTGTGCTGCCAAATGTGACAGAAATGCTGAAGGATGTTCTGGTGGCAATGTTAACAGAGCCCTAGTGCAAATGGAGTCACAGAGAAAAAAAACTTAAAGGGGTTGGGTCACTTCAGCAAGTGATATTTATCACGTAGAGAAAATTAATACACGACACTTACTAATGTATTGTGATTGTCCATATATTGCTTTCTTTTTCCAGCACATTATACTCTGCTCGTTTGCATGGTTACGACCACCCTGCAATCCATCACTGGTGGTCGTGCTTGCACAATTTGGGAAAATGTATTGGCTTCTCTGGTGGCAGGGACCGTGGGAGTGCACATAGAGCTTTTTCCTACAATGTGCAAGCATGGCCACCGCTGCTGAATTGCAGGATGGTCGTAACCATGGAATGGAGCAGTGTATAATGTCATGGAAATATTAATCCAGCCAGCAAAGAAACAATATGGATAATAATAAAATTAGTAAGTGCCTTGTATTAACTTTCTCAACATAACAAATACTATTTCCTGAAGTGACATAGTGCCTTAGTTCAAGCACCTTTGGCAGTGATTACAGCCTCCAGTCTTCTTGGCTATGAAGCCACAAGGTTTGCACACCTGGACTTGGGCTTTTCTGCCTTTCTTCTCTGCAGATTCCCTCAAGCTCTGTCAGGTTGGACCATCAGTGGACAGCTATTTTCAGGTCTCTCCAAAGATGTTGGTTTGGGTCAGGGCTCTGCCTGGGACACTCAATGACATTTACAGAGTTGTTCCTAAGCAATTTCTGTCTTGGCAGTGTGCTTATGGTCACTTTCTTGTCAGCTCAGTCTGAGGTGAAGGGCACTCTGAATCAGATTTTAATTAAGAATATCCCTGTACTGAGCTCCATTCAGCTTTCACTCAACTAGGACCAGTCTATCTGCCCCAGCTTCTGAAAAACACCCCCATGGCATGATGCTGCCACCACCATGCTTCACTGTAGGTATGCTATTGGACAGTGCCTGGTTTCCTTCCAAATATGACGCTTAGAATTGAGGCCAAAAACATTGATCTTGGTTTCATCAGACCAGACAATCTTTTTTCTCACAGTCTGAGAGTCATTAGGTGCTTTTTTGCAGTGATGGTTGATCTGGAAACTCTAGGAAAGTTAGGCAAGCCCTAGAAAGAGCCCTAGTTGTTCCAAATGTCTTCTATTTAAGAATTAAGGAGGCCACTGCACTCTTGGAAACTTTCAGTGGAGCAGAATTTTTTTTGTACCCTTCTCCAGATCTGTGCCTCAACACAATCAAGTCTGTTGTCTACAGTCAGTTCTTTTCTCCTCGCGGCTTGTTTTTTGCTCAGATATGCATTGTCAGCTGTGAAACCTTATAGACAGTGGTTCTTCTTTCCAAATCATGTGCAATCAACATAATTCAAAGTGTAAATCAAAGTGTAGAAACATCTCAAAGATGATAAAGAGAAATTGGAGGCCCCGGAGCAAAAATCCAAATGTCATAGTAAAGGGTCTGAACACTTATATACATGTGAAATTTTAGTTTTACCTTTTTAATACATTTTTAAACATTTCTAAAATTCTGTTTTTACTGTCTGATTATGGGGTATTAAGTGCAGATTGATGAGGAAAACGTAATTTTTTTTTTTTACTTTAGCACAAGGCCAGAACATAACAAAATATAAAAAAAAGTGAAAGAGTCTGAAGACTTTCCGAATGCATTGTAGTCTTTCGCTGTAACATATCATTAGTTTACTGCTGAAAAATCACAATTAGCTCCACATAAACCAGACATCTCACAAAAATGTGATATTTTTACCTAATGACTCAAAGTTTTAAAGCTGGGTACTAAATAGCAATAAAACATGTCGATAACATGTGCTATGAAATGTGCCCAGGGGAAGTAATTGCCCACTTTATGCCTAAGACCACACAAATGCTGCTTATTGATGCAGGCATCAAGGCTTGATTGGTGTAAATACGTGCTCTTTGAGATCAATTTGTCGAGGCTCTTCAATGCTTTTAATTTGCACGTCATGGGGTTTTATTGTGCAGGACAGTAAACCTGCAGTCTGATTAAAAGGTTTATTATTCCTTAATGGAGAATGGCTTCAGTGGGGACTTTTTAATTTGTGAGTAAAATACTTAGAAGTCAACCACTAAGATCAGGGCGAGAAGGGCTGTAGAGGAAAAAAGCCTTTCACTAAAAATAAATTACAGTAATAGACGTCATAAAATACAAGGCGCTCTGTTCGCACATCAACGCTGAAAAATAGCATTGACTCATAATATCTCATTTAATCCTCAATTAAAGAATTTGGGTAGAGTCATTGAAATAACTCCTTCCAAGTCATTTTGGCAAATTATATATGTATACCATAGGTATAATAGGATATAATAGCACAGATACACCCAGATATGTAGAACCATGTAGCCAATTGTATCCAAATTTTTCAGACCCGCCTCATCTAAACAATCCAGAAAAATTATCTTGAGCAACAAAGGAGCAGAGACCTCCCAGTACAAAATAAAAATGGGACCCACCTTCATGCTGAAGGTTCATGCTATCTCCACTTTTCTCTTTCCTCCAGATTTCCTCCTATTTTACTTGCTAACATGCAATACCTGAGGAGAACACTTTATTTAAAGGGACTTTAACAATAATATCCGACCCCTTGGAAAAGGCCATTAGTGTTTAACTGTTTAACTGGTGGAAGTCAGACTTCTGTGATCAATCAGAACTATTAAGGGACTGTAGCCTGGTAATGCAGCTTGGCCTATACATAGGCCCCGTGGCTTCTCCGTTCAAGCGCCTGTACCTTGTACGGCAGTTATTTCTATTCAAGTGAATGGGACGAGCTGCAGACGGTATCAGGTACCCATGCTCCAGGAGGGCACACCCCACCAATCAAACATTGATCGTCTACACTAGGGATTAGGGGTGCACCTAGCCTTTCTGCTGCCTGAGGCAAAAACCGAAACGGTGCCCCACCCCCAGTGCCAATTTCTTAACCTAACCCCTTTGCCACAATGAAGGCGCTCATTGCCCACGGCCCTTCGCTGTCCCCCTCTTGCCCCTACCTGGTGCTGCCTGAGGTGATCGCCTCACCTGGCCTCATTGGTGGTGCACCCCTGCTAGGGATATCCCATCCATAAAGTTCGGAAAATCCCTTTAACACTCATGAGGAAGTCAGACAAAGAAAGAAAGATGGCCGACACTTTGGTGGGTTTCTAAATTCTGACCTCAGTCAGACTGGTTGCTAAGAATGCTTTGGTTCACATCCTTATTGTATTTATAGCATCCGGTCTGTCTCAAATGGCTCAGTACAAAGCTCTGTGGCACTGTGCTGACAAAAAAAAGGGAACAGCAGTAAAGCTAATTTTCATCTCAGCATGCACTATTAATCAGATTTTTCTATAAATTAAAAAATGAAATGAAAAGGTGGCCAATGGCCAATGACATTTCAGACATATACAGTAGTGTGTATGATTATTTTGTGTCATAGTCGTCCTTTATTTGCTCCGTTCACATGAATAATCCCTATAAATGTGTCAAGTAAAGTTCCTAGATAAGTTGAAAGAAGAACAATGGCTTCCTGTGTTTAATGGCGGGGCAATACCCTGTCTCCATAGCAACAGAATCCTCCCTGCACCTTTCAGCAATACAGATGGTTGGTGGGAGCCGTCTCTGGTTTTCATCTTCTCCTTGGCCGCATAACACCTGCTTCAGAAACACAATGTAATCATTTTATTATGGTGCCATAAAGGTGCACTAAATCACCAGCTGCACCGCCATAAAGACATAGATAATTATTGTCTATGTTAGCATAGTTGGGACACAAGTGATTGCTATGCTGATCATGAGTTTTAGAATTGATTTGTCATATATAGTGTCAATTCCTCAGAATCTAGTGAAAAAGAACATGGCAGCACCCAATGGACGGCAGGGAACTAAAATTATGAGAGTTTCCTCGTAAAATAGAAAGAAAATCACATTTTAAATACAAGTTGTCCTTTTGTTTTACATTTTAGGAAATTCCAGTTAGCCGCTCTTAGTTATAGCTGTTTCGGGAAAACTGTATGACAACCAATATGGCCGCTATTAAAGGGAGTCTGTCACCTAATTTTCACCAATATAACTAAGAGCACTGCCCCACAGAAGATTGCAGACACATTCGAGGCATACCTGTGTGTACTATGTGTCTGTATTACATGTCCTGGAAAAGCACTTTAAGTGCTCAGCTGAAAGTGAAAGTAAAAACCGCTTTCACTTCTGACTCGATTTCTAACGACCATATCTTCTCATATAGTGGATATAATGCTATGATTCTGGTATCGTTTGAAAGGTCCGGATGCTTGCTTTCAAACAAGGACGGATCCGTTATGCAGGCCATAGATTTTGTATTATGAAGGAATGAATACCGGAATGCCTCTAAAGGCATTCCGTTATGGATTCCGTCATGGAATTGCGTTATGGTCCGTGGTAACGGAATCCATAACGCAATTCAGCATATAACCCGAACACGAACTCGAACTTTAAAATATGAAGATCACTCATCCCTAATTATGGCAGTTTTGGTCCTGGCATTTTTTGAAGGTGAAAAAAAAAACACCTACGAATATTCCTAACTTGATCAGCATTTTTTGTGGTATTTTTAAGGTGTTTTTGCCCATAAAGTTTTTTTTAGCATCTGTAATTTTTTTCATGGTGCTGTTTTTTGTATTATACCACAGTTGTGTACTCCAGCACCGAATGATATGCTGAATAAAGGCTCCTTTGCACAGCCAATTTTGCAGGCGATTGTCAGGAGGAAAGCGTTCCTTCCTGACAAGTGCCTGCTCCTCTTTGGAGGAGACTGATGCATTTACATACAGCAGTCACCTCCACAGTATGAGGCGGAGCGATTGGTAATTCCATCGCTCGTCCCCATACTGATACTTTGTTTGCTAGCAGCAGAGGCTGTTTACACAGCACGATTTGATGCTGAAAAACAACAATTTAGGTGCCCGCACAAGCGATACAATGTAATCGCTGAACTCCGTTTGCTCAATCGCTAATCAACGCCACCTTTACACCATCAGATAATCACTAACGAGTGTTCCTATTCATTATCTGATGGATTTTCAGCCCATGTAAGGGCCCTTTAAGGCAGACTCATCACAGATCCACAGTGTGATCACGCCCACAAAGACTTTCCAGAAACCAGAGAAAGACATTAAGGCCTCATGCACACGGCCGTTGTTCGGGTCCGCGTCCAAGCCGCATATTTCGCGGCTCAGCCGTGGACCCATTCATTTCAATGGGGCCGCAAAAGATGCGGACAGCACTCTGTGTGCTGTCCACATCCGTTGCTCCGTTCCGTGCCCCCGCAAAAAAAAATATAGCATGTCCTATTCTTGTCCGTTTTGCGGACAAGAATAGGCATTTCTATAATGGGCTGCGTTCCGTTCCGCAAAATGCGGAACGGAACGCGGATCAGCTTCCGTGTTTTGCGGATCCGCGATTTGCGGACCGCAAAACACCAACGGTCGTGTGCATGTAGCCTAAGAAGCACACAGCTTCATGTCCACTGACCGAATTATCGGTCTTACTCATAGACTAAAATACATAGATTATATAATGGCCACCTATAAGGGAAGGTCAAACCAATTAAATTTCTCAGATAATAAACCGCACTTGTTGCATAATTAGACCTGATGGATGGGCACTCCCCTTATATAAGTGATAGACATACAACACATGGCTTAGGCACAAACGCCTAATTCGATCAGCATTTTTTTGCTGGCTTCTTATAGAAAAGTATGTGGTCCCATCCGCAATGTAATTTCCTCTGTAGAGCTTTATGGAGAAAAAAGCATTGGTAAAAAAAAAAAAAAAAACGCCATCTAAAAACACCAACATACATTGCACATGCGTTTTTTGAAGCTGCAAAAAAACACTAATGGAGGTCTAGGAGAGAAAGAAACCATACAATGAGGGGAAAAATGCAATACACCCAAAAAAAGGGTTTGTCTAGCATTTAATATTTCCCATAGACTTCCTGGAGCTAATATCTAAAATGCCAGAAAAAAATGATGTGTGACACCGGACTAATGGCTCCATATAAAACTGAGCTGTAAACCTGCCTTCAATATTTATTGTGGGGAAGTAGCCGCAAAATAGTAATAGCTGGCTCAGGTGGAGCATAGCAACCTGGCATGGGATTGACATGGATACAGAAGCATCGACTCAGGAATGTTGCTTAATCAGCAGATTTCCTCACTAGCTGTGAGGAGGCTTCTTAGCCCGGAGGCAGGACAGGCCTGGACATGCCACGGACTGGTGCCAGTGCACCCACAACAGATACAATCAGTCTGCTCAGTGTTTCCGAGGATATTTGTCATTCTCATCCATTGTTGAAGGGATGTAATTCAGTGTACAGGTTAGGCTGGTGACAGCCACTTCATAGCTGCGGGATGTGTAAAGCCACAATGTAGCATTTCCAGCATCGCTCTGTAATGAAGCCGTGTAGATGGTGGGAGGCGTGGTGGTAGATAACATGAGGAATGAATTATGGATGAAATATTAAAGGGCATCTGTCATCATGATTAAACCACCTATTGAACCACAGATAAGATTGTTCAGTTCAACGCCTCCCTTCTTTCTGCTATCGGATGTTCTGTTGCATAGAAATTCAAACTTTTATTATATGCTAATGAAGTGCTCAGAGCACCAAACTGTAGGCCTAGCCCCTCAGGGCACTGCTTCAAC
This sequence comes from Bufotes viridis, assembly GCA_033119425.1. Classification (NCBI taxonomy): domain Eukaryota; kingdom Metazoa; phylum Chordata; class Amphibia; order Anura; family Bufonidae; genus Bufotes; species Bufotes viridis. Next base: position 471,454,290 of record CM065590.1, read on the forward strand.
TCCTCCCCTCCCCTGCTGCCATTCTCCCTCCTCCACTGATTGACTGGGCCAGACATCCTCACTGCCCCAATGCCGGACCCTGAAATCTCATGCATGCACTGGCAACATTACAATCGGCGCATGCACAGTTATGGATCTCAGATAGGGGCTACTGAACAAGATCAACTGAACATGCATCAATTGTAATCTCACCGGCACATGAGCAAGGTTTCAAGTAAGATGAGGATGCCTTGTGCTGTCAATCAGTGCAGGACATGGAATGGTGATGGGGAAGAAGAGTAGGTGAGAGGGTGCTCCGAGCTCCTCCATGCCCTGTGCTCATTAGCATATTCATAAAAGTTATGATTTATCTGCAATAAAACATCCAATTTCAGAAAGGAAGGTAGCAATAAACCCTGCCAGGCAGTATGCCTGGTTTAGTAGGGTTTATCATGGTGACAGATGCTTTTTTTAATATTGGGGTATAGTTTGCTATGGAATTTTTCATGAAAAGCTGTTATCAAATCATTTTCAGGAACTGTTTGAGAAAATACTGTGTGTTACACCTCATTTACATGACTTGCACAATATGGTGCACAAAACTGAACTTACTGTTTCGGTCTATGTTTTGGGGGTATATATCTGAGATACAACATGTGCTGTCATGTGGACCCATGACCCCATCGAGATGTATGAAGGCAGTATGGGCGTAGCTATAGGGGGTGCAGGGGTAGCAGTCGCTACCGGGCCCGGGAGCCTAAGGGGGCCCAAAGACCCTTGTGCCGCATAAGAAGACACACAAAGCACTGAGGGAAGGGGGGCCCAAGCTGAACTCTTGCACCAGGGCCCATGAGCCGCTAGCTACTCCCATGGATGGCAGGATGTATCTATAGAAGGTACAATCCTAGCTGGACCCTAGTTTCAGAGGGAGGGGGTCCAAGGGCCCATTTACATTCACATAAGAAGACACCATTATAAATCAGGAGGGAAGGAGACCCTGTTACAGATTATGCAATGGGTCCCAGGAGCTTACTCGGTAATCAGCACAAGCAAGTCCTCTCAAACGTTCCCTATTATCTTGCCTCTGGACCACCATGCCGGACTCGTATTTGTCCTAAGAGGGTATATGGACATTTTAGTTGGTGCCCCAACGCTCCCGTCTTAGACTTTATTCACAGGTCTATGTCAGTGAAGGCATCAGTGTTTTATCCGTGAAGATTTCTGGCAAGGGTCCGTTGTTGGTCCGTGTGTCTGGTTTTTGCCCTCCATGTGTCATCTAGATTCCATGTGCACTACTAGGCTGAAAAAAGGATCTCCAGAGCGTCTCCTACCAATGGCCAGTGAAAATCACTGACGGAACATTGGTGCCATCAGTGATCTGTCAGTGGATTTCACGGACCCATAGATCTGAATGGGTATGTTTGGTCTGCATCATAGACCAAAGTAGTACATGCCTCCATGGTTTTCCACTGACCCACAGTGAATAAACGAATTAAAGTGGTTTGCACGTCTACGTTCATCTATTATCGGAAATCCCATAGAAATGAATGGGAAGTGCACCGCACAAGTGCGGCCACTGCTCCATTAACTTCTATGGGGCTGATGCGCTTGGTTTTTTGGGCAGTCCCATAGAAATGAATGGAGGTTGGCCAAGAATGTATGGTGCGCTCTCCCTCTCCTTCCAGAGGTGGGTACCGCACCTATCAGACTTTGGGAGCATATCCTAGGGATATGTACCCAATGTATGAGATGGGCTAACCCCTTTAAAGACAATGGATTTGTATGCAGTCCATGGAGAACATAGACAGTGCACATCTGTGATTCACTGACATGTGAATAAGCTCTTATAGTGGAATGTCAGTGCAAAAAATGACTTGGTGCGACTATGAAATAAATGGTAACCTGATAAGTGCTATTATATTGGCTGCTGTAAAGACAATGGCAAAATTCATCAAGAAGCTTACAAATTCCATGCTTACTTTCTTACTGCTTGGTACATTAGGCCCACCATGTGGTCTCTGGTAACGGCAGGTCTCCTGCTTGCAGTATCGACCCCATGGGGTTAATGATCCGCAAGATCCTTTTGTTGGCAGCTTGTTTAGATCTCAGCTTTGACTTTCAAACACTAATCCAGATGTAATACATTCTTCACAAGGCTCAGTATAATCATCTCTGCTTGGACAAGAGTAGTAGGGGGCGGAGAGGGGGGTCTTTTGGGTTTGTGTGTTTATATATAAACCCCAGATAATGACAGGACGATCAAACTGAGGAAGAGCAGATACTGAGTGAGGCCGGGACTCCTCGGATGGATGATTTGGGCCTACATATATCACAGCTTTAATTATCGAGAAGGCTGCTGATTAATAAAGGTTAAAGGCTGGTGTCACACTACGCAGACCTTCCAAGTGTCCCTCTTTTGGAAGGACAGTCCCTACTTTTACACCAAGTCCCTGTGTCCCTCTTTGATCCTTAAATGTCCCTCTTTTTGATCTCATGTATAGATTTGAATTACTATATTTACAAAATTGATCCAGAAAGTGTTTGTTTGGTTCCCATCTGTATAGCGCTCGCCTTGTATATTATTTCATTATTTGATGCAATTAGGATTGTAGAGATTTTTTTACAGTTTTTTTGTGGCATTTTTTATAGCTTTTTTTTGCTGTAAAAATCACTGCGTCCACATGATAAATGTCAGGCAAAAGGAAAATAAATGTGCTGTGTGTCCTATGACGATTCATGTTTTCTTGCATTTTGTTCATCCCTTGCATTTTTTTCATCCCTTGCATTTATATTTTTTTTTCCAAATTGCAACATGCACTGGATGTGGTGTTTTTTTCAGACATTTTTACAATAGCATTCTCTATAGGGAGAAAAAAACACCAACTCACGATCTGGGGACCAGTCTAACACAAGGGGATTGTCACACACAGTGATGCTAAGAAGGTACTGGCCATATGTGGTGAAAATCATTCTGAATTTTAACGGTACTGATTTTCTGGCTACTCTCACACTAACATTTTTTGATGGTAAAAAGATCCCATTGGCCCATATCATACATTGGGACATATTGCTAGGATATTCCCCCAATGTCTGATAGATGAAGGTCCCAGACGTGGGACCAGCATCTATCTCTGGAACAGAGCCTGCAAAGTGAAGGAAAGAAGACCGTGCATGCACAGTCACCTTCCATTCATTTCTATAGGACTATCGAAAATAGTGCATGCGCCGCTCAGCTATTTTCGGCAGTCCCATTGAAATAAACGCCACGCATATACGATCCATTATATTTCACTTTGCGGGCTTCCTTTTAGAGATAGGTGCTGGTCCCACCTCTGGGATCCACACCTATCAGACATTATAGGCATATCCTAGAGATATGCTCCCAATGTATGAGATAGGCCAACCCATTTAAAGGGGTTTTTCTAGAGTACAATATTGATGACCTATCCTTAGAACAGCTCATCAATATCTGGCATCATGTCCTTTGGTCACACTGCCTACGAGCAGCTCAGTGTCAGTCAAGTGAATGGGCCTGGGCTGCAATACGAAGCACAGCCACTATACTACGGCGCTGTGCTTGGTAAGTGCTCCCAGGAGACTGCAGCCTCCTCAAACAGCTGATCGGTAACAGGTTATCTTTAAGCAAAAATGGTGAGAAACATCTTTTCTTCTATTTCTTCTTGTTCTGTTTTATGGTCGTGTGTTCGAAAAATCATATTTAAATTGAACATGAATCTTTGAATTCTCCAGTACATGCACAGATTACATAATGTATGATGTTACAATAGCAGTGAGAACAAGGACATGAAGTACAGAGAAAACGGACAGGACAGTCTGTGGTAATGTGGGGCTGAGGTAATGGAGACTGCATACAAGTGCTGCTGCTCATTATCCCCACCTCTTCTTTGTACTTCATGTCTTCCCATGAACTCTATTCCTACAGAGATTCAGCTGAAGATCTTATCATCTGTATTCAGGATCATAGAGAGGAGGATGAGGTAGCTCTTTAGCTCAGTGTTCTGAAGTAAATTGTGCTCGCGTGTGATTAGGACAGGTTTTGTGTGTACTAATAGAACAGTGGCTATTTTATTTCTCCTAATGATTGCTCCCCAGACAAAACGAGCCATTATAACTAATGAAAGGTATTTGGGAATATACTTATAACAAAGTAATATTTAAGTACTAATTCCTGGAGAACCCCTTTAAAATGGCAATGGAAAAACTAAAAAGTGGCCCCATGTTTTAGGCAGGTCCAAATTGACAGAAGGCAAAGCAACACAAGTAGGCAGAGCCAGCAAAATATGGCCCGAGTAAAATGAAATACCAAAGTGCAGCAGAAGACACTGCAGCCCACACTGCAGCATTCAACTGTACCACTGTCCCGAGCATGGCAATACACTTGAATACAGGAGGGCACTTTCTTCTGCCAGCCAGGTACATAATTACTTGATGCTCCTAGCATTAATTAATGCTGAAAGGATCAGATCATTAATTACCCAGACGGCAGCCATGAGGAGGAGTCAGATGGCCCCAAGGTTGTTGGCCCACTGGGAAATTTCCCTGTAGGGTCTATGGCTAGTCTGCCCCTAGCTAGGGTATGCCATCAATGTCAGAACGGGAGCAGATGTGCAGCCACACACACCCTCTGACATTGATGGCATATCATAGCAATATTCCATCAGGGTCTGAGATGAGCCAACCCCTTTATTATATATGCAAATGCTCAACTGTTTATTTGCATTAGTTTTGATCTCTCCAAAGAGATGGCTCGTATGTGCCCCCTACTGTATGCATACATTGGATTCATCAGGGGAGGATTGGCGATAGAACCAACAGGAATATTTCCCAGTGGGCCGATGCCCAGAGGGCCACTCAAGCCCTCTTAATGGCTGCAGGCCACTTACATAATGATCTGATGCTCAACGGCCACAGGTGCCCTCCTTAACTCAACTGTATTACCGTCCTCATGATGGTGATACAGTTGAATACTGTGGTTGGGGTGGCAGGATTTTGTGCTACCCTGTGGTATTTAGTTCTGCTGGGGTGGTATTCTGTGCTGCACTATGGTATTGCAGGCCCCGCCTACTTCAGTTGTCTCTGCTTACTTGTTTTGGTCCGTCTTCTGTCAATTTGGACCCGTTGACAACATGAGGCCACTTTTAGTTTTTTTTCCTGGGCTACTTTAAGTTCCCAATCTGCCCCTGGGATTCATGTTATACACAGGTTGTATTTGCTCCATGCTCTGTATATTTTCGAAGGGCCTGTGAAGGGACTGAGAGAGACAGCTGCTGGGCTGCTGTCATCTGGGATGAAAGGTGAAACTATGCTGGAAAGATACAACGGCTGATAACACAAATACGCATTTATTTCAGATAACACTACTGGAGCCGGCCTTTATGGACACAACAATCTGTGTACACACAGCTTATTCACACCGGTGATTTGGCTTGCTTCGTTAGTAATTAACACTGACTGTAAAAGTTTTGTGTGCATATTAAAATTTTAGGCAAACCCATTATAGTCTTATAATGTGCATTGTGATTAAATCTACTATATAAACAGTAGAATACTGATTGCAGGATAGCTGAATCTGCTTGTTTTATTAGTCATTAAATGTAATATTAACATCATGTCTTCATTATATGTTAAAAGGGTTTTCCAAGTTTTTTTTATGGATGATCTATTCTCAGGAGAGGTCATCAGTATCTGATCGGTGGGGGTCCAACACCTGGGACCCTTGTTGATCAGCTGTTATGAGCGTCGCTGCCTTCTCGCAACTTACCAAGCAGAACGCCGTACATCGTATAGCGGCTGTGCTTGGCATCGCAGCTCAATCCCATTCACTTAAATGAACTACTAGGCCACGTTATCAATGAATGTGTTGTGACTCGGCCTAGAAAAAGCAGAGAGAAGGCGGCCACCAATCAGATACTGATGAGCTATCCAGAGAAATTTTTTTATGTCAAATGTACCTAGAACTGTAGACATTTCAAATATCTGTTTTGTGTCCACAGCTCTTATACAGAGTCTCCATGGTACCAAACTACAAACTTATCCTTCTTCTACTCTGATCCTGCACTTTCGTGTGGTGTAGTTTAAAGACTACCTTTAGTAGGACCATGTGAAACGGACCATAGATGTATGTCCCATATTTGTATGGCTGTAAGCCACACACGTCTGGCATTAACACATCTTGTTGTCTTTTGCAGATTTTTGACTTTCCTCTGATGGTATACAGACCAAACGGCTATTTGTCTTATGGCTTTTCCTTACATTTTTGGGAGGATCCTTAGGAAAAGGTCAGCCAACAAAAGATTGAAGCTACAGCTGACCCCACTGGCTGACAACTGAACATCTTGAATCTTAGCTCTTGAGCTTTACTATGCAGAAGAAAAAAGCCTGAGATAAACGCTAAGACCTGGAACTCTCAACAAGAAGGAATAAGATGCCTTGACCACTTTCTTTTACTGCTATGTGAGAAATTAGTTAGAAGCAAGGTACATCTACAGCCAACATGGCCAGAAGATGGGGAGGGCCTAATTGCTATTTCTTTCTTTTTCATTCGGAAAGCGGTATTCTTGAGGGTAACAGAGATGGTGGAGGTGCATTATGGGAACTCTGACAACATAGTTATTCCACTGCAGTGTAGGTGGAGATGTATTACAGGAGCTCCAGCCACCTAGTAACTTCTCTGCCAAGTAGAAGATTGTGCATTAAGGGAGATTTGACAACCTAGTGACTTCCTGCAGGTGAATTATGGAAACTCCAACAACCTAGTTTCTTTACTGTGGTTGTTTTTCTTTTCTTTATTTACCTCAGATTTTGAGTGAAACATAGTTTTTTTTGGACATAAAATAAAATAATATTCGAACTACCATTAAAAATGGTAAATTGTTTTGTTTTCCAGTCAAACATATATTGGTTGAGAATGAAATAAGTCCTTATAGTCATGGCTGGCAGCAAATTATCTCTCCGGAGAAGTACTAGACCAGAAGATGTTCTGTGGTGGTCTGATGTCGCAGGGACATTGGGGGAGATTTATCAAAACTGGTGTAAAGTAGAACTAGCTTAGTTGCCACAACCAATCAGATTTCCCCTTTTTTTATTTTTCACAGCTCCTTTAGAAAATGAAAGGTGGAATCTGTTTGGTTTCTATGGGCAGCTAAGCCAGTTTTCCTTTACACCAGTTTTGATAAATTTCTCTAAATAGCTTTTTACATCCATGGTGATATATATAAATGATAAGCCAACAATGTAGTGGGTGCTATGTCCAGGGTATAGCTGCTTACCCAATGAAATACTCAAAGAAACGCTTGAGAAAGGCTCGATGTATGAGCCGAAACGTTGCCTCACTGTACCACATGGGTGAATAAACCACCGCTTATTTTCTACTAGGAGTGCTGTCCGTTTCTTTGACACTAAATATATATATATATATATATATATATATAACAGCCACCATTCAACATGTAGACATTGATGTGGATTGTTTTCACATTTTACTGTACAATAAACTGGCTTTTCCAACTTTGCTTCTTTAAAGTGGTTTTCTTTGTTCAGGATCAGAAAATAAAATGTATGATTTGCTTGTCCTTGGACAGTGTCTGGTATAGCAGCTCAATACCAATTTGCAATACCGGGCCACGGACAAGTATGGTGAAAAAATGCAGACCTTTCATTCTAGGCCTCATGCCCAAGACTGAGATGTATTTTGGTCCTCAAACAGGAGATGCACAAACGACAGGTACCTTCCATGTACATTCTGTATTTTCTAACCCATCAATAGAAAGGACTATTCTTGTCCACAATATAATTTGCTGAATGGCCACACAGATCTGCAAAAAAATAGAGATATGAATGGCTCAGTGTGCTATCTGCAAAAAAATGCAGATAAGGGTGGGTTCACACTAGCGTTAGGGATTCCGTTAAGGCTTTTCGTTATAACATGTTATAACGAAAAATAACTGAATGCCCAGACAGAATGCAAAACCGAAGCCGTTAAAAGGCATTCCGTTTGCTTTCTGTCCTAATAGAAGTCTATGGGAATCTGTGGGAGTTTTTTTTTAGTGCAAAAGGCAATGCAGACGAAAACCCCATTGGAACCAATTCCAAGGCACCTCTGATTTTACATCACACGTGGAGGAGTTTTCTCACTAATTCCATTGCGTAAGTAGTATGTAGATATTTAGCTGTAGAAGAGGGTACAAAGCCTGATAGAGGCACCATATGGCGGTATTTGTTGTGTGTATTGGTCAGTAATCCACAATGCATTGCCATGTGCATGGACCCAAGAATAAATGCTGTGGGATCTGATCAGTGACAAACACATTCATAAAAAATCAGATCAATCCTATATACTGTATACACTCATTGACAAAAAATAGTGCACCAAGAAAGAAATGAAACTAATGAAACTATGTGTGAATGTCCTGATGATATATGTAAAGGATTACAGTATTAGAGCGAACGGAGAAGTTTATTGGGGAAAACCTTACAACTGAAAGGAGGCAGTCCATGTCCAACTGTATCCCACCTAGTACAAGATGAGAGACGGTTGGACATGAAGGCATACAGGTTCCTCAAGCTATCCTGTGGCACATTTGCCCACAGATGTTGCAGTGGCTGCACACTCATAGGTTGCCAAAGTTGGTGTCCCATAAATGCTTGATTGGCCATAAATCCGGTGACTGGGCAAGGCCAGGAAAGTGTTTCAATCTGGCGGAGACATTCCAGGGAAACCCTTGTGTGGTGTGTGGGCGGCTATTATCCTGCTGAAAAATGCCAGCTGGGTGCCCTACCATGAGAGGCTACACAAGTGGACACATGATGTCCTGCACATAGCTCTGAGCTGTTAGTGTGTCTCGCATCACTACTAGGGGTGACCGACTGTCATGTGCAATTGCTGCCCAGATCATTACTCCAGCAGTTGGGACAGTATGTTGCCCCATTGCAAAAGCTGAATTCAAGCGCTCACCATGAGGCCTCCATACTCAGACCTTACCGTCATCAAATGCCAGACAGAACCTGGATTTGTTGCTAAAAGTTATACGGTTCCAGTCTGTCGCAGTCCAGGGTTCTTGTTCACGACACCTCTGCGAACAAAGGTGATGGTGATTGGTTGTCAATGACAAGACAAGTAATGGCAGCCATGAAACCAAATTTCCTTCTGCTAAGTGCCTGGAAATACACCAGGCAGAGATGGCGGTGGGGAATGAAGGCAACACCTGTGTCTGGATGCTGGACAACAAAACTTTGGGATTTACTCGTGCTTGTCGGCGGATCAAATGTTCCTCTCTACTTGTGGTCTGTCTAAGCCATCTGGAACCTATTTGCCGTGTGCCCTCTTGTAACCACTGCTCCCAACACCTCCTAACAGCTAGGTCAGAATGGCCTAGATTGCGGGCAGTTCGTCGAAATGATCATTCTGCTTCTCTCAGTCCAATAATATGCCTCTGTCAAAATCTCTCAGCTAGGCAAAATGTCTCCGAGTGCATCACAGAGGCATGTCTAGCAGTAAAAGATCACTCACCAGGAGGTATACTACCCAAAAGTAGCCTCTGAGAGTTTTTTTATAGGGCCGCGGGGGAAGCACTTTTACATCCTCTTGTGGCAAGACCCAGTGTGTAATCAGACCACAGCTGCAATCATTTACAAATCTGCCTTAAATATAACTACATGCCGAGTTTTGAAGCAATGTGACATTTCTATCTGGGTGCGTATTTTTTGGGTCAGAGTATGTTGCTCGCTTTCCAGGTTTTACTTCATAATCTCTGCAATAAATAGATAAAGCTGCCAGATTTCAGCCAGGTGCATGACAGCCACTCTGCTGTGTCAGCACTACAGATAACAGGCTGGCAAGCGGACAAGCTAGAGCGCAATTTGTTAGAGGTGTGACAGAGGAGTAAAAATATCTGCCTACAAGAATCTCTCACCTACAGCAGGTTACAGAACCTAGGCTCCTACTAATTATACCAGAATACATAGTATATACTGTATACACTACATGGTGAAAGTTCTCTTGGGTGGGAAAATAAAGCTCCTAATATGGATATGTCTAGAGATGAACGAATTTCTGCCTTTAGAGGCATTCCGTCATAATAGAAGTCTATGGGCTGCAAAATGGATCCGTCCCATATCAGTTATGCAGGAGAGGACTCCCCTGCATAACGGAAACGGGACGGATTCGTTTTGCAGTCCATAGACTTCTATTATGACGGAATGAATAACCGAATGCCTTTAAAGGCATTCCGTTATAGAATGGCGCTATGGTCTGTGGTAACAGAATCCATAATGCAATTCACCTTTTACCAACAAGCGAAATGCGAACGAATTTCAAAATATGAAATTCGCTCATCTCTAGATATGTCCATGAAACCTAAAAATGTATGCAGACCATGCAGCAGGATCCCCCTGTTAGCAGCACCTATTTGAACTGCATCTGTGTGCCACCATTCACCCTGCAACCGGCTGTGTGGTACTGGCAGGCATGAAAATATGATGCCATCGCGCCTAGCGGTCAGACAGACTGAAGCGGATCTGCAAAGATCTGCTCTGTTCGCTGTGGGAACGTGGCTGGGTAAGTATTCATTTACAAAAAAGATGCTATATTGTGCTGGAGGGCACTTAAGGAGGCATCATAATGTTTTGGGAGGTACAATATTCTGTGTTGGGTGTTCTGTTTTCCATCCTTCTGATCAGTCACAGTTCTGTGTTGGGGCCACTATTTTGTGTTGTGGCACATTGGTCCATGTCTGATCTGCATTTTTTGCGGATCTCTCAGAGACTCATTGATTTATATGGGTCAGCAAAAAAAATAGACCCTGTCCTACTCTTGTCCATTTTGCGTTGAAGAATGGTCTTTTTTACAGTGCGTCCCTCAAAACTTTAGGTGCACAGGAGTTCAAAAAGTCGCAAAACGGGGCAGTACAACTTTTTTCATGCCAGAAACTGGTGTAGGGGGTCATAATAAATGACCCCTTATGACTTCTCAGCAAGCATGGAGCAATTTGCTTAGCAGGTGTGAGCTGGCATTATCTCGCTTTGCCAGTGTTCATTCTTTGAGAAAGTGCTACACCCAAGCTTAAAGGGCTGCTCCTCATTTAATCTTATGTATTTGACATAACACTCACGTTGCGGGGCATCTATGAAGTTTGTACATGCTACAGATTCCCATGCTGTCTTCATTTTGTAATACAGTTGAATGATGAGATGATGGAACCACCACTGTAGCAGCCAATGCAGGTCCCAGCAGCCAGACACTTATCACCTACCCTCTGGATAGATCACAGTGTTAGGGTGCATTCACATGACCGTGGGATGTCTGTGTCTGTTTTGCATACTGCAACTTGTGGATCCGCTAAACATGGGCACTGGCCATGTGCACCCTGTATCACGGTGCGGACCCATTGACTTTAATGAGTCCGAGATACGCAAGATGCGGCGAAAGATAGAACATGTCCATTGAAGTCAAAGTGTCCGCACCGTGATGTGGGGTGCACATGCCCAGGGCCTGTGTTTAGTGGATCTGTACTTTTCAGTCTGCAGCACAGGCATGGCTGTACCATGATCATGTGAATGCACCCATGCACACGGCTGTAGCTGTTTTTGCGGTCAGCAAAACACAAATACCATCCGTGTGAATTCCGCATTTTGTGGAATGGTACGTCCTGTCTTCTATAAAAACTGTCCTATCCTTGTCTGCAAAACAAAATTTTTTGTTGCGGGCCGCAGAATAGACATACGGATGTGACAGCAAACGGTGTGCTGTCCGCATCTTTTTCTGCCCCATTAAAGTGAATGCGTCCACATAAGATCCACAAAAAATACGGATCAGATGTGGACACAAACCACAGTCATGTGCATGAGCCATTAAAAGTAGGAAAACCTCCCTAGCATCGCAGGTGACGCTAGGGAGGCTCGTTCCTGTCGAGGCCTGCTATTGGATGACCCGCCCCCATGGTCCAGGTGACAGAGAGATGCAGTGGCGGCCAGGTGGGCATCAGGAGCGACACGAGTGCCGGGGAGCGGGTAAGTATTACCTGTATGCGGTGCCCAGGCATTTTGGGGGGCATTATAGGGGTTGGATAACCCATTTAAATCAGTCAACAGGAGTTAAAATACTAAATGGACTTGCTCTTGAACATTTACCCCATAGGACAAAAACTACATTGTCCATGCAAATCTGCCTACCCATGGGGTGATGAGGTGCAGAGGATCTAGTAAAGACAGTGCAAGTGTAAAAGTTAAAGAAAAAAACAAGACTCGTGACCTTGTTGATCTGGTCGCCTCATGACTAATGATGTAGGATGTCTATCCAACAGTGGTCTGACAATGGGGCCTAAAAGCTCCACAATAGATACAAACAACCATATGTTCACTGCAGACACAATGGTATTTTAAGAAAGCCACAAGCACAGATAGGGTTTGCCCATTCAGTAACGAGCTGCGCACCTCACAGACTCCGATGGAAGATCTTAGTAACCAAGACTGTCTCAAAACAAGAGCAAAGGTGGTTGAGAAGACGCTGCAGGGTTCGTGTTTCACAAGTAGTGTCAGTGATGGACAGGTGAAGTCACCTTTAGAGATACCTAAGACTTTCAGTGTCAAATACTACCCCTGAATAGGGATGAGCGAACTTGTATTTTCAAGTTCGGCGTACAAGGTTCGGGTTATCTAAGAATTCCATTATGGATTCTACCACCACAGAGCATAACTTATGGTGGTCCGTGGTAGCGAAATTCATAACGGAACTCTAAGATAACCCGAACCTTGTACGCCGAACTTGAAACACAAGTTCGCTCATCCCTACTCCTGATTGTATTGGTTGCACTGAGAAAGCCCATTCCCACTAGAACTGATTTGAGTAAACCTCCTTTACAGAGGCTGATGACTGAGGATGAAGGGTTAGTCAGCAGCAGATCTCCCTGTGTAAACCAGAATGTACTACCAGCAATAAAGGAACTGTGATTGGTTCAGCATGTAGATTGCTCCATGCACCCGGAGCTAAAACCATGCCGCTCAACATGCTTCATCGATTGGTGTTTATTTTGGGCAAAAAAAAGTGCCCTTGTAAAGATGACCCTTACTGACGACATTTGTAGTTGTAGTCAAATCAGGAAAGTCTCCCATATACGGTATATGGCTGCCATGGACCCAGATTATAAAAGCACATTCTACACACAACAGCAGATAGAGGTTAGAGGGGTTGTCCCTTCTTGCCGTGTCCACTGCCCCAGGTGCCCAGGCTTATGGAAACAGCTGAGCGGGCCGACCCTCCACTGTTTCCGTAGCTCACAGTGTAGTGAATAGAGGCTACGCTGTTTGCATAGCCCCCATTTACTACAATGGGAGTTTACAGAAACAGAGGAGGGCCAGTCCGCTTGACTGTTTCTGTAATCCCAGCCACCTTGGGTCAGTACTTAGTCCCACTTCACCGTGAAAACAGCGAGATGGGACAACCCCTTTAATGGTCTCATGTATACTTACAGTACGTAAAAAGGTGTCATGTTGCATAGGAAATAGCTACTATATAGGATAATACATTTTAAGGGGAAGTACAGTAAAGATACCTTACCTTACTTAATGAGTACACAGGAGCCATTTTTGTCAGAAATTTGTGGATGAACAGATGATTTTTATCAGTATGTCTTAAAGGGACACTAAAACAAAAATGTCAGATGAGCAGATAGGTCCTCTTAAAGCGAAAGTACCATACATTTTTATCACATATTTTTATATTTCAAAAACAGAAGAAGAATTTCTTGAAGTCACTTCATGTTCTTCTCCCTTTCCTGACTAATGTCCTCTCTGTTTGGACTTTTAGCACAGCAAACAGTTTTACTTCCCTTTTTCAGTCAGATCTTCACTTAAACGCTGTATTGATCTATCATATTGTTATCCTCATTTATTGATATGGATTACATATCAATAAATGAGGACCTATTTGTCTTGACTGCTACAGAAGGAAATATTTAGTATCTAAAGCGTACCTAATCTTTCAATCAACTTCGCATTAATCAATAATACAGTGTGTACATGAGCAATAACACTATTTCTGGCCATTATATGACTTAGATGTAAAGTTTTTTTAGCAATTTTCCTCTGTGCATGGTGTATCTTTATTTTGCAATTCTCCCAGATCTGGTGGATGAAGACTAGTTCTCATCCACTGCACACAGAATATGATAATTACATTTACTGGTAATTTAATCTTCCAGAACCCATGACAGCACCATAGAGATGGAGCAAATAAAAAAGGGAATGCCCACTTCTCCTCCTTCAGTGTTGATTCCAGAGTAGATCAGTAGGAGATGTACAGATGCTACTCTTCTAATCTTTTGTTTTATGAAATATGAAAGAAAGAGATTCTCATCAACTACAAACTCAAAGGAGGGAATTAGAGGGGTGCTGTCATGGGTTCTGGAAAATCAAATTACCAGTAAGTGTAATTAACATATTCCCTTCACCCATGACAGCACCATAGAGAGAATAGCATAGGAGAAAACAACCCTTCGGGAGGGACAACGCTTGAAAGTTCTTAAACTAAGAAGACCCCAAATGACCTGAAAGGAGGTAGTTGAAACCCAAAGCCAACGAGAGGCCCAAACTACAAAAGGAGTCTGATTAAGACAAATACCCCCAAGGCTGAGATAAGAACCCTGAGACTTGATACCAGAAATGATCCTAGTGAGAATCTCATATGGATTACTCATCATGTTCTTATATAATCAGAAGAGACTTAGGGGGTCATTTATTAACCTGAGATACGCCTATATTAGGTGTATTTCAGGCGTATATTGCGGCTCAATGGTTAGTTACGCTGAAATCTGTGACTTTTCCCTGCTCACGCCGGGTCTAAATTAGTGGGCATGGGCAGGCCCATCTCATATATCATGCAGGCGTAGAAAATGGTCTAAATGTAAGGCAGCATGGAGGCTGTCTTACATTTAGAAACATCGCTGAATATGCTGAAGTTATGAAGAGGCCAGCGCCTCTACATAAGTTCAGCGATCCACCGACAGATCAGGGGCACCTAAAATACTGGTCTTAATAAACGACCACCTTTTTTATTATTTTCAGAAAGTTACTTATCTTGAACCAGGATGACCAAAACGGAAGTTGCCTATTGGGCCATCACTTAGCCCTTCAGTGCAGACTAAATTACAGGACTGAGGCTCAGATCCAAGGTCTGCTGGAGGTCCTTTCTCTTTCCTTTCCGTCGCACCTACCAGAAGTAGGCCAGATGCCAAACTCTCCAATCTTCCTTGTGATTTCACAACTGCGCCGGAACACTACACATGGCAATCCGTACACCGGAGGAGCCACGGATCTGCTGCAAAAAGAACGCTTGAGCACTCTTTAAACCTCCTAGGGTCCATACCACCAGAAAATACCGCACAAGCAGACCACAGCCGACCCTTCAGGGAGTCCCAGATTGCCGGAAAGGATTATTTATAGGCCTTTACCTCCTGTAGGCCATTCAGACTAAATATACAGTCTGGCCCATCTTCTCATTCTAAACCAGGAGCATCATAGGGCCTTGCTGAGGTGCCATACCTCCTGCAGGCCATCCAGACCTAAAGGGGTTGGCCACTTTTTTATATTTATAAATTACAGGTTTTCTGCGCCTGCTTCTGTTCTCTTGAGTGCATTTTCAACATAGTGTTTCTACCCTGCTGTTGGATGGGGGTTGCTGCTTTAGGCAGCAGTGGCCCCTCTAAATTACATCAACCAAAATAGTTGCAGTGCAAAACCCCATCCAGCCGGCTGTGCATGCTCCTCTTGTGTGTTATACTACACAGACTCCACATCCTAAGTAATGTGTCTGCGCAGTAGCAAATATTCATGCCTCTAGTGTTCCATCCTCAACGCTGCCTACAGACTGCAGCATGCACACTACCACGTGAGCAGAAAATACCAGTGCGAATGCTCCAGTCGTAGGCAGTAGCGAGGATGGAACGCCAGAGGAATGACCATTTGAATTTATGACTGTGAAAGCAGCCTTAGTGCTGTATTACACCAGGCAATCAGGCAGATGACTGTCAGGAAGGAAGCGTTCCTTCCCAGCAATTGCCTGCCTGCCAGCGGAGACCGCTGCCATTAAAAGCAGCAATCTTCTCCACTGTATGGGGAGGTGAGATCGCTTGTCCCCATACTGAATAATTATTTGCCGGCAGCAGATCAGGATTAGACAGCATGATCTGCTGCCGGCAAGTGATGATTTTTTATGTGATAAAATTTATTGAAGAGTTACTCTTTGAAGAGTTTTTAAATTCTTTTTTGAGAGAAGTGTCCCTAGTGAGAGTCTAGATGTGAGGGCTAGAAGTCGGCAGCTGCAGGGTCATCAGATCTTTAATGGTACATTCACACGTAATGGAAAATACAGTACAAGAATCTACTGCAGATTGTTCTGTAGATCCCTGACAATAACCCACTTACCATGGTAGGGGTTTATTACAGGATTTCCCATTGTTAATCTGCAATGCACTCCATCATACCCAAGCCTACCACACTATAAAGTGCTCCACGTATATATATGAAGTCACTTATGCC
The DNA here is from genome assembly GCA_033119425.1 of Bufotes viridis. Classification (NCBI taxonomy): domain Eukaryota; kingdom Metazoa; phylum Chordata; class Amphibia; order Anura; family Bufonidae; genus Bufotes; species Bufotes viridis. The sequence goes on from CM065590.1 coordinate 471,470,820, forward strand.
AAGGATGCAGCTAGTGGGCTTTTGCCAATCTTACAATAGGGCCACGTTGGGGCCATAATGACAGATTGCCTTAAAAAGGACCTTTCATCAGGGTAAAAAATGGGAACTAAGTATGCTGACATGTAGAGCGGCGCCCAGGGATCTCCCTGCACTTACTATTATCCCTGGGCGCCGCTCTGTTCGCCCGGTATAGGCTCCAGTATCTTCTGTGACTTGGTTCTACTAGGCGGAGCCTAGTATCACTTGGTTATACTAGGCGTATCCCAGGCTGTAGAGCTGGCCAATCGCAGCGCTCAGCTCACAGCCTGGGAGAAAAAAAAACTCCCAGGCTGTGAGCTGTGCTCTGCGATTTGCCAGCTCTACAGCCTGGGATACGCCAAGTAGAACCAAGTGATACTAGGCTCCACCTAGTAGAACCAAGTCACAGAAGATACTGGAGCCTAAACCGGGCGAACAGAGCGGCGCCCAGGGATAATAGTAAGTGCAGGGAGATCCCTGGGCGCCGCTCTACATGTCAGCATAGTTAGTACACATTTTTTACCCTGATGAAAGGTCCTCTTTAACACTGGACCAGCTCTATACAAAAACTGCCCTTTTGTCTGTAGCAATGTAACCCCAAGTCTCACTTTTTCAGCAGTTTAGTGCTTCCTCATTGGAGTGACAGTGTGGTGTTTACGGCAGTGCTTCATGGGTGGTGATGGTGGGGAAAGTATGCAAACCAAACCAGAAATGGGTGTATGACTGATATTAACCACTCCACCCCCCCCCCCCCTAGCTTAAACACCCTTAATGACCAGGCCACTTTTTACAATTTTCTTCTCACTAATAGAGCTTTCATTTGGTGCTATTTCATTGCTGCTGACATTTTTACTTTTTTTGCTATTAATCAAAAATGACCGAAATTTTTGCAAAAAAATGACATTTTTCACTTTCTGTTGTAATTTTTTTTTTAAAACTACATTTCTATATAAATTTTTCTCTAAATGTACTATTCTACATGTCTTTGATAAAAAAAAATCCAATAAATGTATATTTATTGGTTTGGGTAAAAGTTATAGCGTTTACAAACTATGGTGCAAAAAAGTGAATTTCCACATTTTGAAGCAGCTCTGACTTTCTGAGCGCCTGTCATGTTTCTTCAGGTGCTAGAATGCCAGGATAGTATAAATACCCCCCAAATGACACCATTTTAGAAAGAAGACACCCCAAAGTATTTGCGGAGGGGCATGGTGAGTTCATGTATCATTTCATTTTTTTTCACAAGTTAGCGGAAAATGACACTTTTTCTGAGGAAAAATCTCCCACGGACTCACTATGCCCCTCATGGGGTTATTTTTGGGGTGTGTTTACTGTTCTGGCATTTTGGGCGGGGCTAAATTGTGAGCATCCCTGTAAAACCTAAAGGTACTCGTTGGAATTTGGGTCCCTTTGCGCACCCAGGCTGCAAAAAAATGTCACTCATGTGGTATTGCCATACTCAGGAGAAGTAGGGCAATGTGTTTTGGGGTGTATTTTTACATATACCCATGTTGGGTGAGAGAAATATCTCTGTAAACTGACAACTTTGTATAAAAAAATGTAAAAAGTTGTCATTTACAGAGATATTTCTTACACCCAGTATGGGTTTATGTAAAAATACACCCCAAAACTCATTGCCCTACTTCTCTTGAGTACGGCGATACCACATGTGTGACACTTTTTTGCAGCCTGGGTGCGCAAAGGGACCCAAATTCCAATGAGTACCTTTAGGATTTCACAGGGCATTTTTGCGCATTTAGATTCCAGACTTCTTCTCACGCTTTAGAGACCCCTAAAATGCCAAGGCAGTATAAATACCCCACAAGTGACCCCATTTTAGAAAGAGGACACCCCAAGGTATTCCGTGAGGGGTATGGTGAGTTCATGTAAAATTTTATTTTTTGTCACAAGTTAGTGGAATATGAGACTTTGTAAAAAAAAATAAAAAAAAAATAAAAATATCAATTTCTGCTAACTTGTGCCAAAAATTCTGTGAACTCACCATGCCCCTCACGGAATACCTGAGGTGTCTTCTTCCAAAATGGGGTCACATGTGAGGTATTTATACTGCCCTGGCATTTTAAGGGCCTAAAGATGAGCAATGCGTAAATGCTTGAAATCCTAAAGGTACTCGTTAGATTAGGGCCTTTGCATCTTGGCTGCAAAAAAGTGGCACACATGTGGTATCGCCGTACTCAGGAGAAGTAGGGCAATGTGTTTTGTGGTGTATTTTTACATATACCCATACTGTGTGTGAGAAATATCTCTGTAAATGACAACTTTTAAAAAAAAATTATACAAAGTTGTCCATTTACAGAGATATTTCTCACACAAAGTATGGGTATATATAAAAATACACCCCAAAACTCATTGCCCTACTTCTCCTGAGTACGGCGATACCACATGTGTGCCACTTTTTTGCAGCCAAGATGCGCAAAGGGGCCCAAATTACCATGAGTACCTTTAGGATTTCACAGGGCATTTTTACGCATTTGGATTCTCACGCTTTAGGACCCCTAAAATGCCAGGGCAGTATAAATACCCGACATGTGACCCCATTTTGGAAAGAAGACACCCCAAGGAATTCCGTGAGGGGCATGGCAAGTTCACAGAAAAAAAAAAAATTTGGCACAAGTTAGCGGATTTTTTTTTTACAAAGTCTCATATTCCACTAACTTGTGACAAAAAATTACATTTTACATGAACTCACCATACCCCTCACGGAATACCTTGGGGTGTCTTCTTTCTAAAATGGGGTCACATGTGAGGTGTTTGTACTGCCCTGGCATTTGAGGGTCTCCGCAATCATTACACGTATGGCAAGCATTAGGAGTTTCTGCTATTCTCCTTATATTGAGCACACGGGTAATGAGATTTTTTTTTTCCGTTCAGCCTCTGGGCTTAAAAAACATAAATAAATGAACGGCACAGATTTTTTCATTCGCATCGATCAATGTGGATGAAAAAATCTCTGCCAAAATCGGTGACTGCGGTGCGGTGGGCTGGGCGCTAACTACCTAACAAGTAGCTAACTAACTGGCGGTGATAAGGAACCCTTATGCCCCATTCACACGGCCGCAATTCTGTTTGCGGAACGGAATTGCGGACCCATTGATTTCTATGGGGATAGACTTTGTCCCGCTCGGATCCGCACTTCTATATAGTTCTGGCAATGTGCGGATCTGCAAAATGCGGAAAGCACAATGCCGGTGTCCGTGTTTTGCGGATGTTTTGGTGATCAGTGACAGGGGAGTGATCAGGGAGTCTATATGGGGTGATCAGGGGTTAACAAGTGACGGGGAGGTAGGTGTAGTGTGGTGCAACTTTGCATAGCTACCTGGTCCTCTGGTGGTCGATCCCAGCAAATGGGACCACCAGAGGACCAGGTAGCAGGTATATCAGACGCTGTTAACAAAACAGCGTCTGATATACCTCTTTGATGCGATTTATTTTACTTCTACAGCCTGCCAGCGATTGATCATCGCTGGCAGGCTGTAGTATGACTGCCGAGCTGTGCACTGCTGTGATCGCGAAATCTCGCCTCTCGCGAGATGACGCACGGATGCGTCCAGGAGGAACAAACCTGCCACCGCCTGGACGCATCTCTGCGTTAGGCGGTCGGCAGGCAGATAATTTGCATACTTCAATGAGAGACTAAGACCAGGGCTGGATCTAAGGCCTTATTTACACATCAGCGATTCAGATGTGTTCTCCTCAGAAAGCACACGTACCAATTCATTTTAAGGTGTGTATTCACACATCCGTGCTTTAGCACTGTCCATTGGTCCGTAGTTTATCATTTCCCACCTAGACTACTGCAACATTCTCCTCTGTGGCCTTCCCTCTAGCATTCTCACACCCCTCCAATCTATAATCAACTCTGCTGCCCGACTAATCCACCTCTCACCTCTGCCAATCCCTTCACTGGCTCCTCATTGCCCAGCGAATGCAGTTCAAAATACTAAAATACATAAAAGGCGGTCCACAACCTCCATACAAATCTGAGCTACTTTCCCGATGCATCCCCACACAATCTCCGATCCTCACAAGACCTCCTTCTCTCCTCTTCCCACAATAACCTCCAAGATTTCTCCCGGGCATCCCCTATACTCTGGAACTCACTACCCCAACATATCAGACTCTCACCTACAGTGGAAACCTTTAAAAGAAACATAAAAACCCACCTCTTCAGACAAGCCTACGACCAGTGACACTGCTGCCTCTATACCGCCATGACCAGCTTCACCCTCACCTACTGTGTCCTCACATACCATGTAGATTGTGGGCCCTCTCTCCTTCTGTACCAGTTTGTAACTCGTCTTGTTCACGCTTAGTGCAATCGTCTGTGTAACCCTTATCAGGGGCGCTTTAATAAATAATAGAAGCATGCTTTATTTTGTCTGTGTTTATGGATCCATCACACCCATTATAATCTATGGATCTGTGAGAAACACAGACCATTGATAGATGCGCTAAAAATTAATTTTCAGCCATGCAAAGGAACACAGAGAGCAAAAAATACTTAAATTACTCTTACCGGTAATATGTTTTCCATGAGCCCATGACAGCACCTGTGAGAGATCCTCCCCCATCCGGACAGGAAACAGGAACTTTAAATTGGTCCACCTCCTTCCACCACTCAGTAAATGACAAGATTCCTAGGACCAGCAACACACCTATATATATATGGTATATAAGCAACAGTAACACAAGAAGAAACCTTTGAGCCAAATATATGCCTGGGCATATCTCCTCTTTGGCCGACAAAGGAACAAAAAAACTGACCCTATGTGGCTGTTTTTTTTTTTTTTTTTTTTTTTTTTTATAAATATTCTTATATCGTTTGGGAGGGAATTATGTAGGTGCTGTCATGGGCTCATGGAAAACATATTACCGGTAAGAGTAATTTAAGTATTTCCATTACGCCCCATGACAGCACCTGTGAGAGATTAGACTAGATGATTATTAGGGAGGGACTACAGCCTGCAGAACCTTTCTCCCAAAGGACATGTCCTGCACATAAGAGAGATCCAATCTGTAGTGTTTGTAAAATGTGGAGGGAGAACTCCATGTTGCTGCCTTACAAATTTGCTCAATAGTAGCGCACCCCTTTCTGCCCAGGAAGAGGCTACTGCTCTAGTGGAATGAGCTGAAAAGCCCGAAGGCACCTGACACCCTGACTGAGAGTATGCCAGGCCTATCGCTCTCTTAATCCATCTGGCTAGGGTACGGCTTGTGACTTTCAAGCCTCTATTTTGACCCTGAAATTGAACGAAAAGATGCGGGGTCCTCCTAAATTCTTTTGTAACCTCTAAATATGTGCAGACACACCTTCTCACATCTAGATTATGAAAGGACTCTTCCCCTTATTCCTTGGGTTTTGACAAAAGGAGGGGAGAACTATCTCCTGAGATCTATGGAATACAGACACTACTTTGGGTAGGAATGCAGGATCCGGTTTGAACACTATTCTGTCTTCTAGAATTTGAGTATATGGCGGGGAGGAAGACAAAGCAGACAGTTCCCCTATTCGCCTGGCAGATGTAATAGCCACTAAAAGAACAGTCTTATAGGATAGCATCTTTAAAGGGATGTCTGCGAGGGGTTCAAACGGGGCCTTGGTTAGGGCGGATAGAACCAGGTTAAGGTCCCACGGGGCTGTCTTAGGTTTAACTGTAGGACAAAGCCTAGAGGAACCCCTAATAAACCTTTTAACCCACGGATGAGTGGCTAATCTGTAATCAAAGAGAGCACTCAGTGCCGAGACCTGGACCTTGAGGGTACTAGGTTTTAGCTTTTTGTTAAGGCCCACCTGTAAAAATTCAGAATTAAGGGGATGTTAGGGGAGCTCAAATCTAGGCCTGTCCCTGCAAACTGGAGGAAAGTCTTCCACACTCTCAGATAGATATCGGAGGTCACTTTTTTCCTGCTAGCTAGAAGAGTCCCAATCACTTGTTCAGACAACCCTCTGGCCCTGAAGAATCTCCTCTCAAAATCCAGGCTGTCAGGTGCAGGTTCTTCACCTCTGGATGATGTAGAGGGCCCTGGTACAGTAGGTCCTGCCTCTCTGGAAGTATCCAGGGATCCGCTATTGATAGTCTCCTCAACCAGGCAAACCAGACTCTTCTCGGCCAGAACGGTGCTATAAGAATCACTGTTGCCTTCTCCCTCCTGATCTTCTGAATTACTCTCGGCAGTAGGCTGATAGGAGGAAACGCATAAACTAGGTCCTCTCCCCATGGTTGGGAGAAAGCATCTATGCCCAAGGCCTGATCTTCCCTGCTCAGGGAGAAGAATCGCTTGCATTTTTGTTCCCCTGTGAGGCAAACAGGTCTATTGTGGGAGAACCCCACAGGGCCTCGATTTGGTGAAACACTTCTTGGTTCAGACACCAATTTGCCTGGCTGAATCTGTGTCTGCTGAGAAAGTCTGCCTGGTGATTCTCTGAGCCTTTTAGGTGAACTGCTGAGAGAGAGAGCTTTCCCCTTATCCGAAAAAATATCTTGGACGCTAGCTGCATTAGCTGAGCGGATCTTGTGCCCCCTGTCTGTTGACATATGCCACTACTGTGGCATTGTCGGACAGGATCCTGATATGTCTTGGAGGTAGATAAGGGAGACTTACTTCTAATGCACGCAGGACTGCTCTCAATTCCCTGGTGTTTTGGGATTGAGCACTCTGGGTTCCTGACCAAGCGCCTTGGAAAAACCCCAAAATTGAATGGGCCCCCACCCCCAGGGGCTTGCATCGGTGGTAATTATTAGGGGATCCTCCTTCACCCAATCTACCCCCTGACTCAAATTGGATGTCTTCAGCCACCAGGTTAGTGACTGGGTGACTGACTTTGGCATAATCATCTTGCGATCCAGGGATAGTGACCCCCATCCCATCTGGACAAGATGTGCATTTGTAGGATTCTGGATCTGAATTGGGCCCACCTCACAGCAGGAATGCAAGCCGTCATCAGGCCCAAAATAGACATTGCTGCTCTTATTGACACTTCCTTGTTTTTGCTGAAGGCCCTGATTCTCTGTTGAAAGATTCTCATTTTCTCTACTGGAAGAAAGGATTTTTGTGTTCGAGAATCTAGCAGGATTCCCAGGAACACACAGCTGGGAGCTGGACTGAGGGACGACTTGTCCCAATTTATTAACCACCCGAGGCTTGTTAGGGTCCCCAGCACTACCTGTATTTGGGACGCTAATGCCTCCTGAGACTGCCCCACCAAGAGAAGGTCGTCCAGGTATGGGATTATAATGATGTCTGATCTTCTTATTTCCGCCATTACCTCTGCCATTAGCTTTGTGAAGAGCCTCGGTGCCTGTGATATTCCGAAAGGGAGCGCTCTGAACTGTAGATGGATAATCCTCCCCTCCGTCCTCACCGCCATTCTGAGGTATTTCTGAGATGACGGATGGATGGGTACATGATAGTAGGCATCCTTTATGTCTATTGAAGCCATCACACAATTGGGGAACAGATGGAGAACCGTAGAGGATATCGATTCCATCCTGAATTTCTGATATGTCAGGTATTGGTTTAGGTCCTTCAGGTTTATTATCAATCGGAATGCACCATTGGGCTTGGGAACCAAGAATAGGGTTGAATAGAAACCCTCCCCTTGCTCGTTTTCTGGTACTGGTACGAGGACTGCCTTGGTCAGAAGATTGTTTATTTCCTCCATAAGAGCCACTTGCTTTGGAGATCGCTGGTTTACAGATGTGATCTTTAGCTTCCTTGGTGGGAATTTTTTGAAGTCTAGGCGGTAACCTTCCTCTATAATAGTCCGTACCCAGGCGCTTGCGGTAATATTTCGCCAGGCAGGAGAAAAGAAAGAAAGACGACCGCCTACCTGGAGCTTGGCGTCATTGCTGAGAGGAACCTGAAGTTTGGGGTCTAGATTTAAACAGCACGCTCTTTGTTTTATCAGACCTCCACTCTCTTCTTTTCCTTTGATCTCCAAAACCCCTCTTTCTTTCGATGTTCCGAAAGGGTTTCCCTTGTTTAGGAAAGGACGGCGTTGGAAATCCTTTTTCCTATCCGCTGCCTTGTCTAAAATGTCATCCAAGGCTGACCCAAACAAAAATTTCCTTGGCAAGGAAGGGCACATAGTTTAGACTTAGATGCCACGTCACCTTTCCATCCCTTCAACCATAGGGACCTTCTGGCTGAATTAGACAGAGCGGCCGCTCTAGCAGATAGTCTCAATGCGTCGGCGGAGGCATCCGAGATAAAATCTACCGCCCTGGACATGGTTGGGATAGCTTCCAGAAGCTGTTCCCTAGGGGTCTTGTTCTCAATATGAGACTCTAGTTCCTCCAACCAGACTTTTAATGACCTGGCCACTGAAGTAGTTGCGATGTTAGGTTTGAAGGCCGATGTAGATGCCTCCCAATTTTTCCTTAAGTAGGTGTCTGCCCTTTTGTCCATAGGGTCTTTAAGGGAACCTAAATCCTCAAACGGGAGAGCGGACTTTTATTTATTTTCGCTACGGGTGCATCTACCCTGGGTACCTCCTGCCAAGCTGATACTTCTTCCTCGTTAAAGGGGTATTTTCTTTTACCGCTCTAGGGATAAAGAATTTTTATCAGGCTTTTCCCATTCACGTCTAATCAGGTCTTTAATACAATCCTGAATGGGGAACACCCTAGACTTTTTTGGCTTCAGGCTTCCAAACATAAGCTCTTGCCTAGACCTGGATTCTTTTTCCTCCTCCAGCTCCATAGTGGACCTAACCGCCTTCAGCAGTAGGTCTGTGTCTTCAGCTTTAAATAGCGGTTTCCCGGTCAAATCCTCAGAAGAGGAATCTGAGCTTGCAATGGCGCCCTCTTCCTCCAGACTCTGAAGTATTTTCCATTACCGTCTGAGCCTTCCTATGCCTGGATGAACTAGGTAGGGACTTTTTAAGATGTTCCACAGAAGAACGCACTTCATTTTTAACTAACTCCTGTAAGTTCTGCAATAAAGATGGCGATTCCTCTGCCACTAACTTATCCAGACAAGGTTGGCAACATGCTTTATGGTAGGATGGGCTCAACCTCCGTTTACAAATCCCACATTCTTTAGCTCTTGCTTTGTGGGTAGCTTTTCTTGGGGCTTCCTTCGCCTGCATTTAATAAAAACCCCAATCAGTCTAGATCTGACCATACTGAATAACTCCCCAAAGGGAGATGGTGGGGTTAACCCTCTTACCCCCAGGAGTACCGTGCTCTCAGAATGCAGCTCCTGTTTGTCCGTGCGCAGTTGAGTCTCCCCTTCTTCCTGCATAGTAGTGCTTTAAGGGGGCGATGGAGGGAAGATCTGGCCGTCCGGTCAAAAAATCTGGCTGTCGCTGCTCCCTCCATCCTGGCTGGCCGGCGTTCCCTTTTCAAATGGGCCGCGCAGCGCCCGCCATGTTTCTAGGCCCTCCCCTTCCGGCCGGTGGAACGCACGCGTCATTTCCGGCGCGGCGCGCACCCGGCCTACCGCAAATGAGAGAAGAGGAACTCCTCCCCTCACGCCGAACTTCGCCGGCCTGGGCAGGGAAAAAATGAGGTGGCTACAGGTATCCCCCCATGGCGCCGAAGAAGGGAACAGCCGGGCTTCTCAGCGGCTCCTAGTGGAGACTTACGCCGACAGGTACCTCCAATAGGTTTTCTCTGTGGCCCTAGAGGTCCTGCAGCCCCGAAGGTAGACCTGGAAAGAAACTCCACCTGTCCCTGGACAGGAAACAGGAAAGAACTGAGTGGTGGAAGGAGGTGGACCAATTTAAAGATCTGGGAAGTTCCTGTTTCCTGTCCGGATGGGGGAGGATCTCTCACAGGTGCTGTCATGGGGCGTAATGGAAAAAAAACCTGACCAAACACAGATTTGTCTCACCTGAAGCACCGACTATCTCACAATGGAAACTAAGGTGTGAATAAGGCCCAAGGCATCTTATCCATCACTCTGCTCAGGACTGAGAGAGGGCAACAACCCTAAACCAGTGCAATCTACAGATGCCAATATGAGTTTGTCGTTTTTGAGGTTCTAAACTGATGGTAGGCAAACTCCAGACGTTGGTGTTTCTTTTGGCACAGCCAATCTTGAATAGCATTAACTCCTTTTACCCCGGGTCAATTTTCACATTCCTGACCAGGCCATTTTTTGCAAATCTAACATGAGGTAATTTTGGATTGCCTTTACTTATCCAAGCCATTCGGAGACTGTTTTCTCATGACATATTGTACTTTATGATAATGGCAAATGTGAGTCTATTTTGCAATAAATAAATCCCAAATTTGGAAAAATTCACGATTTTCAAAATTCCAATTTTGCTGCTTTGAAGACAGGTGGGAGTCATTACTATATACTTCCCATAGGTCAACTTTATGTTGGCATTTTTTTGGATGGTAGATAGAGTACACTTTTAAGATGCAATTTAGAATTAAAAAAAATATATTTAGAAAAAAAAAAATATATATATATATATATATCTAAAACCCACTTTTAAAGAACCAATTCAGTTATGAAGTCACTTTGTGGGGCTTACATAATAGAACCCACCCATAAGTAACCCCATTTTTAGAAACTACATCCCGCAAGTTATTCATATGATTTTACAAACCCTTGTGTTGTACAAGAATTAATGGAAAATGGAGGCAAAATGTAACTTTTTGCATTTTAACCTTAACCCCTTAAGGACACGGCCCTATTTCACCTTAAGGACCAGGCCATTTTTTGGAAATCTGACCAGTGTCACTTTATGTGGTGATAACTTTAAAACGCTTTTACTTATCCAGGCCATTCTGAGATTGTTTTTTTGTCACATATTGTATTTCATGACAGTGGTAAAATAAAGTCGAAAAATTTCATTTTTATTTATAAAAAAATACCAAATTTACCAAAAATTTTGAAAAATTTACAATTTTCCAAGTTTCAATTTCTCTACTTCTAGAATACATAGTAATACTGCCAAAAAAAGTTATTGATTTACATTCCCCATATGTCTACTCCATGTATCGATTATTTTGGGAATGCCATTTCATTTTTTGGGGACATTACAAGGCTTAGAAGTTTAGAAGCAAATCTTGACATTTTTCAGAAATTTTCAAAAACCCACTTTTTAGGGACCAGTTCAGGTCTGAAGTCACTTTACGAGGCTTACATAATAGAAACCACCCAAAAATGACCCCATTCTAGAAACTACACCCCTGAAGGTACTCAAAACTGATTTTACAAACGTCATTAACCCTTTAGGTTTTCCACAAGAGTTAATGGCAAATAAAGATAACATTTCTGAATTTCGATTTTTGGAAAATTTTTGATTTTAATCCATTTTTTCCAGTAACAAAGCAAGGGTTAACAGCCAAACAAAACTCAATATTTATTGCCCCGATTCTGTAGTTTGCAGAAACACCCCATATGTGGTCCTAAACTACTGTATGGCCAAACGGCAGGGCGCAGAAGGAAAGGAACGCCATATGGGTTTTGGAAGGCGGATTTTGCTGGACTGGATTTTTGACACCATGTCCCATTTGAAGCCCCCGATGCACCCCTAGAGTAGAATCTCCATAAAAGTGACTTCATCTAAGAAACTACACCCCTGAAGGTATTCAAAACTGATTTTACAAACTTTGTTAACCCTTTAGGTGTTCCACAAGAGTTATTGGCAAATGGAGATGAAATTTCAGAATTTCAATTTTTGTTACCTTGCCTCAAAAAAGTGTAATATAGAGCAACCAAAAATCATATTTACCCTAAAATAGTACCAACAAAACTGACACCTTATCCCGTAGTTTCAATAATGGGGTCACTTTTTTGGAGTTTCTACTGTAGGGGTGCATCGGGGGCTTCAAATGGGACATAGTCTCAAAAAACAGTCCAGCAAAATCCGGCTTCCAAAAACCATATGGCGTTCCCTTCCTTCTACGCCCTGCCGTTTGGCCATACAGTAGTTTACAACCACATATGGGGTGTTTCTGAAAACTACAGAATCAGGGCAATAAATATTGAGTTTTGTTTGGCTGTTAACCCTTGCTTTGTTACTGGAAAAATGGATTAAAATGGATAATTTGCAAAAAAATAGCTGTTTTGGGACAGTTTTGTATTTTTTGTTATTTACATCGTTGAACTGACAGGTTAGATTGTGTGCTATTTCTATAGAGCAGGTTGTTACGGACGCGACAATACCAAATATGACTACTTTTTGGGGTTTTTTGTTTCAGTTTTACATAATAAAGCATTTTTGAAAAAAATGATTTTTAGTGTCTCCACATTCTGAAAGCCATAGTTTTTTTTAGTTTTTTTGCGATTGTCCTATGTAGGGGCTCATTTTTGCGGGATGAGATGGCGGTTTGAATGATACTATCTTGGGGTGCATATGACCTTTTGATCACTTGCTATTACACTTTTTGTGATGTAAGGTGACAAAAAATGACTTTTTTTACAACGTTTTTATTTTTTATGTTTACGGCGTTCACCTGAGGGGTTAGGTCATGTTATATTTTTATAGAGCAGGTCGTTACGAATGTGACGATACCCAATATGTATACTTTTTTTTATTTATTTTGGTGTTACACAATAATATCCTTTTTGAAACAAAAAAACATGTTTTAGTGTCTCCATAGTCTGAGAGCCATATTTTTTTCAGTTTTTAGGCGATCGTCTCAGGTTGGGTATAATTTTTGCGGGATGAGGTGGCGGTTAGATTGGCACTATTTGGGGGTCATATGACTTTTTGATCGCTTGCTATTACACTTTTTGTGATGTAAGGTGACAAAAAATGGCTTTTGACAAAGTTTTTTTTTTTTTTTTACAGTGTTTACTTGAGGGGTTAGGTCATGTGATATTTTTATAGAGCAGATTCTTACGGACGTGGAGATACCCAATATGTCTACTTTTTTAAATTTTTTACATTTAACACTAAAAGCATTTTTGAAACAAAAAAATCATGTTTTAGTCTGAGAGGCATAGTTTTTTTATTTTTGGGCAATTGTTTTATGAAGGGGCTCATTTTTTGCGGGATGAGATGGCGGTTAGATTGGTACTATTTTGGGAGGCATACGCCTTTTTGATCGCTTTGTATTACACTTTTAGTGATGTAAGGTGCCCAAAATGGCCTATTTACACCATTTTTGGGTTTTTTTTTATGGCGTTCACCTGAGGGGTTCAGTCATGTGATATTTTTATAGAGCTGTTTTTTACGGACGCGCGATACCTAATATGTGTAGTGTATTTTTTTTTTACTTTTTATTCAGTGATTTGTGTTTTTCTTATTTTTACTTTTTTTCACTTTTTACATTTTTTGGACTCAGACCCACTTGGTTCTTGTAGATCCAGTGGATCTGGTGTCTATATAATACAGTACAGTACACCATATAGTGTACTGCACTGTATTTTTACTTTTCACAGTCTGGTCAGACTTCTGCCTTTAGCAGAAGTCTGACCAGAGTTACTATACCATGGCAAGCAGGACGCTTCTGAAAGCGTCCTGCTGCCATGGTAACCATCACCCACTGCCATTAGAGAGCGGTGGGTGATGGATGAGGAGGGAGGAGCTCCCTCCTCTGCGATCCCATCCTGGGGGCTGCATAGGCACAGCAGCCCCCGATGGGAGAGGGAGGAGCTCCCTCCTGTTAACACCTTCCATACCGCGGTCCGTCCGGACCGCGGTAAGGAAGGGTTAAACGGCTGGCATCTGCAGCACAGATGCCAGCCGTTTTCTATCAGAGTGCCAGCAATGTGCTGGCACTCTGATAGAACCACTAGACACCAGGGAATTATTACAAGGGAGGCGGGCGGGGGATCGCTATTGCGATCCCGCCTGCCGCACCGCCCGCCTCCCGCACCACCTACCGCCGCCGCAACCACCCTCTGCACCCCCGCCGCCATAACAAGATTGGGGGCTGCAGGGGGTTAAAATGATTATGTTTGGGGCAACTAACTCTCTGATCCCGCGGTCACAGACCGCGGGATCAGAGATCGCAACCGCTGCAAACCGCAGGTCTGAATTGACCTGCGGTTTGCAGCGATCGCCGATACTGGGGGTCACATGACCCCTCGGCATAGAACATGGTTCCTGCTGCATGATCGCAGCAGGAACCATGTTTCTAGCGATTTTTTTTTTTTTAATACGCGATTTAATTTAGGACGTATGGAGTACGTCCTGTGTCCTAAGGACTCGGACATTAGGGCGTACCCATACGTCCTATGTCCTTAAGGACATAGGACGTATGGGTACGCCCTGATGTCCGAGTCCTTAAGGACACAGGGCGTACCCATACGTCCTGAATAAAATAGCATGCAAAAAAACAAGAGTTTGTGCAGCAGGAACCATGTTCAAATGGACCCCCCCATATTGGCGATCGCTGCAAAACCAATTCAGACCTGTGGTTTGCAGCGATTTCTGACATTTCTGATCCCCACGGTCTGTGACCGCAGGTATCAGACAGTTAATTGTTCATTTTTTTAATTTTTAAAAACTGCCACCTTATCCTGTAGTTTCCAAAATGGGGTCACTTTTTTAAAGTTTCTATTCTAGGATTGCATCAGGGGGGCTTCAAATGGGACATGGTGTCTAGAAACCAGTCCAGTAAAATCTGCCTTCCAAAAACCATGTGGCGTTCCTTTCCTTCTGAGCCCTGCCATTTGGCCATACAGTAGTTTACGACCACATATGGGGCGTTTCTTGCAAACTACAGAATCAGGGCAATAAATATTGAGTTTTGTTTGGCTGTTAACCCTTGCTTTGTTACTAGGGGGAAAAAAAAAAAAAAAAAAAATTTAAATGGAAAACTTGCCAAAAAAAATCTAAAATCCGAAATTCTATCTCCATTTGCCATCAACTCTTGCGGAACACCTAAAGTGTTAACAAAGTTTGTAAAACAGTTTTGAATACCTTGAGGGGTGTAGTTTCTTAGATGGAGTCAGTTTTTTTTGAGTTTCTACTCTAGGGGGGCTTCAAATGGGACAGTGTCTAAAAACCAGTCTGGCAAAATCTGCCTTCCAAAAACCACATGGTGCTTCTTTCCCTCTACGCCCTGCTGTGTGCCCGTACAGTAGTTTACGACCACACATGGGGTGTTTATATAAACGACAGAATCAGGGCAATAAATATTGTTTTGTTTGGATGCTAAGGGTCCTTTCACACTGGCGTTTTTGTTTTCCGGCATAGAGATCCGTCGTCTGGTCTCTATGCCGAAAGAATCCTGATCAGGATCATCCCCATGCATTCTGAATGGAGAGAAATCCGTTCAGGACCGGAACTTTTTTTGGACGCAGCAAATACTGCGCTTTTTGTTCCGTCCAAAAATCCGGAACACTTGCCACAAGGCCGGATCCGGAATTAATGCCCATTGAAAGGCATTAATCCGGATCCGGCCTTAAGCTAAACGTCGTTTCGGTGCATCGCCGGATCCGACATTTAGCTTTTTCTGACTGGTTACCATGGCAGCCAGGAGGCTAAAGTCCTGGTTGCCATGGTAAAATGTAGTGGGGAGCAGTATACTTACCATCCGTGCGGCTCCAGGGTGCTCCAGAGTGATGTCAGGGCACCCCACAGGCATGGATCACGTGATCCATGGGCATGGGGCGCTGACTTCATTCAGGAGCGCCCCGGGAGCCGCACGGGCTGTAAGTATACCGCTCCCCCGCTCCTACTATGGCAACCAGGACTTCAATAGCGTCCTGGCTACCATAGTAACCTCAAAGCATTTCGAAGACTGAACAGGATCCTGATCAGTCTTCTAATGCTTCAGGCGACTCGCGTTCTGACGGGACAGAAGTGTGAAAGGACCCTAACCCTTGCCTGGTGACTTGGGGGAAAAAAAAAAAAAAAAAATATTAAAATGGAAAATTTTCCAAAAATAGATAGTATTGAAATTATGAAATTTTGTCTCCATTTTCCATTAACTCTTATGGAACACCTAAAGGGTTAATGTTTGTAAAATCAGTTTGGAATACCTTGAGGGGGATAGTTTTTAGAATGGGATCATTTTTTGGGTGGTTTCTATTATGTAAGCCTCACAAACCGATTTCAAACCTGAACTGGTCCCTAAAAAGTGGGTTTTTGAAAATTCAAGATTTGCTTCTAAACCTTGTAACATCCCAAAAAACAAAATGGCATTCCCAAAATGATCCATACATGAAGTAGACCTATGGGGAATGTAAACTTGTTTTGATGGCATTTCTATGTATTATAGAGACAGAAACTTGGAAAATTGCTAATTTTTCAGAATTTTTGGTAAATGGTATTTTTTTTTATAAATAAAAATTCATTTTTTTTACTCCATTTTACTAGTGTCATGAAGTACAATATGTGACGAAAAAAAAAAAAAAACTCAGAATGGCCAGGATAAGTAAAAGCGTTTTAAAGTTACTACATAAAGTGACACTGGTCAGATTTTCAAAAGATGGCCAGGTCCTTAAGGTGAAATAGGGCCGTGTCCTTAAGGAGTTAAGCCACTTTTCCCCTAAAGCAGCAAGGGGTAAGCACAAAACAAAATTCTATATTTATCACCCCGATCCTGCAAGTCTGTTCTGGCACTGTATTTTTTTTTACAACATTCACCTAACAGGAGAGCAGGTTGTTAGACACAATACCAAATTTGCATTTTTATTTTGTTTAAAATAAATTAAAAAAATCAATACAATAATTTTTCTGCAGATAGTCTTGTGTAGGGTCTTGTTTTTTGCAGGAAGAGTTGGTACCATTTTTGGGTACATATGTTTGATTGTTATATCAACTTTTGGGGCAAGATAACGGAAAAAACAAACTTTTGGCAATTTTTTGCATTTGTTAAACACTTGAAGGAAAATGAGCACTTTTTTAATGAAATTTTTAAATAAAATCTTTCACTTTATTTTGGCTCAGTACAGGGACTTCAACATTTCAGGGTCTGATCCCCGTTTCAATGTAGTACAAATATGCTGTATTGTATTACACTGGAAATGTCAGTTTTACACTGAGTGTGCCAGTGAGACCCACAGGGGCTGGATCTCACAGGCTTCCATACATGGCATCCCCCAAGGCCTTTGCCAGGACTGGGGTTGCTATGGCAGCCATCAGCCCCCGGTCACCACAGCATGGAGGGCTGATGGAGAGGCAGACTCCTCCCTCTGCAATCCTCTTATATGCTGCAGTCAGTATTGATCGTGGCATAAGGGGTTAGTCTGCTGGCATCAGCTTTTATAGCTATGCCGGCAGATACAACAGGGGCCTGGCTGCCAGTAACAGCTGAGCCCATGCTTTGAAGGGGCATATATACAGCTCCTGTGCCCACCCGATCACCACTAGTACTTTAATTTGCGGGAAGTCAATTCGTGCTGGCATACTGGTACGTCATTTGTCGGGAAGCGGTTATTAGGACTACGTAGAAGCTGATTACATAAGGCATTCACTTACTGTAGCTTCAAGGATATGATAAAGAAAAAAAATAAACACGACTCAATGTTTTCCTCTTTTTATTGAGGTATAAAAAAAGTGGGGGTAAAAATTTCTCAAATAACCAGAAGAAATCGGACCCACTCTGGGCACAGAAAAAATTTTTTTAAAAGGACATTTTAAAACTCAGTTTCCCACATTAGGTAGGGATGGATTCGGCCTCCTAATGGGTGGGCAGTTGCAATGTATGGATCTCCACCTGCTGACTGGCATTCTGAAGGAAGAGTCCTTAGTGTTCAGACCAGTGGTCAGATGAACCACTTAATACTTTCTGTACTTCGCCTGGAAGTCGCCGGTGTTCAGTCGAGGACGAGGAAGGTCGCCAAACGGTTGTGTGGTGTCATGAGCCAAGGCTCTCATGCTAGCAGCAATTTTATCCAGGTCTGGTGATGGAAACTGCAGATAGAGGGTTAGTTTTAGTATATGACAGAGGAGAAGACTTCTATAATACTGACGTGTCATTTCCTCTATTATTCTACCTGGAAGTCAGTGTTACCATTTCCCTTGTAAAGAGGGAGTGTCCACACAATCTGCCACTGTCAGCACATGGCCAGACTGCAGGGACAACCCTAACTGGTAAAGGTTACCTTCACATCTGTGGCACAGCTCTGGTCGATAACCGCCTGCTGGAGTCCTCTGGATCCGGTCTTGCTAGTGGCACCTGACCATAGCACTCCATTGACTAATATGGTCTGGCAGTTCTCCAGGACTATACTAGAGTTCTGATAGACAAAACCCACAGTAGTTTGGCCGATTCCCAGCCAGAACAGCCTGCGGGAGAGCTGTGCCGCAGATGTGAAGCGGTTCTAAATCCCAGTTAAAGGGGGACATCTAATAGAATGACGGTGACCAGCCTCCCTAGCATCATGGGTGACACTAGGAAGGCTGGTCACCATTGCAGCCTGCTGATGGCTGCTCCCCCCGGTCTCTGGACGTTTTGATCTGCGTGACAGGGAGATGCAGCAGCTGCCACCATGCAGGGATCTGGAGGGACGTGGGTGCTGGGGGCCAGGTAAATATTGTCTATAGGAGGAGCAGGCATTTTTGGGGGGGTGGGTCCTACTATTGGACAACACCTTTAAATCACTTTCAGGAGAAATAGAGGAGGTATAACTTAGCGCTCCAAGATACTCTAGAATTATTGGGTATACAAGCATAAAGCCAATATGTCAGGAGAGCAGACAGGTGACAACTCTGGTCTCCAGCACCATGTCAGATCACTTCTAGTAAGAAAGGATCAGGATAGATGTGCCTAAGCCGTTACATAGCAGTGGAAAATATGCATAGCTCTGTATTCTAGTTGCTGCCCGCTTCCTATAGATGACTAGCTGCCAATAGCCTTCTATCTTGCCTGTTCCTCCCGGCAATGGGCTGAAGTTTGCACACTACCCATAACATGCACTTAGGGTAACCTACACAACATAGCTTCTGCAAGAGGTGAGGAGGCCACAGCTATGGCTGATGCCTCAGGAACCAACTGAGATGACAGAAGTTAGATAATTCCTACTTAAATCCAAGATAGGAGCAGAGGGATTATATATGAAGACATTAGTTAAAAATCCCTCACAAGCCACTATGCAAGCTCTCCTGACCCTCACCTTGCCACCTTCATCATCCGACGATTTGTTGGTCTGTCTCTTTTCCTTGAAGCCCCACACAGGCACAGTGACTGGCAGAGATTTGGCGTACTGCTGGAGGTTGCGCTGGGAAGCAGGATACCCTGGAGCATCTTCAGTGAGGCTGCCATCTGTAAGAGGATAGACTTTGTTGGATCAAGCACATGGGGAATACATACTTGAGCTAGCCAAGTAGGTCTCCAAATGGACAGCCAGCCGCATATCAGTTCCCTCATCCCTACAAATTCCCCCCCCCCCCCCATGGTGTTCCTGTGTTCTAATAGGACAGCCCCATATACTGGTATATAGCTTTCCACCAAAGCCACATCCCGTCAGAAGACTTGTGGACTACTTTCAGTTTTGAAGGTGGTCCAAGATATAGCAGGTAATGGAATAGGAAAGCTAATGAGAACTCACCATCTGTACTCTCTTCCTGATCAGATTCAAAGAAAGGTTCACAGTCTTGGCTATTTGAGTCTTCATCCATCACAAACATTCCTAAAGGGGAAACACAACATAGCTCCATTATGTACCAATCCAATAGCGCCACCTAGAGGACCCCTGCAGCCAAGCACATTCCTTACATTGAGCCGGCTGGGATATGCACAAGGTCAGACGTTACCTGTTCAGGTGCCTGGGATAATCCAGCTCTACCTGGACAAGGACAGCATAAACCTGGAGCGCTGTACATACAACTAGACAGCCATGTGAATAGGTCACGTCAGCATCAAGATCCCAGTATGATGTGTGGAGGGATGGAAGAAACAACTGGTGCATATTATTGTAAAACCCATAGAGTAAATATACTAAAGTCAAAGCTGCCGCCCCCGCATGCTAGATACATGTCTAGATGCCCTATAGGTCTACTAGCAAAGTAGGGGGAGATATGGACTCAAGGACTGTTGGCCGCACCACATCTGTAATTTCTAACCGCAGGTTTTGGTGCAGTTGTCACAGATCTCACCTTTCCTTGGAAAAGGGTGAAACCTGCAGCACAAAAAAAAAAAAAAAAAAACCCTGACGTTGCAGATTTTAAAAACTGGACGGCAGATTCATCTCTGCACAGAAGCATGTGTCTAACCTCATTCCCTTTGCTGGTACCGTTTTTCCTGCAGGAAATATCACGTAATCCGCATCGTGTGCAGGCACCCTAAGGGTCATGCTTGCACTGAAGTCTATATGCTGCATTGCATCACGAGGCAGACGATGCCAGCACAGCGCCACCCCATGTACATAACCGGTAAGGGCATTTTCTTGTTTTCCATTGAGGGATATGGAGTCTGTTCTGAAATTAAATGCAACTTAAAAATGATATTGAAGAGCAAAGGTTTAAACAGTGTTAGAAGGACCCTTCACCTCATGTCTGTTAGTATTAGGCCTGCACAATATATCGCGAAAGCAATCGTAATCGCAATTAATCGCCATATCGCAATTTGCTGACCCAAAAATGCTGCAATTACTGTATTTTTCGCTTTATAAGACACACTTTTTCCCCCCCAAAAGTGTGGGGGGGAATGGCAGTGCGTCTTATAAAGCGATGGTTGACTTTCTACGTGACACTGACACTGTATCTCCGGCCGCTATGCTGCACAGCGCGACCAGCGATACATCAGTTACAGTGCGGGAAGGGGGGAGGGGCTGGTGGAAAGTCGTTATTTTAAAGAGGACCTTTCACTGGTCTGCAGTTTATTAGGCAAAGGTATGTACATGGAGAGCGGCACCCAGGGATGTCCCTGCACGCACTTGTATCCCTGGGTGCCGCTCCGTTGGCCTGCTGTAGCCCCCGGTACCGGCGCTCCTGCTTCTCCAATTTTGCCTGGGGCGGAGACTTCTTTTGCCCTGGGCGTCTCCTTCTCCCAGGGCTGGAGCGCTGGCCAATCGCAGCGCTCAGCTCATATTCAGGATATGATAGAGGGGGCTACAGGGGACAAACGGAGCGGCACACAGATACAAGTAAGTGCAGGGACATCCCTGGGTGCCGCTCTCCATGTACATAGCTTTGCCTAATAAACTGTGGACCAGTGAAAGGTCCTCTTTAATGAACACATGTTCTTTTATCTATTTTATTTATCTGTTCTGTGCAGCGCTATCAAAGAAAATGGCAAGTTTTGTATTTTGTACTTTTGCAGTAATGCAAATATGTATTTTATTTTTCAGTTCTTGAGTTCAGCATATCTACATTTCACATTATCAGTCATCTGTGTGTGCTTTTACCTTGAAAATCCAAGCAGATAGACCTCTAGCACAATTCCCTTAAAATATCGCATCGCATATCGTTATCGCAATTTTTAGGGCCCTAATCGCAATCGCACAAAATTTCCATATTGTGCAGCCCTAGTTAGTATATAAGTATTCCACAAGACAATGCGGGAGCATAGCCTCCTAACTCTGCATTGTGCTCTTCCTCTATTATTCCTACTACACGTTTATAAATGAGGTACAATTGGGTGTTAGCAATGCAGCACATCCCCGGCCAATCTGACAGCACTGATTGGGCAGTGCCCCCCTCAGCTGGTAACCGGTCAGGAGAGGAGACAGGTCCTCTTTAAGGGCTCTTTCACACTTGCGTGTTATCTTTCCGTCAAAGAGTTCTGTCCTCGGGGCTCTAGGACGGAAAGATACTGATCAGGATTATCCTAATGCATTCTGAATGGAGAGAAATCCGTTCAGGATGCATCAGGATGTCTTCCGTTCAGTATGTGAACGTTTTTTGGACGTTGACAAAACCATAGCATGCTGCGGATTTGTCTCAGTCCAAAAATCTGGAGGACATGCCGTAACGCTGGATCCGGAATTAATGCCCATTAATCCGGATCTGACATTAAGCTAAACGTCGTTTCGGCGCATCGCCGGATCAGACGTTTGGCTTTTGTGAATGTTACCATGGCAGCCAGGACGCTAAAGTCCCGGCTGCCATGGTAAAGTGTAGTGGGGAGCGGGGGAGCAGTATACTTACCGTCCATGCGGCTCCCAAGTCGCTCCACAATGACATCAGGCGAGCGCCCCATGAGCATGGACCACGCATGGACTAAGTATACCGCTCCCCCGCTCCCCACTACTTACTATGGAAACCAGGACTTTAGTAGCGTCCTGGCTGCCATAGTAACACTGAAAGCATATTGAAGACTGATCAGTCTTCAAATGCTTTCAGTTGTCTTGTGTTGACGGATCCGGCGGGCATTTCCGGTGATGGCAGTGCACGCCAGATCCTCACAACGCAAGTGTGAAAGAGGCCTAAGCAGTCTGGCTATTGGCAACAGGTTAGGTTTATGGTTCTCACACAGTATACTCAAAAAAAGCTGGTACAGAGTTCCCCTTTCCAAGCCTTGGGGTGGATGAGTGATAATCACAAGTCACTCACGGCAATGATCACAATTCTTACCCAGGCCTAAAGATGTGGGCAGCACAAGCCCTGGTGTAAGCTGGCATTCGCCCGTCGCTTGTAATGAAACCGTATGGGGTGGACAAAATTACATGAATGACACCCACCTACCCAATTCTTCTATTACATAAATGCATATAAACAAGTGCCGATCGACTTTTAGGACTGTAAAGATAAAGGGGGCACGACATGGTTGCTCTGCCAACAGCGCTATGGTATTGATGTAGCCCGTGTCATCAGATGCCACCATCTATTACATATTGGAGGGGGAAGGTCATGCACTATATCCCATGGTAGCAGACCTACATTCGCCATGTATTGCTACCCACCACAGACTATATCAAAGGGCATAACTGCTCTTGTCAACTGACTGGAGATGGCATTACTTGAAGGAAATGTGTAAAAATAAAAGTTTCTGCCAGACAGCGACATTTTATTCCAATCTGCTTTTATTTTCCGATTGTAGATTTATGTATTCCATCTCCTGAACACGATTATGGGGGCGGCTATCTTGCTTGAGCTGTTCTAAATTTGGTGGAAGGCAGTAATAAAACCGCTTTATGACAGCCCCATGGTCAGGAGGGGACCCCATTGGCTTCTATGGGAGAGTATACAAGGCCTGCTCTGACCTGTGCAGGGGTCGTTGTACAAGGGAAGTATAGATCAGACAGGATCCACCATTCACAGTTAGTGATTGTCAGAGCTTATCGATACACAGAGGTGGTTTCATTACAGGCAGGATTAGAATGACAGATAAGCAGGTAACTGCAGTAAAGTGATTTGTACAGACCACTATGTGGCACCTATTAGGCTTAGTGCGAAAACTGCTGGATTTTATGGTTTTTGTTTAGCTAGACAGACAAGGAATATACAAGTTCTTAATATTCTAAAACCTAAAATGTGACGAATAGGTCATTTTCTGACGACAAGTTCCCTCCGGCCAGTATGGACTAGCTCATACACCTTCATGCGACTTTTACAGCCAGCCACTGATCAGTACATGGTTCACAGGATCTCCAGGAGTGACCCAAGTTCACCAACGTGTAAGGACTATGCTGCCCAGGAATTTCTAATGTGGGTTGTGGGCCCTGCAATGATCTCCATTTTCTATTAAGACCAATAGTACAAGCTCTAACTTTCCTCCCTCTACCATGAGCAGCTCCTGTCTAGTGTCACTGCTCTTACAGCAAAATCCCAAAAACCGAAATGCAGACAAATGGCTCTAACAGCAACCCTGAAGTAATGCACCAGGGAAGCCAGATATTGGTTATTAACCATTCCTTAATGCGCTAACTCCAATTACCAGTGACTTCAGCCAAGTGATAAGGACAGAGATAAAGCGCAAGGACTGAATTTGGAGTCAGGACAACAATGCAAAATCCTGTAATACTAAGAATTGTCAAGGGGACAACCCCTTTAAAGGTTGATGGCAATTCTGCGGACGCATTCATTCTCAATGGGGACGGAAAGGATGCGGACAGCACACAAAGTACTTCCGGTTTGCAGCTCCCGAAAAAATAAAAATAAAATATAGAACAAGTCCTATTCTTGTCTGCAATAGTGGTCGAGAATAGGCATTTCTATCGGGGTGCCGGCCCGGTGTATTGCGGATGCGCAATACACAACAGACGTGTGAATGGAACCTTAGGGGGCATCCTGGTTTGCAATTTTCAGCATCAATTGACAGGAAACACATCCCATTACTTACGAACAGTGATTGTTTATCTGTAATGCCCCATTTTCCTGCACTCCATTGTGGTCACGTGACTGTTGGTTCTTTATCCCGATGACATCACTTCTATATCTGTGGAAGGAGTTCTGCTCATTCTTCCAGACCCTGCCCTGTAGACGTGATGTCATCAGTGATGCTGTCTTAGGGTTGGGTTTTCCCCAGGAGGGCTTCAAGCAGGCTTGGATCTATGATATTCAAGCTGGGGAAAGGGGGCTAGGAGAGGAAGAGACCTGATGCTACAGGCACTCCAGTGAATCTTTCGCTGGGATGAAAGCACAGGGTGTGGGTCACAGATCAGTTACACTGGAAGGGGCCATAATTCTCCCAGAATGTAATCTGGGTGTTACTGATTATGTTTCCTATCAGTTGATGCTCAAAATTGCAGAACTAGAATACCCTATAAGTTTCCCAGAACCCACTAACTATGGACAGTTGGAAATGGGAGAACTGTCGGAGGAAAGATGGAGGGATGTTTTGGGGGCAGTACCCGCGATATCTATGAGTGTGGCACACAGACGATCACAACTATTCCTTATTCATAGGGTATACAAGACGCCACGACTCCTGCTTAAGATGAGTCTACGTGCAGACTAACTGTCCTAGGTGTGCTGCCCCGCATGCAGACTTGGCTCATATGTTTTGGTCCTGCGCAGTGCTGGAGCGTTTCTGGTGCGGAGTGTATAGACAAATAGAAAACACTTATGGAGTTATTTTGCCAAGGACTCCACTGGTGGGGTACCTTGGTTATGTAGAGGATCCCACAGCCCCCAATTATAAATTAGCAATTGCGAAATTATTGTACATTGCACGTAAATCCATTGCAAGACGCTGGATACAGCCGATCTCTGACTGAATTAGAGCGGATAAATATGGTTAATCACATGATATCCATGGAGAGTGGCATTTCTATTAAAAGAGGCACTGTTCAGAAATTTAAAAAACTATGGCAGGTGTGGCTGGCTGGACCCGGGGGGAAATCTCAGCAACTAATGCATATTTGGAATGGTCCTTAGGGGATTTGGAAGTTAAGATGTAAGAAGTGGAATATTTTAGTAATCAAAGGAAATGACCACAGTGTTACTGATAATAAGCATGTCAGTATGATTGATCTGAGTGTATTGACATATAATGTACAGTTATTCTGTATAAATTGTCTGAATGCAGTTGGATATGATTAAGCATATGCACTAAAGGGGTTGTACAGGATTTTGATATTTATGGCCTATCCTGAGGAAAGCCCTGCAATCTCAGGTGCGGGGGTCCTACCCCCTGTACCGTCACCAGCTGTTCCCTTGTAGCTCCAGAACTACAGATTTGTGCAGTGATGGGGCTGTAGTTCTGGCATTGGAATAACAGCTGAACGGTGGGGTGCAGAGCATCAGATCCCCTCAAATCTGATAGACAAGCTATCCTGAGGCTAGGCCATCAGTACCAAAATACCGGACAACCCCAATATTTGAAGGGGTTGCACAGAAGTAGATAATCATCTGACAACTCCGCATCGTGCCATTCCTCCGTTAGGCCGCTTTCACAGTCAGAGTGCTGCCTTTTTTGCTGCATCTAGAATGAAGCTGCGACATGCAACCTCAGTGTTTGGTCAGTGATTCCCATCAGTGATCGTGAGCCAAATCTAGGTGCAGGTCAAGAACACAGAAGAGGTGCAAATCTTCCCATTATACCTTCTCTTTGTAGGCTGCTTCTGGCTGACAATCAATGCTGGAAATCACTGAACAAACACCGACTGTGAAAGTGGCCTTATTTTGCCCGGAAATGGGTGACCAAGTTGAGAAATGGGAGTTCCATTTCCTTGCCGACATGGTCATTACACAGGCTGGCACTCCTGGCCAACATCAGACTCTAGGATACTGACCAGAGGAATAGGAACATCTAGTTGTCAATGTATACGTCTCCAGGATCAATAAGAACAGACAGTAAGGAGCTTCAGCATTGAGAACAGACGTATTTACCAAGACCTGCCAGGAGCGGTGAGATCCTCTAATCAGATTACCGCCATTTACACTGCCCCCGGGTGCAGCCCTCACCTGTTGCATCACTAGGAACATTGTCAGCCTTATGCAATTGGCCATCCTTGTAGTCATAGTCATCTTCATCGGGGGCATCGAGATTTGGAAGCTGGTCAGGCATCTGGCTCTGAGACCCCAGCTTGGCCCTTTCATTGTCCTCAAGCACAGAAAAGCCTTCTTTGCCGTATATAGAAGGGTAGCTCTTGGAGTAAGAGTTCTGTCTGCCCCCGGCAGTCTCTTTGGTCGCCTTGTTGATAGGCATAGGGCTGGTGTAAGCAGTGGTTTTGTGCACTACAGCAATGTCATCGAGGTATCTCTGGGTGGCCTCCAGGAGCACGCCACTCCCATGAACGGTGTACGCGTAGTTGGTCAACATCTTCGACTTGTACGCAGTGATTAGCACAATGTCATTTCCAGTCTGTCGCCGATATTTCTCTGCAGCATTGATCAGGCCCTCCCAGGCCTCCTTGTGGTTGTCAGCCATGTCAGTCATGATTGAGAGAGGTTTTCGCCCTGGAAGGAAAATAAAGTCACCTGTAAGCGCAGTCAAAGACTAAGGGAAAAGGATTTCCAGGAGTACAATATTGATGACCTATCAATATCTGATCAGTGCCTCCCCCCCCCCCCAGGAGTCAGACCCCCACCGATCAGAAAGCCATGACCTGAGGACAACAACACTATAGAGCAGCAGCAGCACCTCAGACTCCCTCAGGAATGCATCAGCTCGTCCACCACGGTCAGCAGATCAGCGAAAAACCAACAGATGACGGCAGCATATCCAAAACAAGGGTCCTTTATTCACCAACACATCCATGAACAATGTGAAAAAAAAAGTAAATAAAATGCAACATTTTGGCTAGCCAAAACATTGCATTTTATATACTTTTTTGTACATTGTTAATGGATGTTTGGTGAATAAAGGACCCTTGTTTTGGATATGCTGCCGGCATCTGTTGGTTTTTCGCTATCCTCGAGGACAAGTTGGCAATATTTCACAAAAAAAAAAGCGTTGTCCAGGATTAGAAAACGTGGACGCTTTACTTCAGAAACTGCCCCTCACCTGTCCAGGGGTCTTTTCTGGTACAGCAGCTGTAAGACCACACCACCCGTGGACCAGGGTGGTGCCGTTTATGGAATAAGCAGCCATGTTCTTCTAATCCTGGAAGTTCCTCAATTCTTTAGACAGGGCTCAAATTTAAAATAAAGTCTCAGCAATTCCTCCATCTCAAAACTACATTCCCATTTGCCCCAGCTTCCCGATCCGCAGGAAAAAGTCTGCCTAGTCAATAACCCCTTAAAAGGATGAGGGTCTGACGCCCTCTTTCCCCAAATCAGCTGTTCCCTGCAGCCTCTAGTGCTGTAAATAGCACAATGAATGGAGCAGGAACAGCTCCACCCAGAGGCGATGCCGGGTTACTGCAGCTCAGCTCCTGTTCATTTCAGTGGGAGCCAAGCTGCAATAACCAAGCATGACCACTACTCTGAGCAGCGCTGCGCTTCCTGCTCCGTCCAGTGCCAGAGGCTGCAAGGAGCCACTGATCGACCTGTTCTGAGGATAGGTCAATGTCAGGAGCCCGGAGACCCCTTTAATGGCATCTGTAAGATACTGGAAGCACCACTCATCAGAACATTGTTCATACGGCTCCCATTGTAGGTGGAGTACGGTGCGGATCCCCCCCATAATATTCTGTTGCAGTCAGGATGGGTTCTTTTCATTCATTATCTAGGCGTCTCTGGGAAAGCTGGGTGAGACCCAGTCACTGCACACTCCTGCAGCCATGAGGTCTAAAAGAGCAAGATACAACTCTGCATACAAGGCAGACCTGCCCCTCAGGACTCTTGTTCACACCATCCCCTTTACAAGCAGCGGTATGCCAAAGAGGCTAGAGCTCCAGAAAGTCAACACCTAGCCAACCGCCATATAGCTGTAGACCCCTGGCCTTATGGAGACAGTAGGCGAAACATAAGCCATTTTACGACCCTCTGTAACCGCAGCTCCATAGACCGAATATAGTCCTGTAAAGAACAGCCTGTACAAATGCATCAACTGGGGCTGTCCTCAACCAGCTTTAGGCCTTATTCACACGTCCGTAGTGTTTTGCGCATCCGCAAAACGCCTTGCCACCAGCCCTATAGAGATGCCTATACTTGTCAGCAATTGCAGGCAAGAATAGGACATGCTCTATATTTTTGCAGAGCCGCCGTCTGGAAGATCGGCGGCGCGCTCCACAAATGCGGATGCGGAGAGCAGTGGGTGCTCTCCGCGTCCATCACGTCCCCACGTGTGAATTAGGCCTTATTGACAGCTCATTCATTGTCACATTCAGTTTTTTTAACTTTATTGACTCTGAAAAACAACCAAAGCTACTTGAAGCAGCACATGGCAGTCCAGGCCACTAGTCAGCGCATCTTCTAGATGTCACAGGGTCCGCAGAAAGGGAGACTATTCAGTGCAAACATCTTGGACTACTTTCACAGCTGCGTTTTTGCTGGATGTGGCGGGGGGTGGTGCGCTAATAAGCAAAAACGCATCTATTCAATACAACCATCTGCATTCATTCAGAGTTGTTGAGAATAGGCCACCTAATGCGCTTGCACCTTACCTCTCAACTGGACACCAGCCGACACTGCGCATACACTGAGGGTAGGGAAAAATTACGGGCCAGTGCGCAAGCACAGCTAACTACTCCCCGACCGTGAGCCTTTGCTGGAGCTAGTCTTATCTGCACTGGTTCTTGGTTGATCTCTTACAGTGTGGAGTAGTTAGCCGCACTTGCCCGTAATTTTACCCTACACTCGGCGCATGCGAAGGTCAGCTGGTGTCCAGCTGAGAGGTAAGGCACAAGCGCATTAGGTGGCCTGTTCTCAACTCTGGTGTGAAATGTTCCTACCCCATCAAATGCGCGACGAGAACATGACGCAGGAACGTCATGTCCGGGGCGGCTGCATCACAACAGGAAGTGACGAGGGTAGAGAAATATAACAGAACAACGGCACTAAAGCCATTTTACGTCAATAGGCGCCGGATCCATTTATGCTTCTGTATCTGAAAAAAAAAAACTGATCCGGCACCGTTGACTTGCATTGCGTTTCACGCTGCTTGCAGTGGTTTTGCGCGAGTCATGGGAACGCAACAAAGTACTTTCTGATGCACTCCGTTTAATTTTGTCCCCATTAAT
Source organism: Bufotes viridis (assembly GCA_033119425.1). Taxonomy (NCBI): domain Eukaryota; kingdom Metazoa; phylum Chordata; class Amphibia; order Anura; family Bufonidae; genus Bufotes; species Bufotes viridis. Next base: position 471,500,172 of record CM065590.1, read on the forward strand.
AAATGGGGAGAAAACAAGCATTTTGCTGCAGTTTTGAAATCCTGTGAACCGTACAGCAAAACGCAGATGTAAAAGCAGAAATGGCTGCAGAATTCTCACAGGGGGTTCATTACCTGGACCCCCTTATATTTAGGATATCCCACCGTATGTAAAACTTAAGCAATAGGAAACTTAGCTGAGTTCAGAGGTCTGCTTGCTGTCAGTGAACAGAAGCCACCTTGTACACATCAACCACTTCATAGGTATATTACAGTCACATCAACCCCTTTAAGTCTTGCATTCACAGAACACAGGCTGCCATAAACCTAACAAAGGCTAGTATTCTGCAGGGAGCTAGTGGCTAGCCATGCACCTAAAAGTCCAGATTGCTCAAATATTGCCTGGATTCCATCAGACTCCTCACTATGCAGTCTGCATCTGAGCAGTCTACTGTTCCCTGTTATCAGCCATGTCAGGCCGGCTACTGTAATCTACACAGATTATGGCGAGGACATCCAGGACAATCCCTCACGGTCACATCTTCCTCATGCAGAGGTGTGGATGGTGGCAGCTCCCTTACAGGCTGCACTGCTACAAGCTGTTGACTTCAGGGGCCCTTTGAAGGGTTAGCAGAAACTTCCAGCTGCGGGAATAGACAGAACTTGCCAGTCACTAAGCAGAACTACAAGTCCCAGCATGCCCGCTATTACCACCGAACGGCGGGGAATGCTGGGAGATGTAGTCCTGTTTATGCAGCAGAACAAACGACTAGAAAGTGGTAACGAGCCGTTGACAACACGGGCAGTGTGCAGGAGGCGGAGAGTTCCGATCTGTGGGGCGCTAGAGGAATGATAAGGGACCAGTTATAGGAAACGGGGATGCATATGGGGACAACCAGCAGACCATACTAGTTACCTGCAGCCGATCCAAACCCAGAACCCCCAGGGTCGCACAACCACAAGCGTCACACCACCAACCTATCCCACCGCCCGCCCACCTCCTTTTATAGCTCCTAACCACGCCCCTTTATATCAGGTCCACGCCCATCGCCTTACGTGCCAGTGACAAATATGGTTTCTGTCTTCCTGGACTTTTTCATAGGGAGTCCTGCAGCGGTTTTTTAAAAGAGATAATACACACGAGAAGTCGCTCTATGTCGTTGTTAGCATCCTCGCCTAGTCGTGCTGGTAAAATGGCTTGGGAAAAGCCGTTCAGGAAGATAGTCACTTGCCCTTAGTCAAAATGGCGGATGGCTGCGTGCAGTTCCTCATAGTAGGAGGCGTGTGCCAGAGGCCACGCCCCTCAGTTTGTTTATTTCATAGCGCAGTTTGCTAATGCAGGTCCAGACGGTCCCATAGGACACGTGTTATGAACCTGGTGTATAATAATCCAGTGTATTGTCCCGGGACTGACAGGAATGATCACACAGCCAAGATTTACCGATCAACAAAGATGGCAGAACACATCTGAAGGGAGCTACAAGTGCACTAATACATATGAGGCTTTGTGCACCCCAACATGTATGGGGTCGGTATCATATGTATGTGTTACTTCATTACAATCATACATAATTTAAATATCACAGTCAACACAGACAAAAACTCACTGCATTCGCCATCCCAGGCCGTATAATGGACCGTTTTCCCCAGAACCATCGGTCAGAACCATTTCTGTCAGAACCATCCATGAAACAAAACCTCCTTCAGAACTAAAACTTCAATATGATGAGCCGCACTTGTATTCATACTGAATACCTGTCGAATGTCTTTTGCGGTTTCCCTCAGAATTTCCGTTACTGCTTCCAGTGGCAGAAATAAAAAAAATGGTGAAAGAGGTTGGACAATGTGCAGAAGTTCAGGGAGTGGCGTGCTGCTATGCCGGGGTAAGGCTCATGCACACGACCATAGCCGCTTTTGCAGTATACAAATTGCAGATCCGCAAAACCGTCCGTGTGCATTCCGGAACAAAACGTCCGGCCCATGATAGAACTGTCCTATCCTTGTCAGTAATGTGGACAAGATTAGGACATGCTCTATTTTTATGCAGGTGCCGCAGAACGGACATACGGATGCGGACAGCACACCGTGTGCTGTCCGTATCTTTTGTGGTCCCTAGTGAATGAGTCTGAATCCAAAAATTTACCAAGTAATCTATATGAATCCAAAAATTGTGGACTAAACTAACGCTCGTGTGCATTAGCCCTTATTAGCAGGGGTGGATTAAGTGCGTGATAGGCCCAGGGCTGTCTACCCAACTTGTGCCCCTCCCTCCATTTTGGTTAAAAAAAATTCTGTATGAAGAGGCTGCGGTTCTTCGTGAGCGCCACAGTCTCTTCCTCGGCCATGTGACATCACATTCATCGTCACATGGCCTAGGTGCAGCCCTGTTCCCTGCAGTCCTATGTAACACCCCACATAACACAGTGAATTATTGTGTTATGTGGGGTGCTACATAGGACTGCAGGGAACATCTACTATGTTATCTGTACACAGAAAGTTATCACTGTTATCTGGGCTGTTACAAATTTGCCATATTTAAAATACATATGATTATAATAAAAAAGACATGGAGGTGAATACAGCACCACATACCTCTTACATCCAGGGACACCTCCTGTCATGTAGACCTTCTCTTTCCTCTTCTCCTGTGTCTGACCCAGACCACCATGACAAATTCTTTCATCCGCATCTTGTCGCTACAGAGTTTGTTACACAGATACGTTAGATTTCTAAATTTTTCCATCAACCTACCCATCCTGGTGTCCCAACAATGTCATCCTGCTGCCACCCCCAATACTGTGCCCGTTGTGCTTCCCAATGTCCCGGTACTATACTGCTGAAAAAATAGTGACCCCAGTAGACATAATGGGGTCATTTATCAAACTGGTGTAAAGTAAAACTGGCTTAGTAACCCATAGCAGCCAATCAGATTCCACCTTTCATTTTCCAAAAGAGCTGTCAAAAATGAAAGGTGAGATCTGATTGGTTGCTATGGGCAACTAGGCCAGTTCTATTTTACACCAGTTATATAAACTAGCCTAAAGATCCCTATAGAGTCTACAGCAATTATAATGTCCCCTAGAGTGCCCCCAGTAATAAGAACATCCTATATTGTGCTCCAGGTAATAATGCCTGAATAGTATCCCCAAAAATAATGTCCCCTAATATGTCCTGTAATAGAAAAGCCTACAGTGCCTCCCCAATAGCAACATCCCCCACACCATATAGTAATTTCCCCCACACTGCTCCATATAGTAATTTCCCCCATATAGTAATTTCCCCCACACTGCCCCTATATAGTAATTTCCTCCACACTGCTCCATATAGTAATTTCCCCCATATAGTAATTTCCCCCACACTGCCCCATATAGTAATTTCCCCCACACTGCCCCATATAGTAATTTCCCCCCATATAGTAATTTCCCCCACAATGCCCCCATACAGTATTCCCCCCCACACTGCCCCTATATAGTAATTTCCCCCACACTGCCCCCTCATAGTAATTTCCTCCACACAGCCCCCATATAGTAATTTCCCCCACATTGTCCCCCATATAGTAATTTCCCTACACTGCCCCATATAGTAATTTCCCCCACACTGCCCCATATAGTAATTTCCCCCACATTTTCCCCCATATAGTAATTTCCCCCACACTTACCACAATAAGCAATTTCCCCCACACTGACCCCATATAGTAATTTCCCCTACACTGCCCCATATATTAATCTCCCCCACATTGCCCCCATATAGTAATTTCCCCCACATTGTCCCCCATATAGTAATTTCCCCCACACTGACCACAATAAGCAATTTCCCCACACTGCCCCCATGTAGTAGTTTCCCCACACTGACCCCATATATTAATTTCCCTACACTGCCCCATATATTAATCTCCCCACATTGCCCCCATATACTAATTTCCCCCACACTGCCCCCATATAGTAATTTCCCCTACACTGCCCCATATATTAATCTCCCCCACATTGCCCCCATATACTAATTTTCCCCACACTGCCCCCATATAGTAATTTCCCCCACATTGTCCCCCATATAGTAATTTCCCCTACACTACCCCATATAGTAATTTCCCCCACACTGCCCCATATAGTAATTCCCCCCACATTGTCCCCCATATAGTAATTTCCCCCCACACTGTCCCCCATATAGTAATTTCCCCCACACTGACCACAATAAGCAATTTCCCCCACATTGACCCCATATAGTAATTTCCCCCACATTGTCCCCCATATAGTAATTTCCCCTACACTACCCCACATAGTAATTTCCCCCCACACTGCCCCATATAGTAATTCCCCCCACATTGTCCCCCATATAGTAATTTCCCCCACACTGTCCCCCATATAGTAATTTCCCCCACACTGACCACAATAAGCAATTTCCCCCACATTGACCCCATATAGTAATTTCCCCTACACTGCCCCATATATTAATCTCCCCCACACTGCCCCCATATAGTAATTTCCCCCACATTGTCCCCATATAGTAATTTCCCCCACACTGACCACAATAAGCAATTTCCCCCACACTGCCCCCATGTAGTAGTTTGCCGCCACACTGCCCCCACAAAGTAATTTGCCCCCACACTGCCCCATTAAGTAATTTGCCACACACTGCCCCCCATTAAGTAATTTGCCCCCATGTAATCATTTGCCCTAACTGTCCCTGCACCAATATGACCTCCTCTGCTCCCCAAAGTTGGCACACACAAAAAAAAAACAAAAAAAACAACTATATACTTACCTGTGTCTGTGATGGTGAGGCAGGCGCGTGTACATCAAAGCCCTGGGCCCCGACACAGGCGCGCAATGAAGTCATCGCACGTGATGATGTCATCTCCGGGCTTTTACTACCACATAGGTCTCAGGCCTACTAGGCGGCGGGGCAGGGAACTATGTGCTTCCGTGCCCCGCCGCAGTATGTGGGCGTTCGGGTAGGCGTTGGGCCCCCCAGTGATGCCAGGTCCGGGGCTGCCAACCGAACGTCCATATTATAATCGGCCACTGCTTATTAGGGTGTATCTGGGCCACTGAAGACGGCTTATGGGGTGAGGAACCTCAAACTCCTCACTGCCCCTACTGTAATAAACATGTATGACGCTCCACTCCAGTTGTTCATGGTGGAGTCAGGTAGGATAGTGGCTTGGGAGCAGCTGGCAAAAACTGGATGACCTTGTAAACCTGGTCAGAGAGATAAGTGGGCATAGTGGGCTGCAAGAAAGAGGATAAGCGGCTGCCTCTCCCCACTTTTCTCTGGGAATATTTAATTTTCAGGTGACCAACGACACTCGCTGATCAGTAGAACGAGGAGAGAGAAGTGCTCACATATCGAGCTCTGACCTCACTGCAGGAGATGGAATCGAGACAGGCCCATAGACTTTCTATTCAGTGCGTCTCCTGAAGCGCGGAGAGAGTGCCATATATAAGCTCTTCTCTCTCCTCGTTCTAATGATCAGACCTCCACTGTCGCTATTTTCAGTGACACTTTTCAGAGAGCATGCATATCCACAGATTTTTACGGGGGTCATTTACTAACACAAAACTGGTATGAAAATGTCACCAGACCCCTTTTTGTGACTTTTAAAGCGCTCTTGTGACAATATTTTGTCACTTCTACTACTCTGGCGCTTTTACCATTTCCTCGCCACTTAGGAATGGCAGGGGCTGGTACATCGGCCCCGTAAAAATTACCATTTAACCCTGGCAACAGCGTAAATGTTGTAGAAAAAGTACTCTACTCAAGGGGGAGTATTGTTTCACTCCGGACGCACAGACTGCTATAGATGCGCCTAATTTATGACGAGGCGCATCTTCCAGCAGTGAATCGGGGAGTCAAAGACCGGCATAAAACTCTGGTCATTGTAAAGGACCCCCATTATATATCAAAACAACTGACACAAAAAAATTATTTTGGTGCCATTTTGCATATTTAAAGAAAAAAGAGCTGTAGTTTGAAAAAAAAATTTGACTTTTAAAAATTGTTTGTTCACAGTTTTCCCCAAATAAGGGTTTAGCTACATGCCGATCTTGGTCAGACAATAGCTGTTATGCCCAAGGATGGCAGTGTAGCGGTGCTAGCATAAAAATCAATGGGGTCGCAGCACGAGTTGCGATTCTGGGGTCACGTCACACGTGCGAGTTGCGCTGCGACCCCATTAATTTTTATGGTCGCATCGCTAAACTGCGATCCTTGGGTGTGACAGCTTTCACGCGACCAAGATCACTGTGTAGCCAAACCCTTAAAGTAAAAAAAAGAAAAAATATGCTAAAAAACATAATAATAAAAAGCCCAATGTGTCATGTAAATAAACATTGCAAAAATTATTTTGGTGGTCCAACAAAAAAAAAAGTTACAACCGTTAAACCACGTGCGCTAAATCACAAAAAAGTGTTTGGTCAATAAAGGAGTTCTCCGGGAATTGAGAAAATAAAATTAGTGACATTACATTATTACTTTATTATTAATACAGTATATTCCCCAAAACTTTCATTAGTAATGGCTCTTTTTGTCTGGGGAGCAGTTATTAGGAGAAATAAAATGGTCGCCGTCCTATTAGTACACACAAAACCTGTCCTAATCACACAGCAGGACAAGTTACTTCAGAACACTGAGATGGAGGAGGCTGAGACAGCTCTTTCCTACTTGTCAGGGATTATGATCCTGAATATAGCTGATAAGATCTTCAGCTGTATCTCTGTAGGAATGGCGTTCATGAGGAGACATGAAGCACAGAGAGGAGGGTGGGGGTGCGGATAATGTACAGTCTCTATTACCATAAAATGTCCTCCACATTGCTTGTACCGTAAAACACGTATTGCTGTATTTAGGGCTGCAACGATTCATCGATGTAATCGATGCAAAAAAATCCTCGATGCAGTTTCCCTGCATCGAGGATTCGTTTAAATCACGTGACCACAGAGCGTGAGTGAAGTGAAGCCTTTCACTCACTGCTCCGTGGCCTCCCGTCGGCACCGCGCTGCAGGGCTTTGCGTGCACACATCGTGATGGGGGGGTGATGTCAGTGATTTGAAGGGGCTGATGGCGCTGGGACATGGTGGATGGCATGGAGGCACTGAGACAGGGGGACATGGCAATGGATGGCATGAAGGCACTGGAGTAGGGGGAAATGGCAATGGATGGCATGTAGGCACTGGGGGAGTGGAGGACATGGCATGGAGGGGCTGATCTCATAGCAGTGGGGGACATCACATGGCAATGGATGGCATGGAGGCACTGGGGGAGTGGGGGACATGGCAATGGATGGCATGGAGGGGTTGATGACACTGGGGGATTGGGGAACATGGCATGGAAGGGCTGATGGTATGGCACGGGGAGTGGAGAGCTGAAGGCACTGGGGTAACTGAGCTGATGGCACTGGGGGAGTGGGGGACATGGCATGGAGGGGCTGATCTGATGGCACTGGGGGAGTGGGGGACATGGCATGGAAGGGCTGATGGGATGGCACTGGGGGAGTGGAGGACATGGCATGGAGGGGCTGATCTCATAGCAGTGGGGGACATCACATGGCAATGGATGGCATGGAGGCCCTGGGGGAGTGGGGGACATGGCAATGGATGGCATGGAGGGGCTGATGGCACTGGGGGATTGGGGAACATGGCATGGAAAGGCTGATGGGATGGCACTGGGGAGTGGAGGACATGGCATGGAAGGGCTGATCTGATGGCACTGGGGAGTGGGGACATGGCATGGAGGGGCTGATCTGATGGCACTGGGGAGTGGGGACATGGCATGGAGGGGCTGATCTGATGGCACTGGGGAGTGGGGACATGGCATGGAGGGGCTGATCTGATGGCACTGGAGGAGTGGGGACATGGCATGGAAGGGCTGATGGGATGGCACTGGGGAAGTGGAGGACATGGCATGGAGGGGCTGATCTCATAGCAGTGGGGGACATCACATGGCAATGGATGGCATGGAGGCCCTGGGGAGTGGGGACATGGCAATGGATGGCATGGAGGGGCTGATGGCACTGGGGGATTGGGTAACATGGCATGGAAAGTCTGATGGGATGGCACTGGGGGAGTGGAGGACATGGCATGGAAGGGCTGATCTGATGGCACTGGGGGAGTGGGGGACATGGCATGGAGGGGCTGATCTGATGGCACTGGGGGAGTGGGGGACATGGCATGGAGGGGCTGATCTGATGGCACTGGAGGAGTGGGGGACATGGCATGGAAGGGCTGATGGGATGGCACTGGGGGAGTGGAGGACATGGCATGGAGGGGCTGATCTCATAGCAGTGGGGGACATCACATGGCAATGGATGGCATGGAGGCACTGGGGAGTGGGGGACATGGCAATGGATGGCATGGAGGGGTTGATGACACTGGGGGATTGGGGAACATGGCATGGAAGGGCTGATGGTATGGCACAGGGAGTGGAGAGCTGAAGGCACTGGGGTAACTGAGCTGATGGCACTGGGGGAGTGGGGGACATGGCATGGAGGGGCTGATCTGATGGCACTGGGGAGTGGGGGACATGGCATGGAGGGGCTGATCTGATGGCACTGGAGGAGTGGGGGACATGGCATGGAAGGGCTGATGGGATGGCACTGGGGGAGTGGAGGACATGGCATGGAGGGGCTGATCTCATAGCAGTGGGGGACATCACATGGCAATGGATGGCATGGAGGCCCTGGGGGAGTGGGGGACATGGCAATGGATGGCATGGAGGGGCTGATGGCACTGGGGGATTGGGGAACATGGCATGGAAAGGCTGATGGGATGGCACTGGGGGAGTGGAGGACATGGCATGGAAGGGCTGATCTGATGGCACTGGGGGAGTGGGGGAAATGGCATGGAGGGGCTGATCTGATGGCACTGGGGGAGTGGGGGACATAGCATGGAGGGGCTGATCTGATGGCACTGGAGGAGTGGGGGATATGGCATGGAAGGGCTGATGGGATGGCACTGGGGGAGTGGAGGACATGGCATGGAGGGGCTGATCTCATAGCAGTGGGGGACATCACATGGCAATGGATGGCATGGAGGCACTGGGGGAGTGGGGGACATGGCAATGGATGGCATGGAGGGGCTGATGGCACTGGGGGATTGGGGAACATGGCATGGAAGGGCTGATGGTATGGCACTGGGGGAGTGGAGAGCTGAAGGCACTGGGGTAACTGAGCTGATGGCACGGGGGGGGGGGGGACTGATGCACTTAGGCTGTTTTCACAGGGGGGAATGAAGGGTGTTGGGGACTGATGGCAAGGGTCTGATGAGTTTTTATAAAGGAAAACAGTCTATTAATTCATTTTTCTTATTAGAGTACTTGATTAGTTGTAAAAATAATCAGTAGAATACGAGATTGCTAAAATAATCATTTGCAGCAGCTCTAGCTGTATTCACATCCACGGCAGCAAATCGGCAGTGATTCAGTCCCTTAAAGGGGTATTTTCATCTCAGACATTCAAGGCATATACACTGGATATGCCATAAGAGACTAACAGATGTGGGCCCCACCTCTAGTAGGGGGTCCCGTGATCGGCTGCCCCTAAAGTGGCCCGGCCTTATGGGAACAGGCGAGCTCCCTGTGCTATGTTGTTCCGTCACCCCCATTCACTTCTGTGGGAGGTGGTCTCACATGGACCACCAGTTTTCATATCTCAGGAGGGGTCACTTGGACAGGACCTCTCTCTATTTGCCATAGCAGAGAGCGGCAAAGAGTGCTTCATATTGCTGGCATGTACCATACATTACTTCCATGCCACTTCCATATCAGCCATTTATGGGGGGATTTCTAAAGAAAAATGTGGTTGTCTTGATTGGAAGACCGCATAAGGCCTCAGGCTCACACAAACTGCAGATCCATAAAGTACAGACACCGTATCGTCTGCATTTTTTGCGTATCAATTGATTTCAATAGGTTCGTGGACCGGATCCGCAAGAAGATAGACTATGTCCGCAAAATTCAGATCTGAAACATATTGAAGTAAATGGGTAAGTGAAAAAATGCCAAAGGGTTCCAGATGGCATCCATATTTTGGGAATACGGGACTATCCAAAATGGATACGGTTGTGGACATGAGACCTAAATCCTAGCTTCATATCTGTTAATTCTATCCTTGTAAATTATGGAACTACATTTACAGAGTTATTCCCAATAAAGGTAGTGTTCCTATATTGAAAGAGAGAGGCCTCTAGAATTATGAGTTTCCCTAATACACCAGGGTAGGTTCACCAAAGGCAGGTTTGACTTAAAGGAACAGTCTTGTCATTGAAGGATAGTAAATAGTACAAGGGAAAAATGCCTCCGCCATGCATAGCTATATGCTCTGTCAGCTGTTTTATTACATATGTGTGATACGCTTTCTACATATCCCCTCCATTTTAGGGGTTGGTTTTCTGTCAGGAACTGCGTAGAGGCGTCTAAGGGGCGGGGCTATCCCTATGGCAACTGTCTAGAATGAGGGCGGTAACCTGTCACGGGGGCGGAAGTGACGTAGTGAACGCGGAAGTTTTGGACTGGCTGGTCATGGAGTCAGATGCTTACAAGGTGAGTTCGGGGATTCGGTACCGAGTCTGTGGAGCTGTCCGGCCTCGGTGACTGGGGGAAGCGGAGTACATAGCTCCGCTCACACTGGTAGACATTCGCCTTTCTCCGGCGGATTTAGCGGGGGTGCTGGGCGTCAGTGGACCAGTAGATGGCGCTTCGGAGACGTGTAGATCGCAGGCTGCTATTTTTAATCAGGTGATGTGGTGTCTTGTGATCGTTCCCTAATGCATCGGGGGAAAAATACAAAGTAACAAACCTTCTCCTAATGTCAGAACAGACTGGAGGTGTGACCTGTCACACTGTGTCAACTTCTCAGGCCTGCCTCTGTCAGCTCACGATGAGAGTTGTAGTTAGCAACAGCTGGAGAGCAGCAGGTTGGAGATCTCTGGAAAATCAGCTTCTTGACTGTGTAATATACGTCCTGCATTCAAGATCTCAGTTTGCTGTCTGTGAATGGAAACACGGTCTGCATAAAACCTGCCCTTGATCGTTTTGCAACTCTCTCATGATGTGTACCTGTGTCATTTCAACAAAGTTTTTGTTTTTGAAGGAGAGTGGTGTTTTCATGTGCTGACAGCAAGCAGAGATTTGGAGAATGGTGAGGAATTGAAACAGAAACATATTGGATGTGTGCAGGCCTATGGAACGTTATGTGGAAATGTATTAATGGCTGTCTAATGTGACACTCCGTATAATGTGTCTAATTTTTTGTGCAGCCTAGTCACGGGTTGTGGGCCTGGATGTTTAAATAAAGCATTCCTTGGGGCCCATTGAAATCAATGGCCTAGTGCTGCATGGACAAGCCGGGTGCCTCCGAGGGAGAGACGCACTTTATAGCAGCCGGAGAACAGATGAGAGTCCTGAATGATGACCCCCATAAACGACTGCCCTGTTTGCAGGACATATGGAGACAGCTGAGTCTACTCAGCCAGCAAGCACCCCAGATCTTGGGATTAGTGGGGGACTCCCACTGATAAATGTTATTTGTGGCTTAAAACTGGACAAAGGTTAAAAAGTTTGTCCTATTGCACCAACAGATCCCCTTATGGATAGGGTAGATTACAGTAGTGCCTCATCGGTGGGAATCCGACTGCTGAGCATGAGAATGGGGGTCTGTGCTCCCTGTGAACGGAGCAGTAGATACACACGTGTGTCCGCCTCTCTATGGGGCGGCCAGAGATGGTCAAGAACAAGCGCTTGGCATTATCCGACTGTCCCATAGAGGTGAATAGAACAGGAGTGCGCTTACGAGACCAGCGCTCCATTCAAACTGGGGAGAAAGTGCCCCTATAATTGTGATCAGCAGGGGCCCCGCTGAGCAGAAACATATTCCCTATCCTGTGGACAACCACTTTAAAGGGGTTTTCTGAGTGTTTAATATTGATGACCTCTCGTCAGTATCTGATCAGTGGGACCCCTGCCGATCAGCTGTTTGAAGAGACTGTGACCTCTGCCAAGGCCAGTGACGTCACGTGACCTAAGTGCAGCTCAGTCCTATTCAAGTCAATGGGGCTGAGCTGCAGTGCCAAGTACGGCCACTATACTATGCTGAGGAGGCCGTGGACCGCTCTCTTCAAACAGCTGATCGCCAGGAGTGCCGGGACTCAGATCACATACTGATGCCGTATCTTGAGGATAAGTCCTCAGTATAAAACACCTGGTAAACCTGAAGTGTAAGGCCTCATGCGTACGGCTGTTGCCTGGCCGTGGCCGTATTGCGGTCCGCAATATGTGGGCACCGGCCGTGTGCTCCCTGCATCACGGATGCGGACCCATTCACTCGAATGGGTCTGCAATCCGGAGCTGCGGTGCGGCACGGAACCCCACGGAAGCACTACGGAGTGCTTCCGTGGTGTTTCTGTCCGTGCCTCCACACCGCCAAAAAATAGAACATGTTGTATTTTTTTTGCGGTGGGGACGGATAACGGATCCATTCAAGTTGAATGGGTCTCGATCTGTCCTGGCCGCCGCACGGACGTTACTCATGATTTGGGGACCGCAAATTGTCCCCAATGCACGGAACAGCTGTTCAACGGCCTAAAGCATGATGTATAGAGGAGCATCCCTAGTCAGTGACATGTCCTCGTTGTGTGGCAAGTGCTCAGAAGGTTTCTTTCTTTTCTTTCTCTATCAGATTGTGTTTGAAAAACATGGAGTCTTCTTACATACCAGCGCTAAAAGGCAGAACGATCAGGATTCGATGATTCCGGGCGTTATCCGTCTGATAGAGAAGGTAAGTGGATCGGGCTCACCCAGGATTTCCATACTGTGATTCTAGAAAATTCCAGCTTTCAGTCTGATTATTATAATGCTTGCATGTGAGGTGTATGTACTAGCTGAATGCCTGCGGGCCCCATTAACTAATTTGGGGGCCGGCAGAGATCCAGCTGCAACCAGCAAATATACCAAGAATCGGCTGGCTAAATACCACTGGTGGGAAACTAGCCTTATCCACGTTGAGGCCCTCCCTCTATGAGCCTGGTCACTTTTTCTGATGGTCAGCCGATTTCGGGGGTCTTCAGAATCCGGAACGTTGTGGTAGTAGGTAGCTATGCATTGTGCCTCAGGACACTGACAGGGGGAACATTACAGATGTCCACCCTCTCATCCAATCTTCTAATTTCTCCAATGCATCTAAAATGAAAATTCAAGCAACTTTGCAACTAATGTCCTCTCGTTGCGTGTCTACAGCTCCCCTGCAGACCTATGTGTCTCCATGTTGCCAAATAAACCTCGTGCAGCCTAAGGGTTTGGCTACATGGTGATCTTGGTCATGTGACCAAGCTGTTGCGTCCAAGGATCGCAGTGTAGCGGTGCTAGTGTAGAAATGAATGTGGTTGCTGTGTGACTCACGTGTGCCATGACCCCGGAAATGCACTGCCGGATAGCGGTCACCGCAAACGTGCAAGTCATGCTGCGACCCCACTCTCTACACTGCGATCCTTGGGTGACAACCAATATAAGCCAAACCCTTAGTCTAGGGCTACATGGCAACGCGTCGCAGGACATTTATTGTAACAATAGTCAATGGTGTCGCACTGCGACCTTCAACATGCTGCGGCTGCGACACACCAGTCCCAAAAAGTTTATCCAAGTTGGATTTTTGTGCGGCTGTCGCAGTCACAGTGCGACACCATTGACCAGGGCTGGCCAACCTGTGGCTCTCCAGCTGTTGAAAAACTACAACTCCAAGCATGCCCAGTCTGCCTACAGCTATCAGCCTACAGCAGGGCATGGTGGGAGTTGTAGTTTTACAACAGCTGGAGAGCCGCAGGTTGTCCAGCCCTGCCATTGACTATCAGTATAAAGAATATAGTGCGACATATGTCACAATATAGTTGTACACTTTTTGTTGCGCGACTTATTGTCACCGTGTAGCCTTAGACGGCAGTCATTCTCAGACTACTCAGTAGTTTGTTTGTTGTCTGTTACCATGGAGACACATAGGTTCACATAGGAGCTGCCTACACAAAATGTTACTATAGTTTGAATGAAAGCTATTTGCACAGGTGCTTCATTTTTCCCTTTACTGTTTGCATAGGAGGACATCTTGAGGGCATGTCCCCACCTGACTGATATGCTGCAGGTTGTCTGCAGCAGATAAAAAAAGGGCACCAAATGGCGTCTCTTGTTGAGGAAATGCCGTAATGTATCCTCTATGTACAGAACTACCCAAATGCTGCAGATTTGCCGGATTTTTGTGCGGCAAATCCTCGGTGTTGTACAGCACCGTCAAAGTTAGTCAGATTTTAAGAGATGTCATCCACACGCTGCCCAAAAAATCTGCAGCATGTGGCCTGTGTTGCGGATTTGATATCTGCAGCGTGTCCGCTTATACTGCGGATCTCCACCGCCGATTTCACTCTTTGCAATAAAGAAAGTGAAGTCAACAGCAATTTTTGTTGTGTGTTTATTCTTCACATCCACGGATCTTTCCTCTGTATTTTACATCTTGTGTGGACCTACCCTGTCAGTTACTTGTGAACACAATTTAAAGGGGTTCTCTGGGAAGGATTTAAAATGGCCACCAGCAACCTAAAATGTGAGCAGGACTGGTTGCCTCCACTTGTAGAGCTGGCTATGGTGGTGAAGACACGGGTCCTCACTACACATTATGCTCTAGCACTTGCATGTACCACATAATGGTGCGTTTTCCTATCAGGCAGCTCAGCCATGATGACATATCGTAGGCAGGATCCATCATTACCATCTATTGCCTCCTCACTCCCCTTTGGCGACTTTGCAAGTGGAGGTAACCCGTCCTGCTCACATTCTAGGACAGGTTGCTGGAGGCCATTTTAAATCAATTCCAGAGAACTCTTTGAAAATAATAGTAAAATAATCTTGCAATTTTCCCACAACTTGTGTGGCCCTAGCCTAACTGCCATGTTGTAAAGGTCTCATGCACCCGACCATATCCATCGGCCATGTGTATCCTGCATTTTTCCTTCTGCAGGTCCCTCACTATTTTACCAATTCCTATTCTTGTCTGCAAAACGGACAAAAATAGGATTTTTTTTTTGGGCCGCAGAATGGACATATAAATGCAGACAGCACATGGTCTTTCATGGCTCCATTGAAATGAATGTTTCTGCATCGGATCCGCAAAAAATATGGATCAAATGCAGACCAAAAATAGTATCTTGTGCCTGGGACCTAAACCTGACTATGCATCCAGCTTAGGAAAACCACACAATGCAGTGCGAACGATAGAGATGCTGTGACGACCAAAGGTCTTCTCCTGCATGGATTTCTTTTTGGTGGGGAAAAGCTTTCAGGGTTTTTGTCCCAAAGCGTTATGCCCTAGAATTTTAGAATCATGAAAGAGAAATTTTTTTTTTTTCCTTGATGTAAATTTTTTTTCTATGTAAATTCAGACTTAGGGCTCATTCAGACGGCCGTATGCTGCCCGCAAAAATTCGGATCCGTTTTTTTGCGGATTAGATGGTGTCCCATTCACTTCTATGGGGCCCTTTTCTTCTATTGCATGGCTCAGCAAAAAGAATGACACATGTCTTATACTTGTCAGTGAAAATCAGGACAAGGCACTATTGCAATCCGTTTTTTTGCGGACATGCTGAACTGTCTGCCAAAAAAAGGATCCACATTTTTGCGGACAGCATATGGCCTTCTGAATGAGCCATTATACGGTGGTCTCACTTATCTCATGTGGACACCACCACTTGTCTCCCTTGTTCCCATATAAGCTCCCTTAAAGGGATTTTTTTTTTTAAAGCCTAAAGGGGTTGGACACTTTGTAAGAATAGTTACCAAATGGCCCTAAACTATGTTGTTGTACACATGGCTATGGTAATCTTATAAGACGTCACCCCAGCTGCTCAGCAGAAGGTACCTGCTGTCTAAATACTGAGAGCCGCGGTCGCTGGGTCGGTCACCAGATTTACCCACATGACTGCTATCCTGGCCCCCCTGTGGACACATACTCTTCCGTGCAGGCACTGAAAGGCAACTTCTGGCATTCAGCGCATGTGCAGATACAGGCAGCATCATCTCCGGTATCTGCTCCTGCGAGTATAGCCGGTTAGCGCCTGTGCAGAAGAGGATGCGTCCAGGGACTGCTGAGACAGTGATCACATGACCACCGCTATCTTGCACCCTTTAGGCAGTCCAGGACCTCTTGCGGAGCAGCTAGGGTAATGTCTGATGAGATTCATGTATGATATTTCACACCAATACAGGTTGGGGCTTTTTGGCAAATCTTTTTTATAAAGCGGCCATCCCCTTTAATATGACGTCGTAACAGATAAAAGGCAATACTACTCCATGAGAGACGGCACTTTACAACTGGCATGTATTAGATGCTCAGAAGAGGAACGTTAAGGCTTCAGGGTGCGTTCAGAGGGCGAGTTTCTCGCACGATTTTTCAAGCAAGTTCAGTCAGTTTTGTCTGCGATTGCATTCCGTTCAGTTCTTTCCGCGCGGGTGCAATGCGTTTTGATGCGTTTTTCACACGTGTGATAAAAAACTAAAGGTTTACAAACAACATCTCCTAGCAACCATCAGTGAAAAACGCACCTGCTTGCGGATGCAATGTGCTTTTCACTGAAGCCCCATTCACTTCTATGGGGTCAGGGCTGCGTTAAAAACGCAGAATAGAGAACATGCTGCGTTTTTCACGCCACACAGAACTGATGCGTGAAAAAAAAATAAATGCTCATGTACACAGACCCATTGAAATAAATGGGTCAGGATTCAGTGCGGGTGCTATGCGTTCACGTCACGCATTGCACCTGCGCGGAAAACTCGCTTGTGTGAAAGAGGCAGTAATCTCGTTTAATTCTTTATTATTGGATGAATATAACGTATTTTGGAGCCAAACGAGCTCCATCTCCAGATAACATGCGGATATTAACATACAAGCAACCATGGATATTTAAAATGACAAATGAAGTGGCAGAAAGCTGGGAGAGCAGACAAATCAGTGCATAAAAAGTGAACCCGTTCAGCAGTTAGAGGGTTAGTTCATGGTTAAAAGAAAGTATGCATATAAAAAAAGGTTAATAATCTATAATTATGTAAAATGGATAGTATTATTATGAACAGTACAAAGGATAACACATAAATAACTTACATTAGAAATAAATAAATCCAGTGATAGAAATACTGTTTGGCCACTAGATGGAGCTGTAGTACCTGAGAATAAGAAGAATAGCTGAAATACCTCAAACGGTACATTATACTTTTTACAATCATCTCTGTGATCCAGATAAGACCTAAAGGGTTAATAGTGGAGAGTTTGAGCATCCAAAATACTTCCTTCTTTTTAAGAGCCTCAAAACGGTGGTAGGTGTTGGGAGGGATCTGTTCGGTTGGAGTAATACGGATTGGATTCTGCATTCCAGGATGTTTAAAGGGGTTGACCACTTTCTGGATAGTGTTGACCAATGTGTCTATAAGATGATTATATGACACTTACTAATGTAGACTGTTGAAATTCTGCACCTTTTTCTATATTTTATAGGGTATGCCCCCTTGTTTGCCAAGTCTTTTGTACTGTCCACACAGAGGTCCTGTCCATAAAATGGCTGCTGATGGACCGGTCATGTGACCAGGCAGGTCACCTCCATGTGATTTCTCCTCCATACAAACACACTGCCCCTGCGCTAAACTCCCAACAGGACAAGTGCAGAGGGCAGGTGCAGTGTATTGGAATGAAGGAGACGTCACATGAAGGTGATTTACCTGGTCACATGACCCTCCATCTGCGGCCATCTTATGGACAGGACCTCTGTGTGGACAACACAAAAGACATTGTAAACAAGGGAAGCAATAGCTGATCTTAGGGAGACCAGCTACAAAAATGCCGTGGAGCCTCACTTAAGAGTCTCAAACACAGCAATCCAAAGTGCAAAGCTCCCTGGTGGTTTTGGTGATCTCTGTAATGGAGACACCCCTTTGCTTGTTTTTCCTTCCTTTGAGGGATATCTGGCTTTCACTGTGTTGTAGACCCATAACTGGGGCTCCACAATCTTTTTGCATTTTATGTTTCCCAGGGAGCTTTGCACTTTGGATTGCTGTGTTTGAGACTCTTAAGTGAGGCTCCACGGCATTTTTGTAGCTGGTCTCCCTAAGATCAGCTATTGCTTTGTTTGAGTAGTCACCAAAGCATTGCTCCCGGTTAGCCAGAATCCTACTCCACACTGATGAGGGGCAACACCCCGAAACAGCTGTCTGTGGATGGATAACTTGCTTAGGTCTTCCCCGTCACATCCTTAAAGCTTGTAAAAGAGCGGGATCTTGACATAGGGGCCACTTAATATGGTGGTTTTGGTGATCTCTGTAATGGAGACACCCCTTTGCTTGTTTTTCCTTCCTTTGAGGGATATCTGGCTTTCACTGTGTTGTAGACCCATAACTGGGGCTCCACAATCTTTTTGCATTGTAAACAAGGGGGCATAGATTCTAAAATATAGAAAATGGTGCAGAATTTCAACTAAGGCTATATTAGTAAGACCCATATAATCATCTTACAAGCACATTGGTCAACAATAACCAGAAAGATGCCAACCCGTTTAAGGGTGCAATGCTTGCCAACACCCTGCTTCACAAAACCTCTCTTGATATTGTGCCAATGTTGCCTGAGACGGTCATGAACCTATATATTATAATCCACATCAGTGCTCAGTAAGGTATATAATGCACTCCATTTTGCAATCCATGTAAAATTTAATTGGGAATCTTTCGCCTCTGCCGTTGGAATGGAATTCCAGTTGTTGGTCTGTGATACAAGAACAACACAGGCATCCGGCAGCACCACGCTTATAGCTACCTGGTGGCTTTGTAGGTGCCCGTGGAGAAATCTCTTGATGCTGTCTGAGCCTGCTTGGGGCCAAGATGGTCTTGATAGATGGTGCCCGTTTAAAGGTTACTGGAGTCCTCCATGGAAGTATTTCGCTCAGGTGGACGTCTTGCATCAATAAGGCCTCTTTCACACCTCAATGGTAGGAAAGTCCATACACAGGAACTGACCTCAATGGTGGGAAAGTCCATACACAGTGACCTAGAGCCCTAACACACCCTGTAGAGCCCTGATATAGTGACAGGACTTGAAACAACCTATTACTCCACCAGAAGGATGAACAGGAGTCTCTCTCAGGCCTAAATACAAAAGACAGGGAAATACAACAAACAAAATACAAATAGGGAAGGCGGCACTTAACTTCACATGGCGCAAAGGCAGCGCCATGAGCTCAACCGAGATCCAAAAACTGAAGCTATGAACCGCCCCTCATATAGATTGTACTTACTCCGCTCTACAGCACGTGTGTCGTTCCTGATTCCCATTCAGCCTCTGCTGCATCTCAATAGCAGGCCGCGATGGGGGCGAGCTTCCTAGCATCGCAGGTGATGCTAGGGAGGCCTCCCCTCCCCCCACAGCATGCTATTGGCTGCTCTTGTTTTGATCCACGCAGCGGGGAAATGCAGCGGCGGCCGTGCGGGGATCAGGAGTGACTCGGGTGCCGGGAACGTGGTAAATATAATCTACAGTTGTGTTCAAAATTATTCAACCCCCAATGCTGTAAAGGGTTTTAGGGAATTTAGTGTACATTTGTAATTGTGTTCAGAATGAAATCTTACAAGGACTTTTTAAAGAACCAAATGCAACTAAAATGACATCAATTGTTTTTGTAATACAGTATTAAATGTTTGTTTTGTGATTTCTTCATTGACACAATTATTCAACCCCTTAAAGACGACCACTCTTAAGAACAGAGGTTCATTCAAGTGTTTTCGATCAGGTATTGAAAACACCTGTGGATGTCAAGGAGCAGCAATCAAGCATAATAAGCACCAATTAGGCAGATGTAAAATGACTGTAATACTCAGCTCCTTCTAGACATTTACTGGTGTGTTTACAAGCATGGTGAAGTCAAGAGAATGGTCCAGGAAGACAAGAGAAGAGGGGATTTCTCTTCACAGGAAGGGCAATGGCTATAAGAAGATTGCAAAGATGTTAAACATACCAAGAGACACCATAGGAAGCATCATTCGCAAATTCAAGGCAAAGGGCACTGTTGAAACGCTACCTGGTCGTGGCAGAAAGAAGATGCTGACTTCGACTGCTGTGCGCTACCTGAAGCGCAAAGTGGAGAAAAGTCCCCGTGTGACTGCTGAGGAACTGAAAAAAGATTTGTCAGATGCGGGTACTGAAGT
The DNA here is from genome assembly GCA_033119425.1 of Bufotes viridis. Taxonomy (NCBI): domain Eukaryota; kingdom Metazoa; phylum Chordata; class Amphibia; order Anura; family Bufonidae; genus Bufotes; species Bufotes viridis. The sequence goes on from CM065590.1 coordinate 471,520,358, forward strand.
TTCAGCTCAGACAATAAGGCGCACACTGCGTAATGAAGGCCTCCATGCCAGAACTCCCAGGCGCACCCCCTTGCTGTCTCCAAAGAATAAGAAGAGTCGACTGCAGTATGCCAAAAGTCATGTGGACAAACCACAAAAGTTTTGGGATAGTGTTCTGTGGACTGATGAAACAAAATTAGAACTGTTTGGGCCCATGGGTCAACGCTATGTTTGGAGGAGGAAGAACAAGGTCTATGAAGAAAAGAACACCTTGCCTACTGTGAAGCATGGCGGGGGGTCAATCATGCTTTGGGGCTGTTTTGCTTCTACAGGTACAGGGAAGCTTCAGCGTGTGCAAGGTACCATGAATTCTCTTCAGTACCAGGAGATATTGGATGAAAATGTGATGCAGTCCGTCACAAACCTGAGGCTTGGGAGACGTTGAACCTTTCAACAGGACAATGATCCCAAGCATACCTCCAAGTCCACTAGAGCATGGTTGCAGATTAAAGGCTGGAACATTATGAAGTGGCCATCGCAGTCACCAGACTTAAATCCGATTGAGAACCTCTGGTGGGACTTAAAGAAAGCAGTTGCAGCGCGCAAGCCTAAGAATGTGACTGAACTGGAGGCTTTTGCCCATGAAGAATGGGCGAAGATACCCGTAGATCGCTGCAAGACACTTGTGTCAAGCTATGCTTCACGTTTAAAAGCTGTTATAACTGGAAAAGGATGTTGTACTAAGTACTAAGATTGAATGTCACTTGGGGGTTGAATAAAACTGATAATGATGTGAGCACAGAAAAGACATTTGTGGTTATTTCATTATAAATGTTATGTTATATTTGTCTGACTTACAAGTGCCTCCTTGATTTAATTGTGAACAAGATGACTGAAATGATCAAAATCAATGTCAAACTGGCCAAAACACTGAATTTCAGTGGGGGTTGAATAATTTTGAACACAACTGTATATGAGGGGCATGTTTTAGACTTTGGGTAACCCCTTTAATAAAGAACTAAAACCAGGTTACAGTCTCTTACCCGTTCCTCTTCTGAGCCGCGCGGACTTTCTTCTGTTCCTTACTGTCTCCGGTTATCTGTCGGCCTGCAGCAAGCCTTTGGAACATAAAGTGCGGTGCCTTTTCACCACTCCATAAGGTAAACCTCCTTGTTGTTTTTACTTACTTACCTGTCCTATGGTCCTCCCAATGTGCGCTTCTCTTCTCTGCTGATGCATGTATCAGATGTGAGCCTGCCTGTTGGTGCTTTTGGAGATTAGGCATTTCAGGGGTTAAAGGTTACTCAATTTTGGTATATATATTTTTCTTCCAGACATCGGATGTGCTCCTTCAGTGGATTCCCATAGAAGAAGATGGAGATATGACACAGATTCATTATACTAAGAAAGTAAGGACATATTTTTTTTTTTTATTGTTTATTTGCTGCTAATGGACACTTTTGAGCCTCTGCTTCTAACCTCTATCTCCTACTTTGGAGGCCTTAATGAGTTGCATAAGCAGCAGTACCCTAATATCGTGTCTCCATTTGTCAGTTTCCATTAGTCAGGATAGTGCCAACACAGGCTGTAGTGATACAGCAATACAGAGCGTTCTCTGGTGACTTGCATAATGGGAAGTGTAATCTTTACACCAGGTACTGTACAGTAATCTAAAAGAACCCCTAACCTTACAGGAACTCAGCTATTATTAGTATGTCTGGCAACAAACTTGTTGACTGTTTCCTATCACAGCTCTGAGATTGTGGTTTCTAACAAGAAAAGGGGAAGGATGGCGTTATGGAGCAGATGGATAAGGCAGTGTATACTTCACCGACTGAAGCCTGGAGAAATAAAATGTAACTTGTATTGGAAACTTATTGATAAAATCCTTATCAAAAGATTAAAAGGATAAAATGTGTTGCTGAGAGATGAGAGAATAATGGACGAAGAGGACCCCTGTGTACAAATAGCATGACTAGCACCCAGTGACCACTAAAGATAGCAAGGTATTCAGCCAAGGGATACATGTGTAGGTCAGTGGTAGACTTTAGGTAAGCCCTCCCTTCCCCAAAGTCTGACATAGGGCACCCATAGTGAGTATAGGAGCAGACACTGGTGTATCGCTCACTGGCTAGTCACCGGACCCTTAGTGATTAGGACCTGCTGTATTTTCCAGACTATAAGACGCGCTTTTTAAGCAAGAAAAGATTTTGCTAAAAACTACTTGCTTCTTATAGTCCACAAACAGTGTATTGCAGCAATACCAGACCCCCTTTACTACTTCTTCTCAAACTGCAATTACTGAGATAAAAGCTTTGTACCGCAAGGACATTCAATGATGTCACCGGTGGGTGAGGCCACATGGGAAATGAGTAAAGAGGTGCCCCTTGTGTATTACTAAACATGTTCTCTGTTTATTATAAAGATGTACCCTATGTCTATTACTAAAGAGGTGCCCCATGTGTGTGAGTGCATGTAGCAGAGCTGTGTTTGTTGCATGCCTGTAGCAGATAAATATTTTTAAAAATTTTAGTTCTCTAAACCTGGGGTGCGTCTTATAGTCTAGAAAATACGGTAATTACTTAGGGTCAGCTAGGTGTAGGGGTACCTAGGCATTGAGGGATACACCATTGCTTCTATACTCCTCATGTATTTTTCAGACTTTTGGGGAAAGGAGGACTTTCCTAAAGTTGTTTCTGTGATGTAGTGAAATATAATTACACGCACTTTATACGTTTCAAAGGCTTTTATCGACAATTACATGACATTTATGCAAAGAGTCAGTATTTGCAGTGTTGGCCCTTCTTTTTCAGGACCTCTGCAATACGACTGGGCATGCTCTCAATCAACTTCTGGGCCAATTCCTGACTGATAGCAACCCATTCTTTCATAATCAATTCTTGGAGTTTGTCAGAATTAGTGTTTTTTTTGTTTGTCCACCTGCCTCTTGAGGATTAACCACAAGTTCTCAATGGGATTAAGATCTGGGGAGTTTCCAGGCCATGGACCCAAAATGTCAACGTTTTGGTCCCCGAGCCACTTAGTTATCACTTTTGCCTTATGGCACGATGCTCCATCGTGCTGGAAAATGCATTGTTCTTCACCAAACTGTTGTTGGATTGTTGGAAGAAGTTGCTGTTGGAGGGTGTTTTGGTACCATTCTTTATTCATGGCTGTGTTTTGGGGCAAAATTGTGAGTGAGGCCACTCCCTTGGATGAGAAGCAGCCCCACACATGAATGGTCTCCGGATGCTTTACTGTTGGCATAACACAGGACTGATGGTAGCGCTCACCTTTTCTTCTCCGGACAAGCCTTTTTCCTGATGCCCCAAACAATCGGAAAGAGTCTTCATTGGAGAATATGACTTTGCCCCAGTCCTCAGCAGTCCATCCACCATACCTTCTGCAGAAGATCAATCTGCCCCTGATGTTTTTTTTGGAGAGAAGTGGCTTCTTTGCTGCCCTTCTTGACACCAGGCCATTTTCCAAAAGTCTTCGCCTCACTGTGCGTGCAGATGCGCTCACACCTGCCTGCTGCCATTCCTGAGCAAGCTCTGCACTGGTGGCACTCCGATCCCGCAGCTGAATCCTCTTTAGGAGACGATCCTGGCGCTTGCTGGACTTTCTTGGATGCCCTGAAGCCTTCTTAACAAGAATTGAACCTCTTTCCTTGAAGTTCTTGATGATCCTATCAGGGCTGTGGAGTCGGTAGATAAATTTTCCGACTCCGACTCCTCAGATTTTGAAACTTCCGACTCCGACTCCTCTGTATTTAATATGCAAATACGAAGCTGTTCCACCAAGTTCTTCTAATCTCCTCTAGCACAGAGAGGTAGTTGAGCAGAAGCTGCTGCCTTTTCCTTTGTGTGCTGATCTTCTGCTGAAGATAGAGCAGTGGGAGGATCCAGGAAGGGGCAGGGGAAGGGGCATTTATTTTAAAACATGATTTTCCTAGTAGAATCCCATAGTCATGTTTAAAATTTAAGCTAACAATCTGAGTTTACATGTTTTATAGCCTTAGCTGAATGATAGCAGTTTTTCAAATGGTTTACAGCTTCAGTCTTGAACTATTGACTATCCATTCCCTTCACTTATACAAATGTCTCCAGTCCTTAATCAGTTATCAGTGAGAGGCTAGGATAACCATGGGTTCCCTGTAACAGCAGACCACAAGACAATGGAAAGTGTAAGTATTGCCGCTCTTGAGCTCCAGCTAAAGATATATATATACTGGTATTCATCAGAGAATTAGGAATAAAACTATACTAATGTTACCCCCAGTTAAACTGTACTTGTGTTTAAAAAACATTTTAATCTGTATGCAAATTTACTATCTTTGTGCCCAATGGGGCAGCGTCTCCTGCGGCTTTGTGCCCAGCTGCGCCCGAAGTACAGCTTCCCAGCGCTGTTCCCCTCGTTATTATTCACTGCACTGGCCTTTTTTTTCAGGCTAGCCGAACGCTGAATTCCTGCGCAGGCGCACGTGTAGAGTGCTGGCAGCAGCCTCGTCTGGCTATGCTGAGGCTGTGCCAGCTTTCTCTCTTCCTCCTCGCTACCTAGTCCTGTCTAGTGCTGCCAGTACTCTACATGTGCGCCTGCCACATTGGGGACAAAGGTAGAGAATTTGCATATTGATTAAAATGTTTTTAAACACAAGTAAACCTCAACTGGGGGTAAAAGTCGTCTAGTTGTATTCCTAAACCTCTGATGAATACCAGCAGATATATCTTTAGCCGGTAAATCAGCCTGTCAGTGTCCCTTTAACTGCATAGTAAAGCATATGAAAAGCATGCTTCTTCACGGTCACTTAACGTCTTTGTTTAGCGGTAACGTGTCGCACTGCATGCATTGGCCTTTATTCTTACAGTAGAGAAGTAATTAATTATAACTTTATCTGAATTGGGACATTTAAACTTGCTTTTTTTTTATTCCAATTTTTTTTTATTCCAATTTAAATCTAGTAGGAGTCGGAGTCGGTCCATTTTTTGCCGACTCCGACTCCAGGTACCCAAAATTGACTCCGACTCCGACTCCACAGCCCTGGATCCTATAAATTGTTGATTGAGGCGCAATCTTGGTAGCCGCAATATCCTTGCCTGTGAAGCCATTTTTATGCAACGCAATGATGGCTGCACGCGTTTCTTTGCAGGTCACCATGGTTAACAATGGAAGAACAATGATTTCTAGCATCACCCTCCTTTTAACATGTCAAGTCTGCCATTTTAACCCAATCAGCCTGACATAATGATCTCCAGCCTTGTGCTCATCAACATTCTCACCTGAGTTAACAAGACGATTACTGAAATGATCTTAGCAGGTCCTTTAATGACAGCAGTGAAATGCAGTGGAAAGTTTTTTTTTGGGATTAAGTTAATTTTCATGGCAAAGAACGACTAGGCAATTCATCCGATCACTCTTCATAACATTCTGGAGTATATGCAAATTGCTATTATAAAAAATTAAGCAGCAACTTTTCCAATTTCCAATATTTATGTAATTCTCAAAACTTTTGGTCACGACTGTACTATCTTTAGCGGTCACTGGGTGCCAGTCATGGTATTATTTTTTCATGTCTTAGCAACACGTTTTTTCACTGTTGTCTTTTGATAAGCGCTTTATCAATACTTTTCTTCAGTCATCAGTTACTTCAGACATTGACGGGCATTTGCGTCTTTCTGCATCAGACATACAGTAAATTTGGATAAAACAGGATAAATCTGTTCTGGGAAGCAGTCGGGTTCACCTGTTGTGTTTTATGATAAAAACTGGATCATGATTTTTTTTTTTGTCACTGTTTGTACAGGAGTCTCCAGGCACCGCGGCATGCCGAGCAGAGGAGGATATGTTTGACCCCGGTTATGAACCAGACTGGGCAGTCATCAGCACAGTAGGAACCAAAGTTCGCCCACAGGAAGATTTGACAGGTCAGTACTTGTTTCTGTCTCTCGCGATGGATGAAGCAATGTGACTGCTTGATTATATGACCAGTGACACAGCATGGGCTCTGCCATCCTGATACGGTGTGCCAAGCTGCTGCTTCTGTTTCGCATAAATGTCCACATTATTATTCCCATCATTGCTCCCAGCGGTTTACTGGGTTAGGTTTGTTGCTTGAGTAATGGCTTTATGTTGTTCTGTTTTCCTTCTATAGCCGTGAAACCTGGGAATCGTGAAAAATGGGCCTTCTCACTCAGTCTGTCCGAACTGAAGTCTGTCCGCAAAAGCAAGCCGGGTCTGAGCTGGTCCTATTTAATATTTATTACTAAGGAAGGGGTGTCCTTACAAGCCCTTCATTTTCATCAAGGTGGAACTAAAGCTCTGCTGAAGGCGCTACGGAAATATGTCATACTGGCCGTGTAAGTAGTGAACCTGCTCGGTTTATTAGTGGGTCACAGATTTATACATAAGTGGCCTGGCTGAAAACCAGCTTGGAGCACCGTTTACCTTCACACTGCTATAGAGCTAAATAATTTCCCAATCTTAAGGTGCCGGTGCACATTAGACTACTGTAGAATGAACCCGCCAATTTTGTAGGGACTGGTCAGCCATCCAATCCAATATCTTTTAGGTGTTCGGCCAGTGCTAATTCAGCAGAATTCGTGGAGGAAAAATGGATTGGGCATGTTAAGTTTTAACATGCCTGATTCTTTGTTCTCAAGGAAACGAGCTACTGCTAGATCTATCTGGCAGCGGCTCATTCCCATCGCCCTACCAAGAACACATAACACTCTCAGTTGAACTGGGCGTGCATGTGTACGGTGAGGCCAGAATAGCTGTTGGCTAAGTTAGTGGTCAATAGCTATTAAAGGTACTGTGATGTTGAAAAATTGTGAACCCTTCAGAATTTTCTATATTTCTACATAAATTTGACATAAAACTACATCAGATTTTCACACGAACACACGACTTGGCCATTTATTTGAGATAAATGATCCAATATCACATGTCTGTAAGTGGCAAAAGTATGATTAGCTTGAAAGTTAAAGGTGAAATTAAAGTAGTGTTTTCAATCAATGGGATGACAATCAGGTGTGAGTGGGTGACCTGTTTTATTTAAAGTCTGGTCTTCACAACAAATATTTGTGGAAGTGTATCGTGGTATGAAGAAAGAAGATTTCTGAGGACCTCAGAAGAAGAGTTGTTGATGCTCATCATCCTCGAAAAGATTACAAAACCATCTCTAAAGAGTTTGGACTCCAGCAATCCACAGTCAAACAGATTGTGTACAAGTGGCAGAAATTCAAGACCATTACCCTCCTCAGGAGGTGCCGACCAATAAAGATCACTCCCACAGCAAAGGTAACCTGTCAGCAATTAAAGGCCCTTCTCACATTAGCTAATGTTAATGTTCATTAGTCCACCAACAACAATGGTGTTCAGGATTGCAAGAAGAAAGCCTCTGCTCCACAAAAGAACACTGCTGCCCGTCTGCAGGTTGCTATAGATCACCTGGTCCATCCAGAAGGCTCTTGGATGAATGAGACTAAAAAAGATATTTTTGGTTTAAATGAGAAGTGTTATGTTTGGAGAAAAGAAAATACTGCATTCCAGGATAAAAAACCTCATCCTGTCTGTGAAGCACAGTGGTGGTAGTATCATGGCTTGGGTCTGTTTTACTGCATCTGGGCCAGGACGGCTTGCCATCATTGATGGAACAATGAATTCTGAATTGTTCCAGCCAATTCTAAAGGAAAATGTCATGACATCTGTCAATGAGCTGAATCTCAACAGAACATGGGTTAGTCCAGCAAGACAGCGATCCTAAGCACCAGAGAATAGTTAAAGAAGAATAAAGTTAAAGTTTTGGAATGACCAAGTCCTGACCTTAATCCAATAGAAATGTTATGGAAGAACGTGATGTGAGCAGCTCATGGGATGAAACCCACCAACTTAACAGAGTTGAGGTTGTTTTGTACGGGCGAATGGGCTAAAATATCTCCAAGCTAATGTGCAGGACTGATCAACAATTACTGGAACCATTTCGTTGCACCAGATACTGAAAGCAAAGGTTCACATACTTTTATCACGTGATATTGGATCACTTTCCTCAATAAATAAATGACCAGGTTTGTTATTTTTGACTTCTCTGTTTGATTTGTTTATATTTATCTACTTTTAGGACTTGTGTGAAAATCTGATGCAGTTTTAGGTCAAATTTATGCAGAAATATAGAAAATTCTAAAAGGTTCAGACGCTTTCAAGCATCACTATGTATAGCCACCGGTAGAGGTTTATGGCATATTCACAGCTGCATTGGCACAAGTGATACCCCCTGTAAAGGAAGTTTGAAAGCCGTTACCGACGCTCTACAAATACAGCTATGAACCAAAGGAGTCAGAACAGAGTGGCAGGGAGCAGGAGAGTGTGCTTCTCACCACAGGTCCGGATGGTAGGGGGAAAAGCCAAAAATCGTAAAAAAAATAATTGGAGGACCATGATAATGCAAAGCATTAAAAAATGAAAAGTTTATAAAAAGGAGAGGATATTGTAGAGATATCTGCAATACAGACCTCAGGTGAGCGTGCACCTCGGGAGTAGCGCATCCTTGGATAAAGCTAGGGTAAACCAATGTTGAAAGGGGATCCTCCTCCTGCAGGTGAATTGTGATCACTACATTTTCTTCTTGTATTATTTTTTTTGAATGCCTTTTTTAGTGGCAGGAATAAGATGTCATTTCCTTCTTTGCGCTACTTACTGTACTTTGGAAAGATTGCATCTTAAATCCATCAATGTTAAAAGTGAGTAGACAGCACAATGTTAATAGACCTTCCCGCTTTGGAAGAATTATCGAATGGCCATATTTGTTTTCCTGTCTATTATTTATGAGGTTCATCGCGTCATAACGAAACGCTATAGTTTCACTTACTACAACTACTGCCGGAACCTGCGGGTTGCTGACAGGCGCTGAGTCGAGGCTATTAAGATAACTTGGGTATTGCGGATTTGCTTCTCAAGTGCCTGACCTGGAACTCCTTATGAAGAGGAAAGGCTTGATTGATTTTGTTTTATTAATTATATTGGTATAATCGTTAAGGGATAGTTGTAGATGTTTTGTCACTGAAAAACACGAATGGACCTCCAACTATTGAAAGATTGGGGGTCCCCCTGACCCCTCATTCTTTTTGGTTGGGTTTTACCACATCCAGGCAGAAATACGGAGAGATTGTACAGCACAGCCGCATATATTATAGTCCACAGAATTTGGGTTGGGGGAATCTGTTTCCTTGATAGGTGGGGGTCCCAGAGGTAGGATTTCCATCTATCAAGCATTCAGGGCAGATTGAAGATCATTGACTTGAGGAAAAGTAGGAATGGGAGTGAGAACAGGTTACCAGCAGCATTACCTTTTGTGTGAGTAATATCTCAGGCCTACAGTGTATATTGGTTTTTCATTTTTTTTCAGACATGTTGGTTGTGCATACATCATGTACATTTTGGGGAACACAGTTTGACGAAAGCGGATTTATACTTCTGATGTGTAGACCAAATGTGAATAGGAACTATAATCACTGGTTATTATTTCAATGTCATTTGATCATTGAACCTTTATATGGAGGACATGAAATCAAATGTAAGTTCAGGTTCCTGGGAGGGAAGGTATATGTTCAGGAAGAGGACAAAATAGGACGGACAGAATGCAATGGAAATAATGAGCCTCCTGTAACATTGCCTTGCTAGCTGATCAGTCATGGTCCATAACCTTTGATTTTGAAGAGTTTCAGAGACCAGATTGTTTTTCCAAGTGTTATATTGGCAGCCTGTACCCACTGCTGCTCTGCTACTCAGGACAGGCATGGGCGGCATGTCATTCACCCAGCTACTGCTGTTGATTTGGTGGTCTTGAACTGCTGGTTCTCCCCTGCCCTCCTGCAGTGGGTCCAATGTCTCTCCTCCTACTGCAGTCTGCGCCTTGCACTTTCCAGCTAGGCCTCTCCAGTCTGTCCATATGGTCCCTGGTTCTGAAAGGGCCTGTGTGCGCACCCTAATCTTCACCAGCCAATGGCTGGCAACCCGGGTACTTAAGGCACCTTCCACTAAGGGAGGGTGCCTGAGTAATAGTTTTTTTTTTTTTATAGCTTGCTAGTCCCTGCTAAGGTTTGATGTTCTGTTTGTCTGCCCGTTTCCTGACTCGCCCTCCACTGTCTGATCTGACCTTTGCCTGGGCTGTATTGGCCCATTGCTGTCTGCCCTAAAATGAACGTGTTTTATGTATTTGCAAGTACTTAGCCTGCACTGACTATTGTGGTTTTGCCTGATCCCTCGGTGCTTTGAACTGGTGTCTCTGGCCTACGTGGGTCAGCTGTCAACCACACAGGGACTACCCCAAGAGGTAGCTGCCCGGTGGCTCCCCAGCGGTGAAGTCTAGATCCCTGTATAGGAGTTAAAGGGTGAAAACCAGGGGGCATATGAAGTATTGCTATATACATGCATTGTTCATCGCCCCTGCTGTTTATCCTTCTGGTCAGTTTTCCGCTGCTTTCAGTGATGGGCTAGAGATGCTTAGTAGCTTCCTTTGCCCCCTTTTCTGCTCAGTGCTGGCCTACTGAGGTAGCCCAGATAACTTTTTTTTTGATTCAGCCCTACTTCTAAATTCATTGACACATATAGCTACTGTATATATCTCTCTGGACAGTTGGGAAGGAAATTGCATTGCATGTAATAATGCTATTGCAGATCCGCAAAACATGGATATCTCCTGTGTACGTTCCGCAATTTGTGGAATGGAACAGGCCGCCCATTATAGAAATGCCTATTCTTGTCCGCAATTGCGGACAAGAATAGCACATGCTCTATATTTTTTTCGTGGGGCTGCTGAACGGAACAACGGATGGAGATGCTGTCTCCATCTTTTGCGGCCCCTTTGAAATGAACGGGTCCGCAGTTGCTCCGCAAAATAGCAGAACGGATGCGGACCCATTCATATGGTTATGTGAGTGAGCCCTAACTGACGCATCATTATAGCTGATGTCTCCTTTTGGACTTGTTTTATTGTTCAGATGTTCTGCCACTTTCCTCCCAGTCAGCATGCTGTGAATCCAGCAATCCGGGCTTTGACATTGACTCTTAATAGCGTTGTCTGTGTCATCACAAAGCTCATAACTGCTGATTAGGAGGCCATGGTCCTTGGTTTGATTTGTGCTGCAAGGGCAGATTAACAGGACAGGGGATGGATCTCATTAGTAGTTGAGCTCTGTAGATGCCAGGAGATATGGACGTCTGATTGTCAGTTGCTTCAGCTTGTGAGAGCCCTGAGAATCTATGAGGAGCGACAATGCCGCACGGCACTGCCCTATTTCGAGGGCCTATAATATTACTGTGACCAGAGGTGAAGTGCCACCACTCCGGCTTACACGTATTATACAGCCGTATACCACTATGTAATGTCTCTACCCAACTCCAGCTGGGAGGACGAGTGGGGGACATAAAAACCCTTCTGATTCCCCCTGACCTGGCTGTCTCTTTGATATCTGTATCTATGGATACTATCTGTTTTGGACCACCTTCTTTCAATTTGGACCTAGCTACAACATGTGGCCACTTCTTAGGGTACTTTCACACTAGCGTTAGTGTGACCCGGCAGGCAGTTCCGTTGTGCGAGCTGCCAGCCGGATCCACCGTTCAGTGTGACAACTGACAGCATTTGTAGACGGATCCGGGTGCGGATCCGTCTACAAAAGCATTGCAAGAACGGATCCGTCTAGGGTTGTTTCGGGTATCGAAGTTTCGATACCCAATCGATACTTTTCTCTGGTATCGAGCTCGATACCAGGATTAGTATTTTATCGATACTGGGCTGCGCTACTGCACAGCCCAGTATCGGAGAACGTGGCTGCGCCGCTCTCAGCGCGGCCATGTTCTCGGCAGCACAGGGAGAAGGAGGCAGTCTCTCCCTCCCCCTGTGCTGCCGCTGCAACCAATAGAGGGAGAGGGGTGCAGGCACCTGAGGGGTTAATAGCCTCTGATCGCAGCGCCCTGTCACAGGCAGGTGCCCACAGCATGTGTCTTCTGCCTGCATTTATATATGAAACGTTACTAGGCATTGGTGGCCAGTGCTCCCGCCCCCCCCCCCTCCCTAGTATTAAAACATTGGTGGGCAGTGTGCCCCCCCTGTCCCCAGTAATAAATACAGTATTGGTGGCCAGTGCGCCTCCCCATCCCCCTTCCTCCCTCCCCCCAGTAATAAAATCATTGGTGGCAGTGGCCACAGGGTCCCCTCACCTCCTCCTCATTGGTGGCAGTGGCAGTGATCGGAGCCCCAGCAGTGTAATGCTTGGGCTCCGATCGGTTACCATGGCAACCAGGACGCTCCTGAAGTCCTGGCTGCCATAGTCTGCTCCCTGCTGCTGTGTGTACTGTGCACAGGGCAACAGGGAGAGGGTGAGATCCTATTCACCCTGATAGAGCTCTATTAGGGTGAATAGGATGAAAATGATTCCAGGTTCTAGCTCCTAAGGGGGAAATAGTTAATAAATAAACTGTAAAAAAAAAAAAAAAAGTTAACAAAGTACACCAAAATATTAATTATAAATCACCCCCTTTCCCAATTTTACATATAAAATATATAAACAATACATAAATAAAATATTACATATCGCCGCGTCTCAAAAGTCCAAACTATTAAAAAATCCACTTTTATGCGGTGAACGCCGTAAAATAAAAAAAATAAAAGAAAAAATGCACGATTCGCCATTTTCTTTTAGTCGCCTTGTCCCCACAAAAAAGTAGGATAGGACTGTTGTATTATGAGCTGGCGGTTTCATAAAATGTGGAATGCACGCAGATTTTTTTGGCGTTTTTTATTTTTTTCGCGTGGTATCGAATGGTATCGAGTATCGCAATACTTTTTTATGGTATCGATACCGAATCAAAATTTTGGTACCGAAACAACTCTAGATCCGTCTCTCCGCTTGTCATGCGGATGGACGGATCTGTCCTGCAGTCTTTTTTTTTACAGTTTTCCCTGTCTGTGCATGCGCAGACCGGAAGGACGGATCCGTCCTTCAGTTGTTTTGCAATGCCGGATCCGGCTCTAATGCAAGTCAATGTAAATGAATGCCGGATCCGGCATTCTGGCGACTGATCAGGCATTTTGGACGGACATAATACCGCAGCATGCTGCGGTATTATGTCCGCCCAAAACGCCTGACAGTGACTGAACGGAAGGCATACTGATGCAATTCAGAATGCAATATGATATGCCTGATCAGTTCTTTTCCGACATAGAGCCCTTTTGACGGAATTTTATGCCGGAAAAGAATAACGCAAGTGTGAAAGTACCCTTATTTATTTTATTTTTTTTCTGGGGCCACTTTAAGTTCCCAGTCTGTCTCCTGGCTCCGATGGATATGGGGTCCCCATTCTCATGATCGATGGGGATCTCAGCTGCAGGACCCCTACTGATCTATTAACTATCCCCTATCCACAGGAACTTGTAACAACCAAAATACCACTTTAATCCTTTAAGGTCCGGCTTATTTAGGCTCTTAAAGGATATGGACACTTTTGAGGGGTAATTTTTTTTTTGATCATCATTCTACTTATTTTTGCTAAAATCATTTTTTTCAGTTGGTCTTCATTAAAAGTTTCAGCAGTTTGTCTTCTACAGCCTTCAGTTCACTGAATCTGCAGACTGTTGCTTCTCCTTTCCAGTGAATCTGATAGAGGGCTCCTCTGAAGGCTTCATCTACAGCCCTTAGTCTCTGTTTCCCTGACTTATGGCAGACATGAGGATAGTTGTTAGGCTTCTGGTTTCCATAATAACCCATCAGCACCTTATGAACGCAAAACACAATACCAATGGGCAGACAGAGGGGACTTCCATGGTCAAGATTAGCTCCTGGTCTGGGAGCTCCTTCTGTTACTTGCTGAAGTTGTACCCACACAATCTTCATACCATAACTGTATGCCATGGGGCCCTATGTAGGTAATCCATGTTGAGGGTTTTTCCTATGTTTTTTAACCACCTTATTCTTTTAAACAGGGATGGTCCAACCAAAAACAATGGGTTGTTGATTATCTGACCCCTGAGGGCATCATGTCATGCCAACCATGCTTACTTAGTTGAGGAGTTCAGGCTGATCTATTTAGGTTTTATGTCACTATAATGTAAAGCTTTTTGATTATTATTTTTTTTTTTCAGTTCTCCAAAGGACTCCCGTCTCTTTTTGGTTTATCCACACGACTCTCATGCCCTTTCCCATTCATTTGATGAACTCCAGATGTTTGATGATGATGGCTCCTCTGACTTGGTATCTGTAAGTTTAGCCCTCACCTTAGCTTCAACATTTCCTTTCTCAAATCCATGAAATTATGTGACACCTATATTTGCCTGTTAAGGGTCCATTTACACGTCCGTAAGTGTTTTGCGGATCCGCAAAACACGGACACCGGCAATGTGTGTTCCGCAATTTGTGGACCACACATCGCCGGCACTATAATAGAAAATGCCTAATTGCGGATAAGAATAGGACATGTTCTATTTTTTTGCGGATGTGGGAGTGCGGATTCAGAAATGTGCTGTCCGCATCTTTTTCGTCCCCATTGGAAATTAATGGGTCCGCACCCGTTCGGCAAAATTGCAGAACGGATGCGGACCCATTTTGCGGACGTGTGAATGGAGCCCTAAAGACAACCTTTTGCCATATGGCATTTGGCTGTCGTAGAGGGGCCCCCTTTAAATATCCTTTGTATGTATTTTAAAGTGGGTTTTCAGTTTATTGAATAAAAAACAAATGGACAACAACTCACCCAAATTATTCCAAATAGTAGCTATACATTAGTGCCACCTTACATGCATTCCATCTGCAGTGCCCATACAGTAGGGTAGACCAATTTGTAGTAATAATAGAGCCCACACCATTGTGTCACGCCAACACACAGAACCATTCATAAGTGTGCCGTCCACATAAAATCATCACGTACCGGTGCCTACAACGTAGTTACTGCTATGGCGGTGCTCTATAAATGCAATTCACCATGGTCCTTCACTGCTACTACTCCAACAGGAACGTTTCATGTGAGCAGCCACTCTTCGTGTGCCAGTCAAAGCTGATTTCTGATTGGTCTCCGCAGAGATGTGGCATTGTGGGGTATTGCCATGAATCCTATAAAGTTTATTTTTTTTATTTTTTTTATTTACTTCTAGAGATTTTTTCAAGACCCCTATTCTGCAACTTTTGGTGGGTTCTCCAAAGTTACCAGTTTTTTCCGTGGAGCTTTGCGGCACCAGGATGCACATCACCAAAGGCCATTATCTGAGATGGCAATCGGTCTGGAGGATGAGCCAGGTTTTGAAGTGATCTCCTGTGTGAGTATTCACGGTCCAGGATTTATGTATTTGCCGTGTATTGGAGGCAGCGGTGCGAGGCCCCTGAGGGCTGTGGGGCGTATCGAACGAGGGTTTGGTCAATTAAAGGGGTTTTGTAATTACATTGGCTTTTGCCTGGAGTTCAGCATGCTAAGTGATATGGAGTCTTGGGTATTGTTACTGTGGGTTTAGGCTGTAAACTGACATCCAGAAATCTATTTCAGCAAGTGGAGCTGGGCGAGCGTCCAGTCATACAGCGCCAGGCACCTGTCAGCGAGCAGGAATGGGAATCCTACATTAATTCTGAAGGTCAAGTGATGAATGTGGATGGTTTGAAGAAGAGGATCTTTTCTGGGGTAAGTGTGGCTGCAGAGCAGGGATTAGATCTATACACTGCAGCATTCACTGCAGAATGTTGTCCGGGGCATCTGCTGCTTGTACGCATTTCCTCTTAGGCACACACGATGGCGCCATTTCACAATATTCTGTAATCCTAAATACACTGCAGATGTCACATGCTGCTGCCATCTACTTAATGAAATGCGCTGTTGTTCATTTGATTTTTAGGGCTTGTGTCCAGGGCTTCGAAAAGATGCTTGGAAGTATCTCCTGGGCTATTATCCATGGGATAGCACAGCAGAAGACAGGAAATCTTTAGTACGGAGAAAAACGTAAGCTTTCTGCAAAGAGTATAACCTAGTATTGAGTGTGAGACCCCTGGTGGACAGTAAAGCTAGTGCAGCATTTGTGTTGTCACTGTCATATTTGTAACCTTGGTTTTGCATAAAATGTTTCTCTTTCTTGATGATTTTTAAGCAACTAAAAGGGGTTGTCCAGGCTTTTAATATTGATGACTTATCCTCCGGATAGGTCATCAATATCACATTAGCGGGGTCCAACCCCCGGACCCCCGACGACCAGCTGCATGAAGGGAAGGTGCGCGCAGTGCGCATGTGCCATCTCCAATCTCTCTTTCTGCTCACCACTGCTGTCTAGTTCAAAGCAGCTGCGAACAGGAAGGGAGACGCCAGCTCCTCATACAGCTGATCGGCGGGGTGCCGGGTGTCAAACCACCGCTAATCTGATATTGATGACCTATTCTGAGGATAATATATATGAAGATCAGTCGGCACTCCGATATCAGCGGTGTGGTGCACGCGTCCCAGGAACGACGTCCACTTGAATATAGAGGAAGAGGACCGGCACTCACCAAATTCAATTTCTTTGCTTTATTTATCACACATGGCAAGACACATTGTCTATTCTGAGGATAAGTCATCAATATTAAAAGCAAGGGACAACCCCTTTAATGATTTGCCTATTTTAAGAAAGAAGGAATATTGTCACATTTCTATCGTGATTAAAAATAAAAAACATACAGCGGTCAAAGATGGGAATTACTTGGCCTGACTGTTGCCAAGCTGCTTAACTTTTGGCAAGGTGCTTACTCAGGAAGTCAATTGAAACCATAATGGAGGCAGAACAACTAAACGCATCCCTGACACTCCGCTGCTGGATGTAGTCAGTTTCAATTCAGATGTCAATGTTTCGTATTTCTCATTACCCTTCATCAGGCATTGGCAGAGTATCGAAGTAGACGTGTATGAGTAACTTTACCTCGGGTTTAACCCTAGCTGGTGGGGACTTTGAACCAGCGAACAGTGGGCGTACAGCAGGACATTTACCCATAATCTAGTAAAGTCTAACCTCTCTATGTTCTGGTTCAAAGTCCTCCATGCATTGGGTTGAACAAAATGGAGATGTTGCCCACAGCGATTAATCGGATTACAACTACGGACAGGAAAATGGAAGAAGTGATCTGATTGGTTGCTGTGAGTTCTAGAGGTCCAATACTTGACTCATATACACTAATATGATGCTGGCAAAATGACATAGGAGCCTGGTTGTTATAGGAAACACCATGACTCTTATGTTACAGTGGAGATCATTGAGCCACAGTCCGATAGGCCAGCCGTAGATTCAGTATGTGGATCACAAAGATGAAAGTGGCCATAGATGTCACATGACAGTAATGGCTCATGTTACTGGAATTCATTTTATCTACCAAAGTGGATATGATCACCTGAGACACGCAGTTTTCTAAATCATTTGTGCGACAAGCCCACATCTTAAGCGTTACAGTAGATTTGGCCCAGGCTACAAATACATCATTGATGGAAAGTTTCCATTATCTAGTAATCAGGGGCGTAGCTATAGGGGGTGCAGAGGTAGCAGTCGGTATCGGGCCCAGGAGCCTGAAGGGGCCCAAACACCCTTGTGCCACATAAGAATATACCGGTATTATAGAAAGTGCATTCTGGTCAAGTTACACCCCTGGCTGGCGGGAAGGGGTTAGGTCAAGAATTTGGCATGAGAAGGTGTCGTTTCAGTCTTTGCCTCAGGCACCACAAAGGCAATGTGCTTCTCTGTCCACTGGCTACAAAGCACTGAGGGAAGAGGGGTCCAAGCTGAACTCTTGCACCAGGGCCCATGAGCCTTTAGCTACACCCCTGCTAGTAACGTGTTATAAATGAGGGAAGAGCTTTGGGGACAGAAGGGTTAATGCCGTCTCTCCCACGCATCTTACACATTGTAAACAGTAAGAGAACCGAGAAAGCGGGCAGATAGCGTGGGCCTGGTGCCATCTCTGTGGGACACTGCTCAGCACATGTCTGTCTTGCTGTTTCCAGGGATGAGTATTTCCGTATGAAGCTGCAGTGGAAATCTGTGAGCGACGACCAGGAGAAGAGGAATTCTCTGCTGAGAGGTTACCGCAGTTTAATTGGTCAGTATAATGGCAACATTTTAGGACTAGGGCTTAACTGAAAGGAAGGAAAGGCGGAAACTCTGCACTAAAGATACGCCAACAATTCAGAGTTTTTAAAGAGGTTCTCTGCCGTGAACAATTCCTACTTGTTAAGGGCTCATGCACACGAGCGTGTGTGCCCCGTGCTGCGGACCGCATATATCGGTCTGCAGTGACTTGACTTGAATTCTTGCAGATGCGGACTCATTGACTTGGATTGGGTTCTATTTTTTGTGGTGCAGAGGCAAGGACCGAAATCCAATGGAAGCACTTTGTAGTGCTTCCTTGGGCTTCCATTTCGTGCCTCCGCAGGATTTTGGACCCATTGAAGTCAATGGGTCCACATCTATAATACAGAGTGCACACGGCCGGTGCCCGTATATTGGGGACCTGCTGTTTGCAGTCTGCAATATGGGCACGGGGCACACACACTTGCGTGCATGAGCCCTAAGGGTCTCTTGACAATAAGCTGATCCCAAAGTGTCCCCCAGTAGTCATCCCATGGATCTGTAGGGAAGCCTGGCAGCATGTGTTCAGTTTCTATGCAGCGTCACAACTGAAGAAATTAAAGAGGCCCTTTCATATCTCCTGCTTCAGTAACTACCTGCATTCCCCATGTAATAACAATTCTGGAAAATCTTTTCTTATGCATCCATGTTGTGCCATTCCCCTATTATTTCTACTATAAGTTTATGAATGTATTGTCAGCAGCTTGCAATAAATGTACAGATAGGTGTTACCAGTTGGGATGTGTACCTGCACATTGGACAGAGGCAGACACATCCGCTTCTGGTAACACCCAGCAGTACCTTTACTGCAGACTGCTCACAGTTTATTGCCAGATGCTCCATAATTTGCTATTACACGGGGAATGCAAGTAGTTACTAAAACTGACATGTCAGGATAGGGGCCAGATCCTCTTTACGTAGTACACATTTTTTCCATTCAAAGCAATGGTAAAAAGCTATTTGCTTGTGTTATGCAGGGCAGAAGAAGTCCTGCAAATTGGGAGACCTTCTTTGCAGCCACTCGGAATTCCCTTGTAGGGTATATAAAAATAGGTTTTCTAAACTGGTCAACTCTGTTAAAGGGATCTGTCAGGTCTATAGGAACCATCACACTGTGTGTTACGATGGGAGTTAGTTTACCAGTTCCGATTACAGCATCTTGTGGCCTGATTGGCCAAGAGGCACTAAAGGACAGGACGCAGTCTAGTGGTGCCACTTAGCTGATCAGGCCTGGAGGTACTTAAAGGGGTTTTCCGGGACTACAATATTGATGACATATCCTGATCAGTAGGGGTCAGACCCTCCCTTGACCAGCCGTCTCGCTCCTCACAGCTAACTAAGCAAAGCGCCTTACACTTGCTGTACTTGGTATTGCAGTTCCGACCTATTCACTTGAATGAGACTGACTACACATCGGCCACGTGACCCATGAACGTGATGTCACTGGTGTAGGAGGGGACTACAGTGCTCATCAGAGCGCTGTGGCCTCTTCAAGCAGCCGGTCAGTGGGGACTCTGCGGATCAGCTGACTCTCACTGTACAGATATTGATGACCTATCCTGAGGATAGGTCATCAATATTGTACTCCCGGAAAACCCCTTTAATTTGATAGGACATGACCTTATGATTGGCGAGGACCCATACTCTGGGACCCAAACTAATCCTGAGAATGAAGTAGCAGCGCTGATTGAGTACATCAGGTCTTTGATAGTCTTTCCCTTCACAGCTGTGCTTCAGCCTGATGTGCAGGGTAATTGCAGCAGAACACCATCCAAGTGAATGGAGCTGGCTGCAGTTCCTTGCACCGTCGAGTTGCTATGAGTGGCGGTGTGAAGGGAACAATCGGGATGGGGCTGCAGTGCTGAGCTCTCTGTTGAACCTATCATTCTGGAAATCTGTGGTGGCAAGACATAACAGATGTGTTCATGACATCGCAGAAAATGAATTTTTCTGGATTGAATTACCTGAAAACCCTATTAGATTATTAATGTGCGCAGTGTAAATAATTTTATTGTCCTTCCTTAAACTGCAGAAAGAGATGTCAGCCGTACAGACCGGAACAACAAGTTCTATGAGGGGAATGACAACCCAGGGCTCTGCCTCCTCAATGACGCCTTGATGACATACTGCATGTTTAATTTTGATCTGGGTATGTAATTTATAGTCTTTAGTATTAACATCCATAGTCCTCCTCCTGAGATTGGGATTATTGAGAGCATTATCATTTATTGATACAGTTCTATATGTGGGAAAATGATAGAGATCTAGACCTATGTATAGAGAGAGAGAGCAATATAGGCCCCTGTCAGGGTCAAATTGCTAATTAATCCTTGTAATAAACAACTCATCTGCTGCAGAACCTCTTCTGGAAGAACAAACAAAACTGCATGTCTGTCATTACATAATGCAGTATACTACTTTCAAAAGAGGAGTTGGCAGCAGTTTTGTGCCCACAAAAAGTGCCAGCCATAATGCCACAAAATAGTTGGTCACTATCTCTCTTATATAGGGGTGGCCAATAATGTCCCATATCGGGCATGAAGTAGTAATCATAGAAGCACGAAACTTCAATCAAAAATCCTACTGAACAGTACAGCCAGCCTCTGCCCAGCCTGAATTTACGGACAACGTGGAACAATAGATTGTACTCACCTTCACCTCAAAAGGCCCTTTAACAGGGGCCAGTGATTGGGGCAGTTATCAAGAAGGAGTGTTCCTAGGAATGCCCGTTTTAGATAATTGCCCTGTCTGAAGGTGTTGCCAGTCATCCGATGAAATAGCAAATACTCGTTCATCAGGTGAAAGCTTCAGTGATGTAGGCACGTAAGTCATAGTTTCTGGGCAGCAGATCGCCCTGTTGTAAACAGCGATCTGCTGCCCAAAAACAATGAATTCCTGAGTGGAGGGGATTGCTGCGTGTAAATGCAGCTCTCGCCACCTCTGTTGAGTAGGCAATTATCAGGAATGAACAGTTCGATTCTGATAATTGCTGTCTTGGTCTGCTTGTGTAATGACTTTAGGTTTCACATTTGTACTCTATTAGTCCGTGTATCCCAGATGACTTGGGGAGAGGTTCCTACCTGTGGGGTTTCAGGATTAGCTAATTTTAATGAAGTGATGTCTGTTTTTGTTGCTCAGGTTATGTTCAGGGAATGAGCGACCTCCTCTCCCCCATATTGTATGTCATGCAGAATGAGGTGGATGCCTTCTGGTGCTTCACAGGATTCATGGAGATGGTGGTAAGTTCTACACTAAAACTGATACTGTGTGGCATGGAGCCTCTGTCCAAAGACTTCCTGATTTCAAAGTGTTTGGCTGGGTTCACATCACCAGGGCTGGCCTTAGGTGTTTAGGGGCTCTGTGTGAGCTAATCTTGTGCCCTCCCCCCTTATCATGTGCCAGTAGTCCCCCCATATGTGCCAGTAGTCCCCCCATATGTGCCAGTAGCCCCCCCCCCCTTATCATGTGCCAGTAGCCCCCACCCTATCATGTTCCAGTATTGTACAAAAAAAATAACACTTATACTTACCTTCATGTCAGTGATGCGATGCAGGCCTCTTTCGGCCTGTGTCCCTCGCTGTACGGCTCCGGTGGCGCAATGACGTCAGCGCGCTGCCTGCACTGGCCTCTGATAGGCTTCCGGCCTAGTGCTGGCAGCCTATCAGAGGAACAGGGCGCCTCTCCCTTCTCTGCCGCAGCACGGACATCTGTATCGCCGCCCTGAGGACGGCGATACAGATGACTATGGAGATGAGCGCAATGGAAGCGCCTATCCCCTGCTGTGGCCAGTCCGGCCCTGGTAGCCTGTAGCGTCTGCGAGCTGTGTCGGCCACCGGGCCGGGCGCCCTTGCTGCAATTTCTGTCTTAGATCCGTTATTTCAGATGGAAAAAGAATTCCTGCAGTCAGGAAGATGAGTTATGAGGAGATGTTTATATGGAACGAAGTCTGTAGATCTGCTGCCAGTGACATTGGGGAATAGTAGTATTCCGATATCTCTGCTTCCACATTAGGGAAAGACGTACATTGAGTTTGAATTCAGTTCGGCCTACAGTTTAAAGATGTTGTGTAGGATTTTAATATTGATCAATCAATATCAGATCGGTGGGGTCTCCCGTTGCCCAGATGCTGTTTGAAGAGGCCATGGCACATGGGCGAGCACTGCGCCCCCCTCATTACCGGGCACAGTGCTGTACATTCTGTAGTGGCTGTGCATTGTACTTCATACAACTTTTTCCCATTCACTTGAATGGAATATGTACTAAAAGAGGAGACGGGCACCACCGAATCAAGTCAGGGTGCTATAAACCACGTCTGCTTCAATTGATTGGGAAGGTGCCACAGTACAGCACACATCCATTAGACAGCACTGGTGTAAACAGTGAAGAGGTCGCAATGCTCTTTATAAAGCCGGTCAGTGAAGGTGCCGGGGCACTGATTTAATATTAGAGGCCTATAGGTAATCATTGATCATCCATATAAAAATCCAAGACAACCCCATGAGAATGCACATAAGGTGACCGGTTGGTACCAATCCTCCTCCTTCCTTCTATAGTCAGAATCTCCTTGAGCAGAAGCATCTAAATGCCATGTAATGCCTACAGACTACATATTGTGACTGTCTCCTGATCCACCATTTGTTAGATCGTATTGATGACTGTCTAAAGGAATTTTACTGTATGTATAACCACATAGTACTTGCTGACAGCCACTGCTCAGTGCAGTCGGTGTTTAGGGAGAGCAGCTTGTGATCAATGCATTGATTTGTTTCTCCTGCATCTCAGCACCACAACTTTGAGGAGAGCCAGGAAAGTATGAAGAGACAGCTGTCCCAGCTCAACCTTCTGCTGCGTGTCCTGGATTCTGCACTCTGTGATTTTCTGGGTTTGTATTCTCATTTGTGTATTATGCCCCGAGAGAGTTGAATAGGGCAGCATTGTGACCACCATACATCCAAACTGGGAACACTGGTCCTTATTCTTGTGATCAGTGGGAGTTCCAGTGGTCGGATCTACACCAATCCAGTAAATTACCCCCTATTCTGTGTATAAGGAATAAGTCTTTGTCATGGGAAAAAAACTCTCGCTCGTATCATTGAGGGACACAGGAGACCATGGGGAATAGCTGCCACTAGGAGGCGACACTAGGCAAAAAAAGTGTTAGCTCCTCCTCTCAGCTATACCCCTCCTGCAGACATTGAGCTAATGAGTTTTAGCTTAGTGTCTGTAGGAGGCAGACCTTCCTGCTTTGCAGGGCATCTTCTTTTGTTATTTTACCTTTTTTCCTTTTTAGATAGGGAAACAGAGATGCCTGACCTCTCTGTTTACCCGGGGAGGAAAGCCGGTGTCGGTTCCCCTCAACGACCGACCTCCCCCAAGAAGGCAAAAGTAGACCAGGGCGGCCCAGCTCCCCTGCATCCCGCCAGCCACGGGGTTACCTGCATTTCTGCAGTCCCTTCCTCCACTCCAGCCTCACTACCACCTCGGTGCTAGTGGCTGAAGAGGTGACCCTGCTGCAGAAGAGGATGAAGATGGGGTGAGTATTGTGAACACAGGGTGAGTATAACCCCCACCTCCCCTTTCCACCCCTCCATTCCCCAGCCAAATACTGTTTCTTCCCGGCCCGTGTTCTCTCCTTGTGCCCCTGTCTCTCCACCCCATACCTCTGGGGCTGACATTCCCCTCCTGGGGCGACCACTGCTTCCATCTGCCGGGCATCGAGGATGCCTGGCCCAGGTCTCATCGAAGTTTGAGAATCCCACGGCCATTCTTCCCGGCCTTCTGTTTCCCCTGGAAGTCCTACCGGTCAGCCCGCTCCTACGCGAGTCCACGGCTTTGCGGCCTACTAAGTCGCAACTTCCATCCTGGAGTTTGGTGAGCGTGGACTGTCCCCCTTCTCCAGGAGCCTGCTGCGCTCTGCCCCCAGCCTCTCTGTCCAAAAAATAAATAAATACCCTGTTACTTGCCTGCCACCTTACGGAGGCTGGCTTCCCCATTACATGGCTGTGTAGTTTAAAATTAACCCCCTCTTGCCTCCAGTTAAGGTTAGGGGTTTCAGTTTTAGGATACATGGCTATATGTTTTTATTAAATAAATAAATAAATTAGAAGTTCCACTGGTACTATCAAGTGCTGAGTGTGGTGTCTGTTGCAGAATTAACCCCTTTTGCATGTGCGCTCCCCCTCACTGCTGCACTTCCATGCAACAAGTCCACTTGATGTTTTACATGCAACCTCCCTTCCACGGACACGCACTGGCAGTGTATTTTTATTACCACTGGTTGCTGTACATCCTGTCGCGTTCCCCCTTCCTTAAGTGGAGTAGTTGCACTACCACTGGTTGCTGTACATCCGGTCATATTCCCCTCGTCCCATAGAAGGAGTAATGGCACTACCTATGTATACCATGCAGCCCGTCATATTACCTTCCATCCATAGACTGACTAATTGCACTACACATGAATACCGTGCATCCTGTCGTGTTACTCACTCTTCGGGTGGAGTAATTACCACTGGATGCCTCACACTCTCTTAGGTGGCGTAATCGCACTACCCCTGCATACTGTACAGCCTGTGGCATTACCCCCCTCCATAGGTGGCATAATCGCACTACCACTGCATACTGTACACCCTGTCACATGACCTCCCTTCATAGGTGGCGTAATTGCATGACCACTGGATGGGGCACAGCCGGTCGCATTACCCCCTTCCATAGGCGGAGTAATTGCTCCATCACTGGATTGTATATCCTGCGTTACCTACTCCCACAAATCAGTAATCACATGAACGGGTGAAGTAAATGCACCACCATTGGATACTATGTCTACTACGCAACAGCACCAGATACTATATTTCCTATCATATTCTTCCTCTTCCACGGGGCGTGTATGCCAAGAGACGGTACCTACTATTACCCGGTCTTCCCCCTCAAGTGGAATACAGACGTAACCACTGGATACTGCAGCTACTACCGCATTATCGCCTTCATTTTTGGTTGTTGTATCACCACAATACTGCTTTAAGTCCCACACTACATGGTTGGTCATGATACTCAACACTTTCAGTAGGTGGTGTATCTGCCCTAGAACAGAATTCGGTGGTTACTACTAAGCGAATTGAGTATTACACTGCCTCTGAATACTGTATCAACTTCTAGCTCTCCTCCTTTTCAGGTGGCGTATTTAGGCTAGCACTCCATTCCATGGCTACTACTGTATGTCCCCTTCCACAGGTGGAGTATTTATGCTAGCACTAGAGATCGTAGACTACTACTGTAGGGCCTACTTCCCAGGTGGCGTGTCTACCCTGGCTTTGGCTTTTGTCGCTACTACAGTATAGCCTCCTTCTCAGGTGGAGTATTTACGCTAGCGCTACATATCATGGCTACTACTGTATGGCCTTCTCAGGTATTGCGCTAGCCCTTGTTCTGGTGGTTGCTATCTGTATGGGCTTCTTCTCAGGTGAAGGATTTGTGTTAACACTCCAGACTATGGCTCCTACTGAACAGTCTCCCCTTGGGTGGAGTATTTGCGTTAGTACTACATATCATGGCTCCAACTGTATGGTCTCCTCATCAGGTGCAGTAGGGTGCTATCAACGTATACTATGGCTTCTACGGTATGACCTCCTCCTCAGGTGGAGTATTGCGCCAGCACTAGTTCCTGTGGCTACTCTTGTCTGGCCCAACTCTCAGGTGGAGAATTTGCCTTAGCCCCAAGTGCCTTGTCTACCACTGTGTGGTTCCCTTCTCAGGCTCAGGGCTTACGTTGGCCACGGTGGCACCCATGTTGCTTTCCTCCTCACTCCTTGCATTTGCACAGGATGCTTGCAGTTTTAGCTGATTCGTCCACGCATTCCTGATGACATGGTCATCTGCAGTACTTCCATTCTCTGACCAGGCATGCATGCTATAGCTGATGAGCCATTCACTTCTGGTGCGCACTATTGCGGGGTCCTCCCTGTTTGGCATAACCTCCGCGTTTCTATGACATTGGTCCACCACATAGTCCCCATTTCAAGTGGGACATTGGCGCTAACTGTTGAGGCTGTGACACCATCAACATTGCCTCTTTTAAGAGATGAGTAATTATACCTTTGACATGTCCTTATGTAGGGGACACACCTATTCAGGGCACATATTGTGCATCAACTGCTTTTTCCCCTACCGGACGGACCTATGGTGCTGTCGCATGTTGTCAATGCTAATAGATGTTTTGTTGCCAGAACGCAACACCCTTTTAGTGTTATGCCCCTCCGCAAGACGAGTAATTGTGCTTCCCCCAGATGATGTTTCTGTCTACCTGGCCAGTATCCATACTCCTGAGGTTGGATTCTTAATGTTCTGGAACTCCTGCACTATTTTTTCTTATGTGTCCAAATTTTCCCTGGTGTTTTTTTGACGTCCGACATGGTCATCACATTCTCTCCTGGTGAAGTATTTCTCCTATCTCGGACCAATCTGTGCATTCCGCTGATGACCGCATTGTCCCCTTCAGGTAGAGTCGCTACACGGTACCAGTAAATGATCTCTGTCGAATCTACACACCTCCGATATTTTTGGCGATCGCTTTGCTTCTACCGATCACTACGGTATTTTTGTTCTTCAGCCTACACGTGGGTCTGCCTGATCCAAGCAGTTTGTGAACTATCAAGCAGCTTCTTTTGTTAGAAGTTTAATGACAAGCCTCTACGGCTCTGGGGGCATCTTCCACAGTACCTGCTCCTTAGGGAGTGTTTCCTTTTAAGTAGAGATGTATGCTGCGATCCTTCCATGAGTGTATTCTGGCGAGTGTATGTGCTCTCTCTCATGTATTGTAGCCTGCTCTCTTTTAACAGTGCAGTTACTCAGTTTCCTCAGGCTGTCTTATGCCAGTCATGATATGGTCCTGGATCCAGCATCACTCGCAGTCTTCCTTTTTTTTCCAGTGGCAGAGGTTGCTTTGGCTGCACTTTTCTGACACATTACTTCTCTGCTGCACGGCTGGAATGCTATTGATCCCCGAGGACACAGTCTTTTCCTCTTAGACTATTCCCCGTTTGCCTATGGTTTTTCATTTTCTACCTCTGATTGGTTCCTGTTGTGGCTTTTTGTCCCCCATTGCCATCCATTATCTCTGTCTTGATGAGTGATCATATTCCATACTTTGTAGTCTCTTCTCGTGCTGGATTCTTTACAAGGGAGTAGCTACTCGCTATTTTCTTTTACAGATTGGCCCACAGGGGTCTCTACACGTACCTGGGAGATCCCTAAAGGACTAGTCCTCTGCCAGTTGCCCAGTAATTCCTTCCAGTTTTTCCAGTGTTTCCTGGGTTTAAATATCCCATCCCGATACTTACACATTTGGTAAGGGCATATCTAGGTTTTCCTGTTGCTCGTTCGCCAGGTCTCGTGCATACCCCTCGGTTTTCCATAGGGCCTATTGTCATGCAAGACATCCTGGGTTTCCAGTTCAGGTCCCCACAGCAATTCTGTGGTCCTCGTTACCTGGAAGTACCTTCCGCACATCATCTTCAGTCGTCAGACATGCTTATCCTTCTTGTGGATACTATGTGCTGCTATCCACAACTTCTGAATCCTCTCGAGCCCTTGCGCTTCGTTTAACGGCTCTTTCACACGAGTGGATGCCGTGCGGGTAATCCACTGCGTGAAGAGAGCTAAGCCCCGCTCTGGACAGCAGAAACATGGAGCATTAACATGATTAATAATGCTTTATAACTCTCTGTGACCTTTTTACTACAAGATCACAGTGAGATAAAGTTGTCACTGTGATTTTGTAGTAAAAACATCACAGAGGCACGGAGCATTATCAGTCATGTTAATGCTTGGTGTCTCTGCTGTCCAGAGCAGGGCTTGGCTCTCTTTCACGCAGCGGATTACCCGCACGGCATCCGTGTGTGAAAGAGCCCTAACTTGGTTTTCCACTTTTTGCCCAGTCTAAGACGTCAAGTGTTCTATGCTCTCTGGCTGGCTTTCCTTGTTCATGCTCTTCCTGTCCTATTCAGGGTTGCTGTTCATTCTTTCCCCACATTTCTGTGCGGGATCTTATGGCCAGCCTTAGGTTTGTTCTATTCTTTTGTTCCCTCCTCATGGTACTGCTATGGAAGGTATCATGGTCTCCTGTGTCCCCGACCCCTTACTGGGTGGGTACTGTGTCATTGGGGGACACAGCACCCACCCATTAAGTACATTGCTGGTTCTTTTTGGTGGGTCCCATCTGTTCTTAGTTCTGACCCATCTCCAGCTCTCTTTCTTACAATTGGTTTC
The DNA here is from genome assembly GCA_033119425.1 of Bufotes viridis. Taxonomy (NCBI): domain Eukaryota; kingdom Metazoa; phylum Chordata; class Amphibia; order Anura; family Bufonidae; genus Bufotes; species Bufotes viridis. Next base: position 471,548,718 of record CM065590.1, read on the forward strand.
TGTTGGCTTCTCCTGGCTGCTCCTACTGCTTTTGTACAAACTGATTAGCTCAGTGTCTGCAGGAGGGGTATAGCTGAGAGGAGGAGCTGACACTTGTTTTGCCTAGTGTCGGCTCCTAGTGGCAGCAGCAGCTATACCCCATGGTCTCCTGTGTCCCCCTATGACAACGAGAAAAGGATTTTACAGGTAAGCACAAAAAATCCTATTTTTAAAGGGATTGTCCTCTTTAAGCCCCTTCCTGAGGCTTAATTAATGGATAAGTGATAGATAGTTTTTTCATTTTTTTTTATTTAGTTATCATACTAACCCCTTAAATTAATTCTTTAGGTTATTACAGTCGGGTGCATATTTAATGTGTACATACTGCCTTTTTTGTGGCCTTTTTAACTTTTTTCATTGCATTTATGATGTTTAGCTTTCTTTTTAAATTTGCTAATACAACATGACCTGAAAAATCCTGATGTGATGGGAGAAGTATTTGATCATGCCACATCCACTCTTGACCTTGGCATTTAAAGGGGTTGTTCAAGTTATTTTTATTGATGATCTATCCTCAGCATAGGTCATCAATATCAGAGCGGTGGGCACCCCCGCCTATCAGCTAGTTGAACAGAAAGAGCGCGTTGTGCCAGCGCAGCCTTCTCTTCATTATTTACCTGCTCGCCATTGCAACAGCAGCGGTGATCAGTTGTAATTACAAGAAGCCGTCCTATTCACTTCAGTGGGACGGCTCGTTCCTGTACACTTGAAAGAAAAGATCCTCTACCCACCACTTAATTCCCCATTGTTTTCACACCGCTGATGTAGCCATATGCCCCACGTGTTCTCTGCAGCCAATCGCTACCCTCAACAGGCTTGTGCTGTATACTGGCCCCCAGTCATTGGATTAAGCTCTGTCGGTTATACGGCACGTCATTGCTGCGGTCAAGTAAAGAAATCCCGGCAGGGGATTAATAGGATGGTGTTTTTTTTTGTTTTTTACCACATTTAGTGGCTTTGGCCTCCATTTAAATATCTCAGACAACCCATTAAATGACCTCTATAAAAAGACGTATCGATGGTTATAAAGGGGTGAGACGTAGATTGGTTTCTGGACCATTACCATAAGTACCTTGAGGCTACCTGCACACTTGAATGTATTTGATGCGGATTTTGTTGCAGATTGAAAACCGCATTAAATTCCGCACAAACAATTGACATGCTGGGGATTTCAGAATATGGACTGGAGGTCAATTCACAAGTAGCAGATTTCTCACTGTGTAGATGAGATTCTGAAAATGTCATCTACTTAGATTGTACTGTATGCTGCGGATTTGCCACACAAAACTCCATGCGGAAAATTGTGCTGGTAGTCTAAGTAGTACAGTCATATACAGTCAAGGCCGAGCGCTGAACCATTACCACGCTGAGACAAACCAGTGTAGATACATTTGTTTTTTCCAGTGCTTTTACATTCATTTCATCATGGTAAAACTTCAGGAAAAGAGATCAGCATTTATATGTGGTTTAGCTGCACCATTACTGATTGAATAGCCCCTAACTGATGTGCACCTTCTGTCCTACAGTATGTCATGACTTAAGGCCCCTTTACAGTGCTCAATTGAGCAGACGATAGTTGAGAAGAAGGCGTTCCTTCCTGGCAATCTCCTGCCCGTCAGTGAAGGACACAGCTTAATTTACATACAGTCATCCATACTAACGTTTGCACTATAACGTTTCACTATAATGGGGATGGGCCGGAGTTGCGGCCGCAGCACGGCAACTATACTGACAAAAATGCAGCATGCTGCGGCCTCCTCTCTGGCCCGTCCCCATTATAGTGAATAGGCCAGGGCGGACTTCCGGCAGCACATATGTGCAAACTTTAGTACAGATCCAGCAGGCTGTTCCCCTGCTGGAGAATCCTAACGCCAGTGTGAAAGAAGCCGTAGACTGTAAAATAAGACATGCAGCTGCAAAGCTGGCCATACATGAGAACGGTCCGACAGTCGAGTTCTCTCCTGATCCTCCCATACATATGCGGAGAGGGGAGACGGTCTGGCATTGGCCAGAGAAAAGAAGGATCAGGCGTTGAAATCCAACGTGCCTTATCTACCCAGCCGTCAGCCATCGGGGTACAGTCAGGAAGTCCTGTACGCATTAGATGGTTGACCAAACCAGCATCAAAATCAGCCAGCATAGATCTAATGCATAGATAGAAAGCCTCCAGCTTCTGGGAAACTACAAATCCCAGCATGCCCCATTCATTTCTATGGGAGTTCTCAGTACAGCTGAGCAAGTATACACGTAGCTTCACCACAGCCGGAATTCTGGAGGTTGCTGATTCCTGATCCGGTTAATGGACAGATACGATGTTTGTGGAATGCAGTGCAGAGGAATATCATCACAGTGTACTGCCATATTGGATACATATCTGCACACATTACAGATAATAGCCCCTCCACTCCAGTGTAAAATAAAAATTATTTTTTAAACCATTGTAAATATTATTAACACAGATTTTTTTTTTTATTTTATTTTTATGTTTGTTAGATTCCAAAGAATCTGGAAACTTAAGTTGCTGCTTCCGGTGGCTGCTCATTTGGTTCAAACGGGAATTTTCCTTCCAAGATATTCTTCTCCTATGGGAGGTAAGCACCAGTGACTATGTTCCATCTTGCACATTCAAAGCATATCCACAGGATATGTCATACGTGTCTTGATAGGTACAGGTCCTAACTCTAGATTCAGCATGTATGCGAATAACAGGGGTCCCCTGAATGGAGAGATGGCCTCAGATGAGTATGTGTAGCCGTCTCCATTCATGTGCGTGGCTAACACCCATAGATGTGAAAACGCACATGCATAGCCACCTGTCCATTCATTTTCTTTTTGGTCCAACAACCAGCATCTGCCTCATTAGATGGGTTGGCGACGACTGTTCTTCAGAGGTGGCCCTGCTTCTGTCAGACGTTTATGGTATAACCTGTGGATGTGACGGTACTCCTTTAAGCCATGTTTTCTGTATTGATTCAAGTGCTGTATCACATGTTGTGGTGCCGATGTGCCAAAGCGATGTCCCTATGGCAGACAGGGGTTGTCTGTTGTGGTTCCCCCAATATAAAGCAAGAGTAATAAAAGTGTCTGTGAGACATAGAATAGAATATTTTCTAACTGGTATTCCACTTCTCTTGTAAAATGCCATTTAATCAGGCAGACGACTATTGAATTATTGGATTCCGGATTGCACAGAATTGCACTGTATCAGCTGGCCTTAGTGCACATCAGTATGTATATGTGCTACAGTCTTCCTTAACCCCTGTCCTGCCAGAAACGACATAAGTGGTCAGTGTTTATCATACCACCCATCCCAAGTGCTGTCAGTATCCATAGATGGTTGTTCATCAGAGTAATAGATCCTTTTTGTCACGATGTGAGTATCACTCTGAACAGCTTCACGCTGCCCACATATCAGATGTTCCATGTGAAAATCTGCAGACAGAATCCATGATGCCAAATTTCATCCTAAATCAGATCTGTTATATTAATATTCTTGCACAGAAATCCTCTTCCCTGTTTGTTTTTGCATCTAGGTGCTGTGGACGGGGCTGCCGTGTCCTAACTTCCACCTTCTTGTGGCATGTGGGATCCTAGACTCAGAGCGGGAAGCATTGATGAACTCCGACTATGGCTTCAATGAGATTCTTAAAGTAAGTGAGACTAGACTTAGTCCTTCTGCAAGGAAAGTTAAATAATTCATTCTTAAGGGAGTGCTACCAGGCCTGAGGAGGCCCTGACCCTGTACAATATAAAAAGACACCAGTATTATAAATGACACATGGTAGGTTGGGGCCCAAGAGCTTCACGATAGAACATTGTCCATAGTTACAATATACAACTGTAAATTGTCCATTTGAAGTCTAAAGACACGCAGCCGTTATGTTAGGCTAAATAAAGATTTCTTTCTTTTTGGTTGTCATCTTGCTGAATTGATAAGTGTCATGGTATAAGAACCTTAGTTTTCTGGTAAAAGATGGAAAGTCTTACACAATCCATCCAGACGTTCCCTCCTAGATTAGGCACTACATGAAATCTAAAATTCACAAAAGTTAAGTCTCCCCCGTACAAATGACTGAGCCAGCCTTCAATAAAGGTCGCTCCATCTGTAGTTCTGCTGACATACAGATTAAGTAATGGCTAAAAAAATCCTCATGTCAAGTAGAATGAGTGATCTCTGCCTGGGTTTCCTATAGACATCATTTACATTGGCAGGTGGGGCTGCAATTTCCCCTATAGATCAATTTATGTAAAGAGAATGGTCTAGAGCCCAGGCTCCCCCTGATACCTTTACTTCATGGAGTATATTGAGTATTTCTAGTGAGTACTCAGTTTTCTCATGCTGCATTTTTAATAGATGCAGCATGGTATGTGGTAGTAAGTTTGGGGGTATATTTTGAGGAATGGGGGCACATGGCTTAGAAACATTGATAATCACTGGTATACAGTGTGGTGACAAGTGCAGCGATCTTGAAGAGCCTTTATATCTAAATTAGTGAATTTATTGATTAATTGATTGATTTGTTCAAATCTGTTCTCATCTCTAATCAAAATTACGGGAGAATGTTTATGTATGCTTTAATAGACACTTCTGTCAGAAGGGGGCATTTTGTTTAAACTCCATATTCATGGAAAACTATCATTTTCTTTTAGAATTATTGCCTATTTTTTAACCCCTTCACCCCCAGTGCCGTAATAATACAGCACTGCAGGTGCCATAGCCGCGGGTGGCCACCTGCTTCTTAAAGCAGACACCCGCGGCTCATGTCCGCAACCGGCAGTAATGCCGATCGCAGACATTTTAGCTCCTCGGATGCCGTGGTCAATCCTAATCACGGCATCTGAGCGCGTTGAAAACCGAAAACGCGCGCTTTCCGTGGTGCTCCGGTTCCCCCGTAGGTGATCGGAGGAGACGGAGCTTGTGTGCAGCAGCCCCTGTCTTTGTGAATGACAGGAGGCGGCTGCATAGTATTTCCTGTGGAGCCCTTGCCTGTAATAGGAAAGTAGTAAAATCATCATAGATTTCAATGCAAGTGCATTGGAGTCTATGATAATAGCAATCAGATAATTGCACGTTTATAGTTCCCTATGGGAAGCATAAAAAAGTGTAATAAATAAATTAAAAAAACATAAAAAAAATCAAATTGTCCCCTTTTCCCAAAATAAAAATAAAAGAATTTACATTTTTTTTTGAAAATACACATCATGTATGTCGCGATGTGCGAAAACGCCCATAGTATAAAAATATATTTTCCAAACGGCAAAACGGAAAAAAGCGTCCAAATGGCTGATTCGCTGTTTTTGGTCGCTTCATTTTCTACAAAAAATTAAATAAATGATCAAAAAGTCATACACATCTTAGAATGGTATCAATGAAAAGTTCAGATGGCCCCACAAGTCGGAAGTCGGACCTCCCCATGATCTGATATTGATGACCTATCCTGAGTATAGGTCATGAATAGTAAAAAGTGGACATCCCCTTTTTTAACTTGCCTTTCCTGCTCTGCCGTCACTCTGCAGATCCGGCTGTCTCTCCTGCACTCTCTGCTCCCTGGTTTTCTCCAGCCCCGCTCTGCACTATAAACTGACTGCGTACAGCATCAGGTCATAATGCGTGGTCTACATACTGACACTATATGCAGTCAGGACACGTGCAGAACGGCGCCTGGAGAAGGTTCAGGGAGCGGTCAATACAGCCAGCACTAGCAGTGCTACACTCACCGCACCTCCTTCATACTAGTGAGCACTTACATATGAAAGCACTTACTAATATTCACTTTAAAAGATGCAAAATACGGTATATAGCTAAAATAACTTGAAAATCTTACAAAAATTTATTTAATTCCCTGTCTTTGTGTCTGTAGAGGGAAATGCTAAGGAATAAAGTCCTGTGATCACAGCAGCCTTGGCACTGATTCACGCAGTGTGTAGGAGTCACTAACCGGAAAAGAGGAGGGGTGGCACATGAGTGGGGGCACTAGAAGCAGTGGCTATGACCGGGTGAAACTTTCACTGTAACAAGTGGTATTGTAGCAGAGAATGATGACAACTACCTGTTAGTGGGTACAAAAGAAAGAGAGGTCTGCAGCACAAACAACTGCGCCCTGAAGGAAAAGGCTGCACACATTTTTTAGATAAGTACTACAGGCACTGCACTGGTTCCCTGCAGGGTATGCATGCAAGTAAACAGACCACTAGTCACGTCTGTGGCAGTTTTAGATGTTGGTAAGGTTTTGGTCAGCGATGGTGGTGGTGGGGTAAATGGGGCTTTCTTATAGCCCTGTTGTTTAGGCACCTTTGTGAGCGCCAAGATGGACATGGCCTCTTGGAACACATCTCTGACTGATATGAGCATCTTGTCATCTGAACGAAAATAATTGAGCTGACTGCTGTGCATATCTGTATTGTCGTTGTTTTGTTATCATGACTGTAATTAGTCTCCTGTTGTCCCCCTCCCCTCTCCACTTTGCTTTACAATCCTTATTTGTTGTTGTCTTTGCTCCTGTTCAGCACATTAACGAGCTGACCATGAAGATGAGTGTGGAGGACATTCTGTGTCGGGCTGAAGCCCTGAATCAGCAGCTGGCACACTGTCAGGTGAGTAGAGGGGTTATTGCTGCTAGCGTTGCATCCCTGCCAGTGCTTGTTGACCTCTCCACTGCCTCCCATTCACCAGCCAGCTCTGTATTGGATTAGCTCGGGCTTTGTAGTAGTTCAGAGTATAAAAATGCAGCACTGGAGTCTGCTCTGCATGACACAAATATTGTTTTGCTTTGTGATAGGGGATCCTCTTTGTCTCCATCTTTGTCAGTTATTTACTTTATATAATTACTGCTTTCATTGATTGCAAAGTGCTGCAGAGTATGCTGGTGCTATATATTAAAGGTTACATTTTGGGGGGTACTATCTCTCGTTGGGGAGAGAGTGCGCCTTAATCGGCGTGAGGAGACTTGTAGGCCATACATGCGCCTCTGAAATTTTGGGAAGAAAGGGATGCAAATGAGCTCTTAACAAGCTCTGCCTCTAATTCCACCAGACGTGAGGCTACTATCCTATAAGTCAATGTTCAACCCTTTAAATAGGCCTTGAGACATGACTCGGATATTAAATAAGCCAGCACCTCGTCTGCAGACAGCTGTTTTGGGGTGATTGCCCCTCATCAGTACAGATCAGAGAGTACTGGCTTAACTGGGTGAGAGGCCCAAGTCAGGATTTTGGGGGTACTATCTCTCCTTGGGGAGAAAGCATCTTAATCGGTGTGAGGAGACTGATCTGCCATACATGCTCCTCTGGAATTCTGGGAAGAAAAGGGTGCAAATGAGCTCTTAATGAGCTCTCTTTCTGCAGATGAGATGCTGGCTTATTTAATATCCGAGTCATGTCTCAAGGCCTATTTTTAAAGGGTCGAACATTGACTTATAGGATAGCTGCCTTACATCTGGTGGCATTACAGGCAGAGCTAATTTGTATCCCTTCTTCCCAGGTAACTTTTGTCATTCATCATACATTTGAGAAATAAGCAGACTACTAGAGATGCTGATGAAGCTTTGGGTATTTTCTGAGCTTCATGGATGGAGCTGTGGGGTTGGTGCTCCTTAGGCTTCGTTCACATTACCATTCAGCCTTTCCGGAAAGGATGGATTTGGCACATAACTGAGCCGAACGGAACCTAAGGATCTCATAATGGGGTCCATTAGGTTTTCGCTCAGAAGAAAATTTTTGATGCGGAGACAAAAGTCCTGCATGCACTACTTTTGTCTCCGCTCCAAAATCTTCTTCTGAGCGGAAACCTAACGGACCCCATTATAGTCTATGGGGGTCCTTAGGTTCCGTTTGGCTCAGTTATGTGCCCAATCCGTACTTTACGTTTTCCTGCTCCTAAACGGATCAGGAGAATGGAAAGGCTGAACGGTAATGTGAACGAAGCCTTACACTGCGCCCACCAAGCTTATTTGTATGGTGTTTAGCCCATAGTTTCCAAATTATTTCAAATATTCTAGTGGAATGTAAATAATATTATACTTAATAAGAATTATTATGTTGTTTTTATAAAGGTTGCTGAACTGTTAAGTGAATTTTAATACAGTATTTCTATAGAAATCAGGTCTGACTTAAGAAAAAGAAGCAAATTGTACTATAAAGAGAACAAATTCCATTGACAGTGCTCAGAAATTCCTATTACTGGTTATCTGACACAATATTCTAAGCAAAAGACCTTCCACATCTATGTCAGTGTGTTGGGACTGTTATGCCAGATTTACAGTAAGAGAAATCTCTAAAGCAATGTCAAGGGTTTAAGATCACTATAAAACCCTTTCTTTGTGGAAAGCAGAGGTAGTCTGAGATCAGATTCATCCCTGTAACATAAGATGATCACTTTAACTGAATTTCCTCTTAACATTATTAGAATTCACTATATACAGGAAGAAATACTATATTGGTGCCTATATAATTTACAGTGAGAGACAGAAGAGCAGCACTCCCCAAGCCTACATTGATAAAGGGACATGACATGTAGAAAATGAACAAAAACCTATAAAAAAGCTTAGCATTTCCTCCTGCTTTCTATAGATCCTGTTTTGTCTGATTTTAAGATTTAAGCTGAAAAATATATAATGAAATCTTTTTTGTGTGTCCTGGGAGTTCAGCTGTGTCTCCGCTGCTTCTTCACCCTGTCCTTTATCTGGCTGTAAGACAGCTGGCTGCACTAGGAGCCTCCCTACTTTGCCCTGTTTGAAATAGGCTTTTTTTTTTTTAAAAGCCCTGACTCTTGGCAAAGCCCTGTGTTCTCTGTATGGTATACTACAAGACTGACAATCCCTCTACAGCAAATTTTACTAGGTCCTAATATAAACCGTTATCTCTGGTTTACTTTTATCATTTATTACTCAGTTTAGTGTTTAACAGGGAGAGAAAGGGAGGCAATGTCTATGTTATTTAGAATAAGAGCCAGGGAAGAAATACTATCTGTGACTTAAGCATTTGAGGGTACAGTAGAGACATGAATGCAGTACTGTCTGAGACGCCATTATTTACATGAAGAGTAAGGGGGCAGCCCTATCTGTGTCTACAGATGTAGGTAACACACATGCTTATCTAAACTAGTGGTGTTAAAGGGAACCTGTCACCTGGAAAACACTTCTTAAACCAAGCACAGTACCTTAAAGTATACCCCAGAGTGTCGCTAATGATGATTTTATTTCCTCTTTCTGTCTTCTCAAATCTGCGCTTGAAGTGAAGGGGGCAGCGGCCTCCTTACCTCAAGGTCCGATAAGCCTGCCCCTTACCCCTCCCTCCTCTCTTTCCTTTTTTATTGGATATCTTGCCGTGATCGCGCTCTTCTCACGCATGCACCGTGCGCGTCCTGTTACAGCACGATCCCGGCTCCCTTACTCACGGCCGGGCGCCAGCGCACTGGATCTAGACGGCGCATGCGCGAGAAAAGCGCGGTCCCGGCATTACGGCAAGATGTCCATCAAAATGTAGAGAGGAGGGAGGGGTAAGGGGCGGGCTTATCAGGCCTTAAGGCAAGGAGGCCGATGTTTACAGATTTGAGAAGACAGAAAGAGGAAATAAAATCATCATTAGCGACACTCTGGGGTATACTTTAAGGTACTGTGCTTGGTTTAAGAAGTGTTTTCCAGGTGACCGGTTCCCTTTACGCCTTCAATTGTTTTTAGGTGACTTTTGTTACAGGATATCACAATGAGTTAAGAAATTTGAGTTAAGGGTTTGAGTGTTAATCTGTAACTCATTTTTGTGGAGAGTTGGGGAGCAACACTATCTATGTCTGCGTCATTTATATCGAGTATTGGGGGGCAACTCTATTAGTGCTTGCATCATTTACATGGAGAATAAGGACAAACTCTATCTTTGCTTATATCATTTACATCCAGAGTAAGGGGGCAGCACTATCTGTGCCTACATCATTTACATCCAGAGTAAGGGGGCAGCACTATCTGTGCCTACATCATTTACATCCAGAGTAAGGGGGCAGCACTATCTGTGCCTACATCATTTACATCCAGAGTAAGGGGGCAGCACTATCTGTGCCTACATTATTTACATGGAGAGAGTAAAGGGCAGTACTGTGTGTGCCTACATCATTTACATGAAGAATAAGGGGCAACTCTATCTTTGCTTATATCATTTACATCCAGAGTAAGGGGGCAGCACTATCTGTGCCTACATCATTTACATGAAGAATAAGGGGCAACACTATCTGTGCCTATATCATTTACATCCAGAGTAAGGGGGCAGCACTATCTGTGCCTATATCATTTACATGGAGAGAGTAAAGGGCAGTCCTGTGGGTGTTTGCTTCATTTACATGCAGAGCAGGGGAGCAGCACTATCTGTGCCTGCATCCTTTCCATAGAGTATGGAGGCAGCACTTTCTGTGCTTACATCATTTGTATGGAGAGTACTGCCCCCTTATTATATGTACTTACATAATTTACACGGAGATTTACGGGGCAGTACTATCTGTCCCTGCACTTACAGGTAGACAACTGTATAACACATATCTGTAAAGAATAAATCAAGGCAACTGGACTTTCTGTGGATTTCTTGAAAACGTTTCACTCGTTCTTCCAGCGAGCTTTCTCAATTCTGAGTGAAACGACCTTTTTAATTGAGAAAGCTCGTTGGAAGAACGAGTGAAACGTTTTCAAGAAATCTACAGCAAGTCCAGTTGCCTTGATTTATTCTTTACAGATATACCATGACCTGGATAATTGATAACCTTCACAGACAAACTGTATAACACGCAGTAGATTTTGTTGGCAGATATGTATGGAAATGAAAATCCGTTCTATTCATCTGAATAGGGTTATTTTGGTGGCAATCACATGCACTTCTGCAACCCCTGTTCAGATGAATTTTCTGCAACAAAAATCGGCCACGTGTGAAGGAACCGTTATGTAAAATCATTAATGGACAGCCAGGAAGGCAGTACTACCTCTATGTCATTGTGTAGGTCAGAGTTGGGCAAACTGCGGCTCTCCAGCTGTTGCAAAACTACAACTCCCAGCCTGCCTAGTCTGGCTACAGCTATCAGCCTACAGCAGGGCATGGTGGGAGTTGTAGTTTTACAACAGCTGGAGAGCCACAGTTTGCCCATCCCTGGTGTAGGTTAAAGGATCCACTGCTCCCCCTTGGGAGGTGACCACCGCATGACACAAAAACCTCATCACAGAAATTGTGGTCACCTCGCTTGGATTGTTGCTATGAAATGCGCCTTCCTGACACATGCATATTGTTTTAAAAGCTCCCAATATTCTGGTAAATGAGAGATGGGCTGATTATAACATAGAAAAAACGAATCGCCACCCTGTAGCCTTAGGAATATAATTGTCATCCTGTACCTTCCCTTGTTAGGCTGGGTTCATGTCACCTTTGTGCTCTATGTTTAAGGTATACGTTTTCTGTATGTGTTGAATGTAAGACAAAAACGTGATGTGAACCCAGACTTAGGCTTCACTATTTCGACCAAAACTGGGGAGTGAAATCTCCTTGAAGTTAATGCAAAGTTAACAGCAGCGCAAGGACATTGTAATGGAAAATGCAGTGTAGTGAAATTTCTCCTAAACATAGATCTCAGGCGTGGTATCTGGGTATCCGCTCAACCCCCGTGCAGGATTTCATCTCTCTAGTGATGTTCAGTCGTAATTTGAGATCCTGTTCCTTCATAGAAATATTTGCAGGAGCCATTGGGTTAATTTTGAAGAGCATTCGGCGATGTCCTTTAATCAACGTCTTTTTTTCCTTTTGCAGGAATTACCTTTTAATATTAAAGAGCTCCTCGGCATGGTGGATGTAAAGAGTCCAGCACCCAGCACGGACACAGCCAGCCCTCCACAACCCCTCTCTCCAAGCCAGGTCCACGAATTAGACCTCACCGACAGTGTGTCCCCCAGTCAGCCAGACAGTAGTATCGAAATACTACCCACAGAGGACACTACAACCTCCCAGAGCCTGTCTCCTTGACCAGCCACACTCATCCGTGCCCTTTAATACTACATGTACTCTGTGTGCACTTACGTTGTATCCAGACTCTTGTTATGTGGACGGTTCTGCACAGTCACCTGGTCACGTACTCGCTCATAACCGACATTTATTAATCATTAACCTCCATTCATAACTGAAAACTGACAGCAAACACGTGGTCTTACAGAATACGGTTTTCTAGTGATACGCCGCTGACGTCAAGGAGACCTCTGCCCTGAACGTTGTTTGACCTTGATGAGTAGCTATTGTATATGGAAGGTGCGCTGCACATGTATATTTGAAGAGTGTGTCCTATATTTTCGACACAGATAACATTGGTCAAGCCTAAGCTAGCGGACCTCTTAGGTTCATGCCTAGGGGTGCAATTTACAGTTTCACCCGCTTGACCTTCCATCCTTGTGCATTGGGTTTGACCATGAGATGCCTGGTGAGGCTTGCTCTTTAAGATCACTTTTGGTAATGTCATTTTATTAACATTTTGTGGCAAATGTATACATTAAAGGGGTTGTCCCATTGGAAGTGCCCCCTCTTGTTCAGCAGCACCCCCAAAGGGGACAGCTGACTGTGCCTTACTTAGTTGAATTGAAGGAACAACCGTGGAGGTAAAGGCTGGAATCTGGGGATTCCTACCTCCTCGCCTTTGCCAGTGAGCTCTCATTTTTGTAGACTTTGGCTGTACAAGTTAAGGGCTCATGCACACGACCGTATTTTGTTTCCTTGTCTGTTCTGTTTTTTTTTTTTTTGTCGATGGATGCGGACCCATTCATTTCAATGGGTCCGCATCAGTATGTCCGTTCCGTAGCCCCGCAAAAAAAATAGAGCATGTCCTATTTTTTTCTAGTTTGCGGACAAGAATAGGCATTATTACAATGGATCCGCAAAAAAAAAAAACGGATGCCATACGGACGTCATCCATTTTTTTTTTTTTTTTTGCGGATCCGCAATTTGCAGACCGCAAAACACATACAGTCGTGTGCATGAGGCCTAAAGCAGAGATTTGAAGTCTTTTTTTTGCCAAGAAGATACATATCCCTTATTGGTGTGGTGTGTGGACAGCCGCTGCATTAAGCTGCCGCAGTTGCTTGCGGTTTAGGTCCATTCAATGGAATTGAGCTTAGCTGAGAGCAGGTCAGAGTCCTCTAAAGTTAAAGGGGTTTGAATCCGGACATACCCCCTGATATGAGCATTAGTGCATTTCACTCCTTTGCCCTGCACTGAATCGCACAGGGCAAAGGCTTTTTATGGAGATCTGGTGACGTACCGGGCTCTCCATGGGGCCTGCTAGGCAGAGGCTTCCGTCCAGCAGTGAGCCCGTTGACATTACCGGTACTAATGGCGGACTTTAGTGCTGCCCTAGCCTGTAAAATGGCTACTAGGGCAGTGCTAAAGCCCGCCCATCAGTGCTGATGACATCACTGGCAAAACTGCTAGGCGGAAGCCTCTGCCTAGCAGTGTGAAAATATAAACAAACAAGCCCTTGCCCTGCGCGATGCAGGGCAAGGGAGAGTATTGGAGCATGAAATGCCCTGATGCTCATGTTAGAGGGGCTGGAGAGCTGAAAATGGGGATATGCCCGGGTTCAGGTCTGAACCCAGACAACCTCTTTAACAACAGAGTCAAAATCCGATGTGTGTACGGGCCCTTAGTGAGAATACCAGAGGTTGGACCCTCACCAATCACTCTGTAATGACCTGACTAATTTGACAGGTCAGATAGATCTGTAAATTTCCTGGCCAACCCTTTATTCTTCCATTACACATAGATTTGCTGTGGCTTTTTTTTACCACTAAAAAAAAGCCATAGAAAACCGCTTGTGGGTTTTACTATACCACATGTGTTTTTTAAAGCCAGTGTGTAGATGGCATTTTCAGTCCTATAGAGGAGTTCAAAAACGCTTGAATAAATGCCACTCCAGACACAGACATAGTAAAGCCACCAAATTGAAAATAATGGCAGCAACCAAAAACTTGTAAGTCTTGCATTTTATATTTCCCATAGACCTTCAGCTAATATCTACAGCTGGTGTTTTTACCACGAATAATACACCAAAAATCACATGTGCAAAAAACGCCACAAAAATGCAAAAGCGCCAAAAAACAAAACAAAACAAAAAAAAAAAAAACAACTTGTGTGAATTCACCCTTAGCATGGCAGTTTTCTGAGCCAAAGCCAGAAATGGGTTGGAAGGGAACGAGAAATTTAAAAGGAAAGACTTCTGCCTCTTGCTGGATCCACCTCCGTCTTTGGCTCAAAAAACTGTTACCCTAAGGCCTGTTTCACACTTGCGTTGTTAATTTCAGTATTGAGATCCGGCAGAGGATCTCAAACGGATCCGTTTTGATTTTTGCACATCAGGATGCATCCGTTCCGTTAGGATGCGGTTGTATGAAATCAAAATTGAAAAAAATTGATCCGTCACGAAAGTCAATAGGTGATGGATCCGTTTTTTTAGGCTCCTAAAAAAAACAAACAGATCCATCACCACTGACTTACATTGTTTTTAGTGACTGAATGCTGCCGGAACGGAGGGAATCCTGATGCATCCTGAACAGATCTCTTTCCATTCAGAATGCAAGGGGGCCAAAACGGAATTTTTTTTTTCCCGGTATTGAGATCCTCTGCCGGATCTCAATACCGGTAAACAACAACGCAAGTCTGAAGCAGGTCTAAGGGTGCTTCAAGGGTGCTTTTTGTGTGTGTGTGTGTGTGTGTGTATTACAGTAAAAATTCCAGCTCCAGATGTTAGTTGAAGGTCTATGGGAAATATGAAATTCAGGACACAGAAGAGTTTTTTTTGTCTTTCTGTCTTCTTTTCAAAACTGCAGCATACCGTAGCTCTTGGTGGTGTTTTAGGCATTTTCACATCACCTGCTCTAAAATGTGTGTGTGTGTGTAGGGACCCTAAAAGGGGTGTTCCCACCTGGGACATTGATAGCATATTGCTAGGAAACAGGAGTGGGTTCCACATCTGGTACCCGCTTCCATGTCCAAAACGGGCCCACTCGAAGTGAAGAGAGAGCAACCGCATATGTGTGGCCACCCTCCATTCACCACTATGGAAGTTCTGATAATAGAGTGTTGTCTCCGTTATTTCTGGCAGTCCTATTGCAGTGAATGGAGAGGCGTCTGTGTGCTCTCGCTCGGCTCTTTTCAGAACTCCCATAGCCATAAATAGAGAAAACACTGCGCATGTGCAGTGTGCTCTTCTTCAATTTGGGGGTCCATTCTGGCACCCGCTCCTGTCCTAACGAAATGCCATCAATGTCCCAGATGGCTCAACCCCTTTAAAGCGGTTGTTCAGGATAAAGGGTCAGCATTCTTCCTAGAAACGGCTCCATGGGTTGTGTCTGGTATTACAATACCACACTGAGCCCATGGGCAAGAGTGGCCTGGTTTCTGAGGGGGTAAAAAAAAAAACCTCTTTGAGACCGTTACCAAAGCCCCTTGTGATGATATTGGTCTGCACTAATGGTTTCCTAACAGACCGCTAAATCACACCCCAAAATTGTAGCCTACAACTATGTCCAGCGAGGAAGAGGAGGGGAGCACGTTATATTATTTCATGCAGCCATCGCTTTTGCTATTACAGTGGAAGGAAGATGAAGTATTTGTAGGTTATCTTCCAGACTGTCCTACAGTATCTGGTAATTGAAAAGGGTCTTGTCAGCCACAAGATTGATTATAAGTCTGCCGTAGATGAAAGCAAAGCATTCAGACTTTCAGATATTGATTACAATTGCTGCTGACTTTGATAAAAATATATAAAATAAAAAAATAAAATAAGCCAGCGGTTGCCTGGTTTGGGCTCATTGAGATTATTTGTTGTACATGCACTTTGTTTGGAGGTGCCGCAGTTACTTCTCGGCTTCATCACAAGGGAAAGGGGAGGAATTGTGTCAAGCACAATAATCCCCAGGAGGAAGCTCATTCATCATTCATATGAACGTAAGCTCGTCTACTGCAAACAAAACAAAATGGAGAATCAGCTAATGGATGATGGGCGGGGGAGGGGCACCGAATAACCCGAAGGCTTCTCCATTTATTAAGCTTTGCACTTTTTTTTATATATATGTGTATCTATCTTTCTATGTGTATTATATGTTTGTATTTGTATTGTGTATTTAATATACATATATGAATATATTTCCATAGACGGGGAGGAGGGGAGATCCCATTGGTTGTTGGCTGCGTTGTTTTGTTCTTTCGTATAAGAGAAAACTTCCTAGAACCAGATGTGATTTACTTTTCTCCGCTTATCCTGCTCGCTTGATGCCAACTTTATCTTCACCTTGTGAGTTCTAAATCCCCTTGTCTAACGACGTCTACAGTAACACATTATTTGGCATATTGTCTACCTCTCTGGATAATGGCCTCCTTCCTAAAAATGCATTAAAAGTAAAGTCATTTTTAACATCTGTCTTCTCTGTGTTTCAAGCGGACGAGCGTCTTTAAGGGTTTTATTTTTTTCTCTGCTGATATTACACCGTGTACTCGGTTTGGACAAATGGCTGCCTCTAGATTGAATTTAAATGTTGGTTTGTGTTTATAATTTTTCTTGCACTTTTCAAGATCTCTTCTTGCCGTCTGTGAATCAGTGCCAAGATTTAAACATCCCCTATCCAGAGCTTTGGGGATCTGATCGTTGGGACCTCCACCGATGGGAGCCTAAGTCCTCCAAGATGTATCGAGCAGAAGTCAAATTGCTTCACCGCCATTCATTTTGCATGGGACTGCCTATGATAGGCAATGGCTGTGTTCAGCTATCTTCTAACAGACCCACAGAGATGAATAGACTTCCTCTCCATTTATATGGGAGGACATGACTCCCATTCTCCTGATTGGTGGGGTCCCAACTGTTGGACCCCCACCCAAAAAAAATAAAAATGATCGCCTATCCTGCAGTTTGGGGTAAGTTTGAATCTTGACACAACCTCTTTAAAACAATCCAACAGTAAGGCCTCTTTCACGCGGGTGTGACGGATTGGCCCCGGATGTGTTCATGGAAACTCGCACCATTTTTGAGTTCAGTTGTTCAGTGTTTTCCGCACAGGTGCAATGCGCTTTGATGCGTTTTTCACGCGCGGAATAAAAAACTGAAGGTTTACAAACAACATTTCCTAGCAACCATCAGTGAAAAACGCATGGCATCCACACTTGCCTCTGGACACAATGCGTTTTTCACTGAAGCCCAATTCACTTCTATGGGGCCAGGGCTGCGTGAAAAACGCAGAATATAGAACATGCTGCGTTTTTCACAGCAGAACTGATGCGTGAAAAAAGAAAAAACGCTCATGTACACAGACCCAATGAAATGAATGGGTCAGGTTTCAGTGCGGGTGCTATGCGTTCACGTCAAGCATTGCACCCGCGTGGAAAACTCGCTCATGTGAAAGGGGCCTATAGCTCATTACAGTGTGTCAGAACTGTCTTCTAATGCAGTGTTTCCCAACCAGTGTGCCTCCAGCTGTTGCAAAACTACAACTCCCAGCATGCCCGCACAGCCTTTGGTTGTGCGGGCATGCTGGGAGTTGTAGTTTTGCAACAGCTGGAGGCACACTGGTTGGGAAACACTGTTCTAATGAGCCATCCAGGAAATGGTCAGGACTGGTTGTTAGCCTCTGAACTATAGTTTCAATTTACTGTCAGCAAGCAGAGATTTTGAAAACTGTTAGAAACTGAAACGCAAAGCAGATTAGATCTCCAGTCTTTTGGGCGAGATGCCTACATCATTCAGGAGGAAACTGAAGGGAGAGTTTCTCAGATGTCCGGCCATTCATCGCCTGATGTGGTGGCCAGTTATAGTAGGAAGACCTCTGCTACCATTGTTACAGGGCCACGATATCAACTTCATGAGTAGAGCTGGCAAAGTTAAGAGGTCGCTGGAGCTCTCAGTACTGGGTAAAGGTGCTTTTTAATACGTTCACCAAACTAATATCCTTTGAAATCCGAGTGCATCCATTATTTTCCGTTCCCATCTGTGGTCCTCATGATCATGCTGGATTCTGCTTCCAGTTCTAGGTACCAATTGCAGGATGCTATTTTATAAGTTTTACTCGTTGCAGTTTCCCATCCCATAGAAAATAAATCCTCTTTGCCCCTTGTAATGAGGTCTCGACAGGCTGGCACCACATGGCATACTTCTGAACCCTCTGCACTTTTAATGTATGTGAGCAGTAGTTATTTTCACATTGTGCCAGATAAGGATTTTGTCGGTTTAATTTAAATTCCGACTTCCAAGTATAGAACAATGTTCTTTGCCACCAGATGTGGGATCCCATCTGGCCGTTCCTCTCCAATATGATTATTTGTTCTGCTCTTCATAGAGCATTGAAGGGCAGGGATAGAAAACCTTCTGGTTCACAGCAATGGAATAAAAGGTTCTTTTCATCCCATTAAGGCCTCATGCACACAAACGTATTTTGGGTCCATCAATGGGGCCGCAAAAGATGCGGACAGCACGCCGTGTGCTGTCCGCGTCCTTTGCTCTGTTCTGTGGCCCCACAAAAAAATATAGCATGTCCTATTCTTGTCCGTTTTGAGGACAAAAATAGGCATTTCTACAATAGGCCGCGTTCCGCGGCCCGTGTGCATGAGGCCTAAGGCTCTGTTTTCCAATCTGTAACTCACCCCAGCAGTTAACAGAACCACAACTCCCAGCATGTCCAAGCTCTGGGTCTGCTGCTAGGCTTTAACGTGTCTTTCTATGCAACCAGATTTCCACGCAGTGCCATAATGATGTACGTATCTTCGTCATTACAGCCCTGGATGTGTAATGACCCATGCTATGTATTTGCATTGCTGTACAATGATGTGTATCCAAGACCAGATGAACCTCCATGGAATCCACTGGGTAACTATGCAGGGTTTTTTGTACCTTTGTTTTTGGGGAGTAATACTGCCACTTTCTAATGCAAGTGCTATATAGTGCCAAAATACCACCGTACAGTGCTGTATTATCATACGGTTCCCATATAATACTGCTACCTAAAGCTTATATAATAGTTTCCAAATGGCAGATGTATTTATTAGGCTCTGCTCTAGTGGGACCCTTTGGCCATAGACAGTAGTGTTTTCCGGGACTACTGTCTGGACCTCTGGATAGGTCATCAGTATCTATTTGTTGGGGGTCTGACACCTGGGACCCCCATTGGTCAGCTGTTTGAAAAGGTAGGGGCGCTCACAGTAGCACCACGCCCTTCACTCTGCTCACCGAGCACAGCGCCGTACGTTGTATAGCCGCTGTGTGTGGTATCGCAGCTCAGCCCTATTCTCTTCAATGGGGCTGATCGGCACTTAGGCCAGTGATGGCGAACCTCATAGAGACCGAGTGCCCAAACTGCAACCCAAAACACACTTATTTATTGCGAAGTGCCAACACGGCAATATACCCTGAACACTACAGTCCGGTATAGTATATCTACCATGTACAATAATAGCCTGCCTACATTCAATGCGCTGCCTTTGCTGATCATAGTGCGCCCTGCGCTGATGAATGGCAGGAAAAGTCTAAGGCATAGACTTTATCCAGGGTGCGGGTGCCACCACTGACCTAGGCCATGTGACCGATGAAAGTGACATCACATGGCCTAGGAAAAACTGGAGAAGCCTCTGCCTTCTGCCGGACCCCCACTGATCAGATACTGGTGACCTATTTACAGAAAACTGGTAAGATGATGTTACGATGAATATATTGGGGAACTGCTATTTATGCAATTCCCTAATATGTTAGGTAACTTCTTGTTATTGAATAAAGGTGCGCTTCGAATGATTTCACTGTATAATTTGCCATGTGGCAAGAATGACGGGCAGCCGGGAGCTGCAGCTGGATCTTCCCCATATTAGCAGTAGGTGCCAGAGGGACGGCTTGCTTGCCTAAGAGTGTGATAATGTAGCCTTGTATTTACACAGTTGTTCCGGTGCTGTATTTACACTGTGAAATTACTGCAGATGCTCCCTGTCCTACATAAACATATACTTTGTAAAGGGAAATTTGCTTAACATGCTGTGTAATCAGGACAGACAGCCCTGGAGACTTCAGGCGCTGGACTCTGGAAAACCCTGATATGAGTTTCTAGTAAAATGCCTTCATTTTGTGCAGGTCTGAATACTTGGCCTTCACTGCCGAGCCTGACAGTAGGTGGAGCGCTTACAGCCTGCGCGGCATTAATTCTTAGGCTAGGTTCACACTACTAAAATCCACCGCACGTTCCACTATGACTGCGGCTGCAGAATCTATAGTAGAAACACCATGAACAGCCTCCCGTTGACCACAATGTATAAAATGCGACCATGTGCATAGCTCTCTGACAGATCGGTCTACTGCTTTACCACTGTTTTGGCTCTCCCAAATATTAAGTGTATGAAACTAGCTTTACAATCCTTTCCCCTAAAATGGAATGAACAGGGCCAGCAGTGTGCCTCCAAGAAACACCGGTACCAGCAGTCCCAAATAAACCGCGCCAGCAAAGTCCCTAATAAGCAATGCTGCCAGCAGACTGTCCCAACAAACAATAGTGTCAGCAAAGTAACCCCATAAACTGCGAGTGGAGTGCCTCCTGACAGTCAATGCCAGTAGTGGGCCTCCAAGAAACACTACTGCCAGCAAAATGCCTCCTCATATGCGGTGCAAGCAAAGTGCCCCCAATAAATAGTACTGCCACCATAGTGCTTCCCCATGACCAGTGCGAACAAGGTGCCCCAGTAATTTATAGTATCTTATAAACCGTGTCAGCAAAGTGCCCCCAATAATTAATAGGGACTCTGTATAAGCAGTGCAGGCAAAGTGCTCCCAATAAATAGTACTGCCACCCTAGTGCTTCCCCATGACCAGTGCGAACAAGGTGCCCCAGTAATTTATAGTGTCTCCTCATAAAGAGTGCCGGCAAAGTGCCCACAATAATTAATAGGGACTCTGTATAAGCAGTGCAGGCAAAGTGCTCCCAATAAATAGTACTGCCACCCTAGTGCTTCCCCATGACCAGTGCGAACAAGGTGCCCCACTAATTTATAGTGTCTCCTCATAAAGAGTGCCGGCAAAGTGCCCACAATAATTAATAGGGACTCTGTATAAGCAGTGCAGGCAAAGTGCTCCTAATAAATAGTACTGCCACCCTAGTGCTTCCCCATGACCAGTGCGAACAAGGTGCCCCAGTAATTTATAGTGTCTCCTCATAAAGAGTGCCGGCAAAGTGCCCACAATAATTAATAGGGACTCTGTATAAGCAGTGCAGGCAAAGTGCTCCCAATAAATAGTACTGCCACCCTAGTGCTTCCCCATGACCAGTGCGAACAAGGTGCCCCACTAATTTATAGTGTCTTATAAACCGTGTCAGCAAAGTGCCCACAATAATTAATAGGGACTCTGTATAAGCAGTGCAGGCAAAGTGCTCCCAATAAATAATACTTTCACCATAGGGTTTTCCCATACCAGTGCCAGCAAAGTGCCCCAGTAATTTATAGTGTCTCCTTATAAACAGTGCTGGCAAAGTGCCCCCAATAATTAATAGTACCTCCTTATAAAGAGTGCCAGCAAAGGGCCCCGAATAATTAACAGGGCCTCCCATGCTGCCCAGTCTAGTACGCCGCTTGGTGCACGAGTTATACCACCATACAATGCTCACAACAAAACTAGTAGGCAATATACATATAACAATGCCATACATAAATAATACTGCAGTATGAGCCATGACAGAGGTTCAAGATGACTCAGCAGGATGGAAGTTGTGAGTGGACTATGGGGTTCAGTTTATTGGCATATATCTGTCGCAGTTTTTGGCGCAAAGTTTATTTGTGCCGCGATCTGCGACTTTTCACCGCTCACACCAGGTTTAAAAAAGTGGGTGTGGGGTGGGGAGGGAAGGGAGATTTAGAAATGTTCTAAATTTGCGCCAACACGGGGCTTAGATTTAGACCGGTAGTGGATGCGCCAAAGTTATGTACACGCCGGTGCCACCGTCAGTGCAGGGGTTATTACGACTGGCATCTAAAACGCCAGTCTTAATAACTTACCCGCTATATCGTTTCAGGGCAGGGATGTAGACAGTAAGAAACTTGGCAATTGCCAAGGCCTCCGTGTACTATGGGAGGCCCCAGAATTATTTAGCTGTGTATTCCTCAAGAAATAAAAGGACCTTCTGGGATTGCGAGATCGATGGCCTATTCTTAGGATAGGCTATCAATATTAGATGTTTGGGGGTCTCATTTTGGGCACCTCTGCTGATCAGCCACCTGACGGGGCTTGGGCACTCAGGCGAGTGATGCATGGTTGTCATTCACCCCAGTAAATGGGAGCAGTGCTGCAGTAACCAGCTCCCCCCACTACACATTGGGTGGAGGTGAATAGTTTAGGTGCCTGTTTCCAGCACCGTAGCTACTGCAGAAGAACTGATTGACAGGGAAGCCAGGAGTTGGACACCTGCCGATCTGATATTGATGACTCATCTTAAGAAGGATAAGCCATCAATATAAAAATCCCGGAAGACCCCATTAAAATGCGATTCCACAGCTCCTTAATGTATGGTGTTTGGAGAGCTGTCTACAATGAAAAGGTTGCAGCCTTGCCCCAGTGCTGTGGCCCCTTCAATCAGCTGATTCGCAGGGTATCAGGAGTCGAACCCCCACCGTTGATGATGATGATGGCTATTAATATTGTAATCCTGAAAAGCCTCTTTAAATTGCTGCATTATGTGGGATGTTCGTAGCAGTATTGTCTTGCCACTGTATGACGGTATTATACAGCTAGTAAAAAAAACTTTCTAAAAATGGCAAGTGGAGGAAGGGAGCTCTACATTGCTCAGTGCTGGGAACCTCGTTTTCTAGAAAATTACACTTTTAGCTCATGCTATGATCCAGCAGATCATGTGGAGATCTGCCACTGCCCCATCTAATGTGCAGCACATTGATTTTCTTATGGTCTGAGATGTCATTAGACTAGACCTAAACTGTCCTCCATTGCTAGAGAAGATCCAGTCTATTTGATTTGATTTCACTTCACTTTAGCCTAAAATGCCTGCATTCTTTTAAATTTACCAACGTTTACCATTTACACCGCATACAAGCAATGCACCCTAGCTGCAAGACCACTGGTGCATATTTGCAGTCTGCTATTTGTCATGACCAAGATTGGTATCATTATTTGGCCTCCCCACTTAATGCTGGATGGATACTTACAAGGAGCACAGCCGTCCTGAGAAAGGGAATGTGGTACTATTAAAAATAGACTAATGGACTGAACAAGTGCTGCATTCTTAACCCCTTTTCCACTCAAGACACCAAGCAATTTGCAGATTTATAAGAAGCCGTCATATCACAATTCACCACAAGGTGGTGACATAATCCAATTGAAATCCCACAAAACTGTTCCCTTTCCATCTATTTACAGGAGTAGATTTCTCTCACTAAGTGCTATGTACAGTATAAAAATGTAATTATTGCAGAAAATACTTTATGCTTGCCCTGCTGACACTGTCGTCAGAACATAGAGTCGAGTCACTTACTCAAATATCATGAACTCTGCCATATACAGAGGGCATTACCAGTGGAATTGTGTATTTAGGATTAGTGTAGTGTTGGCATTAGAACTGGTGGTGTCATTTGAGAATTGCTGAAACGGTGATTGTGCTAAGAGGGATCTAACCTTTATTTAAATGCTGCCAACGCATTGGACCATCTCATCTACATTGACCGTTTTCTCGACTTTATCACCTTTATCTGATTTGTTTGGCCACTTGTTTCTGTTTCCATTGTTGATGACATGAAGTCTACTGTGATCTGCACTGGATATCATTGTATTGAGACCTGATGTTCTGTCCAATGGAAACTCAAAAAAGAGCAAGTTTAATAAATTAGATATGGGGTAGATGGTGACATCACAAGAGGGTTTCAGTCAGGTAAGATTCTGTGACATCGCAAGGGGGTTTCCGTCAGGTAATCTACTGTGACATCACAAGGGGGTTTCAGTCAAGTAAGATTCTGTGACATCACAAGCGGGTTTCAGTCAGGTAAGATTCTGTGACATCACAAGCGGGTTTCAGTCAGGTAAGATTCTGTGACATCACAAGGGGTTTCAGTCAGGTAAGATTCTGTGACATCACAAGTGGGTTTCAGTCAGATGAGCTACACTGACATCATGGGCGTAGCTATAGGGGGTGCAGAGGTAGCAGTCGCTACCGGGCCCAGGGGCCTGAGGGGGCCCAAAGACCCCTGTGCCACATAAGAAGACACACAAAACACTGATGGAAGGGGGGCCCAAGCTGAACTCTTGTACCAGGGCCCATGAGCCATTAGCTACGCTCCTGACTGACATCACAAGGGAGATTTTGTCAGGGGTGCACTTAGCCTTCCTAAGGTGAAAACTGAAATGGCACCCCTTCTCCATTCAAATCCTCAGTCCAAACCCTACCCTCCAGCCCTACTGCTAAAGGCATAGTTGGATAAACATTACATCCAGCACTAAATACTTCTCGGCAATGATGTCTCCTCTGATGTAGACATTCTCTTTTCTTATCTCCATGTGGACCAGGCCGCCATGATGAAATATTTCAGCCACTTCTTTTCTATGCAGAGTTTACCATACAGGCATTTTAGGTTCCTCAGTTTCCCATCATTGTCACCATCCTTGTTCCCCAACAGTGTTATCCTGCTATCAGCCCAAATACTGTGTCCATTGTAATCCTTAATGCCCCCATATAATATACTTCAGAAATAATAGTGCCATACATATAGACCCCCCTATAATAATAATGCTCCTCGAATTCCAACCAATACTAAAAATTCTCTCCCAAATGGCCCTCATTAGTAGTAGTGACCCCATGTGATAATGCTCCCCAGGAGTGCCTAAGTAGTACTAATACCCTATTATTTCCCTGATGAAGCCGCACATGCGACGAAACATGTCGGGAGGGTTAGTAACTGCTGCCTGCTGGCTTTTAAACAGGGACCGAATTGGAAGCATACAATGGTATGAATGAATGTGTGGTTGGTAAGCGCTAAACAGCGTGTATCTGCGTGGCTGAGAAAGTTGGTGTGATATGGCTCATAGTAAAGAGGGGTGAGCAGTGGGCGCCCCCTTTACGATAAAATAGGGAAACCATTCCCTGGTAATTTTGTAGGTATCTATTTCCTCTCTCATGAGCCATAGTGTGACAAAGCATGTGTGCACAAACATAGGAATTACCAAATGACCATAAAGGGACACGCAATACAATTTTATAAACTTTATTAGTTGATAAAAAGACCAACAATACACATAATGTCAATATTAAAAAATATATATATGGCGGTAATACAAATGGTAGCCAAGACATATGACTCCCCTCCCATGATACGCCCCTTGAGAAAGCGGAGCGAAACGTACGTCGGGGTAGGCTCTCCTCTCTGCTTAGAAGCCCGTGTCCTCCTTTCCAAGTGTCCCTCAGGTATATTGTGATGGAGCGTATGTGTCTTGTTGCTGTATTGGGTGTGTGCTGCTGCCCATCAGGCTAGCTCAGTTAGGCACTGTTCCAATTTATATATGTTCTGTATTGAGGGTGTGTTGGTTTATGTCAGCACTGTGTAAATTTTTTTTTTACCCTATATAGGAGTGATAATCGGGGTCTTCTATGCATGGTAGGGCAGTCATATGTCTTGGCTACCATTTGCATTACCGCCATATATATATTTTTTAATATTGACATTATGTGTATTGTTGGTCTTTTTATCAACTAATAAAGTTTATGAAATTGTATTGCGTGTCCCTTTATGGTCATTTGGTGATATATTGCATAGTCACGCATTCTATTCCGATTGAGTTGCGTTGGCATTTTTAAACATAGGAATTAGTCAAGTGGTTCCAGCGCCATAATATAAGTGCAATAGGAGCAAATAGAAATCTGCCCTATTATGCAATCACATTGTTGCAACACTGATTTACAATCAGAATCTGACTGCCAAGAAGCTTCAAAGAGTGAGCAATTGGCTACACATTCCAGTGTTGCAACAAAGTTGTAGGTTGCCATCAAGCACAATGTTGAGCAACGAATGCGCTGGATTCCTGATAGGAATGTAGAAAAACATATGCATTAACCTATGGCAGATGCACACATTATAACACAGCAAAATGAACTGCAGCCATAAGCAGTACCTCCAAGTAAAAGAGGATTACACACATTCCGTATTGAGTGGAATATCTGATTTCCTTCCCTGATAATTTTAATGGGACTGGGTGTATAAATAAATGTATCAGCTTTTATAAAAATATAATAAAGGTTATGTTTTAATATCTATATTGTAACCCCTATGAGGATTTAGTAGGTCTATGTGACCTTTTTGTAAATAAATCCATAATAATGTCCCCACAATACCCCCAGTAATAATTAGAATGCCCCCTTGTAATGCCCTCAGTATTTCAGCATTTATAATATCCCCTGCAGTACCCCCTGTAGTTATAGTGCCCCCAGTATTTATAATGCCCTCCAGTATTGCCACCAGAATGTATAATGCCCCAAGTATTAATAATTTCCCAGTAGTGCCCCCAGTATTTATAAAGGCCTCTATAGTGCACGCAGTATTTATAATGCCCTAGGAGCGCCACTGGTATTTATAATAGCCTCTGTAGTGCACCCAGTAGTTATAATGACCCCAGCTGTGCCATCAGTTTCTATTTGTAATGGCTGCCCTTGTGGAGCCCCCAGTTTGTTTAATGCCCCCAGTAGTGCCCCAGTATTTATAATAGCTCCTGTAGTGCAACTGGTATTTATAATGCTCCCAGTAGTGCCACGAGTATTGATAATAACCCCTGTAGTGCCACCATTATGTGTAATGTCCCATTAGTGTCCCTAGTATTTATAATGGCCCCTGTAGTGCACCCAATGTTTATAATGTAACCCAGTTGTGCCACCAGTATGCATAATGCCCCCAGTATTTATAATGGTTGCCCATGTAGAGCCCAGAGTATGTGTAATGTCCCCAGTATTTATAATAACCCACTGTAGTTCCCCCAGTAATCATAATGGCCCCTGTAATTCACTCAATGTTCATAATGCCCCCTTTAGACCCTCCAGTATGTTTAATGCCTTCAGCAGTGCCCCCGGTATTTAGCACAGTCTACTCTGTAGTGGCCCCCAGAATTTAGCATGGCTCTCCTCTGTAGTGCCCCCATTGTTTAGCATGACCCCCTCTTGTGTCAACACTATTTAGCATGCCCCTCCTCTTTAGTGTCCCTAATATTTGGCATGGCCCACTTCTTTAGTGTCCCCAGTATTTAGCATAGCCCCCCTCTTTAGTGCCCCCCAGTGTTTAGCAAGTGTCCCCAGTATTTAGAATTGCCTCCCTCTTTAGCATCCTCCGTATTTAGTGTGGCATCCTCTTTAATGTCCATAGTATTTGGCATGGCACCTCTCTTTAGTGTCCCCAGTAATTATCATGGCCTCCCTCTTTAGTGCACCCAGTATATAGCATTACTCCTCTCTTTAGTTTACCCAGTATTTATCATGGCCCCCCACTTTCGTGTTCCCAGTAGTGTTGCGAAAGGAAAAAAAAAAACAAAATACTAATTTGACTCCAGCTTCATGTTTCCGCGTGAGCTGCAGGCCTTTGTCCTGGCACCCACATGTGGACTTGATAATGTCTTTTCGCAGCCTAGGATGTGGATCATAGGGGTTGTAATGATGTTATCACAACCACCTGTGGCGGTATACGGCCTCATAGTCTCAGTCCTAGTCAGGGGCGGACTAGTAACTTAAAGAGGCCCTGAATTTTTTTTGACAGAAGGTGGGGCAAAACAAGTAGGTGGGGTCAGAAATACCATCTGCAGTGCAGGCCACAGAAACTCATCCAGCCTGAGGCCTTAGGTGGTGCCTGCATCCCTGTGTCACCTGTACACTGCCTCACAGGCTTCAAGCCTAGTGACCTATTTTCTGTGAGGGTGAACGGCAGGGTAGGAAGCCATAGGCTCCCGTGCCTGTCACAGTATTAAACTGGGTCACTGTCTTGATAATGGAGATACGGTTGAATTGAGAAGGGAACCTGTGGTGCCCAGCCAGGTACATAAGTACCTGATGCTCCCATAGTTAATTAATGCTGGGAGTGTCATATCGTTACATACCTGGCTACTTGAGGAGGGCCCACCGGAAACTTTCCCTGTATGGTCTATGACCACTCTGCACCTAGGCCTAGTGGCCTGAGGCCTATGAGTGTGAATTGCAGGGACAGGGACAGCCATTGGCTTCTGTTCCCTGCCATCAACTGCTGCCCCCTCAGAGGTAAGCCGACCGCCGCCTGAGGTGAGGTGCTTATCTAGCCACATGGCAGATAACAGCCCTATTTTCAGTCATGTAAGCTGCTGTGACATAACAAGTGGGTTTCAGTCAGGCAAGCTTTTGTGACATCACAAATGGGTTTTAATCAGGTAAGCTGCTGCGATATTAAACGCATTTTGACCCCCCTATAGCGAGTGGTCTCATCAGGGGACTGCAAGAAATTGGGGGTGATTAAACTGTACCCGTTCGAAAGGGCTTTGAGGTTTAACAAGTGTGCTGCTGTAGTAAGCCGTTTATCATCCGTGATATCAGCAGCACAATTCTAAAACATGGACTTGCCACAGTGGTGCTTATTAGTTCTAGCAGCCTCCCAAGTAGGTTTCAGTCAGGCAAGCTGCTGTGAGTTCTCAAGTGCATTACCATCAGGTAAGCCTTTAAGACATCCCAAGTGGTTTCACTCAGTTAAGCTTCTGTGACATCACGATTGGGTTTCAGTCAGGTAAGGCTAGTTTCACACTAGCGTTCGGCAGATCTTGCAGCTGTGTTGGCATATTAGAACCAGAGAGACCCAGCAGGCTGTTCCCTGCCGAAACAGCCTGCCAGATCTCCCAAACACGTGTGGCACTAGCCTAAGCTGCTCTGACATCACAAGTGGATTTCCATCAGACAAGCTTTTGTGACATCACAAGTAGGTTTCAGTCAGGTAACATACTGTGACATCACAAGTGCGTTAAAATTAGGTGAACTGCTATGACATCACAAGAGGGTTCCATTCAGGTAATTTGCTTTGACATCACAAGGAGGTTTAGATCAGGTAAGCTTTTGTGACATCACAAGTGGGTTTCTGACAGGTACTCTCTTGTGGCATCATGAGTAGATTTCAGTCAGGTAAGCTTTTGTGACAACACTAGCGCATTTCCATCAGGTAAGTGTTTGTAACAACACAAGTGGGTTTCAATTAGTTAAGCTGCTGTAACATCGCACAATCGTGGATTTTAGTCAGGTCAGCTGATTAATTTCCATCAGGTAAGCTTGTATGACATCAAAAATGGTTTCAGTCAGGTAAGCTTCTGTGATATCACAATAGGGTTTCAATCAGGTAAGTTGCTCTAAAGAGAAAGATATAGGGGTGCTCCATAGTGCACCTCAGGTGATGAATCTTCTGCTTTCATAACAACAGCTTCTTTCCAGGTTCTGTTGGGCAAGGTCGGGCACAAACACCGGAAAAAGGCATATATCTCCAAAGTCAAAGGAGAACCAGCCTGCTGCACTTTCCTGCTGGACAATCACTGGACTGCCTGAATCACATTGAGAGACCGATCCAAATAAAAAGAGAGTATAGGGCGCTTTCTCTAAGCTGCTGTGACATCACAAGTGGGTTTCAGTCAGGTAAGCTCCTGTGACATCACAAGGGATTTTCAGTCAGGTAATCTACTGTGACATCACAAGACAGTTCAGTTAGGTAACCTGCTGTGACAATGCAAGTAGGTTTCAGTCAGTTAACAGTTTGTGACATCACAAGTGGGTTTAAATGAGGTGAACTGCTATGACATCACAAAAGGGTTACATCCAGGTAAGCTGCTTTGACATCAGTTTAAGTCAGGTAAGCTACTGTGAAATCACAAGGGAGTTTCAGTTAGGTAACCTCCTGTGGCATCACAAGTGGGTTTCAGTCAAGTAAGCTGCTGTGACATCACAAGTGGGTTTCAGTCAGGTAAGCTGCTGTGACATCACTAGTAGGTTTAAGTCAGGTAAGATGCTGTGGCATCACTAGTAGGTTTCAGTCAGGTAATCTACTGTGACAGCTGATTTCCATCGGGTAAGCTTTTATCACATTAAAAGTGGGTTTCAGTCAGGTTAGAGTTGTTCACAAATGTCTCTGTTATATGTAACAGTGGTCAGGGGCGTAGCTAGAGCTGACTGGGCCCCACAGCAAATTTTTTACGCCCCCCCTTCCCTCACTCAAAATAAAACCTTTGAAAAAACCAATTTGTCTTTGTATCACCTGGTTAGGGAGGGCATTCTTTGACATGAGGCAGGGGCCAAGGCACATACCAGCCAAATTTGAATGAAAGAAGAAGTGGTGTGCCTAAGGTGTTTGGCACCTGGGGCGGATATTTTCCCTACTTTAAAACATTTTGCCCCTCAGAGTTGTTATGCCTTTGTTTCACCCCCTCACAGTAGTTATGCCCACATTGTGCCCCTCACAGTAGTAATGCCCTCTCTGTTCCCCCTTCACAGTAGTAATGCCCTCTCTGTGTCCCCTTCACAGTAGTAATGCCCTCTCTGTGTCTCCTTCACAGTAGTAATGCCCTCTCTGTGTCCCCTTCACAGTAGTAATGCCCTCTCTGTGTCCGCTTTACAGTAGTAATGCCCTCTCTGTTCCCCCTTCACAGTAGTATTGCCCTCTCTGTGCCCCCTTCACAGTAGTAATGGTCTCTCTGTGCCCCCTTCACAGTAGTAATGGCCTCTCTGTGCCCCCTTCACACCTTCACAGTAGTAATGGCCTCTCTGTGCCCCTTCACAGTAGTAATGGCCTCTCTGTGCCCCCTTCACAGTAGTAATGGCCTATATGTGCCATCTCAGTGTTAATACAATAAAAAACAGTAACTAGTCACCTTGTCCCATTCCTGAAGATCAGGTCTCCTCCAGCACTCCAGGGACAGATCGTGCTGCAGCACTGTGTGGGAGGAGTGCACAGACTAATTCCCGGGCTCCTCCTACACAGTCCGGCAGCGCAATCTGTGACTGTAGGGCTGAATGGTGAAGCAGAGAGCAGACGGCTCCTGGAAGAGGGAAGGAGCGAGGAGAGCTGAGTGGTCAGAAAGTAAAAGGTCTGCAGCTCCCCGTTTCTAGCAATGAGCACTTCCATCTTCTCCTCTGGTGTCTTTTGGAGGCTGAAGGACCTGTGATCATGTGACATGGAGATAGATCATCAGTATAAAAAAAAACTGACAACCTTTATAACATTGTTTAGCAACCATCTTTCCTGGACTTCAGGTATACAGAGATATGGGAGTGGAGGCGGAATTACAATGCAGCCTGGCAGCATAACTAGGGGAACCCAGAGGACAACCCCTGCACAAGCTATGGGTACCAGCAGATGAGTAAATTGAAGCTCCTGGGCCCCAAAGGAAAATCCGTAACAGAACCAGCAAATGTCATTTGCTTTTTATGGTTCTGTTGTCCTTTGTTTTAAAAGGATTTTGATGGTTATTGCTAACATTCCTCTCCCACCAATTCTGAAAATTACGGTGTCTTAGCACTCATTTAGCTATAACCCTGTGCAATATTTCCCTGCATACCAGTGCGCCGACCACCCTGTTAGCAGGGAACTGCAGCACATCTTTATACAAGTATGGGCCTATGCTTCAGTTCCCTGCACAGCCAGGGGAAAGGAGATGAAGCATTATACGAGCACTGTGGCCCCTTCATTCTCAGGATCAGTGGGGGGGTCCCAAGGGTTGGACCTCCACTGATTATAAAATGATGGCATACCCTATAGAATACCATATTAAAGAGGATCTGTTGGGTCCCTAGGTCAAGATACGACTGCAACCTCAGGAATCCCTACAGTCCTGAACACCAGTTAAAAGTTCTTCCTATACTAGCTTAGACACCAAACATCAGGGCAATTTACAAGCAAGTATGAAGATAGGGGATAAGATTATTGGTGTGGGTCTGACCTCTGTGATTCGAGAACAGGGGTCCTGATTCCGCCAAATGAATGGGGCAGGCATTCCCATTGCCACTGCTTTATTTATTTTCTATGAGACTGCTGGAAATAGCTGAATATGATGCATCATTATTTCCAGCAGAATGGAGAGGCAGTGTTCATGCTCGACCACTGCTCCAGTTATTCAGAGGACTGGAACCTCTGTTCTAGGAATCAATGGGGGTCCCAGAAGTCAGAGAGCCCACCAAACAGGTGCTTATTTCCTATTCTGTGTATAGGAGATATATTTTCATCTTCGTATAAACCCTTTAACTCTTAGACTCTAAAAGCACATTGAATAGTTCTGATGCCTGGCACCCGGACGCTGCAGCTTCACTAAACTTCACCTGATGACTGATGACAGCGCTGCCGGGCAGCAGCCTCTCTTCCCAGTTGTTCCTCAGCTTGTTCTATGTCATAACACTTTATCTGTGGTTGTAAAAGAAGATTGATGAAGCTCAGGACGAGTCAATAATCTCAATGTGTACAGTGATTTCTTTATGGAGAGAGTTTTATCTATCCTGGACAATCAACTGGATTGAGGAACCATAACAACAGACTTGACATGATGCCCACCAATGTTGACCTGTGTATGTCTTCCTGGAGACATGGTCGACATGAGGTTTCCACCTATCAGATAAAGCAGTGTTCCACAACCTGAGAGCTACAGCATGCCATAACAGCTAGTTTTATGATAGCTCAAGAGCCCTATGTTGGGGAACACTGAGGTAAGAAATTCAGTATCTATTGGATATTGATGAATTAATTGATACTAATGAATCGATTTGTCTCATCAGTGGGACTTCTTCACCTGTGAAGGGGCTGTCTCTGCAAGTGAAGAAACACCCACTGGCTGCAAGATCGACAGAGCCATACTTAACTCGGCTCTGACAATTTCCTGCCTGCACTGCTGCTCCAATTAGCAGAGCAAGAGTGCAGTGACTGGGTTTGGGATGGCCCCAAGGCTACGCTGGGTCCGATGGAGACCGTCGAGGTGTCTCCATGTGTTGCTGCACTCCGGAAGGGATGGTAAGGCAATGGGAATTAAGTCCAGAGAGAATGGAAGAATTAAAGTGCAAAACAATACAGGGAAGGCACTGGGCTGGCTTCTCCAGTCTCCTCCCTGACAGTAGAAGGGTTCATTGCTGAGGAAAGGCCTGAGCTAGCTTTCCCTCTGTTACGGTATAACCCGGGATAGTGAGGGTTAATACCGTTCGGGCGATTCCCCTGGCGAATTGCACAGCGACCCACAAACACTGGAATCCACCGAACTGGAACCATACGAAATCCTCCTTTCCTGGAACAGGCAAGAGAACATTCCCAAGTAGCAATTCCCCCAAGTACGAGACGAGGCTCCGTATTGATGGTTAAACAGGAATCCGCTTTATTGAGGGCTACCTGCCCGGTATTTATGCAGGTCTCCCACCTGGTGGACACTCCCCTAGTGGACCAGAAGGAAGACTGAGACACAGGGGATACAGCAGCCAATCACACAATGGGACAATAGAAACACACCCAGCATATTCCTCCCCTCTGCCTGTGATACAATTACCCTACACGGGTTAATGTAATCATCACAGGCAGGAGAATACACAATGTCTTTTGTCCTGGAGACAACCGAGGAGTAATTCAATTATCTCTCAGGACAAAGGGAAATCGCCAATACACACATGGAGACAATGGGACAGATATCACTATTCAATATACAATGTCCCACCCTTTACAGTACACATAGACATTTAACATATCCCAAAATGGCACGAATTAGACCAGGGGTTCAAAAGTTTAGCATGGGCTGATGAGAGGGCCCATAATCCTGGGGCAAGAGGCTGGCAAACAGGCCCCTCCAAAACCCAGTGGCGAGGTTGTTTAGCCACACCCTCTATCTCTCAAAAGGCTGGTTCCCTGGCCAAAGGGCTGGAGGCCCACAGTCTGTGGGTCAGTAGTCCAGCTGGCTCCTTGGTCAGAGGTCTGGTGACCCATGGTCTGTGGCTCAGCATCCCGATCTCAGCATCTTCTTCTGGTCACCCATGCAGACTGGCATGAGTCTCTTCCTCTAAGCACTGATCTCTATTTGTAGAACACTAGGGGCTTTGACTGCTCTCCTTATATACAGTTTCTAGCTAAACTAGAACCTTATTAAGGGAGGGGTGAAGTGAAGAAACACAACCTAAACAAATTCAATGTTACAATTCTGGTCTCTCATAGACAGCAGTTTTTCCATATGAAAACAGCAGTTTTTCCATATGAAAACAAGTCTTCAGACAAAATAACATAGCTAAACCAGACATTCAAAAGTTCAGTCTCTCTGGTTTTGGTGGTAAACAAGTCTGGCTTTTTCTCTCCAAATATACTCTTCTGGTAACTGTGGAAAATTACTAGATTCTCTTTATTAGCTAGAAAGTCCCAAAAGTCTCTTAGTATTCATTAACCCTTTCCACAGTGCTGTGCAAATGAAAAGGATATATATCACAACAAATATATAAAATGCAGTTACACAGTATTAAACAGTATAAATCAGTGCAAGGTAAACCCTTAAAGTGAAATAAAGTAAGGAGTTGATGACTTTGCATATGGGAAACAGGGGCAAATGTCCATACTTAAAAGTATCCCTTCTCCAGGGCACTACAAGGGCAGAAGCTCTGCTTCAGCTTCACAGCAGTGGCACAGGCAGGAAATTGTTAGGGCTGGGCTAAATGCCTGGCTCTGTCAATCTAGTGGTAGGTGGGTGCTTCTTAACCTGCAGAGACAGCTCTCAACAGGTGAAGAAGTCCCGCTGATGAGACAAATCAATTTGCTAGAATCAATTTGAATCCCTAATTTGAATCATCTCTAATCTGTATCTCAAATTGCAGGACTTTTCTAGCCCTGCCCCCATTCCACCAGGGAATGCCTCCAAATGGAGAAATGTCTTTTTCCATTCAAATTTCTAGTTCACAGGACTTTTGGAAAGTATGCCTTACCTGAGAAGACAGAACAATATGATTATAAAAGTTGTCCCACGGACATTTTATAAGATCCTCAACATTTGAATTGTTGCACTTATCCTCATAAGAACTTTTGTTAATCATTTGAGCAAGAAAAATAAGCAGGTCCAATAGATATTCAGACCATTAGAATGCAAAGAGGTATTTCCCAGAGAAAGAGAACTATCTTGTTAGTGCCACCTTTAAGAACTTGATCCCAATTAGCCTATATCCAACCTTTAACAAGCCTTTGAGCTCAACAAGGGAAAATAGCCAAGCCATATATCTCAGAGAGCTGTTTCAGGGTGTCTGCCTCTCATCAGTACACAGAAGGATTCTGACTGGCTGAGTGATTGCCTTAAATGCAGTTTAGGGGAGGTATGTACTGGCTATTCTTAAGAAGGGCAGCTGATAGGAGTTGGAGAGTGCACAGATGCACCTACTCCCTGTTGCTTCAAGGAGGGGAGCTAGCGTGTTAACTACCACTGAAGAACCATTTCAATTTGTTGCTTCTTGGCCCCAGTGTTGCAGGTTCACATCACTTTAGCGTCTGTGTCACCCCACTTCTGTAGGATACCATGCGTTCTATGGAGATAAGACTGTCTGTATGATCCACGTGCTCTGCTGGTACCACACTTCCCCAGGACCACTGTACCCGCCCTACCTGGTCCAAGTTTCTGAAAGCAGGATCCAGCCCAGCATTCTGGTGCAGATGCAAGCAATTGTGCATGGAGGGTAGGAGGCCTACTTGCTGGCTTCGCTATTCCATTCACCCATTCACTACAGTGCTAATTCATTGGATTATCAGGTCTGTCCAAGTGCAAACCAAAGTTGCAGTCTCTTTGAAAATCAGTATGGCAGCTCCCATGAAAGCATGCATATACAAAACACTGCATGTGTCACAGTGGAGTCCCTCAGCATCCAGGGAGGATTACATCGTAAAGGGCCCCGGCTATTCATCTCCCTAGAGGCAGCCATGATAGCTTCATTTACTGTTCAGTCATGCAACCGTGCACATAAGCAAGTGAGGGTACCTTTGTGTGTACCGGTATAAAATATGCCAGTCAAAAAGTGGCATAAGGAAAAGAGTTTAATGTTTAGCAAGCACCAAATTTATCACACAGGATATGCCATTGTGATAATTTGGTGAAGTTTCTGCCTGTCTTGCCTGGTCTAAATTTAGAAAAGTATCAGAATTGTTTTCTCTGGTGGGCCAAAAGAAGCCCACTCTGACATTGCCCTCTACTAGCAGAGTGACCTTTTGGGGAATTTTTACAGGACTTTAAATTACATAGGCAATCTATTTGATTGAAATAGTGAGGTTATTACAATGTAGGTGAAAGTCTTGTGAAGAGAAGGCAGGAAAGCTAGACATTGAATTTTGGAGATGGCGGAGAATAGTTCTGAGCGAAGCAAGCTTCAGATCCTAGATCCAAAGTTGCTTCGCTCAAAACTTTGTTTAATACTGTACAGAGATTCATCTACGTACGGGATTAAAATGCACGGCCTCCGACGAGGCAAAGTCAGCTATTTCCGAAGTCTCACTAGACTTCAGCGAATAACTTCTGTATTTGATTTTTCAAATGAAAAAACATTTTAAAACTTGGATCTGAACTTGGCTGGAACCTCGGAACTGAAGCAGAGTTCAGATCCAAGCTTTAAAATTGTTTTTCAGTTTAAAAACCAAATACCGAAGTCTCGATGACTGACCTTCCAACCTAGGACTGTACCCCGCAGTTGGGCACTGCAGAGAAATATTGAGGAATTGCACACCTTATTTGCTAGTGAGTATAAAGAGTGAGACTCAGGGTAGATTAACATCTTAATAGTCCCCTCCTGTATACAGCCTCTTGGGAAAAGCCTAGTCTGTGAAATACTTCAGGACTGTACCTGACTGGTACCTCGGAAAAGTTTGGATCCAAGTTATAAAATAGTTTTTCAGTTTAAAAATTGAATACCAAAGTTATTCACCTAAGTGTCACGAGACTTTGGGAATAACTGACTTCGCCTCGTCGGAGCCCATACGGAGGCCCGACGGATCTCTGTACAGCATTAAACCAAAGTTTTGAGTGAAGGGTTCAGAGCTTGCTTTTTTCATCCCTAGTTGAGAACCATCAAGGCTGTTCTTGGACTGAGTTAGTAAAGATAACATGCACGGCTTTAGACTTACCGTCCATGGTTTAGGTCAGGGATGCTCAACCTGTGGCCCTCCAGATGTTGTAAAACTACAACTCCCACCATGCCCTGCTGTAGGCTGATAGCTGTAAGCTGTCCAGGCAACAGCTGGAGGGCCGCAGGTTGAGCATCCCTGGTTTAGGTTATTTGCTTGCCGCCCAGCCACAATACTAGCCTATGTGCAGTCCCACGGTCCTGGCCACTAGAGAGGCTGGTTCTTTTTCCTATAGTGTTCAAGCAGCAACCACCATTGATGAATTGCAGGGTGGTCGTAACCATGGATATAAGCAGTGTATAATGTGATGGAAAAATGAATCCAGCCAGCCAAAGAAGCAATCTGGACAATCACAATACATTAGTAAGTGCCTTGTATTAACTCTGTCTACATGATAAATGCTATTTGCTGAAGTAAGACAATCCCTTTAAGCATCAGTGTAACTATAGCTATAGCAGATAGCATGGGGTCCAGAGGCTGAAAGAGTCCAGGTTAAAAACAAGGTACTGAATCTCTGGTATCTGACATTTTATGTCAGCTCTCATCCATATCCTTAGTCCATGTTGTTATTGAATAACTAGAGTTCGGGTTACTGTCAGCCAGGTGGCGCGGCCCATTCTTGACTTTGTTGTGGTGCCCTCTAGTTACTCTCCTACCCTTGCAGGAGTTGTAGGGTGATATGGTTAAAAGGGTTGAATGAGATAAAAAAAACATTGCAGCCATCTTTCTAAGTCGCATGCTAGTGAATACTGCAACAGCCTTTATACAAGCGTGGCACTGTTTCTATAAGGAGGCAGCCATGTTTTTCTAATCTCACACAACCTCTTTCATTCCAATTGCATCTAACAAGAATCCTCACAATCAGCATAATAATGACATCGCAGGTTTTATTTTTGCAGAATTGTAAAGTATAACCCAGCCTTACTTATTCACTCCACTGTACCCGATTGCACGCATCATTTTGAGTGTACTGTCTTTTTAAGAGGAAGATGTGGCGCCTGCAGAGTGCCGGATAGTGTAAGCATGTCGACACTGCAGTGTAAGTACATTCTGTGCACACAACCCCCTCCAGGCATTAGGTGGGATCAATAAAGGACCATTAATTAGTTATGGGATGTTGGGAAGGAAAGCGCTTGGCTGTTACATACGAGCCGCATAGTCTTTTTTGCTGATCTATCTTTATATATCTTTCGAGCGATTTATCTTTCCTCTGTATTGGTTATTTAATCTTTCAATGTACCTTCTGTTCAGTCCTGTGTCTATATTCTCTCAAGATTCATGCCAATATTATCCTTTGAATGCTGCTTGCAAATGCATTGCAGTAAATGTCACGCCTAATCTATTGCTGGGACCCACAGGAATAACTGCAGGCTACAGAGGCAAAAATGCACCAGAACCATGATGGGTTGAGAACAGGGTTTCCAACCGTCCAGAAATTCCTGGACAGTCCGTAAAAATAGGGTGCTTTTTTTTAATAATGCTCCGTGCCTCTCTGTGACCTTTTATACTACAAAATCAAAGTGAGATAAAGTTGTCACCGTGATATTGTTGCAAAAGGTTCACAGAGAGGCACGAAGCATTATCAATCATGTTAATGCTCCGTGTTTCTGCTGTCCGTGACGGAGCTTGGCTCTCTTTCACGCAGCGGATTACCTGCACAGCATTCGAACGCGCTGTAAAACGCTCAACAGGAGAAAACTCATGTTTCCCTATGGGCATGGTTCTCACCTGAGCATTTTACAGCGCGTTTGAACACGCTGTAAAACGCCCTACACTCAAAGAAGTTCTTGAGCTTCTTTGGGGCGTTTTGTCGCGCGTTTGCACCCATA
Organism: Bufotes viridis; assembly: GCA_033119425.1. Taxonomy (NCBI): domain Eukaryota; kingdom Metazoa; phylum Chordata; class Amphibia; order Anura; family Bufonidae; genus Bufotes; species Bufotes viridis. The sequence goes on from CM065590.1 coordinate 471,587,678, forward strand.
GACTTCAATGGTAACGCGCGTTTAACACGCGTTAAAGTGTAGATATGCCTTTTTCAATTGGTCTCCAGAGTCACGAACACGCATATGACGCGCATTTCCTATTTGAAAAAACGCGCTGTTATACGCGCGACAAAAACATGCGTAAAACGCGCGTCTCAGAAACGCTCAGGTGTGAGCCCAGGGTAATTCCTCTGCTAGATTTATATCAAGCTGACAGCTCAAGGGGAGTGTATTTTCTGCTGCAGCTAAGGGGCGTGCCTCAGATCTCTCTATCACAGCTCAGGAGGAAGTTGAAGGATGAAACTGAGCATGTGCGGTGACTCAATGAGCAGGTCAAAGAAATTAGAGGTGGCGCTATACAGATACATTTTATTGAAAAACTTTATTTACATACAATTACAAAAGTATTCCGATCCAGGTGTTGGTTTGAAAACTGTGGAATATTTTTTGTGGGACAACGCCTTTAACATCCCTTATAGGAGGACTATATTTTCCTTAGACCTCATGCACACATGTCCGCAAACAACGGATCTGCAAAATACAGATACTATCCGTGTGTATTCCGTATTTTTTTCACTCCCATCAATAGAAAGGGCTAATCTCATCGGCAACACAGACAAGAATAGGACATGTTCTATCATTTGCAGAACAGCCACATGGATCTGCAAAAAATACAGATGTGTGCATAGCCACATAGAAATAAATGGGTCAGTGTGCTAGCTGAAAAATGCAAATAGTACACGGATGAAAAATACAGTCGTCTGCATGAGGCCTTACTTTCTCATGTTATATAGAATGTGAAGAAGGTAAGCATCGGTGCCAACCTGAGGAACATTGGGGCTGGTGTGGTAAGGCGCTGGGTGGACAGAATGGCAATAGTAATCAGTGGGAGCTCTTACGCCGGTGCTCACATAGGGGCCGTCTGCACAGTGAAGGGAAGGATGCACCCTTCATTACCTCGGGGCAGCCCTAGATGAGAGGGGTCTCCTGCCTGATGGTGGTTGGGGTGTCATTGGTGTTGGAAGATTATGGGGTGGGAGACAGAGATCCAGGCACGACAGTACACAGCAATGACTACGCCGACTTGGTGAAACAAGTAACCAGTTCTTTACTGAAAACTTTGGCAGTATATATACATGTACTGTTAGCAGTAGGCACAGTTTTTGTTAACGGTTCCCAGAAACTTCCAGCGAATTCCACATGATACATCCAAATTCACTCTTTAGATGTATTGCTATGTTCCAATCTAATCCAGTCTCTGGTGGTGCAATATCCTCCATAATGCCCACTAAGGGGTGTAGTCATTTAACAGACTCAACTTCTGTTTCTCTCTCTTATGTAACAAAAGACCAGAGGGTTTTTCTTTTGGTTAAACTTCAGTAAAGTCCATAAGCCAGTGTACGTGCATTACCTTCACAGACAGACGTTCTTCACAGCCAGTATTTTATTTATTTTAGGCACCTATATAGCACTGCTTTACTCCGCAGCGCTTTACAGACATTACCATCACACTGTCCCCAATGGGGCTCACAATCTAAGTTCCCTATCAGTATGTCTTTGGAGTGTGGGAGGAAACCGGAGAACCCGGAGGAAACCCAGGCAAACACAGGGGGAAACCCGTGCAGATGTTGTCCCTGGTCAGATTCAAACCTAAGACCCCAGCGCTTCAAAGCACCAGTTCGAGTAATGGTACAGCTACCGGGGCCTGGGTGCATCTGCTCACTTCACACAATATGTCCCTGTATGCCCTTACTACTTGTATTTGCTGTTGGTTCTCCAGCTACCGAGCCAGTTAATTGGTGGAAGTTAACCAGGTTCCGTTTTACTGCAAAAACAACACCAAAAACCACATCCAAAAACCTCCACTGAAAAACAAAAAAGTGCAGAAAACCACCCACAAAATGTGTGTTTTCAGCCCAGATAAAGTGAATTTTGACTTTGTTGATTTTGGCATGTTGTCAGTTAAGTTGGTAATTCAGTCCTTGTTCTGTTCCTCTCCATAAAGGAACATAATTAACAAAAAATTATACAGTGTATTATGTACAGTGCAGATGGCGGATCTGCAAAGCACAGATCCCGTCCGAGTGCATGCCACCATTTATTTTTTAACTTCTGTAGAAATGTCCTATCCTTGTCTGCAAAATGGAAAAAAAGAGTACATGTTCTAATTTTTTTTCTAAGGCCGCATAACAGACATGCGGATGCGGACAGCACACAGTGTGCTGTCCGTATCTTTTGTGGCCCCATTTAAATGAATGGGTCCGCATCCGATCTGCAAAATAAATGTTGTGTGCATGAGGCCTAATGCCTAGTGCAGGGATCGGCAAACTGCGACTCTCCAGCTGTTGTAAAACTACAATTCCCACCATATCCTGCTGTAGGCTGATAGCTGTAAACTGGGAGTTGTAGTTTTGCAACAGCTGGAGAGCGGCAGTTTGCCCATCCCTGGCCTAGTGCAAGGCTTGAGGGGCAATGTATGACACAGGGATTTAAAGAAAACCAAAGGGAAAATCCCTGTGTACTGCTCCGCGTAAGGCATAACCTAGTGTATCCGTTTTTCCAGGAACATTTCTTTAATCTGTCATAATCCTGCAAACTCTGGAAATTGTCTCTGCATTTTCAATATAACTGAAGAGTTAATTGTAGATGGTTAACCAGTCTTCCCACCCCATGTTTCTCGCTGCCATTATTAAGAGTCTCATCACAATTATATGGAGTCTACAGTATTAATTAAACAGTAATTTATAATCAATGTTCATTTTAAGTGCAGCTCATTCATTACACAAGAATCTGAAATTCTGTTTGTACAGTAAATACTTAGTAAAGGTTCGTTCCAGCATTGTGTACGCTCGAATAGGAAAAAGGGATTTATTTTTCACTCATGGTCAAGACTTCTTGCAAGCTTGTTACATCCAGTTGTAAGATAATGGGGCCACTTACTAAAGACCAGCATTTCACATTAAAAACCTTATGGTCGGATGATGCGACAAGTCTATTAAGTGGGAACAGAACTATGCGACAGCTAGAAGCTGGAGTAGATTTCTGGTGTAATGTCGACCAGATTTCTGGGGCACATGTTGGTAAATGAGTCGGCATAGGAGCTCCCGCCCGTGGCCTGCCTCCTCCTGTCCACTTTTTTGTACTAATGTACTAATGGAAGCTGTCACATTTTGTGGTCAGCCTTGTACCATGTACCATGAGTGGTTCAGGTTCCACTATATTCCTGCACAACCTGCTTTTTCTAATTTGCCTGTTTGCCCCACATCTCACTTCTTAAGCCCCTTGCTCCAAATCTTAATCAGAAAGAACTGGAGGAGGAGTACAGAAAATGGCGGCTATTAATGGCCATGTCAGTCCATCTCAGCTGTGAGTATGCTCTCTCCCGCTACACTGTTATAGCCTCTTATAAAGTATCATGTACTGTGAGTGTGTATAATATCAGCTTACAATGATCTGCTCAGGAGTACAATAGCAAGAAGAGGAGGAATAGTGGGTAGAGGCAATACCTATATAAAGGTCACACCAAGTCGTCCACCATGGTTTGGTCCGTTTTTTTTAACAGTAATCCCTAAATGTATATGTAAATCTGCAAATCTGGCAGAAGAATGGAGGTTACAATTTATTGCAGCCTGTATTATGCTTTTATGAAATGCACAGTATAAAACCTTCTTTATATGGCAGAGATGATTTACAGATGATGTAGATAATCTGACTTCAGTGAACCAGAAGGCAGTGCAAGGGTCAGCCAAGAACCAGAACTAGCAACCCTTGCCCAAACTTAAGGTAGTCATACACATTGGATAAAAGTTTCCTGAACCCACCAAATTTGGCAGGACCATCTAAGGCCCCATTCACACATCCGCAATTTTGTCCGCATCCATTCCGCAATTCTGCGGAATGGATGCGGACCCATTCATTGTGAATGGGGCCGGACGTGATGCGGAGCCGCCTGCCCGAACTTCCGGGTTTCTGCCCCGAAACATCCGTCCATGGCTCCGCAAAAGTTAGAGCACGTCCTATTGTCCGCAACCTACGGACAATAATAGGCATCTCTATGGGGAGTGCCGGCCGGGTGTGTTGCGGATCCGCAACACACTACGGACGTCTGAATGGGGCCTTACTGTCTAATTTGTAATGAGGTGCCCTAACTCTCCCCTGACTGCTGATGTCGGTGAAAAAAAAGGATCAGACATGTTGGATCTTTTCTTCCCACAGCAGATTAGCCACTGCCAGATCTAGCAGTGGTTGATTCTTCTATGGCAGTGGCTGATTTTGCTTTGCCCGTTAAAAACATGTGCATGTTTAGACAACAGCTATGTATAGTGCCCTTGCAACTTTAAGGAGGTATGCTGGGCTCTGAGATCTTCCAGCTGCCTTCTAAACATCCCATCAGGGCTTTAGGACTGGGTGGCTTCCCCCAAAGCTAAGGAGTGGCCATACAATCCCCCTTTAGATTTATTAGCTTCCTAGGAGTTCACATAGTATGTCATGAGCTTCTTTACGCTATTTTTAGGACTTAAAGGAGTTGATATTAGGCAAGAAATGTCATTTTTCAGTCACTAAGTTTCTGTAATAAATATATATATATGAAAAATATGACAGCAAATATAGTGTATGCGTTATTTGGAGTAACGAACACCCAGAGGACTCATTCACCGGGATTTATCAACAGTTATATAAAAAATGAATAATGCGATTTATTTTCGGTCTTCATAGAAGTTGTTTGCTTGCAAGAATAGTTTAGGAAGCCTTAGTCTATTGTCCATGTGTGAATATGAGTGTCCTTAAAGTTTCCCTTCTGAAGGGCAGGAAACTTCTTCTCAGGCTCCATGTGTGTCTTCCATCTTCTTCAGCAGCTACAACCCCAAACAGAGTGAGAGTAAGAAGACGATCCCCTTGTCTCTGTCAGTCATTTATACCAGGGATGGCTAACCTGAGGCTCACCAGCTGTTGCAAAACTACAACTCCCAGTATGCCCAGTCTGCCTACAGCTATCAGCCTACAGCAGGGCATGGTGGGAGTTATAGTTTTACAACAGCTGGAGAGCCACAGGTTGGCCAGCCCTGATTTATACCATAGATACAGGCATGTCTTACTAATGTATGTGCTTCTCCACATTGTCATATATAGAGACTTCAAATATAGGTCTGGACGTTCACATACAGACCTCCCTTCACCCTTGTGTATTACTATAGATGATGTCAGTGTGTAGTGTAATAAATCTCTTAAAATAAATACCAATTAATATTATACCACATGTTATTTAACAGTTTCCCCCATGTTAGGGAGCAGAGATCTTCTTGACCAAGCAGAAGACTCACCTAGATTGGGAGATGTTTGATGTGGAATCTTAGTTCCCCTAATCGTGGTTGTAGCTATACGTCACACGGTCAGGTTTCCTGATGCAGTTCTGCAAGCCAAAACCAGGAATGCATTCAAAAAGGGGAGATGTTGTATCTGTTCTTTATAATTTTACCTCTTTTACAATCCACTTCTGATTTTGGCTTCCAAAACTGCATGCGGAAACCTGACCATGTGGTGTAGTTACAAAGAGGCAGAGCTATAGCTAGGCTCATCTTCACCAGGGGGAAAAGTTTAGTTCGCTGTCCTAGCTCTGTATATTATCCTGGCCAGAGGGCCAAAGTTGTTGTTGCTGCCCCTAACTCATACTTACCAACGTTTCAGTTGGTAAAATAGGGGCATCTAAGCCCCGCTCCTGGCAACACTCTGACACCACCGTAGAACCTCTATGCATGGGTGGGGTTTGAGTTAGCCTCGCCCATTTTTGGCTCAGGACATTGTAAATTTGCCGCAACTGTCTCTGAAAATCAGATACAGTCCTGCCAAATTTGGGACAGTTGGCAACCGTGCTAGCTATACCCCTGCCAAAGGCTTCTGTTGCCATGTAAGGACACAGTAATATTATAAATGACAAGTGGTATTTGGGGGCCTAATAACTTGTACCCAGAAGCCCAGGAGATCCATGTTATGCGTTTGCCCCTGGTAATGTATTTTTAATTGGGTATATATTGCACCCATTTTTTTTTTCATTTTACACCCGATTATTGCTCTCTGTCATTGCGTAATTTCTCACAAAGCGATTTTTTTTTGAAAAATTCGGTGAAGCAGCCAAATTGAATTTTTGAATACTTCGCTAATCTCTAATTAAATTCTTAGGCCTGGTCCAAAGTTCAGTGTTTCACTGACGTGTGCTGTCTGCATTTTCCACAGACACCACACGTACCTATTGATTTAAATGTGTCTGTTCACACATCAGTATTTTTCACTAATCATGTCAGTAAAAAAATCACAGAGACATGTACCACTTTGGTCCATGATGCGGACTAAACACACCCATAGAAGTCTATGGGTCCATGAAAATCACAGACACAACACGGATGGTATCCGTGGTGCGTCCATTTTTCACAGAAAACAGAATATGCTCTTAAATTTTCAGCTGGGCAGTGTCCATGGATTACAAATGACACACGGAGGGTAAAAATGGACACACGGACCATCCACGGATCCTTCATTTTCACAGATTAAATAAGGATGCTATTTTCACGTACGTAATACAGACACAGAAATGTGAACGAGGCCTAATTTAACGGTAAACATGGCATCAATTCATGTGCTTGGGCAAATCAGCTCATGATACCCTGTATGTGCCCACTTAACGAGACCCAGATCAATATAACGCCTCCATATATGCAGCTTTTGCCATCGCTGCTCTAACTCCAAAGAGTTAAGTGGCCATTGTGGTAGAGTGTTGCAATACATCGTTCTCAATTGTGATGCCGGCAGCTCTCGAAATTGCTCTGGATCCTCTAGAGATACCTTAAATCATTATGCTGTACTGGCTTTTTCATTTGCAGGACATGTATTGGTAAAGAGGGGGGAGGGGTGAATTGATAGCGTGCATGTAGGACTGGAAGAAGCTTCGGAATTATCTGCTGCTGCCGCCGAGGTTCACTAAGACGAGATATAGATTTAGCATTCCATTAACATGGCCACTGCAGCACAGGCTGTAATCTGCACAGCCACCTCTAGGAAAGCAGCCTCCTGCACTCGCCCTCCCACTATTCATCTCTATAGATGTAGCACCATTATTCATCATGTAGCTCATGCAGGAAATGAGAGATGTAGCAGAGCTGAGCTTTTTATTTGCCTGTGTCTGATGATGCAGCAGGTTTTACCTGCGGTCCTATGTGAACCCAGGGATCAGACAGTGTGATAGCAGAATGATAGGTTGTGCTAAATTAAAAAAAAAGAACTCAGCACTACTACATCTGACAATCTTGGCTCTACTACATCTGTATCTTTCCCTCAGCACATGCACCACGAGGGAGCAGATATACACGTAATCTGGGAAGAGATATGGAGAGCAGGAAGAGCACAGAGGAAGCCTTTGGAATATAAATGGGGGAAACATCATACTCCGTAACACCAAGGGTATATATAGAATCATCTACAGAGCTACATTACTAAAGAGCCGGCATGGAAAAAGCATGGGTTCTGGTGACAATACAGGAGGCACTGCGTACTGCAGTAAATATAGTAATGCAATATGGCCTTCTTAAAGGGATATTGACTCTCCAGAAACATCTGTGATATTTGTGAATGTTCTTAACCAGGGGTGGACTATTAGTATCGGGGGGCACAGATGACTTGACTAATTGCTTTAAAGAGGTTTTCTGAGATTTTAATGCTGATGACCTATCCTCAGGATATTGATCGGCTGTTTGAGAAGGCACTGGCACTCGCAGTAGCTATACAATGTACGGTGTTGTGCTTGGTAAGCACAGAGAAGGCCGAGGCGCTCAAAGGAGCACCGGTGCCTTCTTGAACAGCTGATTGGCGGGGACCTCACCGATCAAATACTGTTCTGTCTTCATACATGTTCACACAGTGTGCAGTCTGACATTCAGCATGAACCACTCCTGTCTTCCAAAGAAGAGGACTGTTCTCTGTAGTCTAACTTGTTTATTGGTTAAACAGGATTGTTGATTGATTGATTATATGCGATTTATTGATTGATTGGTAAAACAGGATTCTTTGGTAAAACTACAAGAATACAAATAACATGTATAAGTTATAGGCATAGCGTAGCATGTACTATAACATTACATTAACACTGAAGCACATGGTAAAATGGCTGCCTGTACATAAGATTGCATGTCTAGCTAACAGTAGTAAAAACTCCCTGAGTAACAATCACAACGAGCTGAACAGCTCTGCATAACATATGTCCCTGAAACAAAGGTAGATCTCAAGGATGGTGGAGTTTGAGAAGGAGATATGCAAAAGGACAGCTCTGCTGATGTGTCCTGGAGACTGAAGGATTTTCTTTCCCAGGATGCTTTTCACTCCCACAATGCAGTGCACCACCCACAATGTAGTAGTCTTTGTAACAGGAAAAACAAAGTGTAATACAACTTAACACCGCTAGATGGTGCTATAACCACATTAAACACTCAAGAAATACCAAGACTAGGGCAGAATGAACTAGAATCATTTTCTAACCCTGCTGTGCAGAACAGATACTGATGACCTATCCTGAGGATAGATCATCAATATTAAAATCTCAGAAAATCCTTTTAACCTTCAGCCTGTCAATTGGAAGAAAATCTCACATTAAGGGCACATGCACATGGGCACAGGTCAACATGCCAAACATCTGAACAAATTTGAACAAACTCTGAACAAATCTGAAAAAACTTCTATTTCTGAACCCAATCCGCAATTTCTAACAGGGTTTTTGGTGTGGATTTGATGCTGTTTTGCCACAGATTTCACCCCTCATTAGAAAAGGGTGAAATCTGCAGCTGAAATTGCAAACATAATTGTAAGTCCGCACAGCGGGTATATTTCTATGCAGAAAAAAATCACAAAGTGTACATGAGATTTGTGTAATCTCATACACTTTGCTGGTACAGTATTACGCTGCAGATTTTCTACATGGGAATCCGCGCTGAAAAAATGCGTGCAATCCACAACGTGTGCAGGTGGCCCAAAGGCGTTTAGCAGGGTAGGCTCCAAGTTCATGTGGGCCCTTGGGAGATAAATAACAGTGGCCGCTCTTGAGGCATTTTTTTACATTTACATGTCCCCTTGTGGCTCCTACAGCGTATAATGACCCCCAGTGGCCCCCATACAGTATAATGACCACTAGTAGCCCTTCACACAGTATAATGACCCCCCCAATGCCCCTCCACACAGTACAATGACCCCCAGTGCCCCCCCACACAGTATAATGACCCCACAGTGGCCCTCCATTCAGAATAATGACCCCCAGTCGCCCCCATTCAGAATACTGACCCCCAGTGGCCCCAACACTGGGGGTTATGCTGTATGGAGGGGGCACTGGGGGTCATTTTACTGTGTGGGGGTCACTGGGGGTTGTTATTTTGACTAGGGGCTCTGGGGGGTCAAAATACTGAATGGAGGGTCATTGGGGATCATTATACTAAATGGGGGACACTGGGGGTCATTATAATGTGTAAGGGGCCCCCTCACATACCTATCATTGCTGGAGTGCAGAAGTGCAGGGGAGCTGGCGGTCCTGTCATTTACTAACCGCAGCTCATCTCCCTGCACTCCTTCTCTCCTTAGGCCCGCTGTAGCAGTGAGACACGTGATGATGTCACCCCTGAGCCAGGCCTGGATGAGAGAAGGAGCTGTGCACTGATGTAGCTAGAACTGACTGGGCCCCACAGCAAATTTTAGTATAACCCCTGACCCCCCCCCCCCCCCCAGTGGGTTCACATCACGTTTTTCCCATAGGTTTGATGTATACAAATGTGCAGCACACCATGTTTTTGTATCCTGCAGAGTTCAGTAAAAGATACATACATGAATGCATATGTTTTTTTAATTTTTACAATGGAACTGTATGGTGAACAGATGCCGCTATATGGCATCAGTCTGAGGCATCTGTTAATGAAATGTGATGTGAACCCAGCAAAAATGTGATGTGAACCCAGGGTTAGTGCCAGAATAGGCACTAGTACACAGCGGAGCAGAGAGGGGAGGCGCCATGTACTGGTGGCACAACCTGGTCCTGGTGGTCAGGGGTGAGGACTGTGTTTCCCAAGGATCATTTATCTATTGGGAAATACAGGGCATAGTATAATATACTAGAATCTATATACTATAAATATATTAGCCCTACCCTGGAATAATAATTAGGGGGCCATTTATTAAATAGAAATACGCCTATATTAGACGTATTTCTGACACAGATTGTGGCACAAAGGTCCTTAGCACCGCAATCTGCAACTTTTCCCCACTCATGCCAGGTCTAAAAAAGGTAGCGTGGGCATTGAGGGAGATACAGTTATTGCCATACAGTTATTAGATACCACCGCCATACAGTCACCGGATAACACCTCTATACAGTGACCAGATAACACCGCCATACAGTGACTGAATATCACCACCATACAGTGACCGGATAAAAGGGTATAAGAGAGCACAGTACAGGGAATGACTAGGGGCACTGTGCAGGGTATGGGAAGAGGGCACAATGCAGGGTATAAGGGCGCACAGTACAGGGTGGGGGGCACAGTCACATGACCCTGAGATGTTAGAAAGTCCTTATGGTGAATGCGGTTTAGACACCACTATAATGAGAGGCAGAGGAATAAGACAGGGGCCCGGGGCCCTGGATGGACAAGAGGGGTGGACACAGCAAGTAAGTGAAAGGAGCTCTAAGGGGGATTCATACAAGAAGTAGTGGTAGGAGGTCTGTGCAGGACAGCAATAGGAGTTAGGAGGGTGGAACAGGAGCTCTGGATATATGAGGGAGGAAAGGAGACAGCAGGGGCTCCATGAGGATGAGATAGGACAGGATATGGGGGGGGGGGCAGGTGTCATGGAGGCAAACTGCTTAATGAGGCAGTAAAACAACTAGATAGCATTGAAGCTGCTGGTCTACTACATCATCCAGCAGCAGCTTGAAGAGTTCCCTGACAAAATCCCCCCACCCCCATTTCCGACAGTGAAGAGACTGCCACAGTGCAGACTCACTCACAGACTGTCTTGACACTTCTGCTTTGCTGAGTTCTCTCTCCTCCTCAGGCAGCACATCCTGTGTAGAGGGGGCGTGTCTGAAGCTGGTAAGGCAACAACATGTCTTCTCTGCTGGAGTGAAGAGGGGGCGTGCCTGAAGCTCCACAGCACAGGAGCTTGTAAAGAGGACAGCAGCAGCCGGCCTCATGTGACTATCAGAGGGCCCACCAGAGGATGCCCCCTTGCTCCAGTCTGAAGCTGCCTAAGAGAAAGAACTGCAGCTTTTGCGGTCCAGCAATGAGCGCTTCTATCTGTGTTGATGGAAGCGCTCATAGCAGTGCAGTGGGCCCCCCCAGGAGCAGTGGGTTCCGGCACTTTTCCAGGTATGCCGGGTGCTGACGCCGGCCCTGGGGTTTAGAGTTTATAGCGGGGGTTACTTCAGAACAGAACAGAGATTGGTTATAAAGAGCATCTCTACCCACAGAGGACCCAGTACCTCGGCTGATTACGTGGGCAGGCCATTGATTTCAGTGGGCACTGTGGTAGCGCTGCAGGAGAATAGAGCACTTGCTACCACATTCCCAACATATTACAGCTGTCTGCTAAGGTTACTTTCATGCAAGAAACCTTTAAAAGAGACACTTCCGCCAGAGTATTTTTTTTTTTAACTCGATATTTATAGAAAACAATTTTAAGGCACTCAATTTTTTACTTTTTCATTTCATTAGTACTATACCATTGAAAATTAAATGTAAAATATTGTCATTCTGTAGCAGTCAGCACAAACAGATAAAACTCCACTATAGATAGGCCAATTGTCAGTTTACTGCTGCTGTGAGGGGAAGATGATATCAAAAGTGAAATCATCATGATAATAGTAGGAGTAAAATTAGGATGACAGTGTGGCAGCTCTATTCTTCTCCTGATAGGCCTAAATAAAGATGCTCACAGAACAGTAATGCACTTATCAGTATAATGTGTGATGCTGTAATTGAGTCCCTCTCTGATCACAGTGAATGGTCTGAATGAGGAAGTCAAGCGAGGCTGTTTGCCGTATTAAAAGTCCAAACAGAGAAGGAAGATAAAGAGCCAAGACCTAAACTAAGAACTGGAATACATAGAGTAACTTCAAAAAAATCATAACCAAAAACCATCCACCTGTTTGTTTTTGTAGAATATATATATATAGGCTCTTAATATGTGATAAAATAATAAAGTGTCCCTTTAAGTGCTCAGGATGATGGCATCACAAGACCCATTCTTTTTGGGTATATACCTTATTTATCGGCCTGGAGAGGATTTTTAAAGGTTTCTATATTGTGATACTAAGGGGGGAATTTATCATTTGCGGTGGTTTTGGTGTAAATTTTACTTTTGTCTTTGATTTGTAAGGCTGCAACAGATTTATAAAATGGCACACAGTATAAAAATATTTGGCACAAGTGCAATGTGGTGTACACTCCACTTCTGAAAGTAGCTCTCCAAATGTCACAGAATTTGACCGAATGCCGCAAAAATATGCATCAAATGTCACACGTGGGCATAGCAGATTTGATAGATGTCCCTCTAAGTATCTCTGCTTGAAATGCAGACAGAAGATGGGACAAGTGTATCAGGGGTTAAACAGGGCAGTGACGGGATTCAAGAAGGCTTGCAGTAATTTTCTAGACAGATATGCAATGCGTTACAGTATCTGCATGTAGAGATTTGTCATTAGGGACTAATGGAATGGAAAGGCATGGAAAAGTAATGGGAGGCAGCCAGGCTTAGATACTCTAAGTAGGATAATTTGCACAGTACAGTATACCATGTGTCAGGGTATTAGTGAAGAGTGGACAGAGAGAGTGGTGAGCGCTGTCACTGAGCTTAGAATCATCTATTATATGGATGTACTACTGCAATAAGAGCACAGAAAGGTGACAACAACTCTTTCTAGTGACCTATAGATTACAAAGGAATTCATAGTGGAATCTATTTGTAGATTCTTATGGATGAGACTCATGGAAGTTACTTCTTAAAGAGGTTCTGTGGGAATAATTTAAAATGGCTGCAAGCAACCTGCCCTAGAAAATGAGCAGGACTGGTTATTTCCACTTGCAGTGCTGCCTAGGTTAGGTAGTGGGACTCACTACATAATACGCCACTGTTCCTAATGGTGTGACATAAACTGGACCTACTGGAGGACCCACTGGTGTTCTGTGGCCTGTAAGACCCTGCTCATATATGTCACTCTATTAATCAATCCTGAAATTCAGCTATCGCTTTCAGTCCCATAGAGAAAGTATGGAGTGGTGGCGGTCACGTGTGACCTGACGCTTATTTCATTCAGGGATATAGGACCCCAATCTTCTGACTGGTGTGGGTCCCAGTGGGCCTCACTGATCAGATTGCTATATATTATACATGTATATATGTCAAAAACTTGGTACAGTCTCTTTAACCAGAGATGTCTGTGGTAGCATTGCACTTGGTTCTGGACCCCTTCCTAAGAGAATGCCCCTACTGTGTGCTGAGGAAAGCCTGGGAGTATTTGCAACGGACTGCTCCCCAGGGGCAATCGAGTCCCAGTGTTGAGGAATGTCAAGTTGTGATGTGGCCTTAATAGTTTGTCACGGTGCTCCTACCTGGATACTGTCACTCCCCGCTCTGTAGCACCAAAAGAGTTGTAGTTGGTGGAGTAAGTAGAGTCCAGTTGGTAAAGTTCAACAGTTTTTACTTGAAAAAACTTGCAATAAACGTGTGTCATCTTTATCCAGCTAATAAATCAACAATTATAACAGGGTCAGTAAACTGAAAGTGTTCCAGCAAAAGCTATATAAACCCCTTTAAAACGTAACTTTTATTATAAACAAATACATAAATAGAACCCACCACGGTGGTCCATCAGTGAAGTCTGTGATAGACAGATAATTCAGAACTACCTATAAAGGGCACCCAGCGGGTGAAGCGGCAGATGAGATACAATAAACCACCAATAAAACCCCCAGATTAAAAATGGTCCAAGCCCATCATCTATTGTAGCTCAAAGTTATACACAGAGATGCTCGGCTATAGGCAGAACCTACTAGTCAGCAATATGGGGTTATATCGAGGGCAAGAAATGGAGAGTGCCTTTGACCTCACCAGTCCCTGCATTCTCCCTCTGCTAGACCTTAGCCCAGGGACATCTCCTGATGGTGGGTATTCCCTGTCCTCGAGCCTAGACTAACTGCCCTAAAAACACCCTACTTCTAAATGACAATCAAGAAACGATACAGACAACTAATAGGTGCCCTATAATAAGACAATAACAGTGTCACGAGTTCACAGTATCACCCGTGTACTATACTCCATACAACGAGTATTTGGATGCCACCCATATAGATAGTTTTGATAGAATGCCAGGGTCCCTGATGTCACCCTCAACACAATAGACAAAAACCCAGACGCGTTTCCCCTCATTCACAGGTTCATCTGGGGGTAGGTACAAAACAAGTCCTGAGTGTCAACACAGAATTCCAACTGCTCAATATATGTTTGATACAATAATTATGCCATAGGAGGATCTTTAGAAGCTCAGCGAGGGTATTGGTGTGAAGATTAAACCAAAGGAGATAAAAGATAAATCCCACCTGTAAATAAAAAGTGTACATGTATGAGGGGAAGGGGTGCCAGATACTCAACACCCATTATCCTCTAATATAACACTTACTTTGCTTGTGGGATATGGACGGATGTACCAAAAACCCACGGAAAAAGGGGGCAAACAGTCTACCCAAAACTGTAATGGAAACATGTAAAATCACTCCACTATTAAGGTCAGATGGACCAAACCGTGTTACAGCAGTTAATGGTCCAGTACTCACGATACCCCGCGTTCTGATGCCATCTTGATCCTCCAAAGAGTCACACACATGCCCTGCTTATTTGTTACCTATATTTACCCCCTTTACTCGTGTTCAATTAGCGCGCGAGGACGCGGGAGATGATACTTCCGGTCACATGGTGCTTCCCATCGCGTCATATCCAGTCTATGGAACGCAGGGCTCGTCACTGCTGTTACTTCCTTTGAGTAGGACGCATCCAAATACTCGTTGTATGGAGTATAGTAAACGTGTGTCATCCAAACAATACCTGATCTTTCTCTTGGCAGCAGCAGGCTCAAGGTAAACTGGCAGGTAAACTTGAATACTTTGCTTTACCTCTCTGCTGCTGTGCTAATCTCTGGCTTCAGTCTGGTTCCTGTCAGCTTCAGTTACTGTTTCTTATGAGTCTGCGGTATCCTGTGACCCGTTTTGCTGAGTAGGGTGTCTTTGGCACCGTTTTCCCTCTCAGAGGTACTAAGTCCTTTTATATATCAGGAATTTGCTGCTCTCTGAGATACTTTCCCAAAGCTCTTGCTGCAGTGATGGGAAAACGCTCCCTCGCTGCACCATGCTTCTTCACTCTCTTGCTCCAACTCTCAACTCTCTTCCAGCTTCCTGCAATCCTTCCCATGGTTGCCGGAAGCTGCCCAAAAGGGGAGAGAATGGAATGGTAAGTTCCATTCTATCTAAAGGTGCTGTCTGCCAGTTACACTGCCACCTGCTAGACAACCAGGCACATTACATGTAATAACAGTTTTTGCATATAACAAAATGACACTTTACTGGTGGTGGTACGGTGGTGCAAACCAATACAATGGCGGCAAACAGTCTTGCAATAGGAATGTAGGAGTGGTAGTGTCCCTCTGGGCAACTATATATACTGCTGTGGTGACAAGAGAAAGAGAGGAAGCGCCAACCCAAGGTGCCCTGCCAAATTTAGTTAATGTGATCAGATCTAGGAACCTGTTTAAACGGCAACTGGTGCACTGTGTACTCTCATTGAAGAACTTAGACCAATACGCTATGTGCCCTCAAACAGAGACCATTCTGGTGCACTAGCAACCGCCAACCACCAAGCTCTGTGCCTTTAAAGACTTTGTAACGACCAAGTGTATCTATTGTGACCATCAAGCATTGTGCCCTTTATATAAAGACAAGTCCAGCTGCACGTGTTTGCCTCTTCACTGCGGCATCCTTGAGTGGGGTGCTGTAATAGGGTCATGGTCTACGCACACACAGAACTGACCCTCTTACTAGCTGTAAAGGTACAAGACTGAGAACCCCTTTAAACCCACAGCTACATATGCTGCAGATCTGCATAAGGAGATGTTATCACTTGCCAAAACGTCACATATAATTCTGGCAAAAAAGGGCTCAAATAATACAATTGCAGATCATAATTCATATAAACCAGCCCCATGGCAGCTGGATGGTTATGCTTTATAAATGGCTATAGCTACGTGATGAGGTTTATTAACTCCGTAACATTGTCAAGGAAAGTTAGTGTGAGGCAGAGGACTGCAGTGATATTAGAAGAGCGAGCAGGCAATGCAGTACTATTGTAGACTAATGTCAATGTGCTGTGCATTGCAGTATGAGCTTTTACAAATATCTTGCAGACACATTTAACACCTCCAGTACCAGGAATCTGCAGGCGGCTGACATTGCACCTCCCTCGCTATTATCATTATTATAAATACTAATGCAGCAATACCATTGGGTCCGTAGATGTTGCGACAGCTATTCTTTAACCCTTTCATCACTAAAGATAAAACCAGTAAAGTGATATTAATTTTTTATGACGTTATGGAAGTGGTTGTGGGACTAGACCCCCACACCCTCTCACAACCAAGCTAAGGTTATCATGGAGGGTCCTACTTCAGTCAAACCTTATTTTCAGCTGAGAGTGCAAAAGGATTCACTGAGCAAGAAATGCCTTCCCAGCGGAAATAAGGTGCATTGCAGGGTGCCCGCCGAAACCAGTGGTTATCCATTCATTACTACTGATGCTGGCAGTGCTCACGAACAGTGACAAGACCATTCATGGATTCTCCAATAGTGGAAAAAAGTTGTCAGTAGCAGTGCTCCACAGTTCATGGCGATGAAGTGCCCCCCAAGTTCTTCATGAGGCATGTGCGTTCCAAGAGTCCCAGAGTCCGCATGGTATGACTTTTCTAGGACATGACTCTTCTATTCTTTCAAGAGAGAAGTTTCATAGAAAGCTTTGTCTAGGAAGACATTTTATGCAGAAAGGCACAGAATATAAGAAGAAACAAGAGAGTGAAACAGTTGACTGAAGACTTTGTTGCTGGTAATAGATCCACAGTGACTGATTCTAAGGGTGCTGTGTTTGGTACTGGGGCACTGTGTCAGGCACCATGGTTTGGGTGTTACAGAGGATCTGTCACCTCTCCTGACGTGTCTGCTTTAGTAACTACTTTCATTCCCCATGTAATAATAATTCTGGAGCATCTATTCTTCTGAATCTATGTTGTGCCATCCCTTTATTATTCTTTCTATAGGTTATGAATCAATTGCTAGTATTTTGCAATAAAGGCCCAGTGAGGTGTTACCAGTTGAGGGTGTGCCCCCGCACAGTTTGACACTGCATCACTGATTGGGTACTGTTAGACTATGCAGGCTCCTCTCCCCAACCATCTGGAACTTCATTGCAAGCTGCTAGTAATTCATTCATAATTTATAGCAGGAATAATAAAGGAATGGCACAAAGTAGAGTCATAAGAATAGATGCTCCAAATTATTACAAGAGGATGCAAGTAGTTACTAAATAGTCATGTCAGGAGAGGTGACAAGTCCTCTTGAAGGTCCCAGAAGGTAAATGTCTAATAAACACGTTCTTCCTGGTGGGTCTTGAGTTTGTGGACCAATAGTCAGATAGGATGTAATGTACTAGGTTTTTGCAGAGTTTAAACTCATTTGACTGTGAGAAGCTGCCATACCACGTATAGAGGGAAACTTGACAGTCAGGTCATTAGAAGAGAAACATGGAAGCTTCTTTATTATATTCAGGAATTGCATTATAATCTTTACAAGTGCAGGCCTAAGTGTCTGAATAATGCAGGACATTTACAAATTTCGAAGACTGTCCTAAGCATCTCTTTCATTTCAATGAATTCTGTAGTTCCTAAAAGCTATCAGGAGATTTTGGACTTAAAGATGACTTGTCCCCTCTCTTGACATGCCTGTTTTAATAGCTTCATGCATTCCCCATGTAATAACAATTATGGAGCATCTCTTCCCATGCCTCAATGTTGTGCTGTTCCTTTATTATTTCTACTAGAAGTTATGAGTGAATTACTAGCAGTCTGCAGTAAGGGTACAGAGGGGTGGTAACCAGTTTGGGGGGGGGGGGGTGTAACTGCACAGTCTGAAAATGGGAGCACTGATTGGATAGAGTGAGTCTGTGCAGGTACACACCCCAATTGGTTACCAACCTCTATACCCTTACTGCAGACTGCTAGTAATTCATTTATAACTTCTGGTAAAAATAATAAAGGAATGGCACAACGTAGAGCCATAATAATAGATGTTCCAGAATTGTTATTACATGGGAAATACATGAAGCTATTAAAACAGTCATGTCAGAAGCAGTGACAGGTCCTCTTTAAAGACCTATGGAAGTATCTGAGAGGCATTACCAGTTTTACTGTCTGCTGTCAGTAGAGGGCAGCATAATTGTCTTGCAAGGTGGAGGAGAGTTCATTCCCAGTGTGGGACCAAGGTTTTGTGGGTCCGTTTAATAGGCACTGGATATTGGGTAAAGCATGGGAGGCTTTAGGTGCTGTTTCACCTTTTTTACCATTATGTAGACACAGTGTGGTACTATTTCTGTATTTTATGACTACTGGAGCTATGTGGGCACTGCAAGGCTCCATATGGGCCCTGTTATGCTCTGGGTAGGTACAATGTTGCCCTTTGTGAATTGTGCTATGTGGGTATAGTATGTAACTATGAGGGCACCCGGGCATCATTTGGTGCTATTTGGCTCTATGCAGCACATTATAGCACAATATGTTCTGTGTACTGCTTGGCACTGCTTGGAACTGTGGGCAGAGTATTATACAATATGGGTACTGTGTGTCTTTATGTGGACAGTGTATCACACTATATAGGCAAATACGGTATTTTGGGCACTGAAGTATGTACCAGGAGAGGACTCAGAGTCATGCAGGCGTGGAAGTTCTTTGGCCCCTTACGAACAAGAATAAACATAATAGTCTTAGTTTGGCTTAATACACTGTATTTAACCACTTCAGTCCCCCCAGCTTAAACACCCTTAATGACCAGACCACTTTTTACAATTCTGCACTACACTACTTTCACTGTTTATTGCTCCGTCATACAACTTACCACACAAATGAATTTTACCTCCTTTTCTTCTCACTAATAGAGCTTTCATTTG
This sequence comes from Bufotes viridis, assembly GCA_033119425.1. Taxonomy (NCBI): domain Eukaryota; kingdom Metazoa; phylum Chordata; class Amphibia; order Anura; family Bufonidae; genus Bufotes; species Bufotes viridis. Next base: position 471,606,956 of record CM065590.1, read on the forward strand.
GTGGTATTTCATTGTTGCTGACATTTTTACTTTTTTTGCCATTAATACAAATTTAACCTCTTAAGGACGAAGGGCGTACATGTACGCCCTTCGTCCGCACTTTAAAGATGGCGCCCGCTCCCGCACGGAGCGGGCGCCCAAGCTGCGGGTAAACGCTTGATTCATCAAGCTGACACCCGCAGCTCATGTCCGCGACCGGCAGCGATGCCGATCGCGGACATTTAACCCTCAGATGCCGTGGTCAATCCTGACCACGGCATCTGATCGCGCAAAAACCGAAAGTTTCACTTTCGGTTTTGCTCGGCTCCCTGATGGCCACAAGGGGAGCCGGAGCATGCATGTAGTACCCTAGGTTTCTGTGAATGAAACCTAGGTTACTACATAGTATTCCTATGGAGCCTATGACTGTAATAGGCTCCATAGGAAATATGTATTTTCTCATATATTCCAATGCTATTGCATTGGAATATATGAGAATAGCAATCTGATGATTGCATCTTATAGTTCCCTATGGGAACTATAAGAAAGTGGTAAAAAAAAAAAAAGTTTAAAAATAAAAATTAAATAAAAAATATAAAAATTCAAATCACCCCCTTTCCCCAAAATGAAAATAAAATAAATAAAAAATAAAAAAATTACACATAATGGGTGTCGCAATGTGCGAAAACGCCCATACTATAATAATATTAAAAAATATTCACCATACGGTAAACATAAAAACGGAAAGAAAGCTAATTCGCCATTTTTGGACGCTTCATTTCCTAAAAAAAAATGAATAAAAAGTGATCAAAACATCATACGCACCCCATAATGGTATCAATTAAAAGTTCAGATTGCCCCGCAAAAAATGAGCCCCTACACTGCTCCGTACGCATAATTACAAAAAAGTTATAGGGGTCAAAACATGGCGACAAAAAAATAAAATAAAAAAATTCCCACTTTTAATTTTTTTTTCACTATCAAAACGTACTGACCTGAAGAATAAAATTAACCAGTCAGTTTTATCGCAAATCGAACTTTGTAATTTAAAAACCCGTAAAACTGTGGTGAAATTGCTTTTTTTTTGCAATTTCACCCCATTTGGAATTTTTTTCCCGTTTCCCACTACATCACATGCAAAAATAAATGGTAGCGTTAAAAAGTACAACTTGTCCCGCAAAAAATAAGCCGTCATATGGCTATGTGAGCGGAAATATAAAAATGTTATGGCTTTTGGAAGGCAGGGAGCGCAAAACAAAAACGCAAAAATCCCAAAACCCCCGGTCCTTAAGGGGTTAACGACATTTTTGCAAAAAAATGAAATTTTTCACTTTCTGTTGTAAAATTTTTCAAAAAAAAACTACATTTCTATCTAAAATTTTCTCTAAATTTATTGTTCTACATGTCTTTGATAAAAAAAAGTCCAATAAGTGTATATTTATTGGTTTGGGTAAAAGTTATAGCGTTTACAAACTATGGTGCAAAAAAGTGAATTTCCGCATTTTGAAGCAGCTCTGACTTTCTGAGCACCTGTCATGTTTCTTCAGGTGCTAGAATGCCAGGATAGTATAAATACCCCCAAATGACACCATTTTAGAAAGAAGACACCCCAAAGTATTCACGGAGGGGCATGGTGAGTTCATGTATCATTTCATTTTTTTCACAAGTTAGCGGAAAATGACACTTTCTGAGAAAAAAAAAAAAAAAGTTTCAATTTCTGCTAACTTCTGGCAAAAAAAAAATCTCAGACGGACTCACTATGCCCCTCAGTGAATACCTTGGGGTGTCTACTTTCCGAAATGGGGTCATTTGTGAGGTGTGTTTACTGTTCTGGCATTTTGGGCGGGCTAAATGGTGAGCCGCCATGTAAAACCTAAAGGTACTCGTTGGAATTTGGGCCTTTGCACCCAGGCTGCAAAAGTGTCACACATGTGGTATCGCCGTACTCAGGAGAAGTAGGGCAATGTGTTTTGGGGTGTATTTTTACATATACCCATGTTGAGTGAGAGAAATATCTCTGTAAATTGTCAACTTTGTATAACATTTTTTAAAAGTTGTCGTTTACAGAGATATTTCTCACACAAAGTATGGGTATATATAAAAATACACCCCAAAACACATTGCCCTACTTCTCCTGAGTACGACGATACCACATGTGTGACACTTTTTTGCAGCCTGGGTGCACAAAGGGGCCCAAATTCCAACGAGTACCTTTAGGATTTCACAGGGCATTTTTACGCATTTGGATTCCAGACTTCTTCTCACGCTTTAGGGGCCCCTAAAATGCCAGGACAGTATAAATACCCGACATGTGACCCCATTTTGGAAAGAAGACACCCCAAGGTATTCTGTGAGGGGTATGGTGAGTTCATGTAAAATTTTATTTTTTGTCACAAGTTAGTGGAATATGAAACTTTGTAAAAAAACAAAATAAAAAAAAAAAATATCAATTTCCGCTAACTTGTGCCAAAAAATAAAAATTCTGTGAACTCGCCATGCCCCACACAGAATACCTTGGGGTGTCTTCTTTCCAAAATGGGGTCACTTGTGGGGTATTTATACTGACCTGGCATTTTAGGGGCCCTAAAGCGTGAGAATCCAAATGCGTAAAAATGCCCTGTGAAATCCTAAAGGTACTAAATGGATCATCGCTGGCAGGCTGTAGGAGAACTCCTGAGACGCGCTTCACTGTGAACGCGCGCGCGTTCACATGAAGTCTCGGGTCTCGCGAGATGACGTGCCGATGCGTAGTCTCAGAACTACAGGACCGCCCGCAGGACGCATCCCTGCGTTCGGCGGTCCTGTAGTGGTTAAGGTACACTCATAACTTGTAAGCCCTGGACTTAAAGGGGTATTTCAGGGTAAGCATTCTATTTAGGAGAAAAAACCCAAATAATCATTGCTTACTAGAGATGAGCGAACACCTGGAAGTTCGGGTTCGGGAAGTTCGGCCGAACTTCCCGAAAATGTTCGGGTTCGGGATCCGAACTCGACCCGAACTTTATCCTGAACCTGGACCCCATTGAAGTCAATAGGGACCCGAACTTTTAGGCACTAAAAAGGCTGGTCCCACATCAAGGAATCATGCGTCATATCACCCACCACTGGAGAAGGCCACTCAGTTATTTCGGCCCCAGCACCCAGACAGAGGAGAGATGTCCCACAGGAAGGAATCATGCGTCATATCACCCACCACTGGAGAAGGCCACTCAGTTATTTCGGCCCCAGCACCCAGACCGAGGATACAGGTCCCACATCAAGGAATCATGCGTCATATCACCCACCACTGGAGAAGGCCACTTTCAGTTATTTCAGCCCAGCACCCAGACTGAGGATACAGGTCCCACATCAAGGAATCATGCGTCATATCACCCACCACTGGAGAAGGCCACTCAGTTATTTCGGCCCCAGCACCCAGACAGAGGAGAGAGGTCCCACAGGAAGGAATCATGCGTCATATCACCCACCACTGGAGAAGGCCACTTTCAGTTATTTCAGCCCCAGCACCCAGACAGAGGAGAGATGTCCCACAGGAAGAAATCATGCGTCATATCACCCACCACTGGAGAAGGCCACTCAGTTATTTCGGCCCCAGCACCCAGACAGAGGAGAGAGGTCCCACAGGAAGGAATCATGCGTCATATCACCCACCACTGGAGAAGGCCACTCAGTTATTTCAGCCCCAGCACCCAGACAGAGGAAAGATGTCCCACAGCAAGGAATCAAGCGTCATATCAACCACCACCGGAGAAGGCCACTCTCAGTAATTTTGGCCCAGCACCCAGACAGAGGAGAGAGGTCCCACAGCAAGGAATCATGCGTCATATCAACCACCACCGGAGAAGGCCACTCTCAGTTATTTCGGCCCAGCACCCAGACAGAGGAGAGAGGTCCCACAGCAAGGAATCATGCGTCATATCAACCACCACCGGAGAAGGCCACTCTCAGTTATTTCGGCCCCACCACCCAGATAGAGGAGAGGTTCATTCAACTTTGGGTTGCACCGCAAGATCATGGTAAAGTTAAAAAAATGAGGATTCAATAAAGAAGTGCCCCGGAGTACAATAATACATGGTTGAGAGGGAGGCAGTTATAAATGTCTATTCTGCACAAGGGAGGCACAGGTCCTGTGGGATCCATGCCTGGTTCATTTTTATGAACGTCAGCTTGTCCACGTTGGCTGTGGACAGGCAGCTGCGTTTGTCAGTAATGATGCCCCCTGCCGTGCTGAATACACGTTCAGACAAAACGCTGGCCGCCGGGCAGGCCAGCACCTCCAAGGCATAAAATGCTAACTCTGGCCACGTGGACAATTTGGAGACCCAGAAGTTGAATGGGGCCGAACCATTAGTCATTACGTGGAGGGGTGTGCAGACATACTGTTCAACCATGTTAGTGAAATGCTGCCTCCTGCTAACACGTTCCGTATCAGGTGGTGGTGCAGTTAGCTGTGGCGTGGAGACAAAACTTTTCCACATTTCTGCCATGCTAACCCTGCCCTCAGAGGAGCTGGCCGTGACACAGCTGCGTTGGCGACCTCTTGCTCCTCCTCTGCCTTCGCCTTGGGCTTCCACCTGTTCCCCTGTGACATTTGGGAATGCTCTCAGAAGCCTCTACCAGCGTGCGCTTGTACTCGCGCATCTTCCTATCACGCTCCAGTGCAGGAAGTAAGGTGGGCACATTGTCTTTGTACCGGGGATCCAGCAGGGGGGCAACCCAGATGTCCGCACACGTTAAAATGTGGGCAACTCTGCTGTCGTTGCGCAGGCACTGCAGCATGTAGTCGCTCATGTGTGCCAGGCTCCCCAGAGGTAAGGACAAGCTGTCCTCTGTGGGAGGTGTATCGTCATCGTCCTCCGTATCCCCCCAGCCACGCACCAGTGATGGGCCTGAGCTGTGTCGGGTGCCACCCCGCTGTGAACCTGCATCATCCTCATCCTCCTCCACCTCCTCCTCATCCTCCTCGTCATCCAGTAGTGGGCCCTGGCTGGCCACATTTGTACCTGGCCTCTGCTGTTGCAAAAAACCTCCCTCTGAGCCACTTCTAACAGACTGGCCTGAAAGTGCTAAAAATGACCCCTCATCCTCCTCCTCCTCCTGGGCCACCTCCTCTTCCATCATTGCCCTAAGCGTTTTCTCAAGGAGACATAGAAGTGGTATTGTAACGCTGATAACGGTGTCATCGCCACTGGCCATGTTGGTGGAGTACTCGAAACAGCGCAACAGGGCACACAGGTCTCGCATGGAGGCCCAATCATTGGTTGTGAAGTAGTGCTGTTCCGCAGTGCGACTGACACGTGCGTGCTGCAGCTGAAACTCCACTATGGCCTGCTGCTGCTCGCACAGTCTCTCCAGCATGTGCAAGGTGGAGTTCCACCTGGTGGGCACGTCGCATATGAGGCGGTGAGCGGGAAGGCCGAAGTTCCGCTGTAGCGCAGACAGGCGAGGAGCGGCAGGATGTGAACGCCGGAAGCGCGCACAGACGGCCCGCACTTTATGCAGCAGCTCTGACATGTCAGGGTAGTTGTGAATGAACTTCTGCACCACCAAATTCAGCACATGCGCCAGGCAAGGGATGTGCGTCAAACCGGCTAGTCCCAGAACTGCGATGAGATTTCGCCCATTATCGCACACCACCAGGCCGGACTTAAGGCCCACCGGCAGAAACCACTCGTCGGTCTGTTGTTCAATACCCCGCCACAACACCTGCGCGGTGTGGGGCCTGTCCCCCAAACATATGAGTTTCAGAATGGCCTGCTGACGTTTACCCCGGGCTGTGCTGAATTTGGTGGTGAAGGTGTGTGGCTGACTGGATGAGCTGGTGGAAGCAGAGGAGGAGGAAGCCGAGTAGGAGGAGGAGGCTACAGGAGGCAAAGAATGATGCCCTGCGATCCTTGGCGGCGGAAGGACGTGCGCCAAGGAACTCTCCGCCTGCGGCCCAGCCGCCACTACATTTACTCAGTGTATAGTTAGGGAGATATAGCGTCCCTAGCCGTGCTTACTGGTCCACGTATTTGTGGTTAGGTGGACCTTGCCACAGATGGTGTTGCGCAGTGCACACTTGATTTTATCGGATACTTGGTTGTGCAGGGAAGGCACGGCTGTCTTGGAGAAGTAGTGGCGGCTGGGAACAACATACTGTGGGACAGCCATGGACATCAGCTGTTTGAAGCTGTCTGTGTCCACCAGCCTGTATGACAGCATTTCAAAGGCCAGTAGTTTAGAAATGCTGGCATTCAGTCCCAAGGCTCGAGGGTGGCTAGGTGGGAATTTACGCTTTCTCTCCAAGGTTTGTGAGATAGAGAGCTGAACGCTGCCGTGTGACATGGTGGAGATGCTTGGTGACGCAGGTTGTGTTGTCGGTGGCACATCCTCTGTTTGGTGGGCGGCAGGTGCCAACATTCCTCCCGAGGCGGAGGAAGAGGCCGAGGCAGCAGCAGAAGAGGGAGCAGGGGGAGCCAGAGTGAGTTACTTGCTTTTAAGGAGTTTACTCCACTGCAGTTCATGCTTTGCAAGTAGATGCCTGGTCATGCAGGTTGTGCTAAGGTTCAGAACGTTAATGCCTCGCTTCAGGCTCTGATGGCACAGCGTGCAAAACACTCGGGTCTTGTCGTCAGCACATTGTTTAAAGAAGTGCCATGCCAGGGAACTCCTTGAAGCTGCCTTTGGGGTGCTCGGTCCCTGGTGGCGGTGGCCAGTAGCAGGCGAACTCTCTTGGAGGCGGCTGTTCTGCTTTTGCCCCCTGCTCTCTCTTTTGCTACGCTGTTGGCTCGGTCTCACCACTGCCTCTTCCTCTGAACTATGAAAGTCAGTGGCACGACCTTCATTCCATGTTGGGTCTAGGACCTCATCATCCCCTGCATCGTCTTCCACACAGTCTTCCTCCCTGACCTCATGTTCGGTCTGCACACTGCAGAAAGACGCAGCAGTTGGCACCTGTGTTTTGTCATCATCAGAGACGTGCGGACTCCAATGAGGTGGTATTCCCATGTCCCCATCATCAGAAAACATCAGTGGTTGTGCATCAGTGCATTCTATGTCTTCCACCACTGGGGAAGGGCTAGGTGGATTCCCTTGGGAAACCCTGCCAGCAGAGTCTTCAAACAGCATAAGAGACTGCTGCATAACTTGAGGCTCAGACAGTTTCCCTGATATGCATGGGGGTGATGTGACAGACTGATGGGCTTGGTTTTCAGGTGCCACCTGTGCGCTTTCTGCAGAAGACTAGGTGGGAGATAATGTTGTGAACATGCTGGATCCACTGTCGGCCACCCAATTGACTAGCGCCTGTACCTGCTCAGGCCTTACCATCCTTAGAACGGCATTGGGCCCCACCAAATATCGCTGTAAATTCTGGCGGGTACTGGAACCTGAGGTAGTTGGTTCACTAGGACGTGTGGCTGTGGCAGAATGGCCACGTCCTCTCCCAGCACAAGAGGGTACACTAACACCACCACGACCGCGTCCGCGTTCCTTGCTAGATGTTTTCCTCATTGTTACCGTTCACCAAGCACCACAATAAGAAAAAAAATATTTGGCCCAATGTATTGATTTCAAATTCAGGCCTTTTTTTAAAGGCACCTAACACTATCTGCCTATTTATTTATGTAGCGTATTACACTAATCCAGGCACAGCAGTAACCACTGATTTAGGGGAATATCTCTTTTAGGGCTAGTATTTAGGCCCTGGATGAAAGGTATCCTTTTATGGACAGATTTACAATTGGCCTGCAACAGCTCGAACACCAGATTCAGGGTATTGCTAATTTGGCAATTGAATTTCACCCCACAACAAAATATATGTTTTTGCGGACACTATGAATCTTGGCCTGCAACAGCTGGGACACCAGATTCAGGGTATAGCTATTTTGGCAATTGAATTTCACCCCAGAACAAAATATCTGTTTTGGCGGACACTATTATATTTTGCCAGCCACAGCTGAAACCACTGATTTATGGTATTGCTATTTTGGCAATTGAATTTCACCCCACAACAAAATATATGTTTTGGCGGACACTATGAATCTTGGCCTGCAACAGCTGGGACACCAGATTCAGGGTATTGCTATTTTGGCAATTGAATTTCACCCCAGAACAAAATATATGTTTTTACGGACACTATGAATCTTGGCCTGCAACAGCTGGGACACCAGATTCAGGGTATTGCTATTTTGGCAATTGAATTTCACCCCAGAACAAAATATATGTTTTGGCGGACACTATGAATCTTGGCCTGCAACAGCTGGGACACCAGATTCAGGGTATTGCTATTTTGGCAATTGAATTTCACCCCAGAACAAAATATATAATTTGCAGGACACTATTATACTTTGCCAGCCACAGCTGAAACCACTGATTTATGGTATTGCTATTTTGGCAATTGAATTTCACCCCAGAACAAAATATATGTTTTGGCGGACACTATTATATTTTGCCAGCCTCAGCTGAAACCACTGATTTATGATATTGCTATTTTGGCAATTGAATTTCACCCCACAACAAAATATATGTTTTTGCGGACACTATGAATCTTGGCCTGCAACAGCTGGGACACCAGATTCAGGGTATTGCTATTTTGGCAATTGAATTTCACCCCAGAACAAAATATATGTTTTGGCGGACACTATTATACTTTGCCAGCCACAGCTGAAACCACTGATTTATAGTATTGCTATTTTGGCAATTGAATTTCACCCCAGAACAAAATATATGTTTTGGCGTACACTATGAATCTTGACCTGCAGCAGCTGGGACACCAGATTCAGGGTTTTGCTATTTTGGCAATTGAATTTCACCCCAGAACAAAATATATGTTTTTGCGGACACTATGAATCTTGGCCTGCAACAGCTGGGACACCAGATTCAGGGTATTGCTATTTTAGCAATTGAATTTCACCCCAGAACAAAATATATGTTTTGGTGGACACTATTATACTTTGCCAGCCACAGCTGAAACCACTGATTTATGGTATTGCTATTTTGGCAATTGAATTTCACCCCAGAACAAAATATATGTTTTGGCGGACACTATGAATCTTGGCCTGCAACAGCTGGGACACCAGATTCAGGGTATTGCTATTTTGGCAATTGAATTTCACCCCAGAACAAAATATATGTTTTGGCGGACACTATTATATTTTGCCAGCCACAGCTGAAACCACTGATTTATGGTATTGCTATTTTGGCAATTGAATTTCACCCCAGAACAAAATATATGTTTTGGTGGACACTATTATATTTTGCCAGCCACAGCTGAAACCACTGATTTATGGTATTGTTATTTTGGCAATTGAATTTCACCCCAGAACAAAATATATGTTTTGGTGGACACTATGAATCTTGGCCTGCAACAGCTGGGACACCAGATTCAGGGTATTGCTATTTTGGCAATTGAATTTCACCCCAGAACAAAATATATAATTTGCAGGACACTATTATACTTTGCCAGCCACAGCTGAAACCACTGATTTATGGTATTGCTATTTTGGCAATTGAATTTCACCCCAGAACAAAATATATGTTTTGGCGGACACTATTATATTTTGCCAGCCTCAGCTGAAACCACTGATTTATGATATTGTTATTTTGGCAATTGAATTTCACCCCACAACAAAATATATGTTTTGGCGGACACTATGAATCTTGGCCTGCAACAGCTGGGACACCAGATTCAGGGTATTGCTATTTTGGCAATTGAATTTCACCCCAGAACAAAATATATGTTTTTGCGGACACTATGAATCTTGGCCTGCAACAGCTGGGACACCAGATTTAGGGTATTGCTATTTTGGCAATTGAATTTCACCCCACAACAAAATATATGTTTTGGCGGACACTATGAATCTTGGCCTGCAACAGCTGGGACACCAGATTCAGGGTATTGCTATTTTGGCAATTGAATTTCACCCCAGAACAAAATATATGTTTTGGCGGACACTATTATACTTTGCCAGCTACAGCTGAAACCACTGATTTATGGTATTGCTATTTTGGCAATTGAATTTCACCCCAGAACAAAATATATGTTTTGGCGTACACTATGAATCTTGACCTGCAGCAGCTGGGACACCAGATTCAGGGTTTTGCTATTTTGGCAATTGAATTTCACCCCAGAACAAAATATATGTTTTTGCGGACACTATGAATCTTGGCCTGCAACAGCTGGGACACCAGATTCAGGGTATTGCTATTTTGGCAATTGAATTTCACCCCAGAACAAAATATATGTTTTGGTGGACACTATTATATTTTGCCAGCCACAGCTGAAACCACTGATTTATGGTATTGCTATTTTGGCAATTGAATTTCACCCCAGAACAAAATATATGTTTTGGCGGACACTATGAATCTTGGCCTGCAACAGCTGGGACACCAGATTCAGGGTATTGCTATTTTGGCAATTGAATTTCACCCCAGAACAAAATATATGTTTTGGCGGACACTATTATACTTTGCCAGCCACAGCTGAAACCACTGATTTATGGTATTGCTATTTTGGCAATTGAATTTCACCCCAGAACAAAATATATGTTTTGGCGGACACTATTATATTTTGCCAGCCCCAGCTGAAACTACTGATTTATGGTATTGCTATTTTGGCAATTGAATTTCACCCCAGAACAAAATATATGTTTTGGTGGACACTATTATATTTTGCCAGCCACAGCTGAAACCACTGATTTATGGTATTGCTATTTTGGCAATTGAATTTCACCCCAGAACAAAATATATGTTTTTGCGGACACTATGAATCTTGGCCTGCAACAGCTGGGAAAGCAGATTCAGGGTATTGCTATTTTGGCAATTGAATTTCACCCCAGAACAAAATATATGTTTTGGTGGACACTATTATACTTTGCCAGCCACAGCTGAAACCACTGATTTATGGTATTGCTATTTTGGCAATTGAATTTCACCACATAAAATAATCTATCCTTTGCCAGACATCAGACAGTATTATACTTGGCTAGCCAAAGCTGGAACACCAGATTTAGAAGATTGGTATTTGGGCAATTGTAATTAACCCCTTAATAAAATATAGAAATTGCTATCCGTAGTTTCTAGGGGTGACAATTAGCACAGCCAAGCCCCTGATGTAGGATATAGCAAAAAAAAAAAAAAACTAATATTGATGGATTGATGGACTTGGTGGCAGCTTGTTCTGGTGCACCACAAGTCACAAAATGGCCGCCGATCACCCAAGAAAATAAGTGACAGAAAAACGCTCTGTGCAGCCAAAAAACCAGTGAGCAAGTAACTAGCAGAAGTTCATTCATTCACAGCTGTAGATCGATCCGTTCATTAGGTGCTGTTGCTGACTTTTCCCTGCCTAATCTCGCCCTCACAGAAGCTGCGTCCTCTCCCTACACTAATCAGAGCAGTGTGACGAGCGGCGCTACGTGACTCCAGCTTAAATAGAGGCTGGGTCACATGCTGCACTTGGCCAATCACAGCTATGCCATTAGTAGGCATGGCTGTGATGGGCTCTTAGGGCAAGAAGTAAAACACTAGCTGATTGGCTGCTGTGCAGCCCTTCAGAAAGCGGGAAGTAATCGCCAAACAACGAACCCGAACCCAAACTTTTTTGAAAATGTCCGGGTTCGGGTCCGAACTATGCTCGAACTGTTCGCTCAACACTATTGCTTACCTCAACTACCCCCACTCCCCACCCATTACTGCTGCTCTAGTTTCCTCTCTTCTCCAAGTTCTGGTCTCAGTTTCAACACATAGGAAAGTGATTGGACTGCCGAAAACTGGGGGGTCACTACTGTGCCCAATGATTGGCAGAGCAAGTAGTCCATCTCCTGTTGAGCCTGAGACCAGGATGTGGATAGGAGCAGAGACCAGGGCAGCAGCAGAACAGCAGTGGCCGGGGATCGGTGAGGTGAGTATTGATTGCTTGCCTTTTTTTTTTTCCACTCATTCTGATCCCATGTTAAATAAAATAATTCCTCTTGAAAACCACTTTAAGCTTCAAGGATTGATGGAGCTTTCTAAAGAGCCATGGGCCCCTCCTTACAAGGGCCCTTGGGAACTGCCCTAATACCTGAATAGGTAGTCCACCTGTGGTAGACAGCATTTACTTTCAAAAATACGCCTATATTAGGATTATATCTGGCGCAGCAAGGAAGCCGGCGCCTCTACATAACTTCGGCAGATCCACCGCCAGCTAAAGGGCTTATTAAAAGCAGAATCTAAAACACTGGCCTTAATAAATGATCCCCATATTTCTAGGCAATATACGGGGCATGCTATTTTCTGTCTGGGTACATTATGTAACTTTATGGTGCGGTTGGGATTCTTTATTATGATGGTAGGATTCTTGTACTGTACAATCTGTTGAAGGATTTATGTTACAATGCCACACTATATTGATATAGAAATATCTGAGATACTAGGGAGGGGGCAAAGTTCAAAAAATTCTGTACACATTACTGCCATTTTGTCTCTCTAAAGATTTGGAAAGATGCTGGGGAGAGCAATTATGATAAAAGGCAAGCAATGCTATTTCCTGCTGTGCCTCGGAAATCGTATTAGGAGAATGCAGGCCCATTTTACAGCAGTCAGTATTCTGTGAATTGCTGCTAATAAAGCTTATAAATTTTTTTTTTAAGGGAAGTGATTCCAGTAATAACATTTTGACAGGATATTGCTCATAAAGCAATTCCTTCATATGTTTAAAACAAGTTCAAGCAAGAGCTTCACCTTAATTTTCATGCACAGGACTGAGAAAGCTTAGCACCTTTAAACTCTTGCCAGCACTCTTATTAGCCCCGGTGTTCTTTATTTACCACCATCCAGTCCTCATATTGGGGATTTTGTTCATCTCACAGCTGGAATGTTTCCTGAAAGAGGATTTAGTATAATAAAGCTGAAAACTAGGTCAGATGTCTCTTTCCAGCAGCTGACTCCTCAAGATGTGTCCTATATATTAGCACGGCCTCAGAAAAACGAAATGGGCACTTATTAAAATGGCATCAAAGGTTCTCCATGTACTAAGGGACCAATACCTGCTCACATGATAATTACCGTGTTCATCCAAGAAAATAACACCAATAATTAAGCAATCATTGTACATCTTTGGAATAAAGAGAAATTTCCTTGGAGCTGTCTTGAATCTTATTTTAGATACCTGCAGTGTATCTTCTTCTTCTAAACTTTAAACTTCAGAAATCGGTCAATGCAAGAAGCATAAGTAATCTGCAATAGATTATGCAAAATATGATTTGTGAGAATTGGACAATGACTTACTGAAAATTAGCAATTTGTTTTAATATTAAAGGGGTCTTCCGATTTTGCAATTCTCAGCATCAACTGACAGGAAAAAACATACTATCACTTACTTAAAGAGGACCTGTCGCCAAAAAATGCAATGCAATCTGAAAGCACCATGTTATAGAGCAGGAGAAGTTGAGTGGATTAATGTATATATTTGTGGGAAAAGATTCAGTAAAACTTGTAATTTTTATCTGCAGCCCTGTGAAGTGCTATCAGTACAGGGAGGAGGAGTTATCAGTGACTGACTACTATCTCTCTATGCCCGCTTATGCACACTGTGCTATCAATCACTGATAACCCCTCCCTCCTTTACCAATGCTGTTCACAGAAGGTAGAAAAAGCAGAGATGTAAATGTGTAAATTACAACTTTTACTGAATATTTTCACACAAATATATACATGAATCCACACAGCTTCTCCTGCTCTATAACATTTCAGATTGCATTGCATTTTTGGTGACAAATCCTCTTTAATTAAGGCCTCTTTCACACTTGCGTTGTGTGGATCCGGCGTGCACTTCCGTCGCCGGAAATGCCCGCCGGATCTGTCACAACGCAAGACAACTGAAAGCATTTGAAGACTGATCAGTCTTCAAAATGCTTTCAGTGTTACTATGGCAGCCAGGACGCTGTAGTGGGGAGCCAGGAGAGCAGATACTTACAGTCCGTATGGCTCCCGGGGCGCTCCACAATGAAGTCAGAGCGCCCCACGCGCATGGATCACGTGATCCATGCGATCATGTGATCCATGCTCATGGGGCGCTCTGACGTCATTGTGGAGCCCCGGGAGCCATACGGACTGTAAGTATCTGCTCTCCTGGCTCCCCACTACAGCGTGCGGGAGCCGCACGGACGGTAAGTATCCTTCTCCCATGCCTCCCCACTACACTTTACCATGGCAGCCGGGACTTTAGCTTCCTGGCTGCCATGGTAACCATTCACAAAAGCTAAACGTCGGATCCGGTGATGCGTCGGATCGGGATTAATGCACTTCAATAGGCATTAATTCCGGGATCCGGGGTTATGGCATGTCTTCCGGATTTTTGGACAGAGACAAATCCACAGCATGCTACGGTTTTGTCAACATCCAAAAAACGTTCACATAATGAACGGAAGACATCCTGAACGGATTTCTTTCCATTCAGAATGCATTTGGACAAATCCTGATCAGTATCTTTCCGTCCTAGAGCCCCGAGGATGAAACTCTAGGATGGAAAGCAAAAGCTCAAGTGTGAAAGAGCCCTTACACTGAAGCCTCATTCACACGTCCGTGCTCAAATCCATGAGCAGGTGGTCAGTGATGCATCCGTGAATCTGTGTTTTTTTCTGTCCGTGTAGCATCCATGTTTCACTGACAATGAACAGCTGAAAAACAATTTTCAAAGCATCTCTTCTTAATAATCTGTGAAACACGGATGCAACACGGATTGCATCCGCCTTGCATCCGTTGTTTTCATGGACCCATAGACTATAGTGGACATGATGGATCCGTGAACAAAGACAAAATAGGGCATGCATCCCTGCTAAAAACACTGAGTGTGAAAGGTCCTCAAGACCTCAAACAACTTGTCGGGAGGCCAGAGAGAAAATACCAGGAGGAGTCAACCAGCGCCACACAGAGGAGAAGAGGAGCTGCTACCGACTGGACCAGGACCAGGTGAGCAGAATGTTTTTACATAATATTAATAGAGGAGAAATGTGACATGGAGGGGAGAAATGTGACATGGAGGGGAGAAATGTGACATGGAGGGGAGAAATGTGTCATGGAGGGGGAGAAATGTGACATGGAGGGGGAGAAATGTGACATGGAGGGGGAGAAATGTGACATGGAGGGGAAAGAAATGTCACATGAAGAGGGGAGAAATGTGACATGGAGGGGGAGAAATGTGACATGGGGGATGTGACATGGAGGGGAAGAAATGTGACATGGAGGAAGGAGAAATGTGACATGGAGGGGGAGAAATGTGTCATGGAGGGGGAAAATGTGACATGGAGGGGGAGAAATGTGACATGGGGGGATGTGACATGGAGGGGGAAGAAATGTGACATGGGGGGAGAAATGTGACATGGAGGGGGGAGAGACATGGAGGGAGAAATGTGACATGAAGGGGGAGAAATGTGACATGGGGGAGAAATGTGACATGGAGGGGGAGAAATGTGACATGGAGGGGGAGAAATGTGACATGGAGGGGGAGAAATGTGACATGGAGGGGGAGAAATGTGACATGGAGGGGGATGTGACATGGAGGGGGAAGAAATGTGACATGGAGGGGGGAGAAATGTGACATGAAGGGGGAAGAAATGTGACATGGAGGGGAGAAATGTGACATGGAGGGGAAGAAATGTGACATGGAGGGGAAGAAATGTGACATGGAGGGGAAGAAATGTGACATGGAGGGGGAGAAATGTGACATGGAGGGGGAGAAATGTGACATGGAGGGGGAGAAATGTGACATGGAGGGGAAGAAATGTGACATGGAGGGGAGAAATGTGACATGGAGGGGAAGAAATGTGACATGGAGGGGAGAAATGTGACATAGAGGGGGAAGAAATGTCACATTTCCCCCACCATGTGACATTTCTCTCCTCCCCTATGTCACTTCCCCCTCCATGTCACATTTCCCCTCCATGTCCCATTTCTCCCCCTCATGTCACATTTCTCCCTCCATGTCACATTTCGATCCCTCCATGTCACATGACCCCCCCTCCATGTCACATTTCTCCCCCCTTCATGTCACATTTCTCCCCCCTCTATGTCACATTTCGCCCCTCCATGTCACATGACCCCCTCCATGTCACATTTCTCTGCCTCCCCCCTCCATGTCACTGGACACCATTCGGCTAAGTTCACATCAGTGTTTGGCCTTTCCGTTCTCCTGTTCCGTTATAGGAGCAGGAGAACGGAAAGGACGCATTCGGGACATAACTGAGCCGAACGGAGCCTGATGATCCCATAGACTATAACGAAATCCGTTAGTTGTCCGCTCCGAAGATGATTTTGGAGCGGAGTCAAAAATCCTGCATGCACAGCTTTTGTCTCCGCTCCAAAATCATCTTCGGAGCGGACACCTAACGGACGCCATTATAGTCTATGGGATCCTTAGGCTCTGTTCGGCTCAATTATGTGCCGAATGCGTACTTTCCTTTCTCCTGCAGAGCAGGGGAACGGAACGGCTGAAGGGGGGGGGGGGGAGGGGGCCCAAATTGAACTCTTGCACCAGGGCCCATGAGCCTATAGCTACGCCCCTGAGCAAGAGCATATATATTTTCAGAGGAACCTGCCCCAAGGATAAAATAACCCTTTCTGCATTTGGGCCTTGGGAGAATCTAGGTGCAGGAGTTGGATTTTGAATCACCGCACCAATGCAGCTACTGGGTTACCCGGGATCAAGTCAAGTCCTGTCCAGTAAGCATCTTACCCTCTGTCTACCTTGCTAGGATTATTCCATTCTTTGCCAAGCCTGCATACCAGGAAAATCACTGCATTTATACCATTTGCCTCCAAAACGGAATTATATAAAGAACTGTACATAATTTGCTGCTCGGTAAAGAAGTTAATAATCACCAGAATCGCTTGTGCCACCGTAAAAGGCACTGGCGTCACGAATTGCAAGGGACCTTGCCACAGGCACGTTAAACCTTAACAAGGGCACCTCACATACCACCTGGCCTGTGTCCCTTCATCCAGAGAGTGGCCCAGAGCACCCACGTGCTTACCTCTCCATCACTGACTGCACGCCTGCCCAGGGACTTTATAACTGTGAGTACAAACCTCATCCCTTCGGTCTGCCTGCCTATGTCCGTGACCTCACAGGTTGCTTACCCTGAGGACTGGCTTACTGCAGTCTCAACTTTTCAAACTCCACTGATTTAACAGGAATCACTGTAGCTTAATGTTCACCTTGAGTAAAGCTATAGCTCCACAGCAATTCCCTAATGTACTTCTGTTACCACTGTCATTTCCTTCTTAAGTGAGTGCAGAAGGCAAACTTTTGCAATGTCTTTGTAGCTCCACAGGGATGGAATTAAACAGCAAACCACTAGACACCAGGTACAGCAGTATATACACCATGGGTTCAATGATGCATCTAATCACAATAGATGTACTGGAGAAGAAACCACCGGACACCAGGGAAGAACTGAGTAACTATTCAACACTAGTAACTCAGGACAATAAAATACTTTATGCTAGGGAATTAATTATATTAGCACCTGAACACCAAGGTGTGGCATCTTTCCCTCTTCAGATAGAAAATAAATGAGCCCACAAACTCTCCATGCATGAAAGCCTACTCATGTCATGGTCTGTATCTATCTATCTATCTATCTATCTATCTATCTATCTATCTATCTATCTATGTGTCATCTATCTTATAAAACAAGGTGACTGGCTAATTGCCAAGTCTGTAGCTATAACATGTGAACAGTCATCTGTAATCAATCGATAATAGACAGGCTTAAAGGGGTTTTCCATTTTCAGGGATCTTCTGGACAGACCCCTTGACTGGGCCTGCAGAGAAAAGCATACTTACCTGATCCCTGTTACTGGCTCTTTGGTTCCTTTGCCGATGAGATTCTGTTCTCACATGTCAACATCAAATTTGACGGCTACTGCAGACAAACATTGGCCGAGCAGGGCTGCTTCCCCCTTGTGTCATGTCAATGGGTCAATATGACTCAAGGGAGATGCATCACTGCTGTGGCCAGTGATTGGCTGCAGTGGCTGTCAAGCCTGATGTTGGTTGACACGTGGGGACCTGAGTGCTGTTGCGGTGGCAGGGGAGCGAAGGAGCTAGAACCCAGCGGCAAAGAGTAGGTAAGTATGCTTCCCTCTCCATGGGAAAGGGGGGGGTGGGAGTACTGCCTAATAGACCCCTGAAGATATCCTTGCTTATATTATTATGCCACTGAAGGAAAAAAAAATACACACTATTTTAAAATGAATGTTACAATATATCTTTATTTATACACAAAATACATATAAAACCAATTAAAAGGCAGACATATACCCATGACAAGAGTGCCATGACTCATTTGAGCAGTAGTTACATAGTGCAAACAACGTTGAGTAACCTATATTATGATCAGTGCATCCATTCTAAACTTCACTAGCTAACACATAAAATTGTATACATACCAGTGGTAGACAGCTACAGCCCTAATGCATGTTTCACAGTCGCTTTTTCTGGGGGGATTCAAAACCTCCAGAAGTTGCATCTTCGTAAGATGGTAATCACATGGATAAACAAAAGTCCAGCACTGCCGTTCCTCAAACTGAAGACCTTATTGAAATGTACACATGAAATAAAAACTGGATTTTCTTGACGCATTTCGGGCAGCACTAGCCCTTTGTCAAAAGAATAAAATATCCCACAAGATAAGGCTACCTTCACACTAGCGTCAATACTTTCTGGTATTGAGATCTGTCATAGGGTCTCAATACCGGAAAAAAAAACCTTCAGTTTTGTCCCCATTCATTGACAATGCTCCAAAATGCATTCCGTTCCATTCTCATACCGGAGAGCAAATTGACGTGCCTGTGGGGCCCAATGCCACCCAGAACACCCATTTCAAGGAAGGAGAACATCACTCACTTCGTAACGGGGGACTGTCAGAAAGGGAGGGAAGGTGGAGAATAGGAGTGTCAGGGTCCAGGCTGTCTGCTCATATTAACTGAATATGAGCAGACAGCCTGGACCACTGCCGACTCATTTGACTTGTGGTGCTAGATGCTAGTAGGAGAACGGACGTGATGATGCCGTCACCATGTGACCTGGTCACATGCCGATGACGTCATCACAGGTTCTTTTTTGTACCAACATTCAGGAGGAGTCTTGCTGCAAGAGAAGTGTGCTGCAGTTTTATGTGGAGAAGGTGAGAGAGGGCGTATACTGCATACTGTGGGGTACTGCACACTGTGGGGTGTTATACGATAGACTGCATTCTGTGGAGTACTATATACTGTATATTGTGGGGTGTTATACTATACACTGCATACTGTGCGGTATTATATGCTGTATACGGTGGGGTGTTATACTGTGTGGTGTTCCACTATATACTACATACTGTAGGATGATATATACTATATATTGTATACTGTGGGATGATCCTATATACTGTGGGGGTGTTATACTATATACTGTATAACAGCCCCAGGCTTATGATATACTTAATCTACCCCTGGGTATAATGCTATCAAGTGATAAGTAGATTTGTAAAAAATACTTAGTATAATAGTCCGATCACCACTGTCTGGCAAGAAATAGTTTTCCTCTTAAAACAAGCTGGACCATGTTGGGGCCTTTTGGTTGATCATGATTGACCTTTTCCTTCTTTTTGTAGAACACTACAGCCATGTATCCTTTTTATCCATGGTCCCTGTGGTATAATATATAGTGGTCATTCAAAGACAATGTATTCCTGGTGTTCTTCTAAATAGATATCCAGAGAAGCTGTAATTAGAAAACTAAGTGAGCAAAAGCAAAGTAAAGAGAACTGCTGAAGATGTGAGATGTTTCCAATTGTTCTGCAGTCAATGAATATTGAGCAGTTTGATGATTTGGAGCCAAACCCTTAAGAAATAGCTAAGTATTCACTCTTTTTGTACAAATCCCTCAATAATTAGGAGAGGGGTCATGGCTTCAATAGGGAAATCTTCATATCTAAGGACACAAAGTTATATTTGAGGTTTTTAAATAGTGCCAAAAAGCAAGACCAGCAAAGTGTGTATTCACAGCCAGAAAATGCATTTACTCAGTTCAGTCCTGACAATTTGTTATCCCCTCCTCCTCTGACTGATATTAACAAGGCAATTGCTTATCAGATACATTGGTCCCTCATGTTACAATAATAATTGGTTCTGGGACGACTATTGTAACTTGAGACCATAACTCTATGGAAAACTGGTAATTGGTTCCAAAGCCCAAAACTGTCATCCCCAAATAAGAGAAAATGAAGATTAAAGAAAAATGAGCAGATAACTAAATTAGATAAAGCAAGTCCTAACATATAACTTCTTCAGGGTCCTATACAGTCCACACTATGTACCAAAAAAATAAAATGGAGGCCCCCTCACCTGGGGTCCAAAAGAACCGCTCATTCTGACACAAGTAAAGAATAGTAAAAAACATATAGTACCACACTGTACTGTAGAGAGGCTTTTAAATTAGAGGGGCAAAGGATTAAAAGTAATATCAGGAAGTATTACTTTACTGAGAGAGTAGTGGACGCATGGAATAGCCTTCCTGCAGAAGTGGTAACTGCAAATACAGTGAAGGAGTTTAAGCATGCATGGGATAGGCATAAGGCCATCCTTCATATAAGATAGGGCCAGGGGCCATTCAAGTATATTGGTCAGACTAGATGGGCCAAATGGTTCTTATCTGCCGACACATTCTATGTTTCTATGTTACTAGACAACCTATACAGGTGTTTTACCAGTGAGGTGACCGTGCTGATGGGAATCAGCAGTGTCTGAGGCATTGTGTATTGAGTCTGGTTTCAATCAAGATACAATAGTCCAAGAAAGTACATTGTATTTTAAAAATATTGAGGGTCATTTAGAAAGTGCCGATATTGATATCCCCCTGAGCCACAGGAGGATGCAATAAATTTATGTACTCCTACCTTGCACCCTGCCAATCACCTAGCATCAGTGGCACCCCAACTACCATCAGGCAGGAGCCCTAGAAAGTCAGGGAGGGTACCAAGTATTCTGCCATTGATGTACATGAGAGAAGTCTCTAATGAGTGTAAGTGCTAATCTCTTAGTCAAGCAATGGAAGATAGTGAACTCGCTATAATCATTCCCTCAGCAACTCCAGTTGCATGTAGAATTCCACCTATGTAGATGCAATGGATAGGTTTAGGTAATTTATTGAGAAGTGATGATAGAGGTCAAAGAAAAATCCTCTTTCCAGCTCTGTGAAGCATGTCTAACAAACAGGAAAAGACTGCAGGACACAGGATGTGAGTTCACAGAGGAGGAGGATTTATTAGATGAATGACAATGAAATATAGCATAGATAACTTCATAAACCAAATATAACAATGGACAAAAATACACTCATTATAGTGGTTAACAGACATAACACAATACGGTTTAATTCTAAATGGGAAACCATTAGCTTGTACAGTGCAACGAGGGAAGAAAGGGTGCACCCTCCTTTCACTGCGCATGTCCTGGGGGAACCTCCACCATTTCCACAATCTTAGCGCTACAATCACCACCCCAATCTCTGCCCTGCGCCTCCCATGTGGTTCACTGCACTATGTGCTACTAATTATACTGTTATTAAGGCCAGGGTCTGACTGCTACTCTGTATCCCTTACCACCATCTGGTTTGTAACATTTTCGAGAGTCAAGAGATTCTGGACACAAATTTACTTTCACAAGGGCTATTATAAACTTTAACTCACATCCCCATGATTGCTGTGCATGACAAGTATATGATTGCAGTGGTGATCATGACCTCCCATTTCCCCGCTTCTGATGCAGAGCTTAAAAATCCCCTGTATAAGCAAAGTTGAATGATAAAATTCTGGTTGTTTTCCACCACCACTAGAGGGAGTTTAGATATTTATATATACTGTATGTACATTAGGCAGAATGTAATACATTCATAAGCTCCCTCTAGTGGTTTCTGGAAGTCAGTGCATTATCATTTAACTATATCTATGCAGGAAATTTGGAGCTTTGTATAAAAACAATCTCTGGCCTCAATGAAGATATATTAACTTATCTGCAAAAAATACTGGACTTAAAGATGGACAGTGGCTCAGATTTACTAATCCTTAAGATGGCATAAGCTTGAGCATAAGACTGTCTACACCTGTACCGTTTTTTATAACAGTGGCACATGGTAGATGATAAATTTGGTGCAAAGACACAGTTTTGTCTAGCTCTATACCAACTTTTGCTTGCGCAGTACCCCTGAGCAGGGTCACTGCAAAGGGTTTAACTGATGTAATGTAATATTGCTAAGTTAAAGGGTGTGGATTGCTACATTTGTATGGTCAATTAAGGGTTAACACCTTGGCTCATCCTTTAAGATTGCTAGAGGTTGGACCTAAGTCTTCCCCCTGTTTAGTCAGAGTGGAGTGGGAGTCTAGCTTTGCTACAGTGAAGACCTACATGTACAAGCTCTTTAGAGCTAGGCCTCATCTTAGAAAATCTTCAATTATGAAACGTCTACAGCCAAGGAAGCTACTTTATCATCAGAAGTGCTCCAGAGATAAGTAAAGCAGAAGGTCCAGAACCTACAAGTCAGTCAGCAAGGTACTGTGCAGATTTATGCCTGAAAAACTTTCCTGCTGTGAGAGGGAACATTGCTAACGCATCCTATCACACTGGGAAACGGTTTGGTTGACCGAATCTTATATCTCCAACCCTCAGCCTGGGAACAGCAGAAACAGGTAACAAGTACCTCATTGCCTGCCTATGGTTCTGTTAACAGACTTTAGAGAGACAGAGAAAAGGAGTACTACAACCTCCGTCATCGCTGCTGTCTATACGCTACTATTGGGGAAGGATTGCTACTATTGGAGAAGGATTGCACTGTGTTATATGCCTTGGAACTGTACTTGGTTATTGCCGGATGTACTACTGCTCCTATTCTGCACTTCAGTAAAGAGAAACTTATTTATTTACTGGCCTGGTTACTCACTCCACTATTCACCGACCATTGTACCTCCTCTCCTGCCCTGCACGCAGACCAACACCTAACATCGAGGGCATCCCAACTTCCACCAGGCGGGAGCCCCAACACCAGGGAAGGGAAAGGTATGCCTTTCAGTCACAGAGAGTGCCAGAGGGAGGACAGCCATCATGATCCATGAGTACTACTGCCATCCTCATTGCAAACACCACTCCCATCTTCCACAAACTCCCCATCAAGTCGCTGCACTTAGTTTGAGACAGAATTTTAAACCAGAATTGTGTTGCAATTTTGGTGCGGAATGTCGCATATTAGGTCACGACTCTTTCGCCACAAATTCACGTTCATTTTACATTAAGCTGCTCTCATCGCTGGGCTAGACACTGACAATTTCTCGGAACCTTTCTGATATTAGAGCTTGATAAAGACCTTATGGTTGAAACATTGCTACGCTTTTGGTGAAATAAAAGAACAGATTGATTATACAAAAGTGCCGTAATTCCATCATTTTACTTCTGATATTAGAGTACTATGTATAAATCGATGTATATTTTATGATTCATTGTATTACACTGTGTTTTTTGATAACTGCAGAAAATAAATCACATACATTAAGCCAAATGTTTCCTATTGGATAACAGTTTACATTTTGACAAATACAGTTTGTTTTTTCCAAGCCTTTTGTAATGGAGACTAGTATGGGTTAATAATCCCCAGTGATGGTGATGCTGATTCCTATAGCCATTTCTAGGCTGCTGTGTGCACGCTGCAGTGAATCAGGCCGGGGAGCCATGAGTACTGCAGATTTAATACTCTGCACCTTACTGTGCTGAGACTGCACTTCCAATGTGTCAAGCAGGGAGCGATAGAGACTGGAATCGATGGAGACAGACACTGGGAAATATAGGCAAGGAAGAATTGAATGTATTGGGGCATGTACTGTGTTAAACCAGATGAGACAGAGGAACAGTGGAGAATGGGGAGAGCGATTGCATTGAATTATTACATGAAAATACACTGTCGATCATTTACACTTAATTGGGTCTGAATAGGGTCTGTTGTAGCCTTTACAGGTGAAGAAAACATGAATCCAGAGCGCTATATGAATCTCGGTGTGGGTAGCCTGACGTGGAATTACTTAGCAAATAGATATTTTCAATTTCTGGCTGAAAGGTGTGATAAAAGGTCATATGTAAGGTTCACATTCACATAGCAATGATTTTTTACTTTCCTTTTTTTTTTTTAAGTAATTAGTGAAAATGTAAAATTGTTGCAATATGTGATTGTATTTAACCCATTTTTAATACCAAAGTGAAGAGCTCATAAGGGGTCAGACCAGGGCAGTTTCTAGGAAATTTTGCCAACAGGGCGAACAATACAAAAGTGCCCCCCCCCCCACCACCACCACTAATCACGTCTAACGTGACTTACGGGCGACATCTCCACAGATTTCAATTTCTTCACTTTCCATTTCTTCTCAGTTTGTTTTCTCATGCACAGACGTCTTCGGTCAGGGGTGCGCAGCCTTCTCTGCCACAAAAAAAGACCCCGCTATTAATAAATGGCACAGGGTCAAGGAGGTCTGTTACTGATTTTGCATTAGGGACCAGGGAATTCAGCTTATTCCTTTGACTTGTTGTTTCTGCCTGACCACCCCGACCCACTATAACAAATAACTCCCCTTTAACACCCTGTAGTGTGCTCCCCAATATTATAGTGCAGAAACAGATACACCCCCTGATAATACTAGTACCACACAAAGACCCCCATATAAAATACCCCCCCCCTTTATGTGCCAGAAGTGCCTCTCCATGCCTCCTCCCCCTCTATGTGCCAGAAGTGCCTCTCCATGCCTCCCCCCCTTTATGTGCCAGAAGTGCTTCTCCATGCCTCCCCCCCCTTTATGTGCCAGAGGTGCCTCTCCATGCCCCCCCCCTCCCCTTCATGTGCCTGTAACAAGTATAAAAATAAAACACACTTTTACTTACCTCCAGTGATGTGATGCAGGCCTCTTCTGTGTCCCGCGCTGTACGGCTCAGGCAGCTCGATGACATAATTGCGCCGCCTGAACCGGCCTCTGATAGGCTGCCGGAACTAGGCCCGCAGCCTATCAGACGAACAGGGAAGAGAGACGCCTCCCTCCCCTGCCGCAACACAGAACAGCTATCTGTCCGGCGCCCCCCTTCTGACTGCTCCCCGGGTGGCCACCCGACCCGCCCAGTCCAAGAAATGGCCCTGGGTCAGACCTTGGCACCCCAATCTACAATGGTGGAAAGAATCAGAGACACACTCCTGTAAAAAACAACAACTGCTTTTCTTATCTCACATGAGACAACAAGCTTGATGGTTACAACAGTCTTATGACTGAAAACAGGCTTAAAGGGAACCTGTCATCAACTTTATGCTGCCCATACTAACCGCATTATAAAGTAGAGACAGGTGAGTTGATTTCAGAGGTTAAAAGTAAGTGGTTGCCGAGAACCAACATCACAATCATTGCAGACTAGGCCTGGAGTCACGGCCATCTGAGAAGAGTCATAGTTATTCATGAATTCCTGCTCTCCCTGCCCACCTGCTGATGACTGACGGTCTTCTACCTAGTTTTCTCCCTTTCTCCCTAGGAGAAAACTGCCAATCATTAGCAGATGGGCGGGAGTGAAGGAGATTATGGATAAATATGACTCTTCTCAGGTAGATTTGACTCTTTTCAAGGCCTGGGCTGCAATGATTATGAGGCTGGTTCTCGGCAACCACTTACTTTTAGATCATGAGCGACACACCACTGAAATCAGCATTTATATGACTAATTTATGCTGCCGCCAGTGAGGTCAGCATAAAGTTGATGACAGGTTCCATTTAATGGTTAAAGTCTTACAAGACACAATGAGCTTGGTGGTTTAAAAGTCTCTCAGTGAGCGCACAGTCCATGTAAGAGGCAACAGTTCACTCTCTGCTATAATGTGGCAGGCTATCTGATGTTTGTAGTCCTGATCTGACTCCTCCACAGGTGTGTAGCAATTTTCAGTGTGTAGGAGCTAAGAAGTGCAAGTTGGTTACTTCTGCTCCAGGCCCTCCTTCTTCACTCAGCTGTTCTGTAGCCTTATAAATGCCCTGAGGCAATCCGCCCTTCGGATTAGTGCCACTCACCTCCACTTGCTAGCTGACTAAAATGCAGGAGTGTTGCTGAATCTGTTTTCAGCAGCAGCTTTTCCCTAGCACAGCCTCTCAGTCTCTCTTCCTCTCTGGCGCTAACTGTGAGGCTTGCCTGCAATTCTGTTTATCATCTCACAGACATGAGCTCTCACTATGCTTAAGGACCTGCAGAATTAGATTATGTGACCAAAAAGGTCTTGTGCACCTGACAGCATATTATCACCTCTGCCACCGTTGACCAACTAGGTGGAAGTATAACCACAGTGCAGTATACCACATGTACATATACAATGCAGCGTATCATACAGGGCAATACATTTATATCACAGATCAGCCTAATATTAACAGTGCGTTTCACGCTTTCCCAGTACTGCTCAACTGCATCTCATCCTGCCCAAAGGCAATATGCTTATATTCTGTTGTAGGCTGCATGTGATACTTCCCACCGTTATACAGCTATGTCAAGGGCTTGTATACAGAGGGTGTTTCACCCACTTTAGTGCAGTATCTTAGTATAATTAGTATAATCAGTACATTAGTACATTACTTTGCTGGTGTATCACATTACATGGCATATCACATGCGGATGCATTACATGATAGTTCAACAGTCCACACTAGATAGAGTGACCACTGCAACATGTTAAAATGATAACCTATTGCAACAGTGCTGTTAGAGCATGGCTGTTCTCAGCCCTCTTAAAAGCCACCAAAAACATCCGACTATCCAAAGGTGCAATAAATTGTGTAGTTCTGTAGTGAACTCCTACACTAGGAATATTAAGAACTCAGATATACTGTAATGCCGCGCTCTAACAGTGGATAGGATATAATTTAATCCCGTCCGTTATATAATATAACGGACGGGATTAAATTATATCCTATCCACTGTTAGAGCGCGGCATTACAGTATATCTGAGTTCGTTGTTCCTACAAACAGAGGGGGTGACAGCCCTGTTTTTATGCCGCTGCTAATAGGAGGCGAGACAATAGTGGAGCGCTACTGATTTTATTTATTTACGAATATTAAGAACTGTTGACTGCAGCTTGAGAATGAACAAAAAAAAAAAATTCATCTTGCACTGATCTTAAGTTACAGCCTATACTATACTTCAGAGCTGCATTCACAGTTCTGCTGGTCGTCACTGGAAACATTTAGGAACCTTGTCCTGAGCTCCTATAAGGCATCCAATCAGTTAGTTTCTATTTACCAGTGCAATCTTTGTGCAAACACTAATCAAGCAAGATGTTATTTGGAAGATTTCCACTCTGGAGCCTGCAGAATTGCGATTGCAGCTCTGGAATATAATATAGACTGTACCTTAGAATCAGTACAAGGTAAATCATACAGCATAGTTACAAAACTACTCTGCTTATGTAGATTAATTTTATATGTAAACTGTAAGATGGCGCATATTTTTTTTTCCAGCGGTTTGAATTTACTTTCTTTAATTTTGCTGAAAATAAGATGGGCAGAAATATATAGGGTACATACTTTATCACACAGCAGCCTGGTTCTTTTCTTGCTACCCATCTCCCCTACATCCCTTTTTTGCTGAGGTTGTACATTAATCAATGAGTGCAATGTAACCTACACAATCGCCTATTGCCTTGTCACCATTTCCTTAATTTACCAGTGTGACAAGTGCGAGTAACCGGTCTCCTCTATCAGAATACTGAGCTCGACCCTTCTGTTCCTCTGGGGACTTGACACTTGACAGGACTAGATCTGATCGAAATTGGAGAGGTCTAAATTACCATTTACTATTCTAATATCTGAAGAAATGAAAAGATTGAGCATTTCAAAGTGCCCAGTTAAAGGGATAGTAGTAGAATAAAAAGAAAACACTTAAAGGGAATCTGCCACCAGCGACCACCCTGTCAAAATCTTTACGTAAACACATAGCTGTGGTTCTGATTAAAACGCTGTTTTTCTTTTCTTGATCTGAGGCTCTGTTCCCGAGCTATAATCACTTTTCTTAATATGCAAATTAGGTATTTGGTGCAATGAAGGCGTCACCATTGCTCTTGTTGCACCCAAGCTCCACTCCTTTCTGTGGCCAGCTCCTCTCTTGCTGCTTTGACAGGCAGGGTCAGGCAGTAGCAAAGCAGCCAGGCAAGGGCTGACCACAGAAATGGAGTGGAGCTTAGGTGCAACAAGAGCAATGGCCGCGCCCTTGTTGCTTCGAAGGCCTAATTTGCATATTAAGAAAAAGTATTATAACTTGAGAATGGCGTTTTAATTAGGTGAACCACAGAACCACAGTTAGTGGTGACAGATTCCCTTTAAGCATGCAGTACCTACAATTTGTTTTTTACAAACTATAAAATTATCATTTCCTAGGCCTAGCTTTGGCTTAGATGAAATTCGAATATTTTTCATAACGTGCTTTAATGTAGATGGTGCTGGGCTGTGCGGCCTGCACGCTCCCCCTATACAGCCCGGCAGGTGCGACATGTCACTGCATCGTACCTTTGGGGGTGTAGAGCAGTAAATGGTGAAGCAGAGAGTTGATGGCTTCAACTGTGTCCGTGTCCTCAGATATAGTTGAAAGCAAGACATACCTCAGACGTCCTGGGACCGTAGGACAGCCACGGAAAACTAGGACTGTCCCACTGGATCTGGAACGGCTGGAAGGTACGGTGCTGCCTACAAATTTCTGGTGAAAAATTAAAATCAGCCAATAAACGAGTTATTGCTCTTTTATCGGCTGATAATTGCAGCATTTATACAGGTCAATTATAGGAATGAGCGTTCCTATAAACATTTGTTCCCAATCATTGCCCCTAAAATTTGCAGTGTAATAGGGGCTTAAGTGGTGTCATCTCCTTCCATCTACCCCCTATTAATAAATGAGAGCTTTCCTTCAATGAGGACATCACTCATTGGTTATTACTGCCTCCTGTAAAAAACCAAAGACCTCTGGGGACACTTACACTTTTTTTGCACCGTTTTTGACTGTAACTGGGACATCCAAAGGAGCCCCAGTTACAGGGGGAAACAGTGTCGGCATGTGTAGGGTCACACCCCCAACTGGTAACACCCAGCTGTCAATTTATTCATAACTTTCTCGGAGGAATAGCTGTGGGGACACTGCACACAGGCAGAGCTGATTAGGGTCTTCTAGATGATCAGCTGTGCACCCTGCCCTACACAGACAGCACTGATTGGATTATGTCAGTATGTGTGGGGTCACACCCCCAACTAGTAACACCCAGTTGTCAATTTAGTCATAACTTTCTGGGAGGAATAACAGAGGTATTGTACAATGCAGAGTACTAAAAAAAAAGATATTCCAGAATAGTTGTTTCAGGAAGTTGACAAATCTCCCGGGTGCCAGGGAAGGCACCTCCAGAACTCAGCCCCTAGCTATGTGTGACGTCATCAGACACAGCCTGGTGTCCAGTCACAGCAGTGAGAACACAACATAACGTGGGTGGGAGTACTGGGAAAGGGAGTGGGGCTTGTAAAAAAAAAAATTGGCAAGTATTTATGCCAGTTTTCTAGTCTTAATACATAGAAATGCTATAGTATACCATAGACCTGAGGCCTCTGTGGCACTTTTGGGTGAAGTTTCAGCGTTACGCCAAGTTATAGCATTTTGACCTGGTGTTGTTTTTAATTGACATTAGATTCATCAATAGCGAAGAATATGGTGCATTCTGAATAGGGAGAAATACTGGCAACCCGCCTGCATGGTGCCCCAGTATTATTACTCACTGGGGGAGATTTATCCAAACTGGTGTAAGGGAAAACTGGCTTAGTTGCCCATAGCAACCAATCAGATTCCACCTTTCATTTTTCAGAGTTCCTTTGGAAAAAGAAAAGATGAGTCTGATTGGTTGCTATGGGCAACTAAGCCGGTCTGCCTTGCACCAGTTAATAAATCTCCCCATTGAGTTATGCATTATTCAGAGCGTTTACAATATAACACAGAGGGAGCGAATACTGCTCTGCGTGGAGAACATATGCCGCCATGTGCCTCTTCTCAGTGATGTGTAGTAAATGTGGACGGATGCGATGCACAAATGGTGCACTCAGAGAGAGACAAGAATAGCGCCTTACCTGAAGGCATGAGATGAATATCAATGAACGGCACTGCAGCAAATGACGGCTGCACAGTTACATCAATGCTCCTTTTACTACTGTGTATTCTCCATTAGTGCAGCGAGGAGGGGGAGGATCCACCTTACACGACGTGTTATTCAGTTTTTTTCCATGTAAGCACCATAGAGAAGCCTCGGTAATACTCGTATACTGTGATCAGCATTGGCTGCATTGCTTGTCCTTCATGACAACTCTGCAAGCGACAAGAATGCAGAAGCTGTACCCGCAGTCCTATGTAAAATGACAGATACCGAGCACACATAGATCATATTGAGCTGAGTCAGATATTACATCAGGACTTGTATACAACGGCATATATCTAGATATTTGATTTACTGTATGTCATGTTATCTTGCAGTGCTATGGAGTATGATAGATCAATTACGAAGAATAATAAAATGATATGAGCTAGTGGATAATCTTACAGCAGGTATGGGGTACACCATCCTTTCGGCAAGGTTAAAGCATTGCCTCAGGAGCCACCCGTCTCCGATGGAAGGGGGCAGCATTTGAGCATATTAAAACTGAGGGAATGAATACTGTACTGCGTAAAATTGGGCATATTAGCATTATTTATTGTCTTCATTAAAGGGGTTGTCTGGGCAGCAGCAGGCTAAAAAAACTGAAAACCCTCACTCACCTTTTAAAGAGAATTTGTCATCAAAATGACCTATTGTTTAAATCAAGTTTTTATATTAAAGGGCTTCTTGGGGAAGTTTTAGACTGATGACATATCTTCTGGAGAGGTCAGACTCATATGTATCTAATTGGTGGGGGTCCGATGCCTGGGACCCCTGCCAATCAGCTGTCTTAGAAGGCAGCGGTGCTCGCAGTAGCTGATTGGCTGGTTCCCAGATGTCAGACCCCACCAATCAGATGCAGATGACCTCACCAGAAGATAGATCATCAGTCTAAAACTTCTGGAAAACCCCTTTAAACATAACTTTAAAGAATTTTTGGTGATTGTCATTTACTTACCTGCCTTGCTGCGACAGCGGTGCTGACGTCACTCAGTTGCTGCAGCAACCATCCCCGCCGACAGTGGGGCTGATTGGCCTATCGGGGAGCAGAAACAACGGGTCAATCAGGCTCAGCACCGGCATCATGTGCATCCCATCAGAGGCCATTTAAACAGGCAACTGCTGGCCACCGGTGCCTGTGATTGGTTTGGTTGGATTGTCCCTGACCTTGCTACTGACTGTCGATAATTCCGCTGCCATTATCTCCTGGCACTGACACCGTCTGGTATTTGACTCTGCGTATGTATCTTGAGTTGCTTGTGACGTATCTCTCTGGTTTGGATTGTGGCCTGATTTTGACTTAGCTTTTGGACGCTGATCCGGTCCTGGTTTTGCCTGTCTAGTTCTGACCTCTTTCTGTCTGAATATTCTTTTTCCCCACTAGGTTTAGGCATCTGCACTTAACTAAGTTAGGGACTGTCACCAAGTTGGGGGGCTTGGAGACAATTTTGAGGGGATCGTCTAAATAGGTAGGGACAGTGGTATGGGTGGAGTACAGGGCTGCACTGTTCCCTACCCTACAGGAAAGTGATGTTATTTTTCATTTTCCATGTTTTCACGTTTTTACACTGGCCACTAAAGCCTAATAATAGGTGCCAATTTTTCGTTTGTTCAGTTTATTTTTCAGCAGTCATGTAATTATCATCACAGACAGGATCAGACAGATAAATAGATATAGATAAATAGATAGACAGACAGACACAGGATCCATCCAACACTCACAATAATTGACTGTCAGGAGCTGCAGCACTGGAACAGAGGATGTTTTAAGAGATTAGTTTTTTTTTTAATACAATGCTGCCTGCTCCTAGAGTTTTAAAGAGATTTTCCGAGATTTTACTTACGGATAGATCATCAGTATCTGATCAGTGTAGGTCTGACACCCAACACCCCTGGGGATCAGCTGTTTGAGAAGGCAACAGTGCTGCAGCCTTCTCACAGCTTTTCCCAAGCCAGTGATGGCACGTTTAACAGTCACATGGCCTAGGTGCTGCTCAGCCCCATTGAAGTGAATGGAGGTGAGCGCGATGCCAAGCACAGCAGCTATACAATATACAGCACTGTGCTAAGTAAGCTGCGAGAAGGCAGCGGTGCTCACAGGATTACCGCTCCCTTCTTAAACAGCTGATCGGCAGGGTGTCGGACCGCCACCGATCAGATACTGATGACCTATCCTGAGGATAGGTCATCAGTATTAAAATCTCAGCAAACCTTTTTGATTATCTTGAACAACCCCTTTAACTTATCTGCTCTTTCAGTTATATTAAGAGGCTCTGTCACCCGTATTAACCTTACCCTATCAGGCAGGTGACGGTGGTCCGGTGGTGGAGAAAAATGAACTTTTAAAAAAAAGCACCAGGGGGCGGGTTTATGTAGTTCGAGCACTGCTCCAGCAATGCCCCTGGTGCTCCATAATGGCAGAAAGAAAAGTATTGTTTTTGTCAGCATCATCAACCCTACCAGGCTATATGTCTGGTAGGGTAGGGTTGATCCGGGTGACAGAGCCTCTTTAATTTTAATTTTTCTGTATTTAGTATAGAAAAAAAGGATATTGTTACATGGAAACCATCAGCAGGATGCTGTTGACAAATGTGATTGTTTATATTAGCATTTCTACGTACTACCTCTTGCACAGTAGCTTCTGAAACAGCAGGACTTACAATATGACAGCCTACACCTGCATGAAGGAGGGGAAGAGTTTTGTTTCTTCTCTGTCCCTTCCATGACATATAGATCCCCTCTCAGTGAATGTATGCCACATCCCTGGCACTAGGGACTCTAAACCACCACTATGATCCCCCCCCCCCCCCCAACCTCAAATGCAGATACAGTATTCAAGTATACAGTAAATAGATTTTCTCATCTGTGGATATCCTGAAACACAAAGACACCAAAACATGTAGCTGTAGTCCCCAAGATTTGGGACACAGTTTTCCACACATCCTTTGCTTTAGCATTACTTTTCATTGCAGCCTCCCCTTGAATCCTGTTAAATTGGGTGATGATGACAGTCCAGTTACTGGGACCTCACATTCAAGATGAAGATTCAGTAGTGGACATTTTTGCATATAAAAAGGAAGCACATCAAGAGTGAAGAGAAATGACTGGACAGATGTCCCAAGTGATCAACATGACGGAACACAGAGGTGTAGACAACAATTACAATCAAACTTCTCCTGTCTATGGATGAAGGACTATAATGCTAAAACTACATTGACACTGTGCCAGGTGACCCTGTATTTATACTATATATTTTAATATAGTCAGTGCAGCCTCCAAATATCACAGAAACTGGACAATATCATTAACTATGCTAATTTTGACTCCTGGTGACCATATGAACAATGTCCTGTGTTCCTGAATAGTCTGGGGACCTCAAAATATACTGTATGTATTGGATCAAGTCTTATTGTTACATTGTGCTATTCCAGAGAGAGTCTGGAGACCACAGCCATCTTAGCACTGTCTAAAATGAGGCATGGAGTGTAAGAAATTAACTTGTCTTCCCCCTTTTCCTCCTGTAAGGAAGGTTGGTCTTGGCTGGGGTTGGATCCCTAGGTTGGGGTTTCTCCCGGTATAGTCACTGACTGGTGGCAGTTGAATAGGTGGAACAGATAAGAGGTTGGAAGACAGAGACTTACATCCATCTACAGGATAGTCCAGATAACCTTGAGCTACTGCAACTTGGAGTCGGAACCAGTTGTACCACAGATACCAGCAGTAAAGTCCAGAGGTTAAGCCAGGAGCGTAATCACTAGTTGGAACCAGCAATAATGCAGTACTGAAGGGATAATCCAATGAACATGGTCGAGGAACAGTATAGGTCAGACATTGTAATGTAAGAGAAACTCTAGCAGTTTAGAAAACATTTATCCCAAAAATTGGCACTGCAGCCATCCCAAACATAATTCATAAAGAGTGCCTAGAGCTCTGATTAGCAGAGCTCGCTTACTGGACGAGAGGCTGAGCTTGAGATCGACCAAGAGTGTGCGTACAGTACAAATCCCCCTTACTTCCCCACTAGCCTGCTGTGATGCTCATGGTGGTGGTGGCTGGTGGCAGAAAACAATGCAGGAGTGAGTTGGGGGTGGGTATGTTACACTTATGATGCATTTTTCATGGGCTTACCATATACTTGAACATTCAGGTTGCCGTCATAAATATCCTTATTTTTTTTTCCTTTCAATATTTATAATGTAAACAGTATCACATATCATTTTTACCAATTGAAACCAGATAATGATACATAACCTTTTTCACTCAACAGTTTTTATTTTCTGATTGTAGGTTTCTTTTATTCAACTTTCTGTACATGATTATAGGGACATGATTATAGAGGGTAGCCATCTTGCCTGATCTGCTGTTAACAGCTTTCAGAGATGTGTTTTACCATAGCCACATGGACCATAGGAACTTCTAGTGTACAGATGATCCATTGACTACGGTAGAGTCTTGTGAGCATTTCAATGGGACCAAATAGTACCAGGTGTACAGACTAGTCTACTTGTTTTTACCAGGACCTCACCAGCCAGAACATGCCGATGCCTGGGCCTCACTAGTGGTTGAAATCTATGCCACAAAGAACTGTGCATCAGAAGAGATCAATATATGATTATACCCATATACTTGTGTGTGGCTTTAACCTATTGCAGTGGCCAAGGTAGGAGGTGAGAAGACTGGAGATATAGTAAAGGCTCAAGGGTGGTAGCAGCCCTCACGGTGGCTATGATAGTTTCCAATGTTCCCTGGGCCATGCATGCAGTAAATGGAGGGGTGCACCTTTTCTTCCCTTCTGGGCACATCTTGGTTTTGGCGCCTCCTTCCTGGTGCTAGGTAGGTTGTCCTAGGTGTTGGTTGGTTTTATTGTGGAAGGCAGGGCTTCCTTGAAGTACTAGGGAGAAGCAATGATGTGACAGTGAAGGTTGGCAATGCAAGGCAATAAGAATGCTGTGTTTGGCATTATCAATCCACTGTACTTTACTTAAACAACATGGGCAGATAACACACACAGGTACTTGCAAAAGTAGGCTCAGTCTTTACAGGTCGCATACATAGTTTTCCTAAGGACTCTTTCACACGAGCGTGACGGATTGTCTCCGGATGTATTCAGGGTGCGTTCAGTGAAACTCGCACCATTTTGCAAGCAAGTTCAGTCAGTTTTGTCTGCAATTGAGTTCAGTTGTTCAGGTTTTCCACGCAAGTGCAATGCGTTTTGATGCGTTTTTCACGTGCGTGATAAAAAACTGAAGGTTTACAAACAACATCTCCTAGCAATCATCAGTGAAAAACGCATCGCACCCGCACTTGCTTCCGGATGCAATGCCTTTTTCACTGAAGACCCATTCACTTCTATGGGGCCAGGGCTGCGTAAAAAACACAGAATAGAGAACATGCTGCGTTTTTCACGCAACGCAGGACTGATGCGTGAAAAAAAAATGCTCATGTACACAGATCCATTAAAATGAATGAGTCAGGATTCAGTGCGGGTGCTATGCGTTCACGTCACGCATTGCACCTGCGCGGAAAACTCGCATGTGTGAAATAGGTCTAAGGCTTTATATAGGCCATACAATGTTTACATCTATGAGTCTCTTTCCAATTAAACTAATTAAACTTACCTATTTGTCCAAAGATGTATAAGTTCTCACAGTAAATTCTCACTCTCAGTATGGTACTTTAATGCCCAACAGAAGGCTAGTCTGTCTGAGAAGTATGGCAGGCTACCTGTAGCTTCTCCCCAACCAAATGCAGTGAATTCCACAGCCAAAATACATGTGTTATCTCAGTGGTTTGTCCTTTTTTTAAATTAACATTTAAATAAATTAACATAACAGAAACCCATGTAACCCCATTCCCTCCCCCCACAAAATGTCCAGAAGATGCTTTCCATCCGCCACAGTCCCATATTGTGACGTTGCCATCACAGCAATCAAAAATACGTTTGCACCACTCACACACCCCCCCCTCCAGTACACAGGAAATTAACAGTAGGGTTGTACAACAATAGTTTCGATTGGTGCCAGGCTCAGCTCGCCTCCACCAAATAAGAGGAATGTATACACCGAACAACCTAGAACACTGCAAATCACCGAGCCCATCATAAATACAGAGGGACAGCATTAATATCCATCACACCAGGCTCAGATGATATTTCCCCTCACCCATGACGGCACCCCATCCGACCAGGGACCTCCCATCCAGGATGCCTCTCTGGCCCAAATCTGTAGGGCGCCCACTTGGAGTTCCCCCCATACTTTTTTGAGACATTATAGGCTTTAGCTTCATTCAGATACCGACTTTGGGAGGAAAGTACTTCAGGCGGTGGTCCCCCTCTAACCTTTTCACATTAATAGTCTATCTCGCATGGGGTGCCGTCATGGGTGAGGGGAAAACAACATAGTTTACCGGTAATCGTTCTTCTCGATACCCATGATGGCACCCCCCAATATATATATATAGATATATATATATATATATAGAGATGGAACCTTTTTCGAGCAGATTGAGGTTGACTCCCTAGTAAACAGCCTTCCAGGAAGGAGATATAATTTACTGTACCAGATCTCCCTCCTGCTTATGTTTTCTTTTTGTATTATGTCTTTGTGTTCACCTCCGGAGTATTGTTTATTGCTATCACTTGGGCTTTGTGAGGGTGTGAACCTTTTATCTTCTCAGGTTTCCTGTCCTGGATGGGATGGGAGGTCCCTGGTCGCATGGGGTGCCGTCATGGGTATCAAGAAAAACGATTACCGGTAAGCAATGTTGTTTTCTGAAGTTCCCAGGATGCCAACCCAGAGGTATCGATCCAAAGAGCCCAAAGTTTCTGTGATGTTTGTCCTTGCACTGTCCCTTAAATGGCTATCGACCTACTGTAAGGTACAATGCTTCTTTCTGTCAGTTGCTGGCTTGTCTTAGAGTCACCTTTATAGCTGCTCTCAGTTCACAGGGCTGATGTATCCCTATCTGCTGCTTCTCCTTGCAACTCCCACACTGAAGACAGTGTTCATGCACTGTCCCTTAAAATGGTCATCAACGTTCTGTAAAATTCTGTGCTTCTGTCCCTCGATGCTGGCTTGTCTCAGAGTTACATTTATAGCTGCTCTCAGTTCACAGGGCTGGTGCATCCCTGTCTGCTGCTTCTCCTTCAACTCCCACACTTATGACATATTCTTACTCTTCAGCTACCACTTACATAATCTCTACTGCTCCCAAATTAGAGAGGTGGGACCAACCCACACCAGCAACTGAATCTAGTCAGTAAATTTGACCTTTCTCCAGTAACTAGAGTTCTATGGGCCCCAGGTCAAACTTTGGATTGGGTATAAGCTATAAGACAGAGTTCAGACTAAGCAGATATGTTTCTACACTCAGAAGTGCATAACCATAAGGCAAATAAAGTAAATAAAGTTGGTTAAAAGATGGCTGCACAATACATCATAAACTAACAGAAAAAAATAAAAAATGGGGCTCATTCCAAAAATTGGAATGAAGGAAGCTCTTAGCGCACATTTTTGATCAAAAGTATGTCGGGCCCAAGTACCACTTCACGGCAGCTTCCGCACAAGGGTCGCTAACACTACAGATACTGCCTCTTATGGACTTACCAGTCTCCTTATTTTCAGGGCACTGCAGGAACCAGCTGAATTGCTTTTGTGCTGAGAAGTCACAGGTACTTGGGCGTTGCTCAGTCCAAAAGAGGCGCCACCCACAATATATACTCTAAGACAGAGTTCAGACTAAGCAGAAACTTTGGATTGGGGCCCCCCACCCCCATTACCCCGCCCATCTTTTACCTTTTTGCCCTCCTCTCTCAATGTATATATTTCATTTTTTGCCCCCCCTCTCAATTTATATATTTAATTTTTCTGCCCTCTCTCTCAATTTATATATTTCATTTTTTGCCTCCCCATCTCACTGTATGTATTTCATTTTTTGCCCCCCCTATCTTACTGTATATATTTCATTTTCTGCCCCCTCTCAATTTATATATTTCATTTTTTTGCCCCCTATATATTTAATTTTGCCCCCTGAGTAATGAATTATTAGCTGCCAGACTTCTAGTGCCCCACCCTGTCCTCATATGACCCCCTTTCTGAATCCAGGGTTAGGTAGTTAATTATATGCCGCCACTGCCAGGTGCCCCCTCTCCTCCCAGTATGAAGCTGTGTGGACATACATTTAAAAAAAAAATACTTACCTACTTTGTTCCGCTCCGTCCGTTGGTCTGTATTCTCATGCTGCCGTCTGTGGCCTTCAGTGAGGTGTCAGACTCTGCGCAATCCCGTCATACGCTCTCTGCAGCACCACGTCGTTCCGTCATCCTGTTATCCCGCGAGACACGTGACCTCAGCGCCGGTTCTCGCGCTGTCACAGAATGAATTGAGTTTAAGTAGGCCCCGATGGCGACTGGCCAGTAAAAGCACTTGCGGGCCCCCCCTCCTACCGGGCGCGACCACGATCATTACGCCCCTGCTCCCATATTCAACCCTTAGGATCACAGAACGCACAGTAAAATCACATTAACCACTTTAGCAGTGATCCACCAGATCGCTACACAATGCTGCCTTCAGGAAGAGCAGCATGAGGACCCTGAGGGATTGCCTTTAAGGCCTCATGCACACGACCTTTTTTTATGCTGTCCGCAAAAAAGGGGTTCCGTTGTTCAGTGATCCGTGTCCGTTTTTGCCTTCCGTTGTGTTTCCGTGTGTCTTCCGTTTTTTTAGTGGACATGACCCAAAAGATTTTACCAAAAGACAGGCTGACAATTTTTCCCAAGTGCCTGCCAAGGGATCCGCAAAAAAACGGACACGGAACGCGGATGACACACGGATGGCCATCCGCATTTTTCACGGACCCATTGACTTGAATGGGTCCGTGAACCGTTTTTCACGGACAAGAATAGGACAGGTTATATTTTTTTGACGGACTGGAATCACGGACCACGGACACGGAGGACAAACGGTGCATTTGCCGAGGTTTCCACGGACCCATTGAAAACCAATAGGTCCGCAGAAAATCACGAAAAACGGAGCAACGGACACGGAATCAAACAACGGTCGTGTGCATGAGGCCTAAACCAAAACTTTAGCTTCTGATCTTTATACAAGAGATATGTTAATATCCTGATCTGTTGGTGCTCTAAATTTCAAGTGAAGTTCTCCTTTGAAACTACATGAATATTAAAGGGAGGGGTGTCAAGCATTGACTTACCACCAATTTCCTATTGATGGCCTTTCCTTAGGTTAAGCCTTTATTTTTGTAGTCCTGAGAACCCTTTCATTGTTTTATTAGTATTTAATATTTCTTTACTTTAAACTATATGCATCAAATATCATTATTCCTACAACTGGATCTAAAAGTACCATAAAGAAAGGTTATAATATATTTATGTTGTAACCATTTTTATCTGCTTTTCCAGTTCTGCAAAATACTCTGGCAAGCGAATATACAATAAAATAAGCACTGGCTCAAGTAATTGCATAAATTCCCATGTCTGCCCTAACTGCAGTCATGCAGCAAACACGACCCCCTCCCCTGTTCTTTGCTTGCTGCCCTCCCCCTTTCAGCTGCTTCTTCTGTAGTGCAGCATAAGTAATGTAATGTTCTGGATGGGGCTTTGTGGAGCCATGTACACCTCCAGGGTGCTCATCTGTCATGTCACCTCCCATCCTGTAATAACGAGCCTTCTTTTCTGGGCATGCGTCCTCAGTTCTTAGCCAGCTGATTCTCAGAGGAGAAGTGCTATGTGTCAACCATGCTGGCATCAACCAGGGCTTCTCATTCACTGTCATGAACACTGTGTCCTGATAAGCAACAAAATATTATATTCATCCATGAATAATTTTTAACACGTGTAAGGGTAGTAAACCTCATACTCCCACTTGTGAAAAATGTATATCCTTTTAAGAATGCTTTAAGTTATATTATTTTGTTGTTTCCATATACTGTACTGTATATACTGCCTGTACTGTCCAACCCTGTTGTAATCGTATGTGTAAAAGCTAACGCTGTAATATTAGCTACTGTCACTAGAGGATGCTTTAATGGCATAAACTAGGAGTTTATAAAAACTGCTGCTGCAGGAAGGAAGGCAGACTTTGGCGGAGGACAAATAGCATGCAGCTGTGCGCTGTGCTGAGGGAAAAGAACTAGATAGAAGAAATGGAGCATTCACAAAAAATCAGCCTGTATATCAACGACAACAGAAAAAGTTCTTATTCTCTTAGGCTACATTCACATCTACAGGACCCGAAGCAGCCTACCGGATTTCGCCAGATCTGGCACTCCTAGGTTCTCTAGTTCACCGCCAGATCCCCATTTACTATAATGAGGTCTGGTGCTAATCCGGCCACTTTCCGGCATGAATCTTTAGTTTCGGACGGACAAAAACCATTGCATGCAACAGTTTTCGGTTCGTCCGACAGCTGGCATTTGTGCCGGATCAGCTTGCTGCAGATATGATCATTTCCATATGTGGAGTTGGGCTACAAGAACTCTGAAGGACTAGATTGTTTATTCATGCAATGGTACACGTTTCAACTTCATGTTGAGGTTTTCATCTAAGAAAGAACCTGACAAAGGGGAAGCACCACCACTCCGTCCACCACCCCATCGATGGGGGGCAGAGCTGGACTGACCAACCAGAGTACAAGAGGATCCTCTAATGGATCCAGGCTCTGATGCCATAATAGGCCCTAATGATAAAAAGTCTATGAAAGTTTATTTATGTAGGGGTCGGGGTTAACAATAATTTCCTCTGATGGGCCCCAGGAATGCCAGTCCAGCACTGCACCCGCCTTCCTTATTGCTTCTTGGGGGAGCTAAAGAGGTAATTGCCGATGTGCAACCATTTCTGATTGCTGATCTTGACTTGTGTGTTGCAGGTTCACGTCAGTTTAGTGTCTGCACTGCTCCCCATTCCATTCAATGTGCTGTGCTGGTACCTTACTTCCCCAGGACCGCTGCACCCACCCTACATGATTCAAGTTTACGAAAGTAGGTTCCAGTCCAGCACTCTAGTGCAGCTGCAAGCATTTGTAAATGGAGACTGGTTTGATTCCTTGCTGGTTTTCGTTGTTGCAATCCAATCTATTCACCACAGTGCTAATTTATTGGATTCACAAGCCTGTCCAATTGCAAATCAAAGTGGCAGCTTCCAGTAAATCAGTAGGACAGCTGCAACGTGCCGCGCCCCAGGGCCCTATCATGTCCCAGGTGTATAGGAATGCCAAGTGGTGTGGTGCGGCCTATATGTGTCACTGTGCTCCTACCTGGATACAGCCTGACCCCAGGCTTAGGCTCCAAAGCAAATAAAGGGGAATAGTTGAGTTAGGGGATAAAGAATAACTTGAATCCAGATCTTGATAAACTTTAACAGCAGCTTTACTTGGGTAAACTTGATTCCAGACAATATTCAGGCTTTCTCTTGGTTCCAGGCTTTGGCATAAACTGACTTGCTTAAAAACTCTGCTTTCTTTCTCCCTGCTGTGCTAAACTCTGCTGGGTCTGGTTACTGGACTTTTGGTTGGTTCTGGTATCCGGGTATTCTGGGTGCTCTACAAGCTGCTCCGCTTTTGTGGCTTCATCTCCAGCCGAAGAACACTTTCCTCTGGCTGCTATATATTTCCTGCCTTCTCAGCTCCAATATGTCTAAACTGGAATTAACTAGACCTGCAACCCCTCCCTTCTGGTAGGAAGCAGGACTCGTCCACTTCTGCCCTAAGGGGGAGAATGGAATGCTGTTCCATTCTGTCTAAGGATAGCTCTGCAATATATGCTGCCACCTGCTTATGAACCAGGCTTAGTACATGAACAAAACAGTTTCATAACAGTAGTATGAATGCACAATGTTAAGGACCTAGAAATAAATACAAAGATGGCATTCATGTTAACCATTACAGACAGTAGAGGAGTGCAGAAATGGTAATACCACTCTGGGGTATTAC
Source organism: Bufotes viridis (assembly GCA_033119425.1). Classification (NCBI taxonomy): domain Eukaryota; kingdom Metazoa; phylum Chordata; class Amphibia; order Anura; family Bufonidae; genus Bufotes; species Bufotes viridis. The sequence continues at coordinate 471,649,093 of CM065590.1, forward strand.
ACAGCCCTCAGGAAAATTTGCATAGAACACAGCATGTGCAGTAACCCCGAACAGGATAACTTCAAAAGGATTTGTTAACATGTTAATTGGATTAACATAATGTTCTGATTTACTGTATTGTATCCTCATTAGTTCTGTATGGATATTTCAGGGTTATTATCCTGACAAAGCCCCTTTTAGGAGGCTAGGAGATGGACTTAGGTCCTCCCCTAGTTCAATGTGTGTTCATAGAGAGTAAGTGTGCTAGCTGAGAAAGAGAGAGGAGCTACATATGCTCACTCCTTGGAAAACTAGGCCTGAATCCCAGAGAGCCATCGTCTCTTAGACATTTACAGCAAGAAAGCCAATGCTGCATAAAAGTACTCCAGAGAAAAAAAAAGGAAGGCCTGTCCGCATTCACCAACAATCTACCCTCTCGATATGTCCTGAAGTGCCCAGTACACTTACCAATCCCTTAGCTCAATGAAACCTGAACAAACGAATTTGGTTGACTCTGAGGTCAGCCACAGCTTTTATTAAATAACTTGTAACAGAACGTCCTTTTAGTCAACATGATTAGCTTTACATACCAAGTTGAGAAAAACTCCAGATATGCCTTATGCCAGCCATAAATCCGATAGGAATGTGGTAACCCTCTTTTCTATGGCCCTTAAAAGGTTACTAACCCACCACAAGAAGCATTCATAAGACTATGCAATGCTTCTTCCTGTAAGAAGGCTATTGGGACCCAAAGCACCAGGAGCCACCATATCCAAAAACCGCAGTGCGCCAAAAATGCCAGGGAAAATGCTTTATAAAAAAACAACAACTCAAAACTAGACAAACAAACCAAGGGCAAAGAAGCCAACAAATGGCCCAACAAAGACAACAGGCACTGAGTATCCCACAACAACTACTCCTTCTGCTAACCGTGTAGTACCTTTAGTACATGTTTAGTGACACCTGACCATCCAAGGAGATGAAAAAAGAATGCAATACCGCAAAGCCGTCACTGCGCCATGAATCCTGACACCCCTTGAATCCACAGAGACTGAAAATATGATAATGTAACATTGAACCGTAGGACATCATCATGATGAACAGGAAGAGCCACTTGCAACCACTCCCCCCAAGCTTTATCAGCTGTCCAGATGGATGGAGCCAAAGACACCCTTACAAGCGGTACAAGATCTCTTAGAGCAGGGTCCATAAAACAGTTGGGGAAGGGAACCCCTCCAAGTCCGCCAAAGAATACAGCTGCTAGAAAATCTTGCCACTGACAACGAGAGAGGGCATCAGCAACTGCATTCTGAGACCCCAGGACATGCCGAGCATGAAACCTGATGTTCTGATGTTATATTCCAGGCAACAGAGCACCAACTGCCAGAGGAGTGCCAACACCGGGAGCGAGGAACAAGTCTGCCTGTTCACCACTTGAACCATAGAAGCGAAAAACAACCTCAGCATTGGCAAGACACTTGCCCCATAACTCCACAGCTACCACGATTGAGAACAATTCAAGAAAAGTCAAATTGCTACACCATCCCCTGTCCCTCCAAGTGACCGACCATTCCCCTGCGACCAGGATGAACTGAATACGGCACCGAAACCGAACCAACCCGCCATATCCATAAAGAGTTGGAGGCTCGCATTGGAAACTGACTCTGTTCTGAAACAAGTATGCCATTATTATGCAACAAAAATTCACTCCACATTCTCAAATCAGCCTTAACCCCGCAGGTAAGGGTCCATTCAAACATCCGTAGTGTATTGCGGATCCGCAATACACCCGGCTTGCTCCCCCATAGAACTGCCTATTCTTGTCCGCAATTGCGGACAAGAATAGAAAATGTTCTATTTTTTTCCAGAACCGCGGACCGGAAGTTCAGAGCGCGATTCAGAAATACGGATGTGGACAGCACACCGTGTGCTGTCCGCATCCATTCCTGCCCTATAGAGAATAAATGGGTCCGCACCGGTTCCGCATAATTGCGGAACGGGTGTGGACACATTCACAGACGTGTGATTTTACCTAAGTCAGACAAAATGGAGGGGATGCCAGACGCCAACCGATGCCATTGAAAAACAGAGAGAAATAGCTCTACACATGGCATCACTTGTGAAGCAAAAACTAGCAAACCTTTCATTTCCCGCAGATAATGCAGCCTGAACTTCTTAGGCCTCTTGCATATGACCGTATTTTTTTCAGTATTTTGCGGTCTGCAAAAAACGGATCCACAAAAGATATGTATGACGTCCGTGCGCATTGCTGGCCCCTGATAGAACAGTACTTCCTTGTCCATTATGCGGACAATATTAGGACATGTTTGTAGCTGGCCAGCTAAGACCTGTCCTAGGTTGCTAATATAACTTATATATGTATACAGCTAGACCTGCTAATAACCTTAATACAGTTCATATGTTTACATGTTAAAGACAGAAAGCAGAGTTATTTACAGTGACTTCATGTTTTGGATGTCATGTAACAGTTATATATTGTGTTCACAGAAGCAGAAAAGATAATATGCCTTTAAGATTCATTATATGACTGTAAGGTAAGCTCAATGACACAACATAATTAGCAACAGAAAGCACAGAGTTAAGCTGTTGTCACTTCCCAGGAGTCTTAACCAATCACAGCCAGTCTCACACTGAGCAGGAGTCTTGACCAATTACAGCCAGCCTCACACTCAGCCTGAAATTCCCTAGCTGGAGCTGCTAGAATTCATTACACCAGAGGAGAGAAGCTGAACAGACATTCACTCCACCGAGAGATAAGTTTTATGGAAGCAAAGAGGCTAAAACAGGTATTTTATACAGTTATAGATGTTCCTATTGTTAATAGTGTGATTAGAGATTTATACTGAACTGGTTTATGTGTTTACTTGCAGTTCCACCAAATAGCAAATGAACAGTATGCAATAAGCAAACTGAAAATAGCAAATTAACAAATTACAAATAGCAAATGAACAGTATGCAATAAGCAAATTGCAAATGCCAAATAGAAATCTCCAAACTACACAAACTACGTACAGTCTGCGAACTGCTCATACCAGATCAAATAGAGCAGCACTGCAACGGTCAAGAAAATGTTACAACTATTGTCCCAGCAAGACAACAGAGAGAACAGTCCTTGCTAGACTTTCTGTTCCAGAACCTACTGTATTTTTAGGAGACGTACTGAAGTTTATAGAGTGGAAGGCAAGTTTTGAAATGATCATTGAGCATCATTGCTTCAGTCCACTCGACAAGTTATTCTACCTTCAGAGATATGTTGTTGGAGAACCAAAGGAAGTTCTTGAAGGTAACTTCTATAGAAAAGACGAAGAAGCCTACAAGCAAGCTTGGGAAAAATTGAATGCAAGATATGGTCATCCTTTCTAAGTACAAAGAGCCTTTAGAGAAAAACTGAATAACTGACCTAAAATAGGTTCTAAAGAACACTACAATCATGCAGCAATGACATCCCACATGTACGAGGACTAGAAGTACTGAACAACTATCAAGAAAATCACAGGATGCTAGCTAAGCTACCTGAAGAACTGGCTTCTAGATGGAATCGCTATGTGACAAAACAGTTAGATCTAGGCAAGAACTTCCCAAGTTTTAAAGAGTTCTCTGAGTTCGTCAATGAGGAAGCACGGATAGCATGTAATCCGGTAACATGATCTTATGTCTTAAAATCCTTAGAAGAAAGGCCTGCAAGAGAGATAAGACACGCAAGGGCAACTAGCTTTGCAACCAACACAGCAGCTAAAGGTCTAGACGCCTACGAGAGCAAGTTCAAAGTCACTAATGGGATCAGTAGAGAGACAGAACCGACAAATCTTCAGACTACCTTCAAGTGTATGTTCTGTGGAGAGAACCACTTCATATCCAAGTGCCAACAATTGAAGGAGAAGTCCCCAGAAGAAAATAAAAAATTTGTACTTGATAACCAACTGTGTTTTGGATGTCTAAGAAAATGCCACGTTACTAAGGAGTGTAAGAAAAAGGCCACATGCAGCGTTTGCAAAGGACCCCATCCTACACCACTACATGAAGAACGTCCAAAAGAAAAATAAATCCCCAATACCTAAAGATGCTGAGGAAGAAAATAAAGTTTCGGTATTCTCTTGCAGAGTGAGGGAAGGAGAAAGCAACCAGTGTGCATTTCAAATCCTAAAGGGAGGAACAAAAAGGTATACGCCTATGCACTACTGGATGCCCAAAGTGACATCACCTTCATTGATCAAGAAATCTGCAAGAAATTGCAATTGGCTACAGAACCAGTAAAACTCAAACTCACCACAATGACTGGGAGAGACACATTAGTGAACAGTCAAAGGGTCAAAGGGCTGAGAGTTAGAGGACTTCATTCAAACTGCACATTAAATCTACCTCCAGCTTATACAAAAGATGATATACCTCTAGATCAAGATCTCATACTTTCCTGTGAAACAGCCAATGAATGGGAGCACCTATTTGTCATATCTCATGAAATGTCCCCGCTGAAGGAGTTTGGTGTTGGACTGTTGACAGGTTACGATTGTCCTGAAGCTTTGGTACCACAAAAGGTAATCACAGGAGGAAAGAGTGAACCTTACGCTGTTCAACTTGATCTAGGATGGGGGGTTGTTGGAGGAAAACAGCCGATCACAAACTCAAAACAGGTGACAGAATTGTGTCATGGAATATCTGCCCAAGAGTTACCAGCTGTAAGTCCAGCAAAAGTAATCAAGATCCTTGAATCCGACTTTGCAGAAATAAGTTCTAAAGAAAAGAGTGTATCCCAAGAAGACATAAAGTTCGTACACACTCTAGAAGAAAGTATTCAGCAGAATCAACAAGGTCATCTTGAAATGCCCTTACCTTTTAGAGAACGACCTCGTCTGCCAAATAACAGAAATCTTGCCCTAACAAGGTTAAAAATGTTTGAAGAAAAAGATGGGAAGAGATCCCAAATTCAAGAAGAATTATTTGAAATTTATGGAAGACATCCTCGAAGAAGGACATGCAGAGAAAGTCAATAGTCGGCCTAAAGAAGGAGAAGTGTGGTACATCCCACATCAAGGAGTTTACCACTCAAGAAAACCAGATAAGATTAGAGTAGTAGTATTTGATTGCTCAGCAAAATACAATGGTGTTGCATTGAATGATCATCTATTAAAAGGACCGGTTCTTACAAATACTCTGCTAGGAGTACTCTGTAGATTTAGAAAGTATCCCGTAGCAGTCATGTGTGACTTTGAAAAGATGTTCAACCAGTTTCATGTAAAGAATGAAGATAGAGACTTCCTGAGGTTCCTTTGGTGGGAGGATGGAGATACAGATACAGAGCCAGCAGAATATAGAATGAAAGTACACTTGTTCAGAGCAGCATTGTCTCTAGGTTGCACCAATTATGATATGAAGTACCTGGCCAATCAGAATGAAAAGGATTGGCCATCAGCAGCAAATTTTCTTAAGAAAAACATTTATGTAGATGATGGTCTTATAAGTCTAGAGTCCACAGAATCTGCAATCAAACTAGTGAAAAAAAGCCAAGAGTTATGCGCAAGGGGAAACCTGCGCCTTCACAAATTAATCTCAAACAACAGAGAGGTACTGGAATCCATCAGTGACTCTGAACGTGCATCAACAATGAAGAATGTAGATCTCAATTATGATCATCTTCCAGTTCAGAATGTACTTAGATCGGGATGAAATGTAGAGAACGACAAGTTCTTTTTTGAAGTATCTACAGAAGGGAAAGTTGCAACTAGACATACCATTCTTTCCGCAGAGGCTTCTATATTTAATGCATTGGGATTCTTGGCCCCAGTGATCCTCAAAACAAGAGCAATACTGCAAGAATTATGCAGACAGAAGTTAGGATGGGATGAACCCATACCTGAAAATTTGAGGCCAAGGTGGGAGAGTTGGATGGGAGACTTAAAAAACTTGAGGGAAGTCCAGATACCCAGATGTTTTGTACCTCATGCTTTCGGAAAGTACAAGAAAATAGAACTTCATCATTTCTTAGATTCCAGAAGTTATGGTTATGGTCAGTGCTCCTACATCAGAGTGATAGGAGAAGGAAAAATATACTGTGCCCAGGTTATGGGAAAGGCAAGAGTTGCTCCTACCAGTATTCAGACAATACCAAGACTTGAACTGACAGCAGCCATAGTTTCAGTATCAGTAAGCAAGTTTCTGAAAGAAGAATTGGAATTGAAAATAGATGAAGAATATTTTTGGACAGACTCACAAGTTGTCCTAGGATACATAAACAAAGAATCTCGAAGATTCCATATCTTTGTCGCCAACAGAGTTCAGAAAATTCGGTAAATGACAAATCCAGAACATTGGCATTACATTGATACAAAGCATAACCAGCAGGTCATGCTTCAAGAGGTGTGAATATAACAGAATTGAAGAATTCAAATTGGTTCACAGGTCCAGAGTTTCTTTTGGGAAAAGGAAATCATGCCCAAAGTAAAGGTTATACAGAATTGTTTATGTGTAAACATTGAGCACTGCAGCCAAGTGTCAAGATGACATACTTGGCTTCCGGTTTCCGGCGCCGACATGTGCAGGAGCGGGTAAAGTCGGCTCTGAGCCTGAAACGCCATAAATCTCACTCCCCGCAGTTATCCGGCTGCCACTTTCGCTCAGGCAGCGGGACATAACCGACTGGAAAATACTGACCTAGTGCATGGATCGTTTTGTGACTCCTATGGGGGGTAAAGCGAAACGCAACCTGGCTAAAGCTAACAAACCCCCTGTGGAAGGAAAGATGGCGGAGAGAGCAGGGGAGCACGTGGGACCGCGATGCACGAACAGGGAGACCCTTGACCCTCTACGAGACGAGGAGATGCCAACAGTGGATTACAAACATCTTGCCCTGGAAGTGGCGGCACGGATCTTACCTGATCTTCAGGAGGCTTTATAATCCACCATTGCCCAATCATTTGCAGCACTGCAGGCAGAGGTCAAACAGCACTCCACTAAACTAGAGGAGCTGGAATCCCGCTTGATGGCAGTGGAAACAGATAATGAGGTGATCAAAAATCATCCTACTCTTGCTGTGGAGGAAAATGCTAAATTATGGGCTAAAATCGATGATCTGGAGAATTGTAGGCCTGCCTGAGCAGATTCCAGCCAAGGAGCTAATCAGTGTCTGCGAGACTGATCTACCCAAGGCCTTGGTAACTGACATCTAGATGCAAAGTGGAGAGGGCCCATAGAGTGGGGCTGGGAGCCCCACTGGCTTCTACAGGAAGGCGGGAAAAATTACAGCCTTAGCAAGACCGCAATACAAGACAGAGACAGGTCATTGTCAAATATCTGGACTACACCGATAAAGTCGTGCTACTGAAGGCGTACAAACAGCACCAGAATGGGGTGACATTGAGGGGTCATTGTATTCTCATCTTTGGCAACTTCTCGGCAGAAGTAACAAGGAGAAGGAGAGCATTTGCCCCCATATGCTAAATTTTGTTTAAGAAGCAGGTCCGCTTCACCCTAATTTACCCTGCGACTCTTAGAGTCACTCTACCTGATGGGGCATCTGAATCCTTCACCAATCCGGAGGAGGCAAGACAATACCTCAGTGGACTTCTCCGAGACAACGGGCAGGATCCTGCGCCTGATTTTCAAGGGGATCTTCCTACTCCATGGCCACAAAGGCAAACACGACAAGCGTCAAGATGGGAGATACCAGCACTGCCATGAAGGGGGAACTACGCCATCTGATGGAGATGCGTGGACCTACCTGAGCCCTCAATGGGATGATACTTGAACTGCTCCTCGATACGTGTGCCCCGAGATCAGCGAGCCCTTCTATACACATTCCCACTGAGGGATCTCGTCACCTAAGTGGATCCTGTACTCGACCCCGGCGACCATTTGTTTTGAGGACCGAGAACTCACCTGACAGGGAGCGACAATGACGGTGAGACATTCCAGCTTCGTTCACTTGGCCAGTTACAAGGCTGCACGGGTAGTAGGCACCTACAGGCCTTTGGGCCTCTTATTAGCGAGGAACATACCCATTGAGATGGCGGACATCCAATGTGGAATATTGCATTGTTATAAACTGTATTTTAAGCTCTATATTGTTATCCCCCAGGTTGGGAGGGCTTGCTAGACTAATGGGGTTTTAGAAGATATGTATGTGCACAGTTAAGGACATGCTTACTCCGTTTATTCACTTTTTTCGGGTTTCCTTATGAGGACTTTTGTTATGGAGATTTGATAGCAGCCGGGTTGGTGAAATTTAACCAATGTGGTGTTTTGAGCTCTAAAATTAATAATATGAGAGTTTTTCTGATGTACATTACCCAGCTTACTGGTATGTCGGAAAAAAGTGAAGTCCGAATCACTAGAATGTTTTTTAAAGTTTCATACAGCTGTTATTGAGTGTATTTTGTTTGGGCATTTGGAAGGAAATTTTGTTGGGAGGAGGGTGGGATACAGGGACTTGGTGCTCCCCTTGGCAAGGTTCGGTATTGGAGTATGCTCTGATGTAGACTTCCTAATGGCTAGTTCACTAAAGATTGTATCCTGGAACGTGAAGGGGTTGCGATCTCCGTGCAAACGCATGTCAATTTTAAAACATCTTTAGAGGCTGGGCACTGACATTGCCCTATTGCAGGAGACGCACCTGACATTTCAGGATTTTAATCGCATGAAACGGCTTTGGGTGGTAGAGGTGTTTGGGTCAGAAGCTATAGGGGGGGGGGGGGAGCTGGAGTTCTCACCCTGATAAAGAAAGGTCTACCCTACGGTGTTCTTGCCCATAATCATGACGATGCAGGCAGGATCTCCCATCTTCACATTTCATCTCCAAGAGGAGTCTTCAGTGTATATAACGTATATGGACCCAATGAGATAGATGGGACATTATTGAGGACTTGGGAAGGCATATAGCTAGGGATCCCCTGGACACGAGAGTTGTAGGAGAAGACATGAACGTGGTAGTGGATAGGGCGGAGGATAGGAGGACAGAAAGGAAAGTGCGGGACTCACAGGGACACATTGACTCGAGATTAGTTGATTTCATGAAAGTTGCTGACCTCATGGATGTATGGAGGGAAACCAACCCAGATGGGAGGGACTTCACATTCTTCTCAACAGCACACAGTTCATGGTTATGTATTGACTATATACTAGTGAACAGGTCAGGCATGGGGCATTTCACAGAACCTAAAATTAAGGACCTGGTAATTTCTGATCACGCCCCAGTTTCGATTCTGTTTCAGGAGCAAATACCTAAGTGATCGGATTTCTTGTGGTGGTTTCCATCGAACCTTCTGAAAGAGGAGAACTTCTGTGACATGCTCCATGGTTGGTGGCTGGAATACAAATCGGACAACATTGGCTCTATCAGTCCGCAATTGCTGTGGGCCCCTGGGAAGGCTCTCCTTAGAGGGAAAATCATGGCTTATGTATATGACAGGAAACGCAGGACTAAACAGTTGTTGCATCAGAGGAGTAATAGACTAAGGGCAGCTTACACGGCCTTCCTTAATAACCTTTCCCCCCTTTTACAGAAACAGTGGTGTGACAGAACCATCTGTCTGATTATTCTTTTTTAATGCTTGTTTCCCTGCTGTATTCGTCTGTTTGCATTCCGTTCGTATGTCGACCACGAGGCAGCGGCCATTTTAAACTATGCGAAAGCCCAGCGGTGTTCGGCTCTATTTTCATGGAACTAAAAACGGACACTTTTTCTGCCGAACACCGCTGAAACAACAGAACACCTGTTATTGCCTGGATTCCTAACTTTTATTTTGTTGATTGTATCACAGACAATGTCATTATTCTGTTGATTGTATCACGGGCAATGTCATTGTGTTGTGGATTGTATCACGGACAATGTCATTGTGTTGTGGATTGTATCACAGACAATGTCATTGTGTTGTTGATTGGATCACGGACAATGTCATTGTGTTGTTGATTGTATCACAGACAATGTCATTGTGTTGTTAATTGTATCACAGACAATGTCATTGTGTTGTTGATTGGATCACGGACAATGTCATTGTGGTTATTAAATGTACATTGACGAATGGGTTCTGTTTAAAATGTGAAACTGTAAATGATTGGCTGCTATGTTTATACCACGTGGGTGGTAACCTTGTTGGAAAATGTGTATAAAAGGAAATGAAAGGAAATGCTTGTGTGGTCATTAAAAGAGTTCTTATTTGCCCCTCAATGCGGAGCTTCTGTCTCGTTATTGGGGGGGGGGGGGATTTATTATTGGCGTTTAGAGACTGCTGAATGGAAATAGAAGCCGCTTGGTGAGTGTGATCGTTCGGCGGCTTGCAGCCGTTCGTGGATTACCGTTCGTGTGTTTGGAGCCGTTTGTGAGATTGCCGCTTCCCCTGCATTTGGTTCGTGCCATCCAGTTTATGCGAACGGAGGTTATGTGTACAGCAGCCGGGGAAGGTCTACTAAACGGCGGTTTGGTTTAAAGACACAGGAGGCGTCTTAACAAGTGGAGACAGGCAAAATCGGATTATGACACGTGTCTTTTCAATTGTGAGCAGTTGGCATTATCTAAAAGGGATGCCCATCTATTTAAATTTGGGAATAAGGCTGGTAGGCTCTTGGCCAGACTTGCCAATGGACAAAAATCACAAACGAATATCCCTACCCTTGTTGATAGTAGGGGTGTGAAACGATCACACCCAAAAGAAATTGCAGACATTTTAAAAGAGTTTTAATCTGACTTGTACAAGCCGTCAGGGTGCATGCAGACAAATGTTCAGGAATGGTTGGGAGATGCCAAGCTGACGAAGCTTTCTGACTCAAATAAATCTATGCTTAACTCCCCAATCATTGAAGATGAAGTCCTTCGAAACTATAAAGCACCTATCTTTAGGTAAAGCGCCAGGTCCTGATGGGTTTACAGGAGAATTCTATCTCATTTTGGCCCCAGACATAGCCTCTATACTGTCCCAAATATATACAAGTTACATGGAAGGTTCAGACATGCCGCAGCTAACCAATACAGCGCATATTAAGGTGCTCCCGAAGCCGGGAAAAGATCCCACCTTAGCCGCCTCGTATCGACCAATATCTCAAATCAACTTGGACCTTAAAATAGCTTCCAAAATTCTGACAGATAGGTTAGCGATTGTTTTACCAGTCACAAATGTCCGTAAAGTCCTGACAGTGTTAGATGAGGTAAAGATGCGACCGACAGCCCATCCATCCCCAGCAATATTAACCATAGATGCCGAAAAAGCGTTTGACAACGTTGACTGGGGGTGGATGGGCAAAGTATTGGACCATATAGGGATCACAGGTCCACTCAGACAATATCTGGTAGCCCTTTATTCAGCCCCCCAAGCCAGAATACATGTCCCCTTTTCTTTGTTTAAGGGCACTAGGCAGGGGTTTCTACTCTCGCCCTTACTTTTTAATTTGGCGATTGAACCCTTATCCCGAAAATTGGCGAGTGATAGGAACATAGAGGGGATTCAGGTAGGGAATATACGAGTGAAACATGCGCTTTTCGCAGATTTTTTATTTCTAGAAAACCCTAAAAGAGACTTGGGCCGGGTCTTCCAACTATTGGAGGATTTTGGTACAATGTCAGGATACAAGGTCAACCCGGGCAAATTGGAACTTCTCCTTTTAAAGGGAGGCCCACATCCTTCCCAGTTAGACGTTCATATCAGAATTGCTCACACCTCTATTAAATATCTGGGTATACATATAGGTAGGAGACCTGAGTCGGTGTATTTGTTGAATTACCCTCCATTGTTTAAGCAGATATTCTCTGATCTAAACAGATGGAAAAATCTCCCACTCTCCTTAGAAGGCCATACCCAACTCCTCAAAATGATATGTTATTATACCCCATGCAAACCATACCACTTCTCCTCAAACATGCAGACGTGAACAGTTTATATTCTGCATTCAGGGCGTTTATATGGGCCGGGAAAAAATCTAGGATAGCATTGTCCAAATTACAAGTGCCCAAACTCAGGGGTTGGTTGGGATTCCACACCTGCGTCTGTACAACCTGGCCAGCATATTCAGACACTGTGTGGACTGGGTGAATAACTCTAGTATTTATACTAATAGGAGATTGGAATTCCAACTGATACTCCCCTGGTCTTTGGGGGCAATACTCCATACATGGATGGCAAAGTTACCACCCGCGATAAAAGCGAGCTTAGTGGTAAGAGACACAATGGTAACGTGGAAGGAGGTTTGCAAAATTCTCAAACACCCTTTTCTATTCACCAAAAGCATGTCCCTGCTGGGATAGACTCAAAATTCTTTACCGAATGGAAAGAAAAAGGTTTAGTAACAACTAAAGATGTTTGGAATTTAGGTTTAGGTTTAGAATTGAAGGAAAAGCATCATCTCACGCATGTACATCATTTATTTGCGTATATGCAGCTTAAAGGGTTTATTGGAAACAGACTACAAGCGCCAGCAGGAGTTATGTTGCCTAATGAGCTGGATAGAATGGTGGGGCAGAGGGGCAATAGGAAAACTCTCTCGAGCATTTATCATGATCTTCGGGAAACTAAACTTAAGCCTGTAATGGATAAGATGTTCTCGCATTGGGGTAAGGATTTCCCCCAGGTTAAAATACCGGAGTCGATCCTGGCGGGGTGTGAAAGGGTCAGGAAGACGGTGGCGAACGAGAATTGGAGAGAAACTCATTTTATGATAATACATAAGGCTATTTATGGCTTTCAATATCAATATATGGCTTTCTGGTCATATCACAGATCCTTCAAGAATATTGGCGTGCCCTAAATGTCATCTAGTGGGGTCGGACATGCTCCATGGACTGTGGTCCTGCCCAGACTCATTCAAGTATTGGAAAATGGTGAAGTACCAGCTAAAAACTCATTTGAAAATATTCATACCACTGACACCAGACCTGATCTTATTCCACGACTCTCCTGAGCATAAACATTTCCCACTAGTGACACATGTGATATTACTGGCAGCCAAACGCTGTCTTCTCAATAATTGGCTCCAGTCGTACAATCCCTCGGCGTCGGAGATATTCTTACAGGTCAAGAGGTGCTTTGATATGGAAAGACTGGAGGCTGAGCAAAATAAAGGATCGCAGACAAAACCATTCTTTAATAAGTGGGAAAATTTTATTACAACAGTTTTCTCTGATAGGGAATTGAAATTACTTATGGCCCCATTTCAGAACACGGAGTGGTACCTTAAAAGGAAAAATGCTGGGTCATTGGGTAGGTTGTTGGTAGACTAGCTTCTGGGAGATAAACCCGGGCTTGCGGAGGGGGAGCACCAAGGGGGTGGGGGGAAGGAGGGAAAGGTTTGGGTTTAAGTTTTGGAAAATTATGCTTTGCACTGTCAGTCTAGCATATATAATTGTGTAAACAATGTATCAATGCATTATTGTATAATGTCAATATATGATGTACTCATTGATTAATGCAATCTCAATAAAAATAATATATATATAAAAAAAAAGATGACATACTTGAAAGACAAGCCAGATGTTCAAAAAAAAGAATACAGTAGCTCAAATTCAACATTTTGCAAAGGGAATCAGAAAAAAGGAATCATTTTATGTAGAGGAAAGAATAAAAGCTGAAGAAACAGTCATAAGACTCATTCAACAGAGATTCTACAGTGAAGAGTTGAAGAGACTTAGTCAAGAACCTAGAGGGCTTCCAAACAATGATCCATTGTACAAGCTTAATCTTGTTCTGCAGATGGTATACTGAAGGTGGGGGGGAGATTGGAAAATGTATCTTTACCTAGCAGAGTTAAGCATACAGCAATAAAATTCTACCCAAAAATTCTACCTTTACAAGATTGATTATTGATCACTACCACAACAAATCCTTGCATCAGGGAAGAAGCATTACCCAAAGCTGTTTGAGAGAAGGTCTTTACTGGATAGTGAAAGGAAGCAAAGTTATGGCAAACAATATAAGTAAATGCTTAGTCTGTAGAAAGGCATGTAGACCTACCGAAGAAAAAAGAATGGCTGATTTACCAGCAGATTGTGTAAACCCATCACCACCATTTCTTTATAGCGGAATGGATTGTTTTGGCCCATTCATCACCAAACAGAACCACAAGGAGTACAAGAGATATGGACTAATATTTACATGTCTAAATTCCAGAGTGATTCACCTGGAAATGAAGATATGTCAACTGATGCATTCATCAACGCCTTAAGATGTTTCATAGCCATTACAGGTAAGAAATGTGTTAAGTTCAGTGTTGAAAAAGAATGCCGGAAGAATGGATGATGCTTCACTTTGGAACCTATTCTATGAAGTAATGTCTATTGTTAACAGTCGTCCACATACAGTTGATAACATCAACGACCCAACAAGTTTGGACCCTTTAACTCCCAACCATCTACTTCACCTTAAGTCTGATTATATACAGCCACCCACTGGCAAGTTCACCAAAGTGTATTGATATGCTAAAAGGAGATGGCGAGTCCAATATCTATCATAACAGTTTTGGAATAGATGGAGGAAAGAGTACTTAGCCAATCTGATGCTAAAAGTAAATGACAAACACACAAAAGAAATGTCCAAGTTGGTGACATAGTGTTAGTAAAAGAAGAAGATTTACCTAGAAGTCAATAGAAATTGGCCAAAGTTCTAGAAGTTCAAAAGGATGAAGATAGACTAGTAAGAAGAGTGTTGTTACAAATAGGAGACTCAAAACTTGAGAAAAAAGGAAGTTGGAAAGTCCTATACAGAAGTTAGTTGTTCTACTTGAGACTGATAAAAGACACATGGAAAGTTGAGAACCCTGATGGAAAATTCCCCAAATTCATGTTTAAGTTAATAAACTTCAACTTTTTTTAAGCATTTGGTGTGCTCTTAACTGCCTGCCGACCGCCTAATGCAGTGCTGCGTCCAGGCGACGGCAGGTCTGTTCCTCCTTGACGCGGCGGTGCGTCATCTCGCGAGAGGCGAGATTTGCTGTGAACACGCGCGTGTTCACAGCAGATCTCGTCTCAGCAGTTATACTACAGCTTGCCAGCGACGATCAATCGCTGGCAGGCTGTAGATGAAAAATAAATCGCATCAAACAAGTATATCAGACGCTGTTTTGTTAACAGCGTCTGACATACCTGCTACCTGGTCCTCTGGTGGTCCCATTTGCTGGGATCGACCACCAGAGGACCAGGTAGCTATGTAAAGTAGCACCAAGCACCACACTACCCCCCCTGTCACTTATTAACCCCTTGTTAACCCCTGATCACCCCATATAGACTCCCTGATCACCCCCCTGTCACTGATCACCCCCCTGTAAGGCTCCATTCACATGTCCATATGTGTTTTGTGGATCCGCGGATCTGCAAAACACGGACACCGGCAATGTGCTTTCCGCATTTTGCAGATCCGCACATTGCCAGAACTATATAGAAAATGCCTTTTCTTGTCCTCAATTGCGGACAAGAATAGGAAATGTTCTATATTTTTGAGGAACGGAAGTGCAGACCCGGAAGTGCGGATCCGCAATTCCGGATCCGAGCAGGACAAAGTCTGTCCGCATAGAAATGAATGGGTCCACAATTCCGTTCCGCAAACAGAATTGCGGACGTGTGAATGGGGCATAAGGGTCCCTTATCACCGCTAGTTAGCTACTTGTTAGGTATTTAGCGCCCAGCCCAGCGCACCGCAGTCACTGATTTTGGCAGAGATTTTTTCATCCACATTGATCGATGCGAATGAAAAAATCTGTGCCGTTCATTTTTTTTTTTTTTTAGCCCAGAGGCTGAACGGTGAAAAAAAATCTCATTACCCGTATGCTCAATATAAGGAGAATAGCAGAAACTCCTAATGCTGGCCATACGTGTAATGATTGCGGAGACCCTCAAATGCCAGAGCAGTACAAAAACCTCACATGTGAACCCATTGTAGAAAGAAGACACCCCAAGGTATTCCGTGAGGGGTATGGTGAGTTCATGTAAAATTCTATTTTTTGTCACAAGTTAGTGGAATATGAGACTTTGTAAAAAAAAAAAAAATTTAAATATCAATTTCCGCTAACTTGTGCCAACATTTTATTTTTTCTGTGAACTCGCCATGCCTCCCACGGAATACCTTGGGGTGTCTTCTTTCCAAAATGGGGTCACTTGTGGGGTATTTATGCTGCCCTGGCATTTTAGGGGTCCTAAAGCGTGAGAATCCAAATGCGTAAAAATGCCCTGTGAAATCCTAAAGGTACTCATTGGAATTAGGGCCCCTTTGCGCATCCTGGCTGCAAAAAAGTGGCAGTCATGTGGTATCGCCGTACTCAGGAGAAGTAGGGCAATGTGTTTTGGGGTGTATTTTTACATATACCCATGCTGGGTTATTCCCTCACGGAATACCTTGGGGTGTCTTCTTTCCAAAATGGTGTCACATGTGGGGTATTTATACTGCCCTGGCATTTTAGGGGCCCTAAAGCGTGAGAAGAAAAATGCGTAAAAATGCCCTCCTAAAATGTACTCATTGGAATTTGGGCCCCTTTGCATATCTTGGCTGCAAAAAAGTGTCACTCATGTGGTATCGCCGTACTCAGGAGAAGTAGGGCAATGTGTTTTGGGGTGTATTTTTACATATACCTATGCTGGGTGAGAAAAATATTTCTGTAAATTGACAACTTTGTATAATTTTTTTTTTAAATTGTCATTTACAGAGATATTTCTCACACACAGTATGGGTATATGTATACACTCTAAAACACATTGCCCTACTTCTCCTGAGTACGGCGATACCACATGTGTGACACTTTTTTGCAGCCAAGATGCGCAAAGGGGCCCTAATTCCAATGAGTACCTTTAGAATTTCACAGGGCATTTTTACGCATTTGGATTCTCACGCATTAGGGCCCCTAAAATGCCAGGGCAGTATAAATACCCCACAAGTGACCCCATTTTGGAAAGAAGACACCCCAAGGTATTCCTTGAGGGGCATGTCGAGTTCACAGAAAAAAATTTTTTGGCACAACTTAGCGGAAATTGATATATATATATATATATATATATATTTTTTTTTTTTTTTTTAATTTTATTTTTTTACAAAGTCTCATATTCCACTAACTTGTGACAAAAAATAAAATTTTACATGAACTCACCATACCCCTCACAGAATACCTTGGGGTGTCTTCTTTCTAAAATGGGGTCACTTGTGGGGTATTTATACTGCCCTGGCATTTTAGGGGTCTCTAAAGCATGAGAAGAAGTCTGGAATCTAAATGCGTAAAAATGCTCTGTGAAATCCTAATGGTACTCATTGGAATTTGGGCCCCTTTGCGCACCCAGGCTGCAAAAAAGTGTCACACATGTGGTATCGCCGTACTCAGGAGAAGTAGGGCAATGTGTTTTGGGGTGTATTTTCATATACCCATGCTGGGTGTGAGAAATATCTCTGTAAATGACAACTTTTTAAATTTTTTTATACAAAGTTGTCAGTTTACAGAGATATTTCTCTCACCCAACATGGGTATATGTAAAAATACACCCCAAAACACATTGCCCAACTTATCCTGAGTACGGCAATACCACATGTGTGACACTTTTTTGCAGACTGGGTGCGCAAAGGGGCCCAAATTCCAACGAGTACCTATAGGTTTTACAGGGATGCTCACAATTTAGCCCCGCCCAAAATGCCAGAACAGTAAACACACCCTACAAATGACCCCATTTCGGAAAGTAGACACCCCAAGGTATTCACTGAGGGGCATAGTGAGTCTGTGGGAGATTTTATTTTTTTTTGCCAGAAGTTAGCAGAAATGTAAAATTTATTAATTTTTTTTTCCTCAGAAAGTGTCATTTTCCGCTAACTTGTGAAAAAAAAATGAAATGATACATGAACTCACCATGCCCCTCCGCGAATACTTTGGGGTGTCTTCTTTCTTAAATGGTGTCATTTGGGGGGTATTTATACTATCCTGGAATTCTAGCACCTGAAGAAACATGACAGGTTTGTAAACGCTATAACTTTTACCCAAACCAATAAATACACACTTATTGGATTTTTTTTATCAAAGACATGTAGAACAATAAATTTATAGAAAAATTTATATAGAAATGTAGTTTTTTTAAAAAAAATTTACAACAGAAAGTGAAAAATGTCATTTTTTTGTAAAAATTTCGGTCATTTTTGATTAATAGCAAAAAAAGTAGAAATGTCAGCAGCATGGAATACCACCAAATGAAAGCTCTATTAGTGAGAAAAAAGAAGGTAAAATTCATTTGGGTGGTAAGTTGCATGACGGAGCAATGAACGGTGAAAGTAGTGTAGTGCAGAATTGTAAAAAGTGGCCTGGTCATTAAGGGTGTTTAAGCTAGGGGGGCTGAAGTGGTTAAAGCCTACTGTTTCCATAGAACGGCGCTAGAAGAATTAGCTCAAAAGAAACAAGACTAAAGCAGAGCAATAGACAGTCTAGTTGGACTAAAAAGTTAGAGATATTAAATTCTTCTAATGGGAGCGCAAAAGGCCCTTCATAGTGCTGCGTCTGTCACACATGGCACAACAGCCCACCAAAATGCACAGACTGGGCAAGGAGGGCATTCATCAGAGAGGCAGCACAGAGACCTAAGGTAACCCGGGAGGAGTTGCAGAGTTCCACAGCAGAGACTGGAGTATCTGTACATAGGAGGACAATAAGCTGTACGCTCCATACAGTTGTGGTTTATGGCAGAGTGGCCAGAAAAAAAACATTACTTTGAGCAAAAAGGCACGTTGTGAGTTTGTGAAAAAGCATGTGGGAGACTGCCAAAATGTATGGAGGAAGGTGCTCTGGTCGGATGAGACTAAAATTTTACTTTTCTGCCATCAAATAAAACGCTATGTCTGGCGCAAACCCAACACATCACATCACCCAAAGAACACCATCCCCACAGTGAAACATGGTGGTGGCAGCATCATGCTGTGGGGATGATTTTCAGCAGCCGGGACTGGGAAACTGGTCAGAGTTGAGGGAAAGATGGATGATGCTAAATACAGAGATATTCTTGAGCAAAACCTGTACCACTCTGTGAGTGATTTGAGGCTAGGATGGAGGTTCACCTTCCAGCAGGACAATGACCCCAAACACACAGCTAAAGAAACACCTAAGGGGAAACATGTAAATGTGTTGGAATGGCCTAGTCAAAGCCCAGATCTCAATCCAATAGAAAATCTGTGGTCAGACTTAAAGGGAATATGTCACCAGATTTTAGCATATTAAGCTGTCACCATTGCCATGTACAATGAACTACCTTTTTTCCTGCTGTGGTCTTCTTTTTTCGTTTCATGGTGTCATTTTGATAAAAAAAAGCGCTTTTTGTGTTATGCAAATGAACCTCCAAGGTGCCCAGAGGGGCGTTATTCTTCTACTCTTGAGCCCAGTAACGCCCCCCATGCAGTGTCCAGCCCGCCTTAATTTCCAGCCCAATCATGCCTCATCAAGAAATATCCTCCCACAGAAGGTAAGAACTAGATGCCAACCCCTGAGGGAGAGAGAACTGCATTTATTCTGGATGGTTAAGCAGCCACAGAAAGGAGCAGCGCCTGTGAAGGTAACACATGTTTAAGGCTCTGGACTTTACAGTATTGGTTGGTCTAGAGCAGGGGTACACAACCCGTGACCCATAGGCTGCATGCGGCTTGGAGAGGCAAGAAACGTGTGATCAGCTGGGTTTCTGCCCGGAGCGACGCACAGAGCTGGATTATAGTTCCTGCTCCTGCACTCTAGCAGAAGAATGTTGGGTTCCGGGCTGTCAGTGAGGAGAAGACAAAACGAGTTTATTACCACTTCTGTCTTCTCCTCACATAGATGAGCACTATGCAGTTTATACCTGTCGATCATGTGATCACTGGGTGTCTTGGGGGCAGAGGAGTGCACAGCTGCTGGGCAGGTACTGGTGGAATCTTACCATCCCTTTGAAAAGTAATAGGGATTCATCTATGCAGACATTTTGTTCTGGGGTGTACACTTCTGAAAACTTTGAGTTAAAGTGGTCAAAGACGGACCTAATTTTGAACAGACAGTCAAATATGCAGTCATTCTGGAGGGAGGGCACTGTGCATTATCGTTGTAATGCAAAAACTTAAGTATTGATTGGAATCGAATAAGGGCCATGGTATTACTGTAAATTAGAGTGTGGTACAAAACATCCACACTCCAATACTGATTAATCTTTGGTATTTTAATAACGCATATATGCAGCAAGAGCCCCCAAAAGGTCATCATCTCTGCTGCATTTACTGGGGTTCAACCTTGGGGGCAAAAACTTAAGTATTGTGTGTCATCCACAGATCCCCCTAACAGTGTCATCCACAGATCCCCCATAACAGTGTCATCCACAGATCCCCCATAACAGTGTATCATCTACAGATGCCCCCATAACAGTGTGTCATCCACAGATCTCCATAACAGTGTGTCATCCACAGATCCCCCATAATAGTGTATCATCTACAGATGCCCCCATAACAGTGTGTCATCCATAGATCTCCATAACAGTGTGTCATCCACAGATCCCCCATAACATTGCGTCATCCACAGATCCCCCATAACAGTGTGTCATCCACAGATCCCCCTTACAGTGTCATCCACAGATCCCCCATAACAGTGTCATCCACAGATCCCCCATAACAGTGTCATCCACAGATGCCCCCATAACAGTGTCATCCACAGATATCCCCATAACAGTGCGTCATCCACAGATGCCCCCATAACAGTGCATCATCCAAAGATGCCCCCATAACAGTGCGTCATCCACAGATCCACCATAACAGTGTCACCCACAGATCCCCATAACAATGTCACCCACACATCCCCATAACAGTGTCATCCACAGATCCCCCATAACAGTGTGTCACCCACAGATCCCCATAACAGTTTCACCTACAGATCCCCATATCAGTGTCACCCACAGATACCCATAATAGTGTCATCTACAGATCCCCTAACACTGTGTATCATCGACAGATGCCCCCATAACAGTGCGTCATCCACAGATCCCCCATAACAGTGTGTCATCCACAGATCCCCCATAACAGTGCATCATCCACAGATGCCCTCATAACAGTGCGTCATCCACAGATCCCCCATAACAGTGTGTCATCCACAGATCCCCCTAACAGTGTCATCCACAGATCCCCCATAACAGTGTCATCCACAGATCCCCCATAACAGTGTATCATCTACAGATGCCCCCATAACAGTGTGTCATCCACAGATCTCCATAACAGTGTGTCATCCACAGATCCCCCATAATAGTGTATCATCTACAGATGCCCCCATAACAGTGTGTCATCCATAGATCTCCATAACAGTGTCATCCACAGATCCCCTATAACATTGCATCATCCACAGATGCCCCCATAACAGTGCGTCATCCACAGATCCCTCATAACAGTGTGTCATCCACAGATCCCCCTAACAGTGTCATCCACAGATCCCCCATAACAGTGTCATCCACAGATCCCCCATAACAGTGTATCATCTACAGATGCCCCCATAACAGTGTGTCATCCATAGATCTCCATAACAGTGTGTCATCCACAGATCCCCCATAACATTGCGTCATCCACAGATCCCCCATAACAGTGTGTCATCCACAGATCCCCCTTACAGTGTCATCCACAGATCCCCCATAACAGTGTCATCCACAGATCCCCCATAACAGTGTCATCCACAGATGCCCCCATAACAGTGTCATCCACAGATGCCCCCATAACAGTGCGTCATCCACAGATCCTCTCCATAACAGTTGACAAAGGCTACTATGTAGCCAAAACGTTGCTGTCTGGTTTTTGTGGTACACTTTCTATGAAGCTTGTCCAATAAAGAATTCACTGGAGAGGCTGTCGTTACCTTCTTTCATTCCCTCTCCATAACAGTGTCAAAACCCACCAAAAGCACACCTTTTAGTTCAAAATATTTTTTAGTGGTGTGGTAGTTATTTTTTGTGTGCAGAAAATACTTTTTTTTGTATAGAAAATACTTTTTTCATACAAAATTTTTCCTTTTTTTCTCTCCTAAATTTAATTTAAAATTTATTATAAGCCCCTTCACGTGTGAAAATACAACATACACACCCCTCACACTAAATAAAGGTTTACACATTTCACACGTCACACCCCAATAAAATAAAAATGTCCCGTCCATCCCAACGAGTATACTCAGCTTGAAGAGGCATATGCCATGCTTGCCTCCGATACTGAGTCTGCCAGTGAGGGAGAAGAGGATGCCACTTTCCTCTACTCCTCTACCCCCTCGTCATCATCATCCGCTGAGGAGGGACCCTCTAGAAGGCACCCCAGAACAACAGCTGAGGCAGGCCCCCAGAGTGAGCCCCCCAAACCCCTGAGAATTATCAGCTCTCAGGAATTCAGACAGTTTGTGCGGGCTTCACAGAAATAGATTTTTTACAAATCTTTTTCTCTGAAGATTTTATAAATTTGATGGTAAGCCAAACAAATATATACGCCCAGCAATTTATTTCCCAGAACCCCACAACGCCATACGCTAGACCCCAAGGTTGAACCCCAGTAAATGCAGCAGAGATGATGACCTTTTGGGGGCTCTTGCTGCATATATGCGTTATTAAAATACCAAAGATTAATCAGTATTGGAGTGTGGATGTTTTGTACCACACTCTAATTTACAGTAATACCATGGCCCTTATTCGATTCCAATCAATACTTAAGTTTTTGCATTACAACGATAATGCACAGTGCCCTCCCTCCAGAATGACTGCATATTTGACTGTCTGTTCAAAATTAGGTCCGTCTTTGACCACTTTAACGCAAAGTTTTCAGAAGTGTACACCCCAGAACAAAATGTCTGCATAGATGAATCCCTATTACTTTTCAAAGGGAGGGTAAGATTCCACCAGTACCTGCCCAGCAGCTGTGCACTCCTCTGCCCCCAAGACACCCAGTGATCACATGATCGACAGGTATAAACTGCATAGTGCTCATCTATGTGAGGAGAAGACAGAAGTGGTAATAAACTGGTTTTGTCTTCTCCTCACTGACAGCCCGGAACCCAACATTCTTCTGCTAGAGTGCAGGAGCAGGAACTATAATCCAGCTCTGTGCGTCGCTCCGGGCAGAAACCCAGCTGATCACACGTTTCTTGCCTCTCCAAGCCGCATGCAGCCTATGGGTCACGGGTTGTGTACCCCTGCTCTAGACCAACCAATACTGTAAAGTCCAGAGCCTTAAATATGTGTTACCTTCACAGGCTTGTATCATGCACTGCTCCTTTCTGTGGCTGCTTAACCATCCAGAATAAATGCAGTTCTCTCTCCCTCAGGGGTTGGCATCTAGTTCTTACCTTCTTGAATCCCTGGGGGGACTGCTCCCTGCTGTTTTCCAGTGCTGCTCTGTCTCCCTGCTGTGAGGGAGGCATGGAGCAGCCCCACCTAGCAACTGTTGCTATAGGAAGGAACGTTAGCCCCATATTCACAGCTCTTAGGATGAACGCATATGAAAAACAAAAATTGCATAATTACTAGTTTATCCTCTTTCTGCAGTGCACCACTGGATCACTACATAGTCCCTCATTTTAAATAAAGCTGTTCCCAGTGTCTCTTAACACAGCGTTCTCCTCCAACTTGAAAGACAGGGAGGAGCACTCAATTTTTAATCTTCTTTTCTTACTACTACAAGGAAAAACATATCATAGAATCAAATGTCTGCTCAGTACACGTGTAGATGGTATTAGGGAGATGAGATCTAAGTCCCAAATGGCATGGGGGCAATGGATCAATAAGGGAAAAGCCGGAATTAGACTTACCGGTAATTCTTTTTCCATGAGATCACCACGACGGCATAACATGACCCCTGACCTCTGTAGGGGCAGGAACAGAAGAAAGGTTAAAAGCCTCCTCTCACCACCAGTACACCAGTGATTCCAAAATACTTAAGAGGAAGGTGGTGGATAACTAAAATAAGTAAGTTTTAAATGTAAGTTCAGAGAAGATATTACTTCATATCTTACCCATCCTTAAGGGGAGGAAACTCCATGCCATCGTGGTGATCTCATGGAAAAAGAATTACTGGTAAGTCTAATTCCGGCTTTCCATTTCATCACCACGACGGCATAACATGGAGATATACAAAATATGCATTTTTTTAGGGGGGGACAACGGCTTGTAGTACACTACATCCGAAAACCATGCTCGAATCCTTGAGTAGGTTTAGTCTGTAATGTCTTATAAATGTATGCGGACTGGACCAGGAAGCGGCTTTACAGATTTCTTCTAAGGAAGCTCACGCTCTTTCTGCTTGAGTTGATGAGACAGCTCTGGTGAAGTGTGCTCTTAGGTTTTCTGGACAGGTAAGGTTTTGGATACTGTAGCACAGAGAGATGGATTCTCTTATCCACCTGGCGATGGTTGATTTGGATATCTTATGTCCTTTATTTCGACCTGCGAATTGGATGAAAAAACTGGATGAAAATCCAATCGGATTTTCTGAACTCTTTTGTGGATTCGAGGTAGTCCAAGACAGAACGTCTGACGTCCAGCGAATGGAAAGTAGCTTCTTTGATATTGGATGGATGATTGCAGAAAGAAGGGAGTATGATTTCTTGTTTCCTGTGGAAATCAGAGACTACTTTCGGTAGGAAAGCCGGATCCAGTTTAAGGATTATTTTGTCATCCAGAATTTTTAGATAGGGTTCCCTAATGGAAAGGTCTTGTATCTCACTAATTCTTCTGGCCGAAGTGATAGCGATCAAAAAGGCCTTCTTTAATGATTTTGATTTAATTGAACTCTCTTCTAGCGGTTTGAATGGAGCGCGAGTCAGACCTGTGAGAACTTTGTTTAAGTCCCAAGATGGTGTCTGGGGAGTTAAGGTCGGTCTAAAGCCAGAGATATTGCTTTTATAAATCTGCGAATCCATCTGTGATTTGCCAGATCAGAGTCGAAGAAGCAGCTTAGTGCTGACACCTGCACCTTCAATGTAGAAGGTCTCAAACCTAATTCAAAACCGTGCTGTAGAAAATCCAGTATTGATGGAATATTTGGACTGGACATATTACGAGTGGGAACCCCGGACCATGAGCAGTATTTCTTCCAAACCTTTAAGTAGATGGAAAAGGTTACTTTTTCCCTGGAAGCTTTAAGAGAGTTGATTACGCTGTCTGATAACCCTTGTCTTTTTAGGATCTGGGTTTCAGGATCCACGCTGTTCGCTTCAGGAACCCTGGGTCCTGATGAAGGATTGGGCCCTGGTGAAGAAGATCCCTTTTGGCAGAAAGAGGCCAAGGATCCATCGTTGCCATGCTTTTCAACACAGGGAACCAGCTCTTTTTTGACCAAAAAGGTGTTATTAGTATCATCTCTGTTTGATCTTGTCTGATTTTCTGGATTACTTTCGGTATAATTGGGAGAGGAGGAAAGGCGTAATAGTGGCCCTGATTCCAAGGAATTGTGAAGGCATCCACTTTCCAGGGTCTGTCCCTGGGGTTGAGGGAGCAGAATATTGCTACCTTTGAATTTTCCCTTGAGGCAAAGAGGTCCATTATCGGAGATCCCCATTTCTTTACTATGGATTGAAACACTTCTTGGTTCAAGAACCATTCAGTTTGGTCTATCTTCCTTCTGCTTAGGAAGTCTGCTTCCACATTTAGAGTGCCTTTTAGGTGAGTGGTAGATATTGAGCTTACGTTCTTCTCTGTCCATGATAAGATTTTGTAGGCTAGAGATAGAAGGCTTTGGGATCTTGTGCCCCCCTTGTGGTTTAGATAAGCAACTGTTGTCGTGTTGTCCGACAGTATTTGTATGTGGCAGTTCCGAATTCTGGATTCTGCTGCCTTCAACGATTCTGCTGCCTTCAACGCTTCCCAAACTGCTGATAGTTCTCTGTAATTTGAAGACTGAGATTAGAGGAGTCCACTCCCCCTGCCAAAAATGAGCGCTGACTTTGGCGCCCCAGCCGAATTGACTTGCATCCGTCGTTATCTGTACCAAAGGTGTTCTTTCCCAGGGTAGCCCTTTGACTAGATTGTTTTTGCATGTCCACCAATGTAGTGAGGACTTTACTGTAATTGGGATTTGGACTCTGCTGTCCAGAGATATTTGGCGCCTGTCCCAAACTCTCAGGATCCATGCTTGAAAGGATCGGACATGAAGCTGGGTCCACTGAACAGCTGGGATACAAGATGTTAATTTGCCCAAAAGGCTCATTGCTTCTCTTATGGAGCAGGATTTTTTGAGCAGCAAATTTTAGATTTTGGTCTGTAGGACTTTGATCTTGTCTGGAGGAAGAAAGGTTCTTTGGATCTCGGAATCTAAAGTCATTCCCAGGAATCTGATCCTGGTTGATGGATTGAGAATAGATCTGACTTTTTTAGGTTTATCAACCACCCTAGATCTTTTAGTGTTACAAGGAATATTTTTATGTCTTCCAGAAGGGAAGCGTGATCGTTGTTAATAATTAGGAAATCGTCCAGATAAGGGAAGATTTTTAAACCTAGTTGTCTTAGGTGACTTATCATTTCTATTATTATTTTGGTAAATACCCTTGGGGCAGATGAAATCCCGAACGGGAGGGATGTGAACTGGAAATGATGCGATTGACCCGAAGGGTCTTTTAGAGCGAAACGAAGAAATCTCTGGAACTCCGGATGGATAGGCACGTGGTAGTATGCGTCGGAAAGGTCGTTTGTACACATTAAAACGTTCCTCTGCAGGAGGGGAATTATGGCCTTCAGAATTTCCAAAATCTTTTGTATGTGACAAGTTTGTTTAGTGATTTTAAAGGGTTTCTGTCATCACATTTTGACATTATAAGCTGTCTGACATTAGCTATGTGCTAACGTCAGAGCAGCTTGATAATGTATTTTTTATAAAAATCCGATTTATATTCAGGCTAAAAAACGTACTTTTATAATATGTAAATTAGCCTCTAGGAGCAGGGGGGGCGTTGCCCTGCTCCTAGAAGCTCCGTGCGGCAACCTGCTGGCACGCCCCTTCTTACTTTGAGTGACAGTGCCGGGCAGCAATCCTCCGGCACTGTCTCCTTGTGAAATCCCGCGCCTGCACGGCCGCTCTGTATTCGGCGCAGGCGCGGTGAGCAGAGGACAGCAGGCACCAGCATCCTCTGCGCCGAATACAGAGCGGCCATGCAGGCGCGGGATTTCACAAGGAGACAGTGCCGGAGGATCGCTGCCCGGCACTGTCACTCAAAGTAAGAAGGGGCGTGCCAGCAGGTTGCCGCACGGAGCTTCTAGGAGCAGGGCAACGCCCCCTGCTCCTAGAGGCTAATTTACATATTATAAAAGTACGTTTTTTAGCCTGAATATAAATCGGATTTTTATAAAAAATACATTATCAAGCTGCTCTGACGTTAGCACATAGCTAATGTCAGACGGGCTTATAATGTCAAAACGTGATGACAGAAACCCTTTAAGTTTATAATCACTCTGAAAGGACCATTCTTCTTTTTTTACCAGAAAAAGGTTTGAGTAGAAACCTTTTCCTTCCTCCTGAGAGGGAACTTGCGTTATCACGTTTTTTCCCCAAAATTCCAGGATTTCTTGCCAGACTAAATTTGTTTGATTTGCTTGGGGAAAGGTTGAAGAAAGGAATCTTTTTGGAGGGTGGGAGGTGAACTGAATCTGATATCCCGACTGAATATTCCCCAGAGCCCATGGGTTCTGAGAGACTTTTTGCCAAGCTGGGAAAAAAAGATTCAGTCGGCCCCCCACTCTGGCGTCACTGTCTGTCCCCGGTTTTCTGGGTGGTAGAGAGGTACCCTTTATCCCTGCCCCCTTTAGGGTAGCTCCACCGTCCGGACTTCCCTTTCCCTCTATACGAGTTACGGGTTACGGGTTACGAAAGGGGTTCCTTTTAAAGGGCCTGTCTAGAGGGAAGTTTTTCTTTTTGTCTGACGCCTTCTCTAGAATTTTATCTAGTTCAGGGCCAAATACATTTTCTCCAGAAAAGGGTATGGAACAAAGCTTAGTTTTGGAGATCTTATCTCCTCCCCAACACTTTACCCACAGAGCCCTGCGAGCGGCATTAGAGAAGCCAGTATCCTTGGTTGCAAAACGCACCGGTTCTGCAGATGCATCTCGAGGAAGGCGGTAGCGGATTTCAGTAAAGGAAGGGATTCTCGTATCTCTTCCATAGAGGTATTACTAGTCAAGCGATTTTCTAATTCTGCTAACCATCTGAACATCGATCTTACGACTGACGTGGCCGCAATGTTTGATTTGAGGTTGTACATGGCCGCTTCCCAAGATTTACGGAGTAGGCTATCTGCTTTCCTGTCAAGGGGATCTTTTAATTGGTAAGTATCCTCGAAAGGAAGGGATGTTCTACGGTTTACTTTTGCAACCTGCGCATTAATTTTGGGAATAGTGTTAAATATTTTTGCCTCTTCCGGGTCAAATAGGAGTCGATTCATATATGATTTAGATACCCCTAGCCTTTTCTCCGGATCAGTCCATTCGTCAAGTATCATATTCCTGATATTTTCGATGATGGGGAAAACCCTAGATTTTTTAAGGCGAAGACCCCCAAACATTTCGTCCTGAACATTGTACTGTTTTTGTACTTCTTCTACCCCCATTGTTGCTCTTACTACTTTTAGAAGCTCAGGCATATCCTCAGAGGAAAAATAAAATCTCTTTGCTGAATCAGATTCAGTAATTTCTGAAGACAAGTCGTCCTCATCCCAGGGTTTGAAGGAGGAGGCGTCATCTTCAAAGTCCTCAGAATCTGAGGAAGGAGACTCTGAGTTTTTGACGTTTAGGGGGAGGTTCGGTTGAAGAGTGAAGCTCCTTATGCACTGATACTTGTGAAATGGATGATCTAATCTCTTCTTTGGGTAATCTTCTGGGAGTCTTGACAGACAAGAGACGCATTTGGTGGATTTTTTGACCCTCTTCTGAAGCTCCTTAGGAGTCTGAGTGCAGAAAGAGGGAGATATCAAAGCTCCCAGGAGATAACAGTTGTTGCAAAAAGAGAAATAATGCAGTATTTTTACCCCCTTTAGGGGACTTACGGTTGGCGGCACCGACCCATCACCGGGTTGTTCCTGACTCGACATCCTGTATCTGCGGAGTGTTCATGGAGAGTCAGGTCTGTATAGGGAAGTGGCGATTTTAAGTTTGCGCCAGGTTCCCGCTCGCGCCGCCGCCGTCGTCATTTCCGGTGACGTCACGCGGGAAAACCGGAAGTGACGTGAAATTTGTATAGCGCATGGAGGCGCTTGGGGTACACACTCCCCTGATGCCGGTGAGGAGGGGGGGGGGGTGAAAGTTTGCCTTGGGAGCAGGCTCCAGAGTATCGGAGCGAGTCTTCCCTTCATCCCCCTGTCCAGCTTTAGTACCAGACCGCGGGCGAACAGGGGGGTAACGCGGCAAGTATGTGACCGCAATAAAGTCTGTAGGCTTCATCTCCTCGGCTAGCAAGGAGACCTTTCTCCGACCTGCCCTCTGTAGGGACAGAAAACACTGGTGTACTGGTGGTGGGAGGAGGCTTTTAACCTTTCTTCTGTTCCTGCCCCTACAGAGGTCAGGGGTCAACCTCCATGTTATGCCGTCGTGGTGATAAAATGGAAATAGTCCATAACAGTTCATAAATGTACAATGCTGCAACTTTGGGCCTTAGCAGTAAGTCCTGGATAGCAGGGTTGTAAACACAGTTCAGCTTGGGCTAGACTGCAAAGAACTAAAAGACCAACCGCCCAACCACATGTCTTCCCCTCCTAACCAAATAATAACAGAGGCAACAGGTTTTGTTGGAGTGGGGGTCGGTCACAGCTTTATTTATCTTTTAATTGTTTTCACAAAACCAAACTTTATCAAATGCCAAAAAAACACTTCCAGGAGTGTGAGAAGCAATATGCCCCACTGAAACTACAGTGGGCAAGTCCGCCTTCTCCTCCGATCTTAGTATTTGATTTCAACCGACCTCCAGCTGTGACTTAACCACTTGACGACCGCCCATAGGATATAAATGTCCTATGGGCGGTTGTCTATCTCTGAATGGACATTTCTGAACGTCCATTCAGAGACAGCAGCTGCACGCTAATCATGCAGCTGCCGAGCAGGTTGCAGGTTGACCAAATGTCCCTGCCTTCTAAATCGCTGCAGACACAGCGCTCAGTGAGCTATGCGCTTGCTGTCCCGGCCCGGTGGTCATGTGACTGCCGGGACCGGGTAAGTGCAGGAGCTGTCGGGTCTTTCACAGACCATGATCAGCCCTGCACTGAGGCTGTACAGCAATGTACTCTGCTTTACAACCACTCTGGAGGGTGTATTTCCCCTGTAACTCGGGCTACTATGTCAGCCCCAGTTACAGGACAAATCAATTGTGAAAAATTAGTGAAGTTAAATGTCCACCAGAGATCTGGTATGACCTGATCTGGTAATCCTCAATTTATTAATAAAAAAAAAATGTTAAAAATATAAAAAATAAAATAAATTGGACACATTTGGTATTGACGTTCGTGACGGCTGGCTCTAAAAATATGATCCACCCCGTCCGATAAACACAATAAATTTTTTTTAAAAATGCGTAAAAAAAGCCATTTTTGTCATCTTATATCACAAAAAGTGCAACAACTAGTGATAAACAATGAGCCCCTACATAAGAAAATCGCTCAAAAAATATAAAAACTATAGCTCTCAGAACATGGAGACATTAAAACATAATTTTTGGTTTAAAAATGCTATTATTGTGTTAAAGTGAAATAAATTTTAAAAATTATACATATTAGGTATCGCCGCATTTGTAAAATCCAGCTCTATAAAAATATCACATGACCTAACCCCTCACATGAACACCGTAATAAAAATAAAATAAAAAAACAGTGACAAAAAAGCCATTTTTTGTCAACTAACATCACATAAAGTGCAACAGCAAGCGATCCCCAAATAGTACCGTCAAATCAAACCGTCACCTCATCCTGCAAAAAAATGAGATTTTAACTAAGACAATCTGTCAAAAATTGAAAAAGCTATGGCTACCAGACTATGGAGACACTAAGATATAAATTTTGTGGTTTAAAAAATGTCATTATTGTGTAAAATTTAAATAAATAAGAAAAAGTATACATACTAGGTATTGCCGCATCCAATGAACGCTGTAAAAATAAATAAATAAAAACAACCAACTTTTTGGTCACCTTGCTTTATAAAGTGTAATAATGAATGATCAAAAAATCATATGTACCCAAAAATGGTACTAATAAAAACATCAACTCTTCCTGCAAAAGTAAACCCCTGCCCAAAAAATATGGTGTTCAGGAAATGGAGACACAAAACATTATTTTTTTTTTCAAAAATGCTTTATTATGTAAGACTGAAACAAACAAAAAATGAAAGCAGACATTTTTTATTTCATTTCGTCTGTAACAACCTGCTCTAAAAAAATAGTACATGATCTGGTCCTGTCAGATGAATAAATAAAAACGGTGCCAAAATAGCAATTTTCCCCTAGTTTCCAAAATGGGGTCAATTTTGGGGAGTTTCTACTTTCAGAGTGCATCAGTGGGGCTTCAAATGGGAAAAGGCATCTAAAAACCAGTCCAGCAAAATCTGTTCTCCAGAAACCATATGGCGTTACTTTTGTTCTGCGCCCTGCCTTCCGCCCTTACAACAGTTTACTACCACATGTGGGGTATTTCTGTAAACTGCAGAATCAGGGTAATAAATATTGAGTTTGGCTGTTAACCCTCGATGTTTTAAAATGGAAAATCTGCCAAAATAGTGAAATTTCATCTCCATTTTCCTTTAATTCTTGTGGAACGCCAAAAGGGTTAACAAAGTTTGTAAAATCAGTTTTGAGTAACTTGAGGGGTGTAGTTTCTACAATGGGGTCATTTATGGGGGTTTCCACTGTGTAAGCCCCACAAAGTGACTTGAAAAGTGGGTTTTGGAAATGTTTTTAAAAATTTTAAGAATTTCATTTAACTTCTAAGCCTTCTAACGTCCTAAAAAATTGTTTTGCACATTTTTCAAAATTTTTGGGAAATGTGGAATTTTTTCATAAATAAAGGTGAAATATATTTACTCAAATTTATGACTATCATGAAGTACAATGTGTCACAAAAAAACAATCTCAGAACGGTTTGGATAGGTAAAGGTGATCCAAAGTTATTACCACATAAAGTGACACATGTCAGATTTGCAAAATTTGGCCCGGTCTGGAAGTGGTTAAACATAACAACTGTGAAAAGAAAGATATGTAAGCTAAGACATGATGGAAAAAATACTGGTGAAGGTGCCGGGAAAAAGGGGCCAAGCTGAGGTAAGCCCTCCTATTTATTAACTCTAAGGGGGGGGGGGGGGGAGACCATTTGGGCTGCACCAGAAAATGAGTCTCTGCAGTCAAAAAACGCCTTCGCTTAGCGCTTAACTACCATACTCAGTTCCACTCCAAGTTGTACAAAATTAAATAATCACAGAAGGCTTTGTATAAAGTCCAGCTCTGGGCACGACTTAAACGTTGTACATCAGGTTGTGATAAACCTGAGGAGGGGGAGGTGCCAGAAGTACAATTTGGAATGGGGAATAAACAGCAATGGAGTCCCACAAAGGAGACCATGGGCGAAACACAAAGGTGGCTTGGATAACTTGCCACCCCACAAGAAACAAACTGTAACAGGAATCTCATACACACTCAGAAAAATAGCTCAGAAGGCTACAAAGAATAAAAAAGAGATCAGGTATACTATAAGGATGACTATGCCAGCCTACTTATTAGTTTCCAGGGTGGATACCCGGTCAGCAATGGCGTACCTACAATAGAGGCAGACCACACAGCTGCTATGGGGCCCCTAGAGGGGGGGCATGGTGGACAAAAGGCCCAATCCCCTAATTACAGTTAATACAGGCTCTCATCCAGAGTTCCTGTCATCAGGGCAGTCCAGAGGTTCAGACACCTAAAGTACCTGTGATGACTAAAGGAACTGCACTGCACAGAGAAGTGTGTAATTCCTAGGTTAGGAAGGTGCTGCTCAGGGGTGGGATTCAAATTTTTAACAACAGGTTCCCTACTCAACGGCGGAGACAAGGTGTCATGACCCATGTATATAGAGGGGATGCACATATAAACATTAGAGGGAGGACAGTAGGAGGGTATATTATGTATTGTAACAACTCGGGGTCACTTAGCTATCCAGGATTGCTGTCTTCTCAGCTTAAACAGCTTAAATATACCTGTACACCAGGGGCGTTGCTAGGGTCTCAAAAGATCTGGGGCCCAAGCCCCAATGAATATGGGCCAATTCTCTAAGTTAACCTTCCCCCTACACATCGCATTTTACTGTACATGCTATACAGCAGCACATACCTCTTACATCCAGTGCTTCCCACCAGACGTCTCCTCTGATGTAGATCTTCTCTGTCATCATCTTCTCTTTTTTCGGTCTGGACAACTTCTTTCCTTGCCTTTTGACACACACAAATCTTAAAAAGTTCCTAACTTTTCTATCATCATCCCCCAAGCTCGAGTCCTAACGGTGTTATCCTGCTGCTCTCTCTATTCCCCAATACCCCCAAATACTATCTTGAAGAAAAATGAGTGCCATACAGATAGTCCTTCCACATACAGTACCTCCCAACTTTTGAAAAGAAGGTAGAGGGTCTTTTTTCAGCATTAGGCCACGTAAAGTGCCTACTGGCAGTAATATGCCCAGTAAAGTTCCCTCTGATAGTAATATGCCCAGCTGTGCGCCCTGCACAGGCAGTAATATGCCCAGTAAAATGCCCCCTGCACAGGCAGTAATATGCCCATTAAAGTATCCCCTTCACAGGCAGTAACATACACAGCTGTGCCCCCTTCACAGGCAGCAATATGCCCAGCTGTGCCCCCTTCGCAGGCAGTAATATGCCCAGTAAAAAATACAGTCCCATGTAAATAACATCACTTCCCTACCTTCAGCCCCTCCAACATACAGTCCCATGTAAATAATATCATCTCTCCCCAGCTGCCTCCAACATGCAATCCCATGTAAATAACATGGCCCCCTCAACATTCAGTCCCATGTAAATAACATCACTCCCTGTAACAGCCGCCCTCAACATATAGTCCCATGTAAATAACATCACCCTCTCCCCAGCCACCTCCAAAATACAGTCCCATGTAAATAACATCTTCAGCCACATCTAACACACAGTTCTATGTAAATAACATCACCCTGCCTCATCCATCTCCAACATGCTGTCTCATGTAAATAACATCACCCTGTCAACATTCGGTCACATATAAATAACATCCCTCTATTCAGCCTAACATACAGTCCCAGTTAAAAAACCACAACTCGCAGCATTATTCTGCCTCTCACACTGAGAATCTATCCCTTCACTTACCTCTCCTCATGTAGCAGACCTCACCACAGCTTCTTCCCCAGGGCTTATCTTCACTGATGAGGGCTGTCCTATCCTGCACTGGTCACATGATGGTGACATCATCGCTGGTCCTTAACCACTGCCTTCAGAACTGATCACGTGGACTGTGATGTCATCACAGGTCCTTCAGCTATTCCAGTGCGATAGATTCAATTGTATTGCTGTCTTGAGAACAGCAATACAGTTGTATCTGTCTGGCAGACAGTACATTTGGGGCCTGGGACAAAACATCAGGGGCCTAGGCCCCTGAATATTTTATCTTAGCCCCTGAAGTACACACTGCATCTATTATACTGTACCTCGAACCTCACATATCAATAGTCTGGTGAATATACTATATACCTGTATATACTGCATCTATTATATATCATATCTCTCACATTAGTGCACTGCTTCTATATGGTATAATAGATGCAGTGGATACAGATATATAGTATACCCAGCAGTGTACTGATATGTGAGGTACAAGGTATAATAGCCGCAGTGGCTACAGATATATAGTATATACAGCAGTGTACTGATATGTGAGGTATAAGGTATTATAGATTCAATGTGTACAGATATATAGAATATACAGCAGTGTACTGATATGTGAGGTACAGCATATCATAGATGCAACGTGTACAGATATATAGAATATACAGCAGTGTACTGATATGTGAGCTATAAGGTGTACTTTATATATTGTGTCTCACATATCAGTACACTGCTGTATATACTATATATCTGGACACACTGCAACTGTTATACCTCATACCACATAACCATCTGCAACATGTGGCCTGTGATGTCACACCTCCTCTTACCCACTCCATTCTACCTTCTACCAGAAGACTCGGAAGACGGGCCCAGAGCTTAGACCCTCCAAGTTCTCGTATAAAACCTAAGGTGGGTGTTCAGCAGGCTGCAGGTCTTCCCATATTTCTGGCAGTGTTTCCATCCATTTTTCTGACTGAGTAGGTGTAAACATCTGGGTTGGCCGGGTAACTCCTGTAGCATATAGCCCCAGTGTCAGACTGGGGGGCCTAGGGCCCACCAGTAACATTAATTTTGGGGGCCCACAGTATGGATACATTCAAGTACTTGCTCACACAGCAGCAAGATGCTACCAGATGATTGAATATGGGGATCCCTGCAGCGACTTTGAGAAGGTAGGTCCTGGGAAAAAGAGGATACTGGCTAGTTTCCTCTATACCTAGAAGTCATCTCAGCTCTGATCATGTCTATAATAATAAACTGGGGAGTTTCTTAAATAATATATCAAATTTTTTATATGTACATAGGCTGGTGGAGGTGCTGTACATGGAAGCTATGTATGTAGTGCAGTAAGTCTACTGTGCTATGTGCCACTGGTGCAGGGGGTGGGAGACTAGGGGCCCACCTTGCTCACAGGCCCACGGGGGATTAACCTGTACCCCTATGGGCTAGTGTGAGCCTGTATAGCCCACTGGGTCCATCAGCCTAGGTAAACTCAACTTCCTCCACAGCAAGAATATTATGGACCCTATCTGGCAGGTAATGCCTTTTAATGGATCACCGACTCACGAACAAGTGCTCTCTGGTGTCTAAATTAAGAACAAATCAAAAGCCTTGCTCGAACAAGAACCTATCCCTCTCCTCCATTCCAAAATTGGATTGCCAGTCCTAGGATGATGCAGGAGGATTTTTTCTGTTTCTTCTCATGGACCTTTTGCTTCTTGGTTTGCTAGAGCCATTTTTGGCAGACACCGGCTAAGATGTCTTCTTAGCCTAATAAACCAGTACATTTAACTGGGGCTATGTTGTAATCTTGGCCAAAAAACCCTTGTTGTGCAATCAAACATTGCAGTGTAGCAGTTAAATGGCCCAATGTTGTAAGCGGGTCCAAACTGACAGAAGACAGGGAAACAAAATTAGATTGGGCTAGCAATACCATATTGGCGCACAAAATACTGCCCTAGCAGAACCAAATACCAAAGTGAAGCACAAAATACCTCCCTAGAAGAGATCCCTCTGTGGTGGACAGCGCAAGCTTCTAAGTTCCATCCTCCTCCTCCAGTTGCTTCCAGATGGTAATATGGTTGAATTCAGGAGTCAGGAAGGCACCTGCTGCTGCCGACCAGGTGCATAAGTTCATTGATACTGACAGACTTTATTAACTCAGGGAGCGTCGGATCATTACTTACCTGGCTGGCAGTTCTCTGGGCATAGGCCCAACAGGAAGTTTCCCTGTAGGGTCTAAAGTACCCCAGAGCAGGCACTACCATTCCCACACCCTGCTACTGTCTGTAATGGCTAACCAATAATGTTATCTGTGTATTTATTCCACATCCTTTGATATTGTGCCTAAATAACATTGCTATGTAACTATTATATATTGTATTACATGTAATGTGCCTGGTTTACTAGCAGGTGGCAGTGTGTCTGGCAGAGTACATTTAGATAGAATGGAACTTACCACTCCATTCTCCACCCTTTTAGAGAGAAGGGGGCTAGTCCTGCTTCTTACCAGGGGACGGGTTGCAGGAAACTATAGTCAGTCAAGAGTCTAGAGTCTACAGTGGAGCTGGAAAGACACAAAAGATGGTGCAGTAAGGTGGAAGACACAAAAGATGGTGCAGTAAGGGGAATGGCCCCCCTATTGCAGCCGGAGTCCCGACTGAAGGCACCCCACTGAAAGGATTCAGAACTGTCAGAAAGTCCAGCTACTGGCAGGGCTGGGACAAGGTCCACCACCAACAGAGGCTGAGCTGCCCAAGTGCGCCCCCCCCCCTCCAACTTGTGGATGACACTGCTATGGGGGATCTGTGATGGATGAATCTGTTATTGGGGAATCTGTGGATGACACATATGTGTCATCCACAGATCCCCCCTCCCCATAACAGGGTCCGTGTAGGAATGACCCCCAATACAAGGGGTGAGGCTGTGGGGTTGTATCTGCTTTTTTGATGACAGCACCAGCGGGGCCCGTGCAGTGAGATTGTATTCTACTACACCCCCCCCCCCACACACAGTATATAATCTTAACTACATAACTGTAGTGATTTACTACAGTTATATAGTTAATAAGATTATATCCAGTGAGCAGGGGGGGGGGGGAGTGTAGTAGAATACAGTCACTGCACGGGCCCCTGCTGTCATTATGAAATAGCATATGTGACCCCACCTCTTTTATTGGTGGTCATTCAGTAAATTAACCCTGTTTTTGGGGGGTGGGGGGTGTCTGTGGATGACAAATATGTGTCATCCACAGATTCTCCCCATAACAGGGTTTATTTAGTGAATGACCACCCAAATACTGGTGACCCAATACATGGGAGTTGCATCTGCAGAGCTTTTGTATAATGCACCCCACACAGTAATGTCCACCACACTGCCTCCCACACAGTAATGTCCGCCACACTGCCCCCCACACAGTAATGTCCGCCACACTGCCCCCCACACAGTAATGTCCGCCACACTGCCCCCCACACAGTAATGTCCGCCACACTGCCTCCCACACAGTAATGTCCGCCACACTGCCCCCCACACAGTAATGTCCGCCACACTGCCCCCCACACAGTAATGTCCGCCACACTGCCCCCCACACAATAATGTCCCCCACACCACCCTCAACCACACAGCAGTGCCCCCACATAGTAATTTGTCATGCTCTTCCCCTCTTGTCATTCTCCCCCCCTCTTGTCATAATCCCCTCTTCTTGTCATGCTCTTTCTGCCCCCTGTCATTCCCCTCATCTTTTCATGCTCTTTATACCCCCCCATGTTGTCATGCTCTTTCTGCCCCCCCCATGTTGTCATGCTCTTTCAGCCCCCATGTTGTCATGCTCTTTCTGCCCCCCATGTTGTCATGCTCTTTCTGCCCCCCCATGTTGTCATGCTCTTTCTGCCCCCTCATGTTGTCATGCTCTTTCTGCCCCCCATGTTGTCATGCTCTTTCTTCTCCCCCATGTTGTCATGCTCTTTCTTCCCCCCATGTTGTCATGCTCTTTCTTCTCTCTTCCCCCATGTTGTCATGCTTTCTCCCCCCCCATGTTGTCATGCTCCTTCTTCTCCCCCTCCTCTCCTCCTACCTCTGCTGTAGCGTGGCCGAGCTCGGCATGGTCTGCGCCTCCGCGGGAACTGGAGGAGGAGCTTTTGTGTCCTGTACCGAGACCGACTGACTTGAAGTGCAAACTGTGTGCGCACTTCCTGTCAGTCCGACCGGGTACAGGAGACTGATGCTCTCTGTACCTGCGGACCGGACAGAGCTCAGTCACGCTACAATCAGGTAATGACAGGAGGGAGCGCTGAGTGGTTCCCCTATGTCAGTCCCTCTCCCTCTGGCCGGCCCCTGCCTGCGCCCTGAGGCTGGAGCATCCTGAGGCTGGAGCCTCCCCAGCCTCTGTGTCGGCCCGGCCTTGGCTACTGGACAGAAGCCAGAGATTAGCACAGCAGAGAAAGAGAAAGCAAGATATCCGAGTTTGCCTGCCAGTTTACCCCAAAACCTGCTGGAGCCAGAGAAAGCCCAGTTATTGCCTGGATGCAAGTTTATTCAAGTAAAGCTGTTGAACTTTATAAAATCACTCCCCTCTATTGCTATGGAACCTAACCCGGTGGAGCGACGGTATGGATGTAGGAGCACTGTGACACACAAAACTAATAAAGCTACATTACCACTCGGCAATTCCTAAAACTTGGGACATGATCGACCCTGGGGGGCGGTGCGTAGTTGGTCTATGGCCAGTCCACCCTGTGTAGGAGACTTCTGCGGAGAGTCCAGTAGGTGTTCCAGCTGGTCACTCTGAGAGAGTAGACAAGTATGATGCATATAAAGAAAGAATATTACAGAAAATTGGATTCTATTTTTTTAATAGCTTTCCTATATTGACATTGCCATGGCTGCTGACCATGAAGTAGCCAATTACTATTTTTCTTGTCTCCATCATGCTACATTTTATCATAAAAATAGAAAATTCCAAGCCCATTGCTTGTATTTAATCTTTAGAGTGGATAGACTTGTTGTACGTTAGTATGTTTTACTGCATTAGTTTGCACCACATTTCCTGGGAAGCAATTCAATGAATCGATCACTTTTTCTGTAAAGTAAAGCTGTGGAGCAATTTGTGGTTTACTTGTCAATTCACAATATCTGTAAGCATGTATAATAGTGAAGACAAACACGATGCTCTCACTATATATTAAGACTAAGGCGAGTTTTCCTCGCGGGTGCAATGCGTGATGCGAATGCATTGCGCCTGCATGGAATCCGGACCCATTCATTTCAATGGGTCTGTGTACATGAGCGATGTTTTTCACGCATCACTTGTGCGTTGCGTGAAAATCGCAGCATGGTCTATATTCTGCGAATATCACGCAACGCTGGCCCCATAGAAATGAATGGGGCTGCGTGAAAATCGCATCGCAACCGCAAGCAAGTGCGGATGCAATGCGTTTTTCAGGGATGGTTGCTAAGAGATGTTGTTTGTAAACATTCAGTTTTTTATCACGCGCGTGCAAAACGCATTAAATCACATTGCACCTGCTCAATAAAAAACTGAACAACTGAACGCGATCGCAAACAAAACTGAATGTCCTTGCTTGCGAAATCGCGCAGTTTTCACTGAACTCATCCACAACACATCCGGACCTAATCCGCTGACGCTAATCTGCAAGGGGCCTAAATGTATATGAATGCTTCTTGTATCAGGTATACTCATGTTTTTTTTCAATGGCTGCAATTAAGGTATTGTATTACTCTGAGTGGTGAACTACAAGTAACACACTTGCCCCCTTACATTATTGCATTGTTATATTTTGCATGGTATACTACTGTTAAATAGGTTAATGTGATTTTCAAGTGGTGTTTAGTTCCCCCCCCCCCCTCCCACTGGAGTGACCACTGCTGGTGCATAACCATTTCTGATTGTTGATCTGGCCATAGGTTGCAGGTTCACATTCATGTCCATTGGGGGAGTAGCGTAATCCACAAAGTTTCTTTTGTGCAGGTTGGAATACTGTTGCAGCATATTTGGCAAGCATGTAACAGACAAACGGCCCCAATGTTACAGGTTCACATTAATTTAGTCTTCAGTGGAATGATATACATTCTACAGATTTTTGAAAATCAGTATGGCATTTCCTATGAAAGTGTTAATAGACAGAACACTGTGCCTGTCACAATGAGGCCCCTCAGCATCCAGGGACAATGACATCATAAAGGATCCCAGCTGCTTAACTCCTTGGCAGAACCCATGGCGGCTTCATTCATTATTCAGATGTGCAACTAGGCACATCAGCAGGAGATGACGTATTTGTGGGTATCTATACCAGCCAAGGGTGTGTCCATAGAGGGAAAAGCATCATCAAAAAGGTACTTTTGATTGGAATACTGCTGCAGTTTATTTTGCCAAGTGCTGAGCAGATAAACCACCTCACCTGTTTCTGATGGGATGGTTCTCTGTATTTGGAGAGTACAAGAGTGCACCACCCTGTTGTTTCAAAGAGGGCAGCTAGAGCAACCACTACTAGTGGGGAATCATTTTGGTTTGTTGCTTCTTGGCTCCAAGGTTGCAGGTTTACATGAGTTTAGTGTTTGCGTCGCCCACCCTCCTGTAGTATAGCATATATTCTATGGATATTTGGCCGGGGAATTGGAGAACTAACCTGTCTGTATGATCCACATGCTGTGCTCATACCACACTTCTCCAGAACTGCTGTCCAGGTTTCAGAAAGCAGGATCTAGCCTAGGTAAGGATGGAACAATTTCTTTTTGTTGCTTCTTTGCCCCAGTGTTGCAGATTCAAAGTGGTTTAGTGTTTGTGCCACTCACCCCTCTGTGGGATCTCATACATTCTATGTATTTTTGGGCCAGGGAGACAGAACAAGCCTCTCTCTCTGATTCACATGCTATGATACTGCTCGCCCTACCTGGACTGTCCCATGAAAAGACTGTCCCCCCCCCCCCCCGATAAGTTAATGATGGCATATCCTGAGGATAAGCCATCACTTACAAATGGCTGGATAGCCCCTTTAAACATTATTGATGACATAGGGTTTGGGCCTCAAGAAGCATTTTGTCTTATGGGCCTCAGGGACACTAGTCAGACACTGGAGAACAGAGTAAGTCTGACAGACAGGTATTAAAGCAAGAGGAAGGCCTTTCAGAGAGCCCAGTCATCCACTCGTTCCGAGTTACTCCATCCTAATAGGCCGCAGACTACAGACAACAAAATACGTCTGATTGCGACCTATGATGCTGGGGCGGAGGAGGTGAGGGAAGTATTGACAAGAAACTGGGATACTTTGTTGCTCGACCCGGACCTAGCTAAAGTGATCTCTCCATCCCCACAAATTACGTATCGTCGAGGGCGAAATATACGAGACCACGTTGTACATAGTCATTTCAGTGACCTCAAGTGCCCTACAACCACATGGTTACAGCCCCCGAAGGGGTCCTATAAATGCGGGAACTGTGTGGCATGTCAAGTTGTCGCTAAAGGAAATTGCTTTGTGAGTCATGTCACAGGACGTAAATATTACATCAACAGTTTTATTAACTGTCGAACAAAGGGAGTTGTGTATCGGGCACAGTGCGTCTGTGGCCTTGAGTACATTGGAAAGACGAAGAGAGAGCTGCGCAGGAGAATTGGCGAACATCTGGGAGATGTGCGCCATAAAAAGGACACACCACTGGCACGACATATAACTATTTGTCAGAGAGGAGATGTTTCTAAACTTAGATTTATGGGAATTGAGTTGGTCCCATACCCCATACGTGGAGGTAATTGGGATCGAATGATCCTTAAAAGAGAAACATGGTGGATATTTCATCTTAAAACTGTCCACCCTAAAGGTCTCAATGAGCAGTTATCATTTGTCCCGTTCATATAACCAACTTCATCTCCCTGTTGTCCTATTTCCTCCTGCGTAGCTCTCTCCCTCTTTCCCCGTATGCTAATTGCTATCAATATACGGGGTCGCTTACGTGGGAGTCGTAGCCATTGGCTAAGACTGCACTATGTGTCATCGTTACATGATGCAGTCGGTGACCGGAATACCTTCCATCCATTCCGGCCAAAATGCTTTACATAAAACGGTGTGGGACGTTTATTTTCTCGTAATTCCCATCCTAACATTTATCATCAATCTGTTTTAGATTATCACATTCTACTATCGGGTTCTGTATTCCCTCTGTACAGACCTTAGATAAGGTGAGCTAGCGGTGACATTACTGAACAACTCCAGTTATTGAATGACCTTAGTCACATGATACTGTGTTATGAATGGTGGGAATTTATTTACCATTAAATCATTCCCATACCTCTCCATTCATCATTACGCTCCGTTCCTTAAACGTGCCCTGCAAGGACCTGCGGCCATGTGACCTCCCATGTGATACGGGGAGTGACGTCACGGCCCACGTGATCGGAACTGCGCGCTAGCTCCGCCCATAGTGCAGGCATT
The DNA here is from genome assembly GCA_033119425.1 of Bufotes viridis. NCBI lineage: Eukaryota > Metazoa > Chordata > Amphibia > Anura > Bufonidae > Bufotes > Bufotes viridis. The sequence goes on from CM065590.1 coordinate 471,691,792, forward strand.
TAAACGGCGCTGCACGCGGGCGTTTGAGGCTGCTGCTGCCACACGCGGTGCTTCCACTGTAGCGGACTGTGCCATATGGACCTTATGGCCCCGCGCTCCGGTAGGCTGGACTCATCAAAGTCGCATTTATAAGCTAAGTCATCCGGTTCTTATTATCGCGCACTGATGTACTTGAGCACTCCAATACAAACATTGTTTTCAGGTTGTGCCTGTTCATCATACCATCTTTGCTACTTCCCCTGATGAACTGGCCGTCTGGCCAGGGAAACGCGTCGGGTATTGACGGTGGCGTATCTGTGTGTGAGGGGGCATTCCCTGTGTTTCCCTCCTCCCTCACAGTCACCTATATTTTTTGTCACACGGATGTGTGACTTTATGGTAGAGGACATCCCATAAGTTACCATATCAACTGCCTCCCTGATTGTAGGGACCCCCTCACCTCCTTCCCTATCCTCATGACGAAACTGGGCAGTCCTTCACTGTTAGGGCAAGCTCCAGTACGCACTTAGGAGGCGTCTCTCTTGTACATAAGGGAATTAATATAGGGTGAGATTTGAGGGCCATAGACCCAGTGTCCCCTCCTTCCCTGTTCCCTCACCCCTCCCTTTTGTCACTAGATAGGGGGCAGCTGATATAATCATTGGTATACTAGTGGTTCCTCGCCTATACGTTGTACACTGTTACTTATATATGTATATCCAGAGGATTTTTAACGTATCTAATTAAAAGTGATGTTTTAGGCACCTATTTTTGTTTTGTTGTTCTGGTATTAAAGCAAGATGCCATCAGAGAGATCATTGAAGACTGAGATACAGAGACTGGAGAGTCTTCAAGACTGCTGTGAAGGAGCCAGTGGCAGAATACTGTCCCCAACAATTTATGCCACCCTAAACATCTCGGCCTCATCTGTGCTCTCATACGTGCCTTGGTCACATGTACAGTATACCTCTTGTAAGTGCCTTGGCCACAGGTATGATCTTTTCACACTGGATAAAAAAGTACGGTAATTCATTCAAATTGCACTTGAATCAATCGCATTTCTGGAGAATTTAACTAACAAGGGGAACATCATGCTGAAAATAAGTCGTGTGCCAGTTGAAATTGCAGCTTTCACACTAGATGAGTTTGTGTATAGCCCTGACCCGAAAATTAAAGGGGTTGTCCAGTGTTTACCGAAAGGATGAGGGCACTCTACAATAATAAAATAATGCTCAAGTACTCACCTGTTTAATCCACTGTGGCCAAATACCCATCTCAGTGCTATAACCAATGAGACCAGTTATTGGCCACAGTGGTTAAGTCCTTCGACATTACTTGATAAGCTGCCCAGAAGTGAATGCACACTTGAAGGGGGACCCGAGTGGGACCGGAGCTGTGGCAGCACTAGACTGATGGTATCTTAAATTGGTAAGTATTTGTTACTTTAAAGTGCTCGGAGCCTTTAGGCAATCATTTGTATACACTGCACCCCTTTAAAGTATAATCCCAGAATTCTGTGAGCCACAGTTGAACGCATGCTCATACAACAGGAAATTACAATTTGTGTAGTACAGGTAGGTATAAACAACAACTTGAATATAGCTTTCCTATGATACAATCGTGCTTGCTTGATAACACAGCCATTCAGATACTAGATTTGCTGCATTACCTGACCAGGGCATCTTTCTGGCTTTCCAATAAGCCTGCAGACAGAATAATGGTGGTTAGATCATTTTCCTGTGTTTAAATTCTCCAAGTTGGGTCTAGGCACCTGGGTTTACTAAACCTGCTTGCTAAATCTAAGGCCAGATGGCATCTGAAGCCTGGATGTTACAGTCATTCCAGTGACAATGGTCTCCCAGGGAGCTGTATTGCAAGAAAACCTGCTGTATTCTCATGTAGCCCATCAATTATTTACTACGCCGTCCTTTTGCTAGTGCATCAGATTTGAAGCATTTTTCACAAGTTTTTCTGACAAGGCTAATGATGTTTCAGCCCTGTGTACATGCTTCTCTGTAGCTTTATTGTATAGCTCTAATATAGTAGGATACTTCTGCTGAAGAACCGTGAGTTAACCCATTCTCAGCAGCCAGGTACCATTCTTGGCCTTGCATTAGCTAAATAAAAAATGAAGGTGCCTATGCATTTTTTATGGCTTCTGTTCCTCCTCAGGCCCTGGGCCCTTGGTCTCACTATCCCTCCTATAGCTATAAGGTAAAAAGATTACTTGTTTTATTTTCTGGCTTTAATTTAAAATAATGATTATTTGCTTGAGAGACTCTTCAGCTACTAAATAAGGCTATTACTGATTTGCTGTCATGGCTCATTAGATACCATCTAAATATAACGTATATGGGATGTTGTGTTGTGTACTTGTGGTCTTGTGTTATGCACTAACTGTACATTTTTGATGGACTGGAAGGCTGTGGTACTTGGCGGTGCTGCCATGCCTCGTTGCGGTAGCTGTCAGTGAGAATAACTGGCTTCCTGGCTGTCAGCTAAATCGTAGGGGGTGTCGGTGTTAGCAAAAGCCTAGGAAGTGCTGCACCACAATGCCAATAGGAAATGCAGAGAGGAGATTGTAAAAGGTGTAACATGTGTAGATGGCCTTTGTGTGGACCTGCAGTTGGCTTGTGAGACGTCCTACAGGAGCATTGGTGAACTATAGGCCAGTGTAGGCTTATCTGCAGGGGAGCATTGGTGGGCTGAGAAGCCTGAGTGGTTGTTACCCCATGGGATTAAGTAACTACACATCGCTCTGGGGTAGAATTATAAGAAGGAGAAAAAGGATACTGTACATATCAGTGTTTAGCAATACAGATCATATAAGGATATTAAAACATGCCAAAATTTATAATAGTACGTGTGAAGACCAATGTAGGATTAAAAGGACTGGGGCAAATGTACTAATTCTTTCTACTATGAGACACAGTGGCTCATGGTATATGATAAATTTGGTGCATTTTAACACATTAGACACTTGTGTATAACTGTACACCACTTGTTGCTTGGCTTACTTTGCGCCAAGGTTTTGGCTCAAGTCAAATGCACAGTGTCTCTTTTTGATCCACGTGCTTTCCTGCTAAGCCACCCCCTAAATACATAATACATGGGGTAGAAGGCAAGTATGCCAGTTTTTTTGGCATAATCTGAGCCAGAATTCTAGTACTTTTTGATTGGTAAATCTCCCCAATATGTGTATATCTTGTAGATTGTAAGCCCTTGTGGGCAGGGCCCTCTCTCCTTTTGTACTAGTTTGTAACTCATCTTGTTCATGCTTATTTCAATTGTCTGTATTATGTACAGTACAGTATGTGTACTGCTTTTCATATGTACAGGTCCATGGAATGAATGGTGCTTTAATAATAATGAATTATAATAATAATATCTGCATTTGTGTTGGACTGGACCATTTACTTGAAAGCAGTAAGCTACGATACCAGAGTATATAGACAAAAGACTAAAGTAGTACTCTCTTGGGGAATCTATATACAGTATCTACCTAAAGGGAGTACACCCCTCACATTTTTGTAAATATTTTATTATATCTTTTCATGGGACAACACTAAAGATATGAGACTTTGATACAATGTAAGGTAGTCATGTACAGCTTATATAACAGTATAAATTTGGTGTGCCCTCAAAATAACTCAACACACAGTCATTAATGTCTAAACCGCTGGCAACAAAAGGGAGTACATCCCTAAAGAAACTGTAAACAGGGTAAAGGTGCTGGACTGGCCAAGCATGTCCCCAGACCTAAACCCTATTGAGCATCTGTGGGACATCCCCAAACGGATGGTGGAGGAGAGCAAGATCTCTAACATCCACCAGCTCTGTGATGTTATCATGGAGGAGTGGAAGAGGATCCCAATGGCAATCGGTGAAGCTCTAGTGAACTTCATGCCCAAGAGAGTTAAGTCACTGCAGGAAAATAATGGTGGTCACACAAAATATTGACACTTTTTACACAGTTTAGCCATTTTCACTTAGGGGTGTACTCAATTTTGTCACCAGCAGTTTAGACATTAATGGCTGTATGTTAAGTTATTTTGAGGGCACACTAAATTTACACTGTTATACAAGCTGTACACTGATTACTTTACATTGTATCAAAGTGTCAGATCTTCAGTATTGTCCCATAAACAGAGATAATGATATATTTACAAAAATGTGAAGGGTGTACTCACTTTTATAAGATACTGTATATATACATATAGTATATGTATATATCATATATAGATCTTTTAAAATATAAGCGACCTAACAAGTGTATTGGAGGTTTGGAGCTACAAATAATTTTAAAAAGCCATTGATATTTTTTCAGCACTGTCCTGTAAGAAAAACTGCAAAGAGTAGACCAGCTAAATTAATTGGTGTTTATCAGCCTAATGCTTCAAGTAGGAGAAAACCCCCCCAGAATAAATGAGGCTTCCTCTAGACAAGTGAGACTTGACCTGACCCAACACTGTGAAGACATTAAGTATTCATGATGTTAGTAATTTATCCAGACCCTGCATTGTATTCTGGATATCACCAGTGTAATTGGACTTGTGATAGAGAACTAATATAAAAAAATGTAGAGTACTCTTTTGAGTAATCTGTCCACAGATGTAGTTCACACCTGTTTTTAATTAAAAAAAAATTTTTTGGGGGGGTTGCAAATTTTTAAAAAATATGGCTAATTTTCAAATCTGTTAAACATGGAAAAATGTATATAAATTCCATGGAAAATGAAGTATAAAAATAAATTGTATTAAAGAAACTGATACTGCTTTGAGCTCTGTGATGTGTGCTTTAAAGAGTTAAAGACAGATGATGCGCTGAAGTCGACTTTTTGAGGTTATGAGGGGGGAGATGATTCCTATAGCTTTGACACTTGATTTACAGTCAGACTGCAATTAAAAGCAAAAACCTTTTTCAGTAATTTCTTTAAGGGTCAATGACCAGGAAATTTTTTATTGGTCCCTTAGTTCCCATATCCTACACAACAGAAGTGATATGTTAAGGCTTTTTTGGTTTAAGAAACTATTTCAGGAGGTCTCCTGCGACAAACTCATCATTGCTCTCAGGTTATAATCCTGTTTTATTATTATTATTATTATTTTTTTTTATTCATCCCATATTTGGAGGATAATCAAGATCTATAATATCATTCGTATTGGCCTTTCTGGTTCATGACTCAAACACACAAAGAAATCTTTGATACTTACATACACAATAGTAGACAATACGGGAGCATTGAGGATGTAAGGTTAGATATCAATAGGAATTCGTACGCCATTTACATTTCGTCTGGGCTTTATAATACCCCCCAGAAGCAGCTGTCACTCAAGATATTTACCCATGAAGAACACTTAAGTAACTTGAGGCTAAATAAAATATTTAAAAAAAAACTTTGCACACAAGGATTATCAGATATGAACCATATTTCATCTATAATTAAAACCTAGTAATTCCTTACATTATGCTATACAAAAACAATTCATACATAATGTAATATACTACTGACCTGTAAGGACAGTGATTGTATCATGGACCACTAGGCACTTGTTGCCCGTGAACATATTTAAACTGTACTGGGTGTTGATATTACTATGTCAGATGTCCTAAAGGCATTACTATATGTTTGTTGGTTAATATGGTATATGAATTGACTTTTCTGTTCTTTGGCACTGCATTGTAGGTACAAAGCACTTAGAAACATAGAAGATTGACTGCTAAAAAAGTCTTTTAGCCTTTTAGTATATATCTTAACCCCTTCAGGACCAAGCCAATTTTGACCTTAAAGGGGTTGTGTTACTTCAGCAAATAGAATATATCATGTAGAGAAAGTTAATACAAGGCACTTACTAATGCTCATTTCAATGGTCACAACCACCCTTTAATCCATCACTGGTGGCCATGCTTGCACACTATAGGAAAAAGAGCCACCCCCTCTGGTAGCCGAGACCGTGGGAGCTCACATAGGTTGGTGCTTTTCCCTTTCAGTGTAAAAATATTTCCTTTCACTCTGATCTTCTCTTATTATTGCATGTGCAGTGTACTGTCCAAGTCTACGCCAGCTAGGCGTAAGTCATAGTACATCCGGCGTGCCGCTCAAATTCCCGCTACTTTACTCACAACTTTTCAAAAGTGGTGAGTTAAAAATTATGGAGCAAATATGGTGTGCACCATAATTTGCGACTTTTTATGCCACTATTTGTGGCATAAAGACAGTGATAAATGTCTGCCAGTATTCCAGATTTGGTAACACTAGCGCTCTATAAAGCAGGATTACAATCTCTCTTCATACTGGTTATACCTCTAGCCATACATCCAAGCACCCTACTTGATTTCCCTGCTGCCTGCCCAAACTGTGCACTCAGTTTGAAGCTCTCTGAAATCAGGACTCCTAGATCCTTCTCTTCTGAAGTCTTGGCCAACACATAACTGCTATTATGATACTCAGCTAGAGAGTTCATTCTCCCCAAGTGCATTACTTTACATTTGGAAACATTGAACTTCAGTTTCCATTATTTGAACCATTTGTCCAGAGAAGTGAAATCTTTTTCCATGTTACTAGTCCCTCCAGGAATTTCAACCTTATTATATACCTTTGTATGATTTGCAGATCAACAGACAAACCTTACCTACCAAACCTTCTTTTATGACATCTACAAAAATATTAAAAAGAATAGGACCCAGGACAGTTCCTTGAGGTACACTACTTGTCCTGTCTCAGAATTCACACCATCTATTAATCAACTGACTACAAATCCACTGACCTATCTAGGGATTGAGTTCAATCTTCAATAATTTATCTATCAGCTCATTATGTGACTCTGTATCAAAGGATTTGCTGAAATCCGCATAGGCAGCACAGCACCTCCTTCATCCAACACTTGTGTGACATATTTAAGAAATCAATAAGATTAGTTTGACATGCTCTGATGTTTTAGATCCAACAAATTGCTGGTTTTCAGGTGGTCAACTATCTTCTTTTTCAGGAGGCTCTCCATTATTTGTACTACTACTACCGAGGTCAAGCTTAACTGGCCTGTAGTTTCCATCTTCTTCTCTGCTACTCTTCTTGTGGATTGGTACAACATTGTCCATTCTCCGTTGTACAGGAAAATCCCCTGTTAGGAGGGCCTGGTTAAACAAACCAGTAAGAGGAGCAGTAACCAGAGATAGGACTTCAGAGTTCTTAGGTGGATACCATCTGGACCCATTGCCTTTTTTTCACATTTAACATGCCAATTCACCCATAACATAGAAACCAAAATCCAACAGCTCACGATCCTTATTCACCCATAACATCATCCTCCACAACACTGAGGCTGAGCCCTTACTGCTGCTTATAAGAATTTAAATCCAACGTATGAAGCTGTATTATTAAATTATGGCAATTCAAATGAATTTCCGGTTATGTAGTCCATGGATGGATAGGGTCTGACATTCATATGCCCTTATAGAGCAGAAATAGTATCATAATGAGACAGTTAAGCATTTTTAGTGTGTAAGGGGTATGGATCTATGCTGTGCCAGGAATTTGTACTCCTATATTCTAGGAATTGTTGGAGATCCTACTCTGTGAACCCCACTGATGAAATCTTATGACATGTGAATAGATAACCTTCATGCACCACATCCTGAGATACTGAATTAGTAATGTTATGTAAAATGTTTTACTTTTTACTCATTGTTCGACAGTGATACCTCTGTCCCACTAGAGCTGTGGTCCCTAGGCTGCAGCTGTTATGCTGTTGTAAAACCAGAACTCCCAACGTCTCATCCTGCAGGTGTTGGGGGATGGTGGGAGTTGTAGCTTCACAATAGCTGAAGAGCCACAGGTTGGAATTAGAGGACATAATTCCAAGGGCCTAAGAGCAGACAAGTGTCTGTCCATTTTAGAAAGTTATAATTATAAGGACATATAGGTGAATTTCCCAAAGGTCATAGACACTGGAGCTGGTGGTTCACTCCAAAGGCAGCTTCAAATAGGGTTGTCCTCAAATGAATCTCATAGTCTCTGGTGAGGCTCTCCACAATTTTCCCATTAGTCTGGACCCAATGAAGAATCCTATGGTCCATGAATAGGCTAGTCTAAGAGCAGAGATTCTTTACTGGAAGAGCATTAAGACTACAGAACCTTCTGTTGCAGGAAACTGAGATGGTTGCCATATGCACCTAACTTGCTATTTATATGAGGCGAATTAGGGGCCTTCCTCTGGATCAATACATTAGGATCCTAGGTTGCACTTAATAAACATGTTTTTTTTTCCAGCTATATATGTAGCTAACTGTGTATATGTATGTAATTGATTTTGTGAATATTTTTTTTCCCTCATATTAATATGGTATGTCTTCTCTACACTTATTGTACATGGCCTGAGTTGTGAGATTTCTTCTTCCAGGCTGTATCATTGCCCTAGATTATAAAGTTGGGTGACTCTGTGATTGTAGGATGCTCTTCAAGTAACCTTTTTTTGTTGATAGCGTCTTCCATGTTCTGTAAACTTCATTATAGCATCCCAGGATTAGATGTTCTAAAATTTCCTAATGTGAAATAGGATTAAAACATAATCTGTCTCAGTGGAATCTCGCTTGTTTCCTTTCCTTATTCTAAAAACAGATAGGAATTCCTGGATCACCTTATTACTGACATGTATATAGTGCATATATATTTTACAGCTGATGATGAGTAACTAAACTTTTATAATAATTTTTAATATGTTGTCCCTAATCCCCTAAAAATGTTTTAGAAAATACTTTATTTATTAATTTTCTATTTTCACTATACTTTTGAGCTTAAAACTCAGTTCTCCCTACACCGCTGACAGCTGAGCGGAGCGGGCTCCTGCTTCTGCCTGCTACGCTAAGCTAAGAGAACATGTCATGCAATTAAAAATTATTATAAAAGTTTAGTGAGGCTACTTTCCCATTAGCGTTTTTTGCGTATCCTTCATGGATCTGCAAAAACACTTCCGTTACAATAATACAACCGCATGCATCCGTCATAAACAGATCCGGTTGTATTATGTCTTATATAGCCATGACGGATCCGTCATGAACACTATTAAAAGTCAATGGGCGACAAATCCGTTTTCTATTGTGTCAGAGAAAACGGATCCATCCCTATTGACTTACATTGTGCTGCAGGCAGCGTTTTGGTGTCCACCTCCACAGTGGAATAGTGACTAAATGGAGGCAAACTGATGCATTCTGAGCGGATCCTTTTTCATTCAGAATGCATTAAGGCAAAACTGATCCATTTTGGACCGCTTCTGAGAGCCCATGGGCCATGACGGATCTCAGAAACGGAAAGCCAAAATGCTAGGGTGAAAGTAGCCTAACTCTTTAAGGAACTTGTAACATGGTGGAATGGAAGTGCAATAATGTGGAGGTTCCAGATAAAAAGATTCTCTGCATTTGGCAAGTTTTCAGTGTCCAGCCAGGCTACAAAACTTAATTAAAGGGTTGACCCATTTAAGCCAATGGAATAACCCACATTAAGACCTGACTCAGGGAGGAAGAGTTATGGAAACCCAGAGTTTTGTATATAGGGCAGCACTGGCCACTCTGATGTTTCCTTAATTCTGTCCACTGTTGGTTGGCACTTACTGTGTGTTATTCTCATCTCGGGCATGAAAGGCTGAGATAAGGCATTCCCTTTAATTGGGTTGTGATTTCCAGACAATCTACAATCCAAATGGAACAGTAATATTATAAAATACCACGATAATAAAGGTTGCTATACACTTTAGAGGAACGTCAGCCAAACATTTCACGAGGATTCCCCATAACTATCTAAAGGGTATGAGGGGGTCCTGACCTACTGCTGTGAAAAAGGATAGGAACGTTGGATTTCACTATCTCCAATTTTTCCCAAGAGAGATAAACTGCTACTAGATGTGTCCATAAGTGGCCTGTTCTGCTCTCTTAACAAAAGCATATGCATGCTAGACCAAGTGACAATGCATGTGTATGGGGGAATGTAGGTGAACACAGGCATTGGTGTGGAAAAATGTCTGACTGAGTAAAAACATCTTGTCTTTCCCTGAGGCACGGCCTGGTTGGAGGTCTCCAGCCAGATTGAAGGGGAGATGCCCTTGGTGTTGCAGTGGTGCGGTGCAAAGACAGGAGACCAGGGTGGCTGGAGGTTCTCAGTTTAAAAGAAATATAAAAGGGGACATTTACTAACCTATTTACGCCACTCTTGTGGCGTGAATAGGTTGCACATTTGTTGCATGCCATTTGTGAGGCAAAATGTGCGACATTTCCTCCTTCTCTCCACTTTTCAGAAGTGGGAAGAAAAGGGAAAGTGCCGAGGGGCCAGTTCTTAAGTCATGAAGATGTGCCAAATATATGAGAAGAGTGTGCCTATTCATAAATTTGGTGTAACACGAATCATGACATTGGACCGCACACAACATCCAAGAGGTACAAAGAGTAAATCAAAGCAATGGCATTACATTAACAATATCTACCAAAACCTCAGAATATAGAGCAGTAAAATAGTAATGTGGTTGGACATTTCATGTCCTGGAGTGTATAGCTAATGATAAGTTATGAGGAGAGTAATGAGCAGTAGAGGAAGAACACCATAACCCCCAAACCTTAGTGAACTTAGAAGGGCAGCCTCTATTCTTATAGACAGTGTTGTTGTATGGGATGATTGTGTTCACTAGGGATTTCCATTGATTGACTGAGGTCCTTCTATTACCCATCCACCTAATAGCAATAGATTTATGTACCAGAAAGGGAGTCTCTCAATTAAAAATCCTGGTATTGCAGCGAGCCCAGAAGAGGGGAGAGTAGGGAGCCCAGGGTGGTGGTATTGTCAAAGATGATGGTAGTAGTACTCAAGGTGCAGTCCTCACACTGGCACTCCCTTGGCCATGCAGTGATGGGAGGCCACACACTTGTTCCCTTGGGTCACATCCAGGGTTTGAGAAGTCTCCTCTATGGTGGGGATCCGGGGTGATCTTGATGTCAGTGGGTCTTTGGGATGTAAGGCAGGGTTCTGGAAAGGAGAGATGAACAATGCAATATGGCTGCAGTCAGGGGCGGATTAAGTGCATGATAGGCCCGGGGTTGTTTACCCAACTTACCCCCCCCCCCTCTCCATTTTAAGTTTCCGTTTTTCTTTTCTGTATGAAGAGGCTGCGGTGCTTTGTGGGCGTCACTGTCTCTTCCTCAGCCATATGACATCACATTCATCGTTCACGTGGCCGAGGTGCAGCTCTGTCCCATCTGAGTGATTCGGGCTGAGCTGCAGTACCAAGCACAGTGCTATCAAATGGACAGCGCTGAGCAAAGAGGCGCGGCGTTCACTGGAACATCGCGGTTTCCTCAAACAGCTGATTGGCGGGGGGCCAGGAGTCGGACCCCCACCAATCTCATAGCTCTCTGAGTACAGATGTAATAGATGTTATACCCCACAGTAACAGTCCTATGTTACACCCCACATAACACAGTTAATTATTGTGTTATGTGGGGTGTTACATAGGACTACAGGGAACATGTACAACATTATCTGCACACAGAAAGTTATCACTGTTATCTGGGCTGTTACATAGGACTGCAGGTGACAAATAAAAATTTTAGTTGCCAAATTTAAAATACATATGATTATGATAAAGACTTGGAGGAGAAGATGAGATGCAGCTTACAGTAGTGAGCCAGCCCTACATATAGGAGAATACAGCACCACATACCTCTTACATCCAGGGACTTCTCTTGTCTTGTAGATCTTCTTTTTCCTCTTCTCCTCCATTTGACCCAGACTGCCATGACTACTTCCTCCAGCCGCATCTCGTCTCTACAGAGTTTATTACACAGACACGTAAAGATTTCTCATAATTGGGGTCATTTATCAAACTGGTGTAAAGTAGAACTGGCTTAGTTGCCCATAGCAACCAATCAGATTCCACCTTTCATTTTCCAAAGGAGCTGTCAAAACTGAAAGGTGGAATCTGTTGCTTTGGACAACTAAGCCAGTTCTACTACAACAGTTTAATAAATGACCCCAAAGATTCCTATAGTGTCTACAGCAGCTATAATGTCCCCTAGAGTGCTCCCAGTAATAATAACAACACCCTATATTGTGCTCTAGGTAATAATCCCTGTATAGTGTCCCCAAATATAATGTCCCCCAATAGCAATGTCCCCACACTACCCCCATATAGTAATTTCCCTTACACTGCCCCATATAGTAATTTCCCTTACACTGCCTCATATAGTAACTTCCCTCACACTGCCCCCATATAGTATTTTCCCCCATACTTCCCCCATATACTAATTTCCCCCACACTGCCCCCATATAGTAATTTCCCCCACACTGCCCCCATGTAGTAATTTCCCCCACACTGCCCCCATACAGTAATTTCCCCCAAACTGCCCCCATATAGTAATTTCCCCCAAACTTCCCCATATAGTAATTTCCCCCAAACTTCCCCCATATAGTAATTTCCCCCACACTGCCCCATAAAGTAATTTTCCCCACACTGTCTCCATATAGTAATTTCCCCCACACTGTTCCCATATAGTAATTTCTCCCACACTTCCATCTATTAATTTGCCCCCATACTGCCATCAAATAATTAATTTGTCCCCATACTGCCATCCATTAATTCATTTGCCCCCATACTGCCACCCATTAATTAATTTGCCCCATGGAAACTTGTCCCACTGTCCCTTAATGTCTCCTCTCCCCCCCCCCAAGTTAGCACACACACACACACAAAAAAAAAGCTAATATTCACCTGTATGCTGAATGGTGTGACGGGCGCGCGTACATCAGAGCGTGCACACGCGCCACTATACAGGCGCACGATGATGTCATCACATGCACCGCATGATGATGTAATCACGCACGCCGGGCTTCTACCACCACATAGGCCTCAGGCCTGAAGCCTATGGTGGTGATAGGCGGCGGGGCAGGAAACTATACGCTCCCGTGTGCCCCGCCGCAGTATGTGGGCGTTCGGGTCGGCAACCAATCCAAACGCCCCAATTTTAATCCGCCTTTGGCTGCAGTGCATGTGTTGGCCTGTTTCAGGGTGAAACAGATGAACTGTTTTACTGGCAACTTCAATAATTCACAATACATATATTTGCAGAGGTAGGCACAGTTCCCTGAGTCTCTCTCAAAATATTCTGCACAATCTTCCCAAGTTCGGCCAAGATGTGCAATATATCTTTCTTTATATTAGTAATTCAGGTGCAAATTCCCTCTCTCAATATTCTCTTTACTTCCCTCAAAACACACAAATGCAAGTACCCAACTGGGGTGTAGTTTTCCAACCAATGACCAGATTTTCTCCTTAATATGGTAGGGTGTCTGCCACTTCTCCCCAACCACAATGCAGTGAAGTCCATAACAGCCTATATGTGTTACCTTTCACTAGCTCGTATTTTCCAGCACTCTCCCTGAACTGTTTCTCATTAGAGGAAGAGGTGGGGCCAGCCCACACCTAGTGATTGTTACTAAGGGGCTGGATAATTAGTTAATCCCCTTACACAGCCTTTGAGAAGCAAAGTGTATAATCACATTACATTAACCCTTTATGCAGTGGGTGGCCAGAACATTGCAGTATGATGTGGGTATATGGTCTCATCTAAAAGGCCAAACAGTCAGAAGGATAAGTATGAAGAGGGAAATTTTAGAATCTCGGAAATAACTTTACATCTTCCCAGAATGCTGATGTAAGGGCAGTCTCAGATTAAATGCCAGAAATCAGCCCCGTTTGCAGAGCATCGATTACACCTAGTATGTGATAGTCTGCTCATTTGGAACTGCATTGGTATAAGATAACTCTGGTGTATGATGCATAAATGGATAAACTTAGTTATTAGCGGGGGAGTGGAGGGGGGCTTATAAGTAAGATGTGATTCCAAAATCTCAGAAAAATCTTCAGTAGTAAGATAAGGTATCAGTGTCTTCATTTTTGTTTCAATCACTAGCTGAGTAAAAGTAATTTTAGCTCCTGGTAGATGAGTATATGAGGCCAATATAAGTTTATGAGGACCTTGAGATCAAAATACACCAATGAAAGGATAACGTAATAATTTTCACTTATGTATCTGAGAATTGCGCGTTTAGGGCATGCCTGAGTTACAGGTATTTAAAAAAGTTGTATGGGGTTGATGATGCTGGGTCTGAAGTTGTTCAATGTAGTACAGAACATTAGCAGGACACAGGTCCCCGAGAGTAGTTAGTAGGTGTGGGAACATGACGTCATCCCATAATGAGGCTTCTGCTATGACAGGAAATGTGGTGATCCCCTGGGCAGCCGACCAGACTTATATTGCTAGCCTATATGAATAGGTAATAATACACGTGGAAAAAGCTGAGTTCTCTCCAAAACAGGCCATAATGACCGCAGACTAATATAGGTAGCTAAATGTACCTCCGGAATTCGGAGCTGCTCAAGTGGTAAGAACTAGATTTAGTTGACCAGCAAGATAATAATAATAGAAATCAGGCAGAAACATACTGCGCACGCCTTAGGCCGATATAATAAATATTCAGGGACAACTTAGGTCTAGAGATACCCCATATAAATAGAGACATCAAGGGGTTAAATGGGGTTGTCTGAGTTACATAAAACTTGGGCAACCCCTGTAAATTGCCTAAAGTTGCAAATTAATTTTAAATTCACCTGTTTTCTCCTTTGACTTGGACAACCCCTGTAATATACATAAGGGAATGTCCAGGTATATAAAAAAAATTTTGGTAGGAGAATCATTTTTATAAGATTAATGACCATCCACAGAGCTAAAGTACCCCATATTCAGAACTTCTCCCAGCAAAGAGAGGATGTATATTTAAAGGAGAGAGTCCACAGGATCTTGAGTTATAAATATACTGAGGTATATAAAATAAGAAATTACCGGTAGACCTAGTAGGGTGCCAAGAGACATTTCATAATGGGATTAGCATAGAGTTAGTCGAATTTATTTTGAGGCCTCACTAACTTCCAAATCATCAGTGAGAGTGATGGCATGGTGGAGGGTATCCATCACCCGGGGCATGAATAAGACAAGGTCATCAACATTTAGCCCAACTGTACCTTCTCCGTCCCCCATCTTGATGCCCTAGTAGATCAGGTCTTGCTGGAGCTGGATAGCTAGAGGTTTTATAGCAACCACAAATAATAATGGTTAAAGAGGGCATCCCTGATGAGTACCTCTTCCTAGGTCAGAATACATTAAGCCAATCCCATTAACATAGACATTAGAACTAGGGTGTTTATTGAGAATAAAAACCCATTTTATAGAGCAGAGTACTAAGTAAATATGGCTATTCAATAGAATCAAAGGCCTTGGCAGCTTACAGGGCCCATTGGTGCTTCTGCTGAGATCCTATTTGTGAAATAACCTGCACTCGTCGGATGTTTTCTGAAGTTGACTTTCCAGGTGTGAAACCTAGACAACCTTTAAAATGCATCTACTGCATCTAGCAAACAGTTTGCCATTGCTAAGCTCTGTCTCTCATCATAAAAAAATCATGGAATAAAAATAATCAGGGTGTTATTATTGCTTATAAGTGATCGTTGAGCCCTGGTGCAGGGGCTTATTTATAGTGTAATTTTTTTATCGTCCCAGCTAGAGTTCCCCTCACCATGGTGCACTAAATTGTTCTGCTAAAAAATAAAAAATAAATCTTTTTTTCCCTGTGTCAATAAAGCTTCACATTTCTCCCAGAATCCCCCTCTGCATTTTTTTGTACTCAGCATTTCTTCCATGCATGTCCCCTTTTCTCATTCTTTTCGGTTTTGCTCATGCTGTCCAGTAGTGTAATTCATTATCTTTCAACCATGTTTCTCTGCAACTTTCCCCAGGGTCTCGGCACATGTGGAATTGCCCAGACAAGCACAATTGCTTCAGTGTTGTGTGGAAATAGCATCAGGCCACCTGTCTCAAGGCATCAGCTAAGAAATCAACAGTGTTACGATATTAAAGGGATAGAAAAAGCTCCTCCTAAGATATTAGTGGACTAATTATTATTTATAGAGGAAGGCTCTATAAATGTGCTCTAGGAGCTTCTATTGAACGGCGTTGGTATAGGTGCAAGCACGCCAAAAGACCCCGTCTCACTCTAGCCTAGTTGATGTAAACAGTAATGCTGTCCCAATGGATTATTATCAGCTTCCATATGATGATTGCATAAATATATCTGTATTATGCCAACTTATGGAGCTGTATATCGCAAAAGCATGGTTCCTTTAAAGTGGTATTCCCATCTTGGACAATGGGGGCATATCGCTAGCATATGCCCCCATTGTCTTATAGGTGCGGGTCCCACTGCTCCCCGCACCCATATCGAGAACAGAGCGGGGAGATCTGTGGCTGGAGGACCCCGGATTTCCCGGGGTCGGTCCACCACCCAGCGCTTCTCCCTGCCTCTCCCATAGAAATGAATAGGAGTGTACCGCGCATACGCGGCCCATGCTCCCATTCATTTCTATGAGGCCAACGGAAATAGCTGAGCCAGCGCTCGGCTATTTTTGGCAGCCCCATAGAAATGAATAGAAGGCGGCTGCGCATGCGCAGTGCACCCTCTTTCAATTTCGGGGCTCCATTCTCTATATAAGTGCGGGTCCCAGCGGTGGGACCCGCACCTATAAGACAGTGGGGCATATGCTAGCGATATGCCCCCATTGTCCAAGATGGGATAACTCCTTTAAACTTATGCCAGAGATGTAAACAAATGTATGCAAGATGGTTAGCCCTCATATTCCATCTTAAAGGGGTTTGTCCAACTTTTTTTTTTAATTTAACCCCCCCCCCCAGCCAACTGTTCCATGCTCACCTGCTCCCTGCCAACTACCTACGTTTATTCACTTGCCTTCTGTTCTGCATTTGTCAACTTTCAGATGGACAGAGTCACGTGCGCTACTGCAGCCAATGACTGGCCTCAGCAGTTACGTGCCCCCTTCACAGTAGAATGTCCTCTTACTATCCTTTCACAGTACTTATGCCTTACTGTTCCCCTACAGTAAGAATACCCAGTTAATACCCCTACAGTTATCCGTTTAGTGCCCCTTCACAATAGTGCTGACCCTGTAGTGCAGAGGTGTAGCTAGGCAAGGATTCAGTATGGAGACCACCCTCCCTGCACTTACCACCCAACCTTATTAGAACAGAAAGAGGGACAATATCAGTGTTGTGCATAGCGCATTGTGGCAATTTTTTAATACAGGATGGCCCAAGAAGTAGCCCGCCTTCAATATCTCCATATCAAATTGCTTAATAGTAAATCTGTCTTGGTTGTCCAACAAACCCTGTAGGAACTGAAAGCTGAGCTCTGATAGGTTGCTATGGATAACGAAGACAGATTTACTATTATGCATTTTGATTTGGCGATATTGAAGGCGGGCTACTTTTTCATGGGCCACCCTGCACTAAGCCATGTGGCTAATGCCGTTCAATGCATAACTATACTCACCCAATCCCATCCAAGCCTCTTAGGGTTATGGGTGAATAACTTAAAACCTAACTTTTAATAATATCCTTGCAAATATTTTTACGCCTAAGGCATAAAAATAGTTGCAAGTCTCCTTTTTTAAACTATTTAGGAGTAATGAGTGTGTGACAGGGCCCGGCACTCTAGCCATGACATATTTACTATATTTTACAGATGTAACAGAGGAGTTAAAATTACTCCAGTCAGGGGCCCAAGTAGTTTTTGTTCCAGGCGCATGAACTGCTAGGAGTTAAGACGGGGAACAAAGATCATCATAAACAGCTGGTCTTTGTAAATGATCCCCAATATGTACACCTAAAAATATTGATCATAGGGTACATGGCGGTATCAATATAACTTGGGATAAATGAAAGAATCAACTGGTGCTACCGCATTCAGGGTGTCGCTGGTATGATGTCCGCTGGAAACGGAACAAGGTCATTGTGATGATGGCAAAAAAGAAAAACCACGTAAACAGGGGATGGTAACTGTCCCTGTTAAATTCCCAGCATAGGGCGCTGTGCTGACCTTGTTAGACCAAGCCATCCAAATCTTATATCAGGATAATCTAGGGCATTGCTTTTCACTTAGTGCTACCACACAGTAGTAATGCCCACATTGTGCCCCCTCACAGTAGTAATGCCCACATTGTGCCCCCTCACAGTAGTAATGCCCACATTGTGCCCCCTCACAATAGTAATCCCCACATTGTGCCCCCTCACAATAGTAATCCCCACATTGTGCCCCCTCACAATAGTAATCCCCACATTGTGCCCCCTCACAGTAGTAATATCCACATTGTGCCCTTCTCCTGGAACGGCTCAAGTATGTCCCACTGTCAGCTGTCTCTGAGTCCATAGGACACAGAGACAGCTGATTGTAATAGTGAAGCAGGGAACTATCCTCCCCCTGCTTGACCATTCAGCTTGGCTACCCCTCCCTCACTTTCCACTAACCTTCTCATCGGGAAGGGGGGCTGTGGAGCTCTGAGGAGGACTCGTCCTGTTTCAGCGACCTCTGTCTGCAGTTGTACTCAATCGCTGAAGGATCTGTGATGACATCAATAGGCAGAGCTCAGCAGCTGAAGAACCTGAGATGACGTCATGTGATCAGTGGATGATGAGGCAGAACTTAGCAGTGGAGAGAAGGACCTGTGATTGAGTCAATATAAGAGGCCGAGAGCCTGGGATATGCTGGGAGTTGTAGTTCTCTTATTCTCCTTCCCTGCTTGGAGGGGGAGACTAACGTTATTTACCTAGCACTGTAGGTTTGAAGAGAGGGGAATGATGTTATAACATTGGACTGTATATTGCAGGCAGCTGGAGGTAGGGAATGATGCTATTTACATGGGACTGTTGCTGGAGGGGGCTGGAGAGAGGGAATGATGTAATTTACATGGACTGTACATTGGAGGAAGCTGTGGATAAAGAGTGATGTTATTTACATGGGACTGTGTTTTAGAGGTGGCTGTGGGAGAGAGTGATGTTATTTACATGGGACTGTGTTTTAGAGGTGGCTGGGGGAGAGAGCAGGGCCAGCCCAACACAGAGGCTGGGGAGGCTCCAGCCCCAGGGCGCTCCAGCGTCAGGGCCAGGCCAGCTCCCCAGCCTCTGGGCGGCAGGCAGGCCACTGACCACATCTGCGGAGGGACGGCGGCTTCATTGTTCCCAGCGTATGCAGAGCGTACAGGGCGGGAGCAGGCTGGGAGCGCGGCAGCCGCAGAGTTGACGTCAGCACGTCACACTGTGTGCCTGCCCGCGCGAGCGCCTGCTGCTGCTTCAGAGGAGGACTGAGCCTGCTGCTACTGCTCCACAGAATCAGCCAGAGGCACCCCTAAGAAGTATGCCTGGCCTTGCCCTGGCCCCAGCAAGTATGTACCGTACCCTACTTAGCCTCATGGCCTGCCTGCTACCCCAGCCCCTCCTCAGTTATAACCCTTAATGTACCCTGATACCCCTCAGTTATATAATATAACCGAGGGGTATCATTGTACATTATACAGTAACAGGGGTAACATAACTGAGGAGGGCTATCAGACATTATACGGGGGTAATATAGAGTTATATAACCCATAATGTCCCCTGATACCCCTCAGTTATATAATATAACTGAGGGGTATCAGGGTACAATATAACTTATATTACCCATGTATAATGACTGATAGGCCTCCTGAGTTATATTATCCCTGTATAATTATGTACCCTGATATCCCTTAGTTATATTACCCCGCTGGGGTAATATAACTAAGGGGTATCAGGATACATTATTATACAGGGGTAATGTAATTTAGGAGGGATATTACACACTATATGGGGGTAATATAGCTTACATTACCCCAGTATAATGTCCCCTGATAGCTGTCCTCCATTATATTACCCCTGTATAATAATGTACCCTGATACCCTCAGTTATATTATCCCCTGTATATTATTCCCCCTGATAGCCCTCCTCAGTTATATTACCCCTGTATAACTGATACCCTTCAGTTATATAATATAAATGAGGGGTATCTGGGTAAATTATATAGGGCGGGGTAATATAACTATGGGGTATCAGGGTACATTATTATACAGGGGTAATATAACTGAGAAGGGCTATCAGGGGACATTATACAGGGGTGATAAAAGTTATATGACCCCTGTATAATGTCCCCTGATAGCCCTTCTCAGTTATATTACCCCTGTTACCTCTTGTACAGTGTCCGAAGAGGAAGAACCAAAAAACATACTGCCCAGGGGACGGCATGATCTTAGACCTAGCCCCCCAGCCAAAGTGTTGAAGTGTCGTCTGAGATCTCCAAGGTCCAAGCCAAGTAATTGTAAGTTTTTATGTGGAGTATGTTTATGGTATACACACATAGCATGCACTATGTCACACAATATACAGTATATCTCTACACTTTGTAGGGGTTATACTGTATATTGTACTGCATGGCGCAGGGGTTATATTGTCCGGCATGGTGTGACCTCTATACATTTAATGTACAGTATACATTATAATCCTTGCACTATGCCGTACAATATACAGTATAATCCGTACACCATGCCGTACAATATACGATATAGTTCATACACCATGCTAGACTGCATATATTATAATCCTGTACATCCTGCATATACTGTACAGCATGGTGTATGAATAAAATAAATAAATGAATAAAAAGGTATCTCTGCATACCCCAATACTCTTGTATTTTATTTTATTTTTCTTGAAAAAATATTAACCCCCCTGATCAGAAACACTAAATCCTTTCTCCTAGATACAACATCATTTCTCAATATTATACATGGCCTAGAACTACTTCCACCAGATACGTTACTGGTCACTTGGGATGTCACAAGCCTATATACGTCCATTCAACACTCCAAAGGTATCTCTGCAGTACGCAAACTCCTCTCAAATAATCAGACAGACAAAGATATCATCTCACTCAGCGTAGACTTACTGACCCTAGTACTAGAAAACAACTTTTTTCTCTTTCAAGATACTTTTCATTTGCAGATACAAGGGACAGCAATGGGGTCTAATGTAGCCCCCCCCCCCCCCCCGTATGCTAACAGTTACATGACAGATATAGAAGAATCACATATTTATCATAACTCACTCTTGCAACAGCATAGTAGATTATGGAAACGATATATAGATGATATCTTTTGCATCTGGTTAGGACCTATGGACACTCTGACACAATTCAATCATTTCCTCAACAATATTTACCCAGAATTACAGTTTACAATACACCATGACAGTACATCTATCAGCTTCCTAGATACAACGGTACACAAGGACTTACTGGGCAATAGTGATGAGCGGCAGGTGCCATATTCGATTTCGACGAAATTCGCGAATATTCGAATGAATATTCGTTTCATATTCGTCGAAATCGAATATTCGTCATTTTTTCTAGTTATCGCGATTAACATGCGATTTAAATAATCGCATATTGCGATTTGTACTTAAGGCTACTTTCCTATTGGTTTCATATCTAGAATTAGCGAGGATGACGAATATGACGAATGTATTCGTCATATTCCTCAAAACGAAGATAACGAAGTATTCTACATCTTCGTTTTAGCAACCTATTCGTCAACCTCGCTAATTCTAGCAATCAAATAGGAAGGTTGACTTACCAGACAGCTGTGTTAAATTCGCTATGCGATTTTTTTTTTTAATAAATAGAATACTTATAATAATATTATCATATCAAGTAATATAATTATTGTATTAAAAAAAAAATCGCATAGCGAATTTAACACAGCTGTCTGGTAAGTCAACCTTCCTATTTGATTGCTAGAATTAGCGAGGTTGACGAATAGGTTAGCTAAACGAAGATGTAGAATACTCGTTATCTTCGTTTTGAGGAATATGACGAATACATTCGTCATATTCGTCATCCTCGCTAATTCTACCAAGCCAACCATAACTTCTGTGCTCATGGAGCGTCCCCATCACCATGGGAACGTCTCCATATACTAAAATGTACTGTCGGATTTGAGGAATTACGTTGAAATCGCAATGCGATTAATTCAAGTTATATTAATCGCATTGCGATTTCAACTTAGAGCTGGGTTTATAATGGGTCAGCTTGCTAGAATTAACGAAGTTAACGAATATGGAATATAGCAGCAGTGCTAAGTTGAAATCGCAATGCGATTAATTTAACTTAAAGTATTCGCATTGCGATTTCAACTTAGCACTGCTAGTGCATAGCTATATATTCCATATTCGTTAATTCTAGCCTATGTAAGATAGCAGTGCTAAGTTGTAATCGCAATGCGATTAATATAACTTGAATTAATCGCATTGCGATTTCAACGTAATTCCTCAAATCCGACAGTACATTTTAGTATATAGAGATTTTCCCATGGAAGGGGACGCTCCATGAGCACGGAAGTCGGCAGAAGCGGCAACGGGCACTGACTGGAGCAGCCAGGAAGCCAGGAATCCTCAGGACAGGTAAGAACTACTTTTGGGAAGTGGGAAAGAAAAAAATATAACTAAAAAAAAAAAAAACGAATATTCGAAATAGCGAATTTATAGCGCTATATTCGAAATATTCGCGAATTAGCGAAGTGCCGATATTCGCTAAAAAAATTCGCTTTTCGAATATTCGCGCTCAACACTACTGGGCAAACTATCCACTGATCTTTTCCGTAAACCGACAGACAGAAATAACTTGTTACTTGGCTCACAACTCAGAAGAGTACAGACAATTGTTACAGACCCTTCACTTAGACAGGAAAGAGAGATGGAAATGAAGGAACGATTCAAAGAAAGGGGTTATCCGCCACGTACTTTACGAACCCCAAAATAAGGCAAAATAAGACATATTACAAATGGCAAACGCCATGCCTTCGTTCACAAATTCCATCCTAGCACCCGCAAAGTAACTAATATAATCAAATCCCACTCATTTCTTTTACGAAAAGCTTTTCCAGAAATCGAGGAATTTCAGAATCCCGTTCTTCCATGCAACCGTAGACCAAAAAACATTAAAGATTTTCTCATCAGAGCAGATATAGGTCCATGTGACCCACAACCACGACAATTACTGTTTCAGACTCAAAAAACCGGTACTTTCCCATGTCTACGTTGTGCACAATGCAATGTACTAAAAGGATCTACCATCTCTCATCCGCACACAGGCAAAACATTCAAAATCCAAGGTTACTTCACTTGTAATACAGAATACGTAGTCTACACTATTAAATGCCCTTGCGGATTGATGTACGTAGGTGAAACCACTCAAACAATCAGAGACCAGATATGTCAACATAAATCCACCATACGCCGTAAAAATCTGCTATTGTAGTGTACGGGAGTTGTACTGCCCGTCACTACGGAAGGGTCACTTGGCTGCTGTCGCTCCTCTCATTTTAGGAGGAGGCTGGTAAAGGTCCTATTTGTACCATGCAATGTAAATCAATGTAATTTATGGTATTTGATTCCCCTGTTACTGTGAAATGTGCTATGTGCAGGCCGGCTAGGGATGTAATTCCAGCTCTAGTCACTAGAGGGAGCTAGGTTGCCCTAGTCTATATAAGGCCCAGTCAGGGGAAGGGAAGGCAGTCTAGAGTATGCCTTAGACAAGTGCAGGCCATGTGCCTGTGAAGGCCAAACCCAGGCCTTATGGCCTGTGAGGAATCCACCCTAGGAAGATGGTGCCCTAGGAGAAGGAGTGCAGACCCTGGAGTCTGTGAAGGCCACATGTCTCAGGCCTAGGCGAGTTCAGCAGAAGTCAACCTGGAGGCAATCCCTAGAGCAAGAGGTACTAAATGTCAAGAGGAGGTACATTATAAACTGGAGATTCGAGGATATAAGCCAGAAGTAGGGCATTGGGGCCTTGAAGCATCAATTCCAGTCAGGACGAGTCAGGAAGAAAGTAAGGTTCACCTGCAATTCCAAGTCCTGTATTATCACCCTCTGTTTTACCTTGCTGGATGTCAGACCACTGCAATTGTGATTGTCTGCAAAAAGGAACTGTTGGAAAGACTGCTTACTGTATCATCACTGTTTTCAGTAAAGTTGGAATTCTGTTTTCAAGTTACAAGTCTGCACCTCTGTTATTCCTACTATAAATACGGTGTGCCACCGTTTACTGGCACTGGCGTCACGACACCTCAGGGACCCAGCCATAGGCACGTTAAACTACAACACCAAGGGCACCTCACATTCCACCTGGCTGTGTCCCGCAAGAACCCAGAGAGTGCCCCAGAGGAACAGCGTGCCGGCCTCTCCATCACTGGCATTCCCCAGGTTAGTTCCATACATTGCCCTGACTTGGGGATGCTACACTATTACCACTCCCATTTTGAACAAGCTAAACACAATATCTCACAATTGAAATTTTAAATTATTGAGCACGTATCACCACCTAGAAGAGGAGGTGACAGATCCAGAATGCTAAAACATAGGGAGGCATTCTGGATACATACTTTGCAGACCATGTCTCCAAAAGTACTGAATAGAGAATACGGGTTATATGCATTTATGTAACTGATTGTATTATATGTTATTCATCACTGTCTATCTATCGTGATTATTCACCTATGAACAAAATGGGTGACAAAACTATGAATCATATATCCCATAAGATCATTATGATGATTAGCACTACCCAATTGACTGTTTTCTAGACTACCAGAAATTCAGTTAGTACCATAGTCTTGATATCCCAATAGGTACGTTCACAGATATTAATTATTTTATACTTCCCACAATCTCTCTAGGTACCAAACTAGATTTCCTTGGATTATGCCGCAAGAGGTATCCTTTTTTTCAAAAAAATCTTGTTCTGCTCTTCTTCTAATAATACTCCTTACCATACTTATTTCTAAACCTGTGCGCTCCCGTAGCATCATTTCCGGCCTATGGAACGCACGCACTGTCCACTTCCTGTCATTTGGAATGCATCTTGCGTTCCACTGTTCTCCTTCCTGTCATGTGAAACGCATGCCGGCCGCGCCTTCTCTTCCTGCTAGAGACGACACACCGGTCCCGCCAGCATCATAAAAAGCGGGACTAGATCGGTACTCCCGATGGCATTCGCACCATTTGGCGGCCGGAGTGCTCCATATACTTCTTACAATTCCTCTCATCTATACCTCTGGCGGCGTAGGTAAGACAATAGATAATCCACTATAGATGTTCTTTTTTTTTTTCTGGCGCATTATAGGAATATGTAAATGGATCATAGAAATTATGGATGCAATGTAAGAGAGGTTGAGCAACCATAGACTTGCTTTGTTTTCTACATAATAAGCTGCTCACAGATAACAATATACAACTATATGTAGAGGGTATATTTTCTTATTTTCTATAACAGATATAACTGTCATTACATTGCTGAGATTATGATTTATAACTACACGGAAGAAAAACGGCTCCTTTGATGTAGCATATCTGCGAATTAATATCATATGAATTTTATAGTGCCTGACGAACGCATAAACGAAAAATCACCTATCTTGCTGTGATTCTTATCTACTATTATTACGGGTGGGGACCCCATTCACAGCACCCTAAGAGGCAGGCGACCACAAAGTCTGGCTTTAAATATTATCTTATTTATAGACACATATTTAGTTTTTTTTAGTAGTATTAACTGGTGAAAATTATTAGTGCCCCCCCCATTTTTGACTGTGTATTTTTTGTGCGCCCCCTATATATTGATCTTAGAGTCGCCACTGCTGCGCCTGCCGGGCTGCCGGCCGCGCTGGAGGACGGAGGGAGTAGTGAGCACTTGGCACTGACTTACGTGCTTCCTCCCCGCTCCGCCTCCTGGCTCGGCTGCTCCGCTGCTGTGGTCTCTGCTCAGTTGCTTGCCTGACTGGCTGCGTACAGCGTGCACTTTGACCTGACGCGCTGTACACAGTCAGGTCACATGTGCACCCTCTGGAGACCAGGAGCAGCAGGCAGCAGCACAGCACTGTGTCACGACCCAGCCCAGGCCCCAGCAGGGATAGAGCGTGAGAGTCTGCCCTGAAGTGAAGTAAGATAGTTCTTAAATAAAGAATATTATTTTCTGTCTGATCTGAGGTCTGATGGGGTTCTGGATGGGGTAAAATTACAAGGAACGCCCCGGGGGGGACTTAGGCAGTTCAGCCTCTGTTGGTGGTGGGCCTTGTCCCAGCCCTGGGAGAGAGTGATGTTATTTACATGGGACTGTGTTTTAGAGGTGACGGAATGCAGGGGAGTGATGTTATGTACATGGGACTTTATGTTGAAGGTGGCTTGGGGAGGGAGTGATGTTATGTACATGAAACTGTCATACCTCCCAATTGTCCTAGATCCGGCGAGTTTGATGACTGTCCTGTGGCTGAGGTATGTCCCGTTCTTAGCTGCCTCTGCATACATAGAACGCAAAGAAAGCTGATTGTAATGGTGAAGCAGAGAGTCATCTGCTCCCTGCTCTACCATTCATCTCAGTTGCCAGAGCTCCCCAGCAGCAGCACAATGTACTCACACATACATCTGCTGGTCTGTGGAGGAGGAGCGGGCAAGACCGGGAATCAGCCTCTGCTCCTCCTCCTCCTCCTCCTACACAGCAGCACCCTGTCTGAGGGCATATTTTGCTGCTGCTGGGGAGTGCAGCTCATCGGAGGAACTAGGTGAGTATTTACTGCTTTTTGTTTACTTCCCGTGAAGAGGGGCACATATCTGGCAAAATTACTGTGAGGAGGCACATATCTGGCAAGACTTCTGTGACGGGGGCACATATCTGGGCATAACTACTGTGAAGGGGGATAAATCTGGCATAACTACTGGGAGGGGGCACATATCTGACCATAACTCCTGCGAAGGGGAAATAATTACTATGTAGGGGCATTAAGGGGACTGGGTTGGGTGTGTATGGTTATTCTTTGGGCAGAGTCAGAGGACGAAAAAAATTGGCATGTAGCATGCCAAACATGTTGTCCCTCTTTGTGTTTTTCAAATGTTGGGAGGTATGACAGTAGTAATGCCCACATTGTGCCCCCTCACACATACACTGTAGTTTTATTGAGAAGTGCAACTTTTGCTTATCAATGTGGGAATGGGATATCTCCAATAAAAGTTAAATGAGAGCCACCTCTTTATTCATTTTCAGTCTGGATGTAATGGGCAAGGGACACCACATATTTTCCACATAGGTGCGGGTCCTGGAGGTGGGGCTCACATCAATAAGACATTTTAGCAAAAAAATATAAGTTGGGAATGCTCAATGACATCCATATGGACACAATACATATATAAATACCTATGGATGTATTAAATCTATGGTCGAATTTACATTACATTTATGAATTTGCAGATCCTGAGATGAACTGTCAAGGATTACATTGTAATTCCTCATTTACACATCATTGTTTTAGTCGGTGATCGATGAGCTAAAACCAGGATTGGAGCCTCCACAGACATAAGGTGTAAGGGAAAGATCTGCACCTGTTTTTGTAACGCCCCAGAGTGGCATTACCACTTCTTCACCCCGCTACTGTCTCTAATGGGCTAATATAATGTCATCTTGAGTATTTATTTCAGGTCCACTATAATGTGCATTCCTATTTCTAATGTAACTGTTATGTTTACGTGTAATATGCCTGGTTCACCAGCAGGTGGCAGCAAACACGGCAGAGCTGTACTTAGCTAGAATGGAAGCTTCCATTCCATTCTGACCGCCCCTCTGTGGAGGAGTGGGTGAGTCCCACTTCCTGCAGGAGGGGTGGGGATGAGAGTTATTGAGTTCCAGCTTACCCCCTGCCAAGGGAGGGTGTGCTGGGCACGTCTCGGCCAGACGTGCCCAACCCAAGCCAGCCCAAGCACCCTCAGTTCTGCTGGCCATGGAGGACAAAGCTTGAAGCCTCAGGAGACAGGAGGAAAGTTCCCTGGCCTAATTAAGAGACAGACTACAAAGAAAGTAGCTGCAGCATACAGCAAAAGCAAAGTTATACAGTCAGCCTGTCAGTACAGCAGATCCAGAGAGCAACAGGTGTAGCAGAGATGAGTTTGCCTGCCAGAGTTTTAATGCTAAAGCCTTCTGGGACCAAGACAAACCCTGTAAACCGTTTTGAAGAATGTTTATGCAAAGTATAGCTGCTTTTCAACTGCATCTTAAGGTCTGGACTCAAGTTATTCTTTTATCCCTCAGTTATTCCCCCTATTTGCTTCGCAGCCAAAGCCTGGGGTCCAGCCGTATTCAGGTAGGAGCACCGTGACACACCCTAAGGGACATTTTAGGCCGCACTATACCACTCGGCATTTTCTACCCCTGGGATGCGCTTCATTACCATCTATTAAGGGCCCTGGGGGGAGGCGCCCGTTGCATTCTGTCTTTAGAGCCACACCTGGTTTGGGCTCAGAATCACTGATGGAAATCACTGACCAAACACTGAATGACATGTAAATGAGGCTTTACAGGTGCTGTGTTATTTTAGCCATATTAACATAAAGTTATAGAGGGCCCTTTAAGATTTAATCTCAGCTGTGATGAATGCAGGTGAAAGTTGTCGTAATAAAGGCACTGAGCGGTACCCTGGGATTGCAGCTTGAATAGTGCTGACATGTCGGCCAGAAAGACTTGACTTGGTTCCATTTTTAATGCAGTCTGGGAATATGTGTCAGTAATAAATAGTACCCATTTACCCATCCACAACGTGAATATTTCGAGGAATCGCTGCCAGTCCCCCAGCTTAACGTTATCAATAAGGATGAGTGAATCGACTTCGGATGAATATGTGCTCTTCCTGTTTAACTGAGCGCATTAGCCTCAAGTGTTTCAGTGGGCATGCACTCAGTTAAACAGGAAGAGTGCAGGAGCCGGTGTTCCGGAATTTTTTGCTACCTGGAAAAATTTGCTACCCATGTCACTTCCAGTAGTGACGTGGGAGGCGCGTCTCTCATCTCGGCTCCTGATTGGCTCTGCCGGGGGTTTGTCGGCGCAGGCGCGGAGGATTCCCCAGTAGCGTGAACGCGCCGAAGGTAGCACAAAATTCCGGGCCACTGCACATGCGCGAAAAAAGACGGCTCGGCGCAGGCACAGTAGCAAAATGTGCCGTGCCATAGGTAGCACAAAACTTCGGGCCACTGCGCATGCGCGAAAAAGACTGCGCAACAGGTAGCATAAAAGCTCAGTGCGCAAGCGCAATTTTAACAATGCATTTTATGGCCCGGAATTTTATGCTACCTACTGCGCCGTCTTTTTCGTGCATGCGCAGTGGCCCTGAATTTTGTGCTACCTTTGGCGTGACGTCAGTCGCAATGCTGGGGACATATTGTATGAGCGGAGAGAGGGGCGGGCCTGGGCTCTGTCTGGGGCGGGGGGGGGCGGGTCTGGGCTCTGTCTGGGGCGGGGGGCGGGCCTGGGTTCTGTCTGGGGCGGGGGGGGCGGGCTTGGGCTCTGTCGGGGGGGGGGTACCTGGGCACTGGATGGAAGGCGTTCCCTCTGGGCACCTTCATGGGTCATTAGCATAAAGATAAAAGAGGATTTTTATGAAGATAGAAAGCCAGATCCAAGTGTAAAGAACACCTATGGAAAGAAGGTATGAAGAGCTGTAAGGACCTATGTTTGGCTTAATATTGATTATCCAAGTGACAGATTCCCTTTAAAGAGCTGATTCCTTCCTGCTCTACGGTCACCATCTGCAGGTACACGTTATAGCAGCTTGTATTCAGCCAAAGAACCTTATTGCTGCAATAAACTGAAATACATCATGACATCGCCTGTAAAAGGTATATTCACAAAATGCAACAATATACATCAAATTCAGAAACTGTGCACACTGCGTTTCCGTCATAAATACCTAAGCAGTTTGTCTAAGCAGAGTCAAAGTTTCCTTCCCTTTGACAGGTTGACAGTATTACCTCACATACTTAATGTATGATTTTGGCAAGTCCTTCACAGCAAAGAGCCACTCCCTACAGCAGTGGTTGTAGGTAGCATCTCTCACCATGCAGGGCATGATGTTACTTCACATTACATGGAGAGCCTATTATTTTATGTTGTTGAATTGCATTTTATATGTTCATTGTAATATACCCTGTTCATTTGCACTGTTATTGTACTGTATTTACACACTATGGAAAGGGTTAATGCACAGCCAGCTTAGGCTACTTTCACACCAGCGTTTTTGCTGGATCCGTCATGGATCACCAAAAATGCGTCCGTTACTCATAATACAACCTCCTGCATCCGTTATGAACGGATCCAGTTGTATTATCTTTAACCACTTCGAGACCGGGCCATTTACCCCCTTCCTGACCAGGCCTAATTTTGCAAATCTGACATGTATCACTTTAGGCCCATTTCACACAGGTGTCATGTTTGACGCCCGGATAAGAGGCGGGTGCGTTGCGGGAAAATGCGTGATTTTTCAGTGCGTGTGCAAAGCGTTTTAATGCGTTTTGCACGCGAGTGGGAAAAATCAGCATGTTTGGTACCCAGACCCGGACCCGGACTTCATCACTGAAGTTCGGGTTTGGGTTGAGTATTCTGTATATTTTATTATTTTCCCTTATAACATGGTTATAAGGAAAAATATTAGCATTCTCACTACAGAATGCTTAGTAAAATGTGGATGGAGGGGTTAAAAATAAAGAAACTCACCTTATCCACTTGATCACGTAGTTGCGATCTCTTCTGTCTTCTTCAAGCATTAGCTGCCGGCTAATTGACCTGTGATGATGTCACCGAGCTCATCACATTGTCCAATCACATGGTCCATCACCATGGTGATGGACCATGTGATTGGACCATGTGATGTGACGTCACCACAGGTCCTTTAGATGGCAGCTAATGCTTGAAGAAGAGAGAAGAGATCGGCAACTACACAATCAAGTGGATAAGGTGAGTTAATTTTTTTTATTTTTAACCCCTTAATCCACATTTTACTAAGCATTCTGTATTGAGAATGCTATTATTTTCCCCTATAACCATGTTATAAGGGAAAATAATAAAGATTGGGTCTTGTCTCTTAGCAACCTTGCGGGAAAATCGCACTGCATCCGCACTTGCTTGCGGATGCTTGCGATTTTTCCACAGCCCCATTCACTTCTATGGGGCCTGCGTTGTGTGAAAAACGCACAATATAGAGCATGCTCCGATTTTCACGCAACGCAGAAGTGATGCGTGAAAATCACCGCTCATGTCATGTGCACATCCCCATAGAAATGAATGGGTCCGGATTCAGTGCGGAAAATCACGCCTGTGTGAAAGTGGGCTTATGTGGTAATAACTTTGGAACACTTTTATTTATCCAAACCGTTCTGAGACTTTTCTTGTGACACATTGTACTTCATGATAGTCATAAATTTGAGTCAATATATTTCACCTTTATTTATGAAAAAATCCCAAATTTCCCAAAAATTTTGAAAAATTAGCAATTTTCAAAATTTCTTTTTATGAAACGTCCATTCAGAGTTAGACAACCGCCCATAGGACATTTATATCCTATGGGCGGTCGTCAAGTGGTTAAAATAGCCATGTTGGTTCCGTCATGAACACCACTGAAAGTCAATGGAGGACGGATCTATTTTCTATTGTGTCCGAGAAAAAGGATCCGTTCCTATTGACTTACATTGTGTCTCAGGATGGATCCGTCTTTCTCCGCACCACATCGCTTAACAGAAAAACGCTGACAATGAATGGGGACAAAACGGAAGCATAACGGATCTCAATAGCAGAAAGGGAAAACGCAGATATGAAAGTAGCCTAATACTCAATATAAGGGACTATGCAACGTTTTGGAGGGAAATAACAGACACATTGACCTTTTCACTTTCTACTTTAGCCCTGTTGTTTATGTCTGAAGACTTATTTATGTCTGGGAAAAACGGCTGAAATTGCAAAATTGTTTCTGTTAGGCTGTGCTTCTTCACTCCACTCCTCCCACTAGAAGGTTCTAGTTCAGTTAGAAACTATATGAGAGAGAGAGAGAGATAGAGAGAGAGAGAGAGAGAGATAGAGAGAGAGAGAGAGAGAGAGAGAGAGAGAGAGAAAGAGAGAGGCACACTGGTTTACTGCAGGCCTTGACTCTCTGGACTTATTTCCCATTGGGGTGCACCAATTACCATCCTCTCTGGGTACGGTAGCGTTGGAACCACCCCAAACTCAGTCACTGCACATGCCAACCTGTGATTATGTTATTTTCAGGGCTCTTTTTAACAAAAAGGTATGGCAAAATGCAGAACTGAGATTATACCTTCAATTACATTTAAGCGCCCTAATGCCAATTTGCACATTTGGTAAAATATGTGCCATGTTCATTGATTGTTGACCACAGGCCATAGCTTTCTGATGCATAGAGCATTAATTACAGTGAGAAAACCTATCACCAGCACGATAGACAAAGACCAAACTATGATCGATTTATAATTGTGGTCAAGGTAAACCAGCAGAGAGAGGCATCTGCAGTAGCAATGTCGTCTTGAAAATCCAAACATTTTTTGCTTTAAGTGGGCAGGCTACATGGCCATGTGTTAGTGACTTGTATCTTCCCTGCTTTTTAACTACTATTCCCATCACGCATGCAGTACTTTTCTGAAGGCTAAAAAGTCATGATGGGAGTATTAAAGGGCTTCTGTCACCCCCACTGACGAATTTTCACTAGCTGACATTAGCTACTTGCTAATGTCAGCTGAGTTCAAACATATGTTTAATATCTTTTTTTCTGTTTGCAATCTTCTTAAAAACTTACTTTTGTCATATGTAAATTAGCTTCGCTACCAGCAAGTTGGGCGGGTACTTGCTGGTAGCCGCCGCATCTTCATGGCCTTGGAACGCCCCCTCTTCTTTTGATAGACAGGGCCCGGAAGAAAAGACGCCGGCATCGTCTGCTCTTTACCAGGGATGCCGGCGTCTTCTCTTCCGGGTGTAGCGCTGACGTCATCGGCGCAGGCGCACTGAGGACGGAGCGCCTGAGCGAGCGTCCTTCACTCATAGCGCCTGCGCCGACTAAAGACCGATACGGCGCAGGCGCGGGATTGCAGCTGCAGACAGGGCCAGCGAGAGGAGGAGAGCGCGCTGGCCCTGTCTATCAAAAGAAGAGGGGGCGTTCCAAGGCCATGAAGATGCGGCGGCTACCAGCAAGTACCCGCCCAACTTGCTGGTAGCGAAGCTAATTTACATATGACAAAAGTAAGTTTTTAAGAAGATAGAAAACAGGAAAAAAGATATCAAACATATGTTTGAACTCAGCTGACATTAGCAAGTAGCTAATGTCAGCTAGTGAAAATTCGTCAGTGGGGGTGACAGAAGCCCTTTAATTTCACAAGAGGAAAGTTTCAGGTCGCATGCCGAAGCCATACACTGTGCCATCAGGATATCATTCTGTTAATTTTGCGCTTGTTTGTTGTTTCGAGCATCTACCCAGTAAATCGAGACTGAAATGAAGGCCACTTACTGAGTGCCTTTTCCTCCTAACCATTATGTAAAATTGCATTGCACTAATTATACCTCTCCTGCTATAGCTCTGACATTGGACGCAGACAACTCTGTCTACTTTGTAGTAGACTGAGCTCGTTACTGTAGCGCTGCTCACTGAAGTCAATAAGAGTGCCAAGCCTATAGCGAACACCAGATTAGTAGAGGTGTGAGGTGATGGAGGCCTGACGATCAGTTAGTGATGGCCCATCATGAGGACAGGCCAACACTCAATAAAAGGTAGACAACTCCTTTAAGTTGGCCATTAGAGATGTGCGAATCGAATCCCACGAAGTGGAATTCGATCCGAATTTCAGGAATTATTCGATTCGCCTAGAATTCGAATTTCCTCGTGCTTCGCATCAGAGAATCGATTAATCCTGAAATTCAAACTTACCGTCTCCATTTTCATGCGAAGGGCCGCTAGCCTCCATCTTGCTTGAAGAACTCGTCCGAAATCCCGTGCGGTGCGAGATTACATCATCATGCCGGGGCGTGTGATGACGTCATACGTCACCATGCCTGCCGGCTTGATGACGTAATCTCGCGCCGCACGTGATTTTGTCCTAGATCTTCAAGCAAGATGGTGGCAGCCGGCTCGTCGCAAGCAAATGGACGCTGTAAGTTTGATGTAATTTTTTTTAATGTTTATTTCACACTGTTTGTACACTCAGATGCCACGATCATGTATGAACGCGACATCTGAGGGGTACAATGACGGGGGCGGGGCTATTGCAGCTTCCTGTCATTGCACTCGCTATTTATAAAAAAATGCGAATCAGCCGAATCGAATTTTCAAGAAATTTGCTCATCTCTATTGGCCCTATACAATGGATCTACGGTATGTCTGCAGAACCCACATTTTAATGGGTTCCCCCGATCATCCAATGTGTATGGGGCCTCCTGACTTTACCACACAGCAGATCCTCCTTCCTGATCCTTCTGTTCTTGGGGAGATGTATCTGGCAGCAGTTTTCTCCCCTTTCCCCATTTACTACATATGCAGACTCAGCAAGCCAATATGTTATGAGAAGATGGGAAGAGGTAGCTGCCAGCTGAACAAGAAAACAGCTATATCATGTGTATGACCAGCTTAAGGCTTCATACACAACTGTATGTATTATGTGGTCCACAAAATACGGATACCGTCCATGTGCATCCTGCAGGTCTAATAGTAGAAATGCCTATTTTTGGCCGCAAAATGGACCAGAGTAGGACATGTTCTATAATTTATGGAAAGGACACACAGATGTGGACAGCACTTGGATGAGGTCTGTTCTGCCTCCCTTTTTTGCAGTCCCATAGAAATGAATGGGTTCATTTCAAAAAATGCAGATCTGATGTGGACCAAAAATACAGTGGTGAGAATGAGACCTAAAAGAAGTATACTATTGGGGGAATTTAGAATTTGTGGTGTTTTTGTTTGTGTCATATTTAAAGGGGTTGTCCGGCCATACATATTGATGACCTATCCTTAGACAGGTCATAAATTTTTGATCGGTGGAGGTCTGACATCCAGCACCTCCGTCGATTAGCTGTTTGACGAGGAGGCAGCTCTCCTTGCGAGTGCTGCTTCCTTGTCATTACACTACCCATCGTCTCCTGTGGGGCGGCGTAGTGTAATTACATGTACACGCACCATTCAAGTGAATAGAGCTAGTACTTGTAAGTACACTGCATTTCCGAGACAAAGTGCAATGTAATGAACAGGAAGCGCAGCCTTCTATTCAAACAGCAGATCGGATAGGTCATCAATATATATACGGCTGGACAACCCCTTTAAAGGCCTCTTTCAAACCACGGACCATGTGATTGGACCATGTGATGTGAAGTCATCACAGGTCCTTTAGACGGCAGCTAATGCTTGAAGAGAGAAGAGATCGCCAACTACGCGATCAAGTGGCTTTTATTTTTAACCCCTTAATCAACATTTTACAAAGCATTCTTTATTGAGAATGCTATTATTTTCCCTTATAACCATGTTATAAGGGAAAATAATAAAGCTGAGGTCCTGTCTCTTAGCAACCATGCGGGAAAATCGCACTGCATCCGCACTTGATTGCGGATGCTTGCGAGTTTCCCGCAGCCCCATTCACTCCTATGGGGCCTGTGTTGCGTGAAAAACGCAAAATATAGAGCATGCTGTGATTTTCACGCAACACAGAAGTGATGCGTGAAAATCACCGCTCATGTGCACAGCCCCATAGAAATAAATGGGTCCGGATTCAGTGCGGGTGCAATGCGTCCACCTCACGCATTGCTCCTGCGCGGAAATCACGCCTGTGTGAAAGGGGCCTAAGTCTGTCTTTGGTTTGTGCCAGCACGCCTCATTTATAAAATGGCAGACAGTTATAATGTATTTGGCGCAAGTGCAATGTGGTTTACACCTACAGTATCTCACAAAACTGAATACACACATTTTTGTCAATATGTTATCATAAAATTAATAAAACCAATAATAGCTGTTCTGAGGGCTCTAGGAGTTCGCCTTATAATTTACCTGGATGATATCCTCATCATGGCCGATTCGTTAGATCTCATTCACCTTCATACTCATTGGACCCTAACATTACTCTCTCCAATCTCGTATTTTTAACAAACTCCGAGAAGTCAATTCTCATCCCCTCAAAGGACGTAGAATTTTTAGGCTTCCTAGTCAACACTCAATCAGCCATATTGAGTCTTCCTACAAGGAAACTGAAAATAATTCGGAGGGAAATTCGCTCCATTCTGAACAAACAATTAGTATCCCTACAAACTATCGCTCGAATTGTGGAATTACTTTCTGCTTCAATTCAAGCAATATTTCCTGCACCTCTTTATTACACGACACTTCAATGCCTCAAAGCCCAACACTTGAGAGATGGCTTGGGTTACTCGTACGACATATCCCTTACCTTGGATACCAAAGAAGAACTTCTATGGTGGCTAGAGATGGCCCGAACTATTCGCCGGCGAACAGTTCCCGGCGAACATAGCTTGTTCGCGTCCGCCGTGGCGGGCGAACATATTCGATGTTCGCGTTCGCCCCTATACTTTATTATTGAGCAAACTTTGACCCTGTACCTCACAGTCAGCAGACACATTCCAGCCAATCAGCATACCCTCCCTCCCAGACCCTCCCACCTCCTATCTAAACACAAGGATAGGATCCATCTTACATTCATTCTGAAGCTGCAGTAATAGTAATTGTAAATCGCAATGCGATTAATATAACCTGTATTATTCGCATTGCGATTACAACTTAGATCTGAGTTCCTAATAGTTGTATTGCTAGAATATAACGAAGATAACGATTTTAGCGCTTTATTCTCAATCTTCGTTATATTCTAGCAATACAACAACCATTAGGAACTCAGATCTAAGTTGAATTCTCAATGCGATTAATATAATTTTAGATTTTATTAACTCATGGGGAGACAAGGATATTCTCCTGTTAAAATTATTATCCTACAAACTTACAATGCTTTTGTGTCTCATTTCTTTTAAAAGAGTCTCAGATGTTCGAGCTTTGGATATTTCTCAAAGACATTTTTCTCCTCAGGGTCTCAGGGAATTACCTTTTCTATAGTTAAACGTACCAAAACCAACCTTCGCACAGTTTTCTACCCAGCTTTTCCTCATCAAGAAAATTTGTGTGTTGTTCGTTGTTTAAAATCTTACGAACAAAAAACCGAATCTCTCAGGAGTCGTTCGACTTCTCTATTGCTTTTTTTTTTTTTTTTGCAGACCTAACTTACCTGTGTCTTCTTTGACCTTAGCTAGATGAATTAGACAAATCATGTCACTAGCTGGTATCAATACCTCTGTTTTTGGAGCCCACTCCACTAGAAGTGCCCTGTACACTAAAGTTAGGCAGGCAGGAGGTTCCTTGGCAGACATATTGAAAGCTGCTAATTGGTCATCAGAGTATACTTTATAAACCTTTTATTTTATGGCTTTGTTTTAATTTAATGCCTTTATATTTACATTCATATGTTTTCTATTAATGTATAAGCTTTAAACAAGCATAATGTGAGTCTCCGTCTTGTAAAAAAATTGGGGATTTTCCTACCCTTGGTGATGGAAAATATAGATTGTCATACCAAACTGATAGTCCCGCATCCTTCTAAGAAACATCAGTGGACCAATGTTTCGATCCATTCTATAAAGAGATTTCATCTAGATTCTTGTATTGTAGATTGCTGAATATAGGAATGTTCTACCCCCAGTAAAATCATATAGAATTAAACATTGCATGACTGTTTTGATGATGAAAGAGAGAGATGGAGACATTTCCCTTGGCACTTGTATGTATCATGAAAAAATGTATGCCCCAAAGTAAGAACAGGCTTTAAATTCCCTTTACATCTTGTTGATATTCCCAGGGCTATGTGAGATGCACACAGCTATGGCTTCAGTATGGAGAGAAAACAGATGTGTTAATCATTCGGTAAATGCAGCTTTTGTAGCTTATTTCCATTTATTTTGCTTCAGTTGTAAATGTTTCAAGAAAACTATAAAAGGGACCCAAAAATTCCAATGATTAACAGCTATGTTCTGTCAGATTTCCTGGACTGTGTGTCACGCCTCGAGGTCCGCGAGATGGACATCCGAGGCGCCCGGACTTCAAACTGAGAACACATGTGAGAAAACAGGTAGTTTATTACAACAAAGGCAAGAACATGACATAGGCCCTATGTACTGGCAGCTCAGTGGGTGTAAACCCACTGAGGCACTGACTAGCAATACTCTGGAGGGGTGTATCTAAGCAACACCCGGACTTCACTAGGGCCCCAGATGGTAGGGATAGGCTTTGCCAGACGGTGGTTTCCAGGAGTAACTCCAGAGCGTAAACTAGTCAGTGACCTCAGGAACCAACAGGTACCTAGAAGGTACCAACAGTACATAGGGCGAGGAATGCATGGAATACAAGGCATCGAACAGAAACCAGACAGTGGACAAGGCATAGCAGGCATGACCGGAGAGGCAAGGCATACAAAATAATACATACGCTGCTCATGCTAACCAGCAGCATGAGAGCTGCTGCATGGGCGATGCCCACTGCACCAACAGCGTGGGGGCTGCTCCGAGGGCATTGCCACGAGTGGAGAACATCAGAAACACATACGTTGTTCATGGCAACCAGCAACATGAGAGCTGCTGCACGGTGATGCCCGCTGCACCAGCAGCATGAGAACTGCTCCGAGGGCATTGCCATGAGTGAAGAACATTCC
Organism: Bufotes viridis; assembly: GCA_033119425.1. Taxonomy (NCBI): domain Eukaryota; kingdom Metazoa; phylum Chordata; class Amphibia; order Anura; family Bufonidae; genus Bufotes; species Bufotes viridis. The sequence continues at coordinate 471,730,337 of CM065590.1, forward strand.
CCCTCCGAGGAACGACAGACCCCCTCCTGGGGGGTAGACAGGAAATCCAAGGCAAAGCAAAGACATGATAAAAAGAGCAAAGCTAGACTAGATCAAGACATACCGAGCATAGCGAGACACAAGGAAAGCTGGAGAGAACAAATGAACAAGTAGGGAGAACCACATGGAGAAAGACAGAGAAAAACCCCAAGGGTCAGCAGGACGGGGTAGAGCAGCATACACACAGCTAAAGGACTGACTGGACAACCACACACCAGAAAAGCTGACCCCGGACTGAGGGAAACAAAGCCATATAAAGCAGACCCATGAGTGCAGCAGAGAGACCACACCCATGGAGCAGACAGGGAGGATTAACCCCAAATGCACAAGCCAGGAAAGCTAAACCTAACATCAGAAAGCTAATGCAGCAGGAGAGCTGCAGTACGGGCATTGCCCATGGCAACCAAACACATAAACACGAGCACGAGATACGAATGGTCAAAGGGGTACAGAGGTACACGGGCAGGAACACACCAAAAGCCGTAACCGCTAGCAACCAGCCTACACAAGAGATCCGCAGCCAGTATGCCAGGGAGCGAGCAGCGGCTTCCCGACAACATAGTCACGGTGAATCGCACCGTGACACTGTGAGGTAAAAGTGGTTGTTGTTAGTGATGTCATCTGTGATGTTATCACCCGCCGCAATTTAATCAGTGATGTCATCTTTATCTACCATGTGATGACATCTTAGGTTACCAAATTACCAGAAATGTCATCTCCTGTTACCATCTTACCAGTGATGTAAATCCTCTATTTTCTATCAGTAATCTGCTTTTACCATGTTACCAGGCTTGTGATTTCCCATGATCAATTGACCAGTGCTGTCATCCCACATTGCCATTTGACTAGTGCTGTCATCCCACATTACCATTTGACCAGTGCTGTCATCATCTCACATTGCCATTTGACCAGTGCTGTCATCATCTCACATTGCCATTTGACCAGTGCTGTCATCATCTCACATTGCCATTTAACCAGTGATGTCATTTCCCATCACTATATAACCATCTCCCATTATTGTGAAGAAAATGTGGGGCGCTACATAGTGTAAATACCCATAAATAGATGTCCTGCTTGTAAAATAGAATAAGGTTGTGCATAGGCCAGCACAACTTCTCTGCCGAGAGCGCATTGATCTGAACAGATCCAGACATCAGCTGGTTGCAGCTCCACTCCACAGAAACCAAAGTTCCGATATTTAGCAGGTAGGTACAAATAAATAAAAAATAGAGATTCCAGAGCGCTCCTAAAGTTGACAAATTTATTTAAATAAAGTGCAAAAGTGCTAGACATTTTGTGAGTGAACCACTCTCTTCATCAGACACATCAATCTGATGAAGAAAGTGGTTCACTCTTGAAACGCCTAGCACTTTTGAACTTTTTTTTTAAAATAAATGTAATAAATTAGGAACGCTCTGGAATCTCCAGTTTTCATTTAGTTTTACCTATGTCCCACTATAGTGTTACTGGAAATGTCATCTTCCATCATGTTAGAAGTGATATAATCTTCTATTATCATGTTATCACTGATGCCAGTTCCATGTTTTCAGTGATGTCATTTTGCATGTCAACTTACCAATGTTGTAATGTCCTATTACTATGTAACCAGTGATGTCAGCTCCCACTATTATACGATGTCATCATCAACTTCCTTATTACAGTCATCTCCTGTTGTCATGTTGTCTGTTATGTCAGCTCACATTATCATCCTACTGCTAGTGTCACCATCACCATATCACTAGTGATGTAAATCTTCCATTATCATGCTATCAGTGAAGTCATTTTAATTTGCTATGTTACCAGTAATATTTTGCATCATCGACCTACCAGTGTTCTCATCTCCCATTTCAAGATGACCCATAATGTCGTCTTCCATTTCCATATTACCTAAGATGCTATCTCCCCTTATTATGTTGCCAGTGATATCATCTTCATCTCCCATAACCACATTAATGATGTTGTCCTTTGTGCCATTCTCTTTGCGACATCATATCCTTAAAAGGGAATGTAATGTAATTAGAAAATATATATTGTTTAAACAAACATCTTATGCTAAACATTGTTTTTACTTGGTGAGGGGTTGTCTCACTTCAGCAAGTGGCATTTATCATGTACAGAAAGTTAATACAAGGCACTTACTAATATATTGTGATTGTCCAGATTGGACAATCCAACTATGGAGCAACTATCGCTCATTGTTTGACAAAGGCACATGCCTTTGCCGAAACGCGCGTCACATATGGGTGACGAATAAAGAAATCTTCTACACAAGATTACGGAGTGCTGGTCCATTCATTCATATTCGTATGGGGCCCCGACCTGCTGACCGTGCACTCGTACCTCGATAACGCACAGTGCCGTCCATTTCTTTCGAATTGACACGAGTGGTAAAACTGAGTCAAAAAATTTCATTTTTATTTATAAAAAAATACCAAATTTACCAAAAATTGGGAAAAATTTGCAAATTAGCAAATTTCAATTTCTCTACTTTTATAATAGATAGTAATAACTCCAAAAATAGTTATTACTTTACATTCCCCATATGTCTACTTCATGTTTGGATCATATTGGGAATGCTATTTTATTTTTTGGGGACGTTAGAAGGCTTAGAAGTTTAGAAGCAAAACCCACTTTTTAAGGATCAGTTCGGGTCTGAAGTCACTTTGTGGAGCTTACATAATAGAAACCACACAAAAGTGACCCCTTTTTAGAAACTACGCCCCTCAAGGTATTCAAAACTGATAACTTTACAAGCTTTGTTAACCCTTTAGGTGTTCCACAAGAATTAATGGAAAATGGAGATGAAATTTCAGAATTTAACTTTTTTGTCAGATTTTCCATTTTAATAATTTTTTTTTCAGTAACAAAGCAAGGGTTAAAAGCCAAACATAACTCAATATTTATTGCCCTGATTCTGTAGTTTACAGAAACACCCTATATGTGGTCGTAAACTGCTGTACAGGAACACGGCAGGGCGCAGAAGGAAAGGAATGCTTTACAGTTTTTGAAGGCAGATTTTGCTGGATTGCTTTATTAACACCATGTCCCATTTGAAGCCCCCCTGATGCACCCCTAGAGTAGAAACTCCAAAAAAAGACCCCCTTTTTGGAATCTACGTGATAAGGTAGCAGTTTTGTTGCTACTATTTTAGGGTAGATATGATTTTTAGTTGATCTGTATTACACTTTTTGTGAGGCATGGTAACAAAAAATAGCTGTTTTGGCACCGTTTTTATTTTTTGCTATTTACAGTGTTCATCTGACAGGTTAGATCATGTAGTATTTTTATAGAGTAGGTTGTTGTGGACACGACAATATCAAATATGTGTACTTTTTTTGTTGGTTTGTTTCAGTTTTACATACTAAAGAATTTCTGTAAAAAAATCATGTTTTAGTGTTTCCATATTCTGAGAGCCATAGTTTTTATATTTTTTGGGCGATTGTCTTAGCTAGGGTCTCATTTTTTACAGAATGAGATGACGGTTTGATTGGTATGATTTTGGGGTGCCTATGACTTTTTTATCACTTGGTATTACACTTTTTCTGATGTAAGGTGACAAAAAAATAGCTTTTTTGACACTTTTTTTTTTTTTTTTTACGGTGTTCACCTGAGAGGTTAGGTCATGTGGTATTTTTATAGAGAAGGTCGTTACAGATGTGATAATACCAAATATGTGTACTTTTTTTATTTATTTAGGTTTTACACAATAATATTATTTTTGAAAAAAATCATGTTTTACTGTCTCCATAGTCTGAGAGCTGAGACTCTGAGTCTGAGTGCCATAGTTTTTTAAATTTTTTTGGCGATTGTCTTAGTTAGAGATGACGGTTTCATTGGTATGATTTTGGGGTGCGTATGACTTTTTGATGGCTTGGTATTATACTTTTTGTGATGTAAGGTGACAAAAAATTGATTTTCTACACTTTTTTTTTACGGTGTTCACCTGAGAGGTTAGTTCATATGATGATTTTATACAGCAGATTCTTACGAACGCGGCAATACCTATTATGTCTACTTTCTTTTTATTTATTTGTGTTTTACACAATAACATCACTTTTGAAACCAAAAACATAATATTTTAGTGTCTCCATAGTCTGAGAGCCATAGTTTTTTTTATTTTTTGGGCAATTGTCTAGTGTAGGGGCTCATTCTTTGCGGGATGAGGTGACGGTTAGATTGGTACTATTTTGGGGGGCATACACATTTTTGATCGCTCGGTGTTGCATTTTTAGTGATGTAAGGTGACAAAAAAATGGCTATTTTTACATCGTTTTTATTTTTTATTTTTTTATGGTGTTTACCTGAGGGATTAGGTCATGTGACATTTTTATAGAGCCGGTCGATACGGATGAGGCGATACCTAATATGTCTACTTTTCTTTTTTTTCGTATTTCTCACAATTTTTTTTAAACTATTTTGGGAAATGGGCGCTTTTTTTTTTTTACTTGAAACTTTTAATTTTTTTTTTTTACTTTCTTTTTTTAACTTATTTTTTCACTTTAGGTTTTGTCCCACTATGGGACTTCAAGATTTCAGGGTCTGATCCCTGTTTCAATACAGCACAAGACATCTGTATTGTGCTGTATTGAACTGTTAGTGTCTTACACTGTAAGACGCTAACAGTTGCCTAGGAGACCCAGCCTTGGGGCTGGATCTCCTGGGCTTCTGTAGCTGGCAGTCCCGATGCCTGTTCAAGGCATCGGGGCTGCCATAGCAACCATCGGGTCACCGTAGCACTGGGACCCGATGGGGATGTAGAAACTGCCGCAAACTTCCTGTATGTCGCGGTCAGTGAGACCGCGGCATACAGGGGGTTTATCCACCGATGGTGGCGGATACAGCAGGGGTCCAGCTGTCAGTATCAGCCGGGCCCCTGCTGCTGATCGCAGCAGGAGGCGGGGGGCAGCCAGTTAATCCTAGGACGAGAATGCGCGTCCTAGTGCATTAAGTAGCCACAAGTTAGGACGAGCATTCTGGTCCTAGGTCCTGGAGGGGTTAACATAAAACAGGATTGAAACAATAGGTCATTTTCTGATGACACATACCCTTTAGTATTCCATCAACCACATTCGTAGGTTGTATTGAGGTCCATTTACAATAAGCAATTTATAAAAATACTAATTGCGTCATATAAACAAACCTTTCTCTTTGGCATTGTTATCCTTATAAATACCTTTCACTTTTCATTGTTATGTCTCAGACTGCCAGCTGAATGGGACCAGGTAGGAGGAGAAGCTGGCAACTTCCACCTTTACTGATGTCACTCATGACCTTAAAGGGGTATTCTGGTTCTGACAAGTTATCCCCTATCTGTTAGATAGGGGAAACTATTAGATTGGTAGGGGTCATACAGCTGGCATTCCCACCAATCAAAAGAACGGGGCGTCAGGGCCCTCCAAAATGAATGGTGCACCAGGTGAGGTATGCACAGCTCCCCCAATCCAATAGTTATGCTCTATTCCTAGGACAGGGGATAACTTGCTAGAACCAGAGCACTCCAACATTCTTTGGTGGCTAGTATTGTAGATGTCAGACAGCCTCTTCCTGAAGCATATGCTATATTTTGGTTTTAGCTGGAGGTGCACTTTAAAGTGTACTTCCCTTCCAAAAAAATATAAAAAACTTGGCTGCAACCATGTTGGGTCTCACATCTTCTAGTCCCATGATGCCTGCCTTGTCATTCTCTGCATTAAGCCTCTGCTGACCTGCTGCCTAATGATCTACATTTTATGGCAGCATATTCTGTGTCTATGAAACTGCAGATGTATGTTGTTCAATTCCCTACCCTATGGCTCCAAATAAACTCTTACAAAAGCATATTGTGGAATTGCTATGTATACAACTGCCTGACACATTCCTGTAAATTAGTGTAAGTTTGCTTTGGTGCGTCACAAGCTTTTAAAAATGAATTAATGCCCATTATGTTTGAAAAAGTAGAGACAAGCATGATATTAGCTACATTTTGACATATTCATCCAACTTCTCTTTGATATGTTAATTTTCTCGTCACCAGCAAATCTGAACAGAAAATGCAAGATGAAAGTGCATCTAAAATAAAATAGCAGATTAGTTTTGCGTAATTTTTACATGATCTCTTACTGTGTGATGACACGAGGCGAGCAGACCGCATTTTTATGTATTATTTAAGGTTCAGAGGTAGAGATGAGCGAATCGAAGTTGACAAAGTGGAATTCCATCCGAATTCCAGTAAAAATTTGATTCGCACCAAATCCGAATCTTCTCACGATTCGTGGTAATGAATCGCATTTTTTCCTAAAATGGCGGCTGCACGTGTTTGGACATGGAGCAAGGAACTCTGGGAATGCGGGATCACCTACAATGCCATGCATGCAGCCAATCAGCAGCCAGCCGTCCTTATGATGTCACAGCCCTATAAATAGCCTCAGCCATCTTGGATTCAGCCATATTATTTGCTGTTCAGCGGTGCAGTTATATGTTCTAAAGCCTTTTGTGGGGTGTATAAGTGGAAAAAATAAGGGCCTATTTGCCATTCAGCGGTTTAGTTATATGTTCTAAAGCCCTTTTTGGCATGTATTAGTGGCAAAAAAAAAAATATTATCTGCCTTTCAGCGGTGCAGTTATATGTTCTAAAGCCTTTTATGGAGGGTATAAGTGAAAAAAGTAAGGGCCTATTTGCTATTCAGCGGTGCAGTTATCTGTTCTAAAGCGCTTTTTGGTGTGTATTAGTGGCACAAAAAAAGTATTTGCCGTTGTGTGGTGAAGTGAGAAAATTACAGCCCTTTTTAGCATTTATTAGTGGCAAAAAAAATATATTTGCTGTTCAGCGGTGCAGTTATATGTTCTTAAGCCCTTTTTGGCGTGTATTAGTGGCAAAAAATATATATATTATTTGCCGTTCAGCGGTGTAGTTATATGTTCTAAATAAGGGCCTATTTGCCATTCAGCGGTGCAGTTATACGTTCAAAAGCCCTTTTTGGCGTGTATTAGTGGCACAAAAAAAGTATTTGCCGTTGTGTGGTGAAGTGAAAAAATTACAGCCCTTTTTGGCATGTTTTAGTGGCAAAAAAATATATATTTGCCATTCAGCAGTGCAGTTATATGTTCTTAAGCACTTTTTTGCATGTATTAGTGGCACAAAAAAAAAGTATTTGCCGTTTTGTGGTGAAGTTATATGTTCTAAAGCCTTTTGTGGTGTGTATAAGTGGAAAAAAATAAGGGCCTATTTGCCGTTCAGCGGTGCAGTTATATGTTCTAAAGCCCTTTTTGGCGTGTATTACTGGCAAAAAAATATATATTTGCCGTTCAGCAGTGCAGTTATATGTTCTAAAGAGCTTTTTGGCGTGTATTAGGGGCAAAAAATATATATATATTTGCCGTTCAGCGGTGCAGTTATATGTTCTAAAGCCCTTTTGTGGCGTGTATAAGTGAAAAAAATAAGGGCTTTTTAGCTGTTGTATGGTGAAGTGAGAAAATTACAGACTTTATTTGGGGTGTTTTAATTTCCTTTTAATTAATTTATTTGATCTAACAGTATGTCAAACAGAGAAGTGCTAGGCCCTGCACATGGGCGTGGCAGAGGTCTAAATGTTTCTGGTGCAGGCACAGGTCGCAGCAGAGAAAGAGGGCGTGGCAGCAGGAGTTGCAGCGAGAGGCCTGAACTCCCAGTTTCATCTAGTGGCCGTGTCTTGACCAGCAACCCAGCGGTTCTTGAATGGATGATTCGGTCATCCACTTCGTCCCAAGTGACATCAGACACCCCCAACCAAGAGTCTGTGGGTTCATCAGGCACAACCCTTAGTTGGCATGGCCCGGGAATAGGCCCTGTGCCCTTACTTGTCCTCAACCTGCCTCTGTCCTTTTCTGTTCCCTCAGCCAGTGAAGCATTATATGCTGTGGGCTCAGCTCCACTATACAGCGAGGACGAGCTACTAGACGATAGTCAGCAGCTACTGGCCAGTCAAAATGTGGAGGAAAGATCCGCCGCTTCCTCTGCTAGGCAAACAAGAAGTGATGAGGAGAGTGGCATGGGAGCTGGTGTTGCGAGTGGTCAGACTCCTGACCCAGAGACTGTTGAGAAGGACATCAGTGACCTGCAGACAGTACTCGATGATGATATAGCTGATCGCACTTGGGAGCCGGGTGAATTTGGGGCTTCATTATCATCACGAGAAGAGGGTGGCAGCTTGCCCGTGAGGCAGCAGTGGAGCCAGCAAGTCGCTAGCGTGGCCGGGAGTCAGCAGGGTGGCAGCAGTGGGAGGTCGGGAGCCAAATGTGCCCAGGGTAGACCACCCACTTTGCAGGAGCCTACCAGCTTGTAAAGTAGTGGTGTCTGCCAAAGTGCACGGCAGCACCTACGTGTGGAGCGGTAACTACAGTCAGGGACAATACATGTCCTTTACAGCCCACTGAGTGAATGTGGTTCCCGCACAGCCACACCAGCAACTTAGCCAGATGACTCCGCTTCCGCCTCCACGTTCTCACGCTGTTGGTCCTGCGACAATGTCCGCCTCTGCCTCCTGTCCTCATCCTCCACCGTGTCCTTAGCCTCCACTGCAGGGACAATTCAAAGTGCCCCTCCAGCATACCACATGTGCAGGTCACGGCGGTGTCACGCTGTTCTGTACCTCGTTTGCCTGAACGAACGGAGTCACACAGGGGATAAACTGCTCTGTGTCCTTCATCAAGAAATCGAATCCTGGCTTTCTCCGCGATAACTCAAAATAGAAACCATGGTGACCGACAACTGGAAGAACATGGTGTCGGCACTGCGTCAAGGAGGACTGAGCCATACGCCCTGTATGGTACACGTGTTCAAACTGGTTGTCAAGCGGTTCCTGAAGTCTTCCACCCATCTGCAAGACATCCTAAAAATGGCCGGAGAACTTTGCATGCACTTCAATCAAACTTGATTTCAATCAAACTCCCTCTAGTTGCGTGCGTTCCACGCTGGAACGCACGGACATTTTTGATAAGTGTTCCATAAACACACAGAGCCTTTTAACACACAGAGACCCACTCCTTCAGACCAGTTGACTAAATAAACTTTCCTCAAGTTATACTATTCATTTGCCCCCACTTTCTATTTAGACCCAAATTTCAACATCATAGTATCTACTTCCTGTCCATTACACCTCTTCCTGTCCACAGAGTATATATACCCCACTTAATACAAACAGACCACAGGAGACCACATGGTGAGATTTCACCTTCCTCAAACCACTGCTTTCTTTCTTTTTCTTCCTATGGCAACTAAGTGAGTTTTACTCTCTTTTGCTTTTATTAAGGGGACACGGCAAATAAAAGTCTATCCAATAGGTCATAATTCACTAATTGTAGTTAGCAGTTATATTTTACAATATCTTTTATTCTCTTCCTTAACCTCCATGTACAGTAATCCAATTAACGTCAGTTCTCCTATTTTGCTCTCATCAATTCTGCCGTGTATACAGTACCATCATAGGAGTAGCCCTTAATAATTGTCTGGGTATATTTATAAGTTCTGCTCTGATTGAGTTTTTTGTCTGTTTTTTGTCTGTATTTGGCCAATTCTGCCCTGTTGATCACGACTGTCTTTTCACTGGAACATTCGCTCTATAGACATTTAGCTACTGTAACATAATATGTGATACCGTACCCCACATGAAGATTCCAATATCTCAAATGTTCTCCTGTACTCTTATATACTCAATGTTCTCTTGTACCCTGATACTCTGTATGTCTCCATTTAACCGTACTTAGACATCCTACATATTGATAATAACAAAGACAAATACTGTATAATAGTGTTTTCTCAATATTTGGTGAATTTTGATACTGACGTATGACAATTTTGTCATTTAGCATTTGAAAAAGGTCCATGTAGGACAGAAACGTCACATGTACACGAATAAGTTGCATTGCAAAAAAAATATAAAAATTAGCACAATATTTCAAACAATCCTTACGGAGTGACTTAGTTTACTTTTTATTGACTTTGCATGCACTTCAGCCACTCGTACACCACAAACGGATCCCCCAACATAGGCGGATATGTGATGTTTCTACCCGTTGGAATTCCACCCTCCATATGTTGGACCGATTATATGAATACAGAAAGGCCATAAACAATTTCTTGATGATCCAAGCGGACAGGAGTACTCCCCTGTGTAACTTCGATGTCAGCCAGTGTTAGCTCATGCGTGACACCTGCCGTTTGCTCAGGCCCTTTGAGGAGGCCATGTTATTTGTCAGTTGCCAGGACTATGGGATGAACAACATCATTCCACTGCTTCAGGTCCTGGAACAGATGCTGGTAAATCTGGCTGGTCAGGGGACTGGAGACGTGGTGCCTAGATCTCACGGCCACATGAGCCCTGTTGGGGCGGAACTGGAGGAGGAGGAGGACCTTGGAGCACAAGCAATGTGTAGTGAAATGGGTGGTTTTTCTACACAGGTGACAGGAGAGGAGGAGTATTAGCAGCCAGAGGAGCTACAGGGCAATGAGGAAGAGGAGGCAGAAGACCCAGACACACTGTGGCAGTATGCAATGGAGATGGAGGCGGGAGTCCCTCCGAGTCACTTGCACAAATGGACGGATGCATGCATAGTGACAGCCGAATTGTCACCATTCAGCAGAGGGATGGCTTCTGGCTCTCCACCTTGTTGGACCCTCGCTACTGGTCCAAAATGGTTGGCCGCTGCCTATCTGAGCCATCGTCCATCCTCTTGCAAGCCCTCTGCGCTCACATTCTTCTGCCATGGCTGCTGTGGCTTGGTGGTGGTGGTGCTGGTAGTGGTGGTGGTGGTGGTGGTGGTGGGGGGGGGGTTGGAAGGACAGTTCCAGCTCCATCAGCAGCAACTTGAGTCTAGAGTCGCTGATGAGCAGCTTTTTTTCACCCTCCTAGTGAAGAAACTACCCACCAGCAGCAGCAGCAGCTAGACCTGGAGCAGGACCTGAACCAGCAGGCGGTGGCATACTTGGAAAGCACCGTGCCACCCCACATTGAAGATCTTCTTGACTACTGGGCAACCAAACTGGATTTGTGCCCGGAACTGGCAGAGTTTGTCCTGGAAAAGCTGTCCTGCCCGGCCAGTGGTGTGGCATCAGAGTGGGTGTTTAGTGCGGCGGGGGCCATAGTTACCCCAAGAAGAACTCGCCTGTCCACCCAAAATGTGGAGAGACTAACCGTTGTCAAGATGAATCAGGTGTGGATCAGCCAGGATTTCCACCCACCAATGCATCAGACTAGATCATCCATGGTGCCACACCAACACTTTGACAAAAGAGACCGGTTTCTTCTGGATACCTGCCTCAGCTACTATTCTGATGCTGCCACCTGCCTGATGCCACACATCTGATGCCAAGTGCTCCTTCTTTCACCCACCATCTTCAGCTGGTACTGGTATTGCCACCCACCTTCCCACTCTGTCACTGGGTCACTCTGTGATCTCCTGATGCTGCTGCCACCTCCACACTATGTCACCTTGCCACTCTGTGGTCTCCTGATGCTGCTGCTACCTCAACACTATGTCACCTTGCCACACTGTGGCCTCCTGATGCTGCTGCTGTCACCTCCACACTCTGTCATTGTGCCACTCTGTGGCCTCCTGATGATGCTGCTGCCACCTCCAAACTCTGTCATTGTGCCACTCTGTGGCCTCCTCCTGATGCTGCTGCCACCTCCACACTCTGTCATTGTGCCACCCTGTGGTCTCCTCCTGATGCTGCTGCCACCTCCGCACTCTGTCATTGTGCCACTCTGTGGTCTCCTCATGCTGCTTCTGCCACCTTCATGCTGTCATTATGCCACTCTGTGGCCTCCTCCTGATGCTGCTGCTACTGCCACCTCTACATTCGTTCATTGTGTCACTCTGTGGTCTCCTGATGCTGCTGCCACTTCCACACTGTCATTGTGCCACCCTGTGGCCTCCTCCTGATGCTGCTGCCTCCTCCACATTTTATTGTGCCACTCTGTGGCCTTGTCCTGATGCTGCTTCCACCTCCACACTCTGTCATTGTGCCACTCTGTGGCCTCCTGATGCTGCTGCTGCCACCTCCACACTGTCATTGTGTCACTCTGTGGCCTTGTCCTGATGCTGCTTCCACCTCACAACTATGTCATAGGGCCACTCTGTGGACTTCTAGTAACATACCGTATTTTTCGCCCCATAATATGCCTAAAAGTGGCGTCATTAGTACCGGAGGACCAGGAAGCTACGAAAGCACTGTACTCACCGCTTCCTGGTCCTCGGCTGTCGGCTGTGCAGTGGCTGTGCACAGAGTGAGGGCGCTCTGTGACCTCACGCTGTGCGTGCCAGTTCACAGCACAGGCAAAAGCAGGAGGAAGCAGATCGCAGGCGTTGAGGAGCTACAGCATCCAGGAGCAGGAGAGGTAAGTGTTTTTTTATTTTATAAAACATGAGGCTGCTTGGGGCTGATCTGATATGGGGGGGCTGCAATGGGGGTGATGAGAGGCATAATTGGGGTGATGAGAGGCATAATGGGGGCTAATAAGAGGCATAACATAAGGCTGATAATAGGGGCTAATAAAAGGCATAAAGCTGATAATTCGGGCTAATAACAGGCATAAGGCTGATAATTCGGGCTAATAAGAGGTATAAGGCTGATAATGGGGTCTAATAAGAGGCATAAGGACTGATATGTGGGCTGATGAGAGGCATAGGAGCTGATGAAAGGCATGGGGCTCTTATCTGAGGTCTGATTGGGGTCATATTAACATTGGGGGTCTCATTGGGGCTGTCAGCTTAGGTCTGATTAACATTGGGGGTCTGATTGGTGGTCTGACCTGAGGTGCAATGAAAATTTTTTTTTTCTTATTGTCCTCCTCTAAAACCTAGGTGCGTCTTATATGGTGAAAAATACGGTAGTTTATGGGCCGAAAAAAGACATATGTCCATTCAGTTCTGCCTGGTATCCTGATGTTCCCACACTCCCCACTTCATGACTGTGCCACTATTTTGCCATCATTGTTTATTTGACCCTTCTTCTAATCTGTCAGAAGGAAGGAAAAAACCTTCTAAAAAAACTCCTCTAAAACCTAGGTGCGTCTTATATGGTGAAAAATACGGTAGTTTATGGGCCGAAAAAAGACATATGTCCATTCAGTTCTGCCTGTTATCCTGATGTTCCCACACTCCCCACTTCATGGCTGTGCCACTATTTTGCCATCATCATTTATTTGACCCTTCTTCTAATCTGTCAGAAGGAAGGAAAAATGAGACGCACAACAGATCCTGTCTATGTAACAGCTGTAAGGCCTGCATGACATGGTCCCTATTTTGCATCAGAATTGGATTATGATTTGGTAGCCAAAAGCAGGAGTGGGTACAAAACACAGAAAACATGCAAATATTCCATTCAAGTGTCATCTCTGTTTTAGATCGACTCCTGTTTTTTTTGGCTTTAGCAATACTGATGGATTACTGACCAAATGCTGACCAAGTAAAGGCGTATGCTCCATAGACAGGATCCGTTTTGTTGTGGATTATTGTTCTCATGGATCAGAGGAAGGCCAAAATAATCATTGACGTCAACACAAACCTACTGCTGACACCCTCTCCACTCTGTCGGGGGGGGGGCTCTACTTGTATAAGCGTTTAATAGAACAGGTTCTGTAGACATCTATGTGGAATCAGCTGCCAACGTTGTAAAAGGAGTGCGCTTCTTCTTGACGTTAACATTGACCTGTAAAGCTGAGTACACACTTGAGTTATTTGGTCAGTTTTGGCCCCGTAACGGCCCAAATAAGTGAAGTGTGCAGTAATTCTAAGAGCGACGCCTGTCATCTGCATGTCATACTGACTCACAGTATTATTTCACCACCACAGCAGACTCCCTATGTGTGTTACTGCAAGGCACAGTGTTCTACACCACTATAAAGGCTCTCTGCAGCCAGAAAATAGACGTTTTTAACGGGATTCGCCTCAAATAAATTTGGATCTAAATTATTTTTTTGGAAAAGACTGATATCAGTGTACAATTGCATTGAGGGCAGAGTGGGAGTTGTCCCAGTGTTTCGACATCAGTTACTGATAGTTGTACATGAGGGAGGTGTCATCAGTAATAAATAGCATTCTCTGTGTAAGTGTGTATACAGAAATACAGAAATCGCTGTCAGTCACTGATAGTTGTACATGGGGAGATGTTACCAGTTATTGATAGCATTCTCGGTGTAATTGTGTATACATAGATAATGGTCAGTCACAGTTAAATGCTAATTCACTACTTACCTTTGTGACACAACTTTCTATACACAATAAAGTAGAGGGAACCAGGCCACAAGGGATAACCTGTCTTCTGCAATCGCTAGGTCTCCCTCATGCTCATTGTCTGTCTCCACTGGCATCTGTCTGACGAAGTAAAGGAAAATATTTGGGCTGGGTATTATGTGAATATCTATTCCTTAGTCCCAACAGACAGAGAATCAGTAGATTAGCTGTTCAAGTGCCCAGGTGACTCGGAGGCAGACAAAGCTTATCAAATCCGTCATACAACATCGGGAACTGGTTTCCCAATATATGCTAGTATGCTTTCCAAGTGTTTTCCCAAATTGGGTCCCCCTCTTTTCTCCTATGTCAGCATGATTATGGTGGGTCCTGCTGGTCTAGATATGATAAGCAGTTCAGGGAACGTATTGCCTCCAGGCATGATCTGTCATGGTACTGCCAGGATGTAAATTTGTGGCTGCTGGTGATGACGCCAAGTCGTCAAACTTACCACACCTTTCCAGGATGGGCTGCTGTCCATATCAGTGCATTGGCCCAGACATCTGCCCTCAATAGTCGGAAAATCTGCTCGCTTTTTAACTAAAGCCTCTGCAGATGGTGTTCTGCTTGCTGCTTTAGGCAAGAATGTTCACACTGCAGTGGAGCAGACCTGGCAGTATGATATTTCAAGAAAGCTAAGTTGGCAGCATCTAAATCCACCACTTAAGCACCCCATCCAAAAGAGGACCCCAGTAAACAGCCTAAGGATGGAGCCATAGCTCGCATGGTATACTAAAGTTAGGAAAGCGACCATATTGCTGGATGGATTTATATGCAGTTTTTGGATCCCATTTGTCCCCTAACCCATTATTTGCTGAATTTAAAGTCAGCTAAGGATGACCCAGAAGTTGTAGAAATAAAATTGGAGCAAGAAGTCCTTAATGGAAGGATGACAGGCCCCTTTTCATAAACTAAGATTAATCGCTCCTGGGCTTGACCCCCAAAAAAAGAACAGCACATATTTCACTTTATCCATCACTTACCTTTCCCCAAGGAAACCTCGGTGAATGACGAGATAGGTAAGGGTGAGCTCAGAGTTCACTATGCATCTGTTGATAAGGCATTTCATCTCTTAAGACAGGCAGGTTCAGAAGAATTGATTCCAAAATTGGAGTCTGCCTTTCAGTTATTACCGGTTCACCATGATTGCTTTCACCTTTTGAGCTGTTTCTTTAGGGGGAAACTCAGAATAAAGTGGTCTTAAAAGGCAGAAAATGCTCCAAACCCCATACGCTGTTGCGCATTTCTAACCAGGGGAGCAAATCCTGCACATGTGATCCGTTGCTAACAGCTATCCCCAGCAAAAATGCATACAAAGGATGATGCCCGCAGCGGACCACATGTACCTCAAAGACATCCTACACCGGGTAGCCAAATGTGCGGATGTAATTGGCTATATAAAACAGAAATTTACAGAAAATTGTGCACTACAATGGTAAATACAATTGACAATATATGGCTAAACCCTCACTCTGATATTAAAATGAGACTTTCGCCAATATATTCTGATATCAAGAACATACCGAAGCCCGCGCACCACTTCAAGGTCTCTCAAATTGGCACAGGACCTAACGCTAACCTACCTATGCCGTATGGGCAATTACAGATAGGACTATAACATCTGAGACACAGCGAACATCTCCCAATTACCTCCAGCGTGAAATCACAAATACAATGGTAGGAGGAAGGAGGCTGTGAGTCCCACCTAACACTGACTAATGTGACCCAGGCCGCACAGGTGCACCTGAATGTTGCCCATAGATCAAAATCAAGGCACATTCAAACCTGGAGTTGCCACACTTCCTGTGTCACATGATTCAGTGACAGGTGGGACTCACAGGCTCCTCCCGCCTCCCATTGTATGTGTGATTTCACGCTGGAGGTAACTGGGAGCTGTTCGCTGTGTGTCGGACTTTATGTCCCTATCTGTAATTGCCCATTTTCTGTAAATTTCTGTTTCTTTAAGGGCCCAATAGGATGCTCCATATTATGTTTTTACTTCTTTACTAGAAAATGGACTCCCACAATCCACTGGGTTCAATTTTGAATTTTGCTTTATTAGAAGTGCGGTAATCCCGTTATAAGAAATGAAATAAACGTTTTCGGCCTATGGCCTTCTTCAGTGTAACTGGAAAAGTACAAACATAGTGGTAAACAAAAGTGCACTTTAGTGGAATTTACAAGAATTGTACAGAATAAGGCTTATCAATCAAAAGGCATATACAATGTATGCAGACTGAAAGAGAATAAACACATATACACGGGAATACGAGATATAGGCGGTCGAGGTTCCACATAGTAGTGGATGCCGTAGTAGTCATAATCCGCTGCTGGATTTGAGGTAAGTATGGCGTACATCTGGTCAAGGAACAATGGTGCCCAAGGGTTATAGTATATAAAACAATAAAATGAAATAAAAAGCATCACAGGAAGTACCACTCTATGCGTGGGCATACACTGGATATGATGTGATAACTATCACTGTATTTAGAGCTTGTCATCCATAAGCAATTATGACACATGTATGACATTATTAAACAGATTATTACCTGGTTGTGCCGCTAGAGAAAAGATAGAGAAGGGTGGAATGCCCTATGGAAGATTGCTGAGCGTTGTAGTGCTTCTGTGTGGTGCTCATATGCAGTGTTAGATGGTGGTCTCTGTAAGGATAATAGTGGCATATATGAGGAGCGGGATCCACAAGGGTCAGGTAACTATAGTAGTATGCTCACCTTGAGACAAGAGGTCCAAGTATGGGGCGGTGTATCCCAGAAGGAGCTGCTGTGCGCTGGAGGAGATTAGGGTCTGGCCTGGCTGATTGTGCGCTGGGCATCTGCCACTGTCCGCTGCGCAATCCCTGTAGCTCAAATCGCATCTTTTTATATGCGATGGTGGCGGGAAGTCGCGCTGGTGGACGCCGGGTGTGCGGGCTTCCGGTGCGCGGCCTGACATGCGCAGTGTGGAGTACAGGATGATCAAAGATGGCGGGCGCTGTTAAGTGTGGGCAACCTCCGGTTCCTGTATATGTGATCTCTGCAGTATACTAAAGATGGCGGACGCTGTGTTGTGTGGGCAGATGTCACTTCCTGTGTGGGCTAATCTGAAATATGGACTTATGTTGTGATGTGCGTGGTCTGCTTATGGGTGTATACAATGAAACACGGCAAGGAATGAAATGTTTGAGTGGATGGAAGGCTGAATGACAGATAGAAGAAGATACTGTACCAGTAGCAGGAAAAAAGGATATAGGATGCGGTGATTAAACGAACCCCAGCTAATATCTAGTCTGTGAATAAAAATGACATATAACATATTAGTAACAGACATGGTTTTTCCAGAGTTTAAATAAAGTGCATAGACCAATATTAATACTTTTAGTACCGGTTCTTAGTAATGCTGACATTTTTGAGCATTTTCTAACCCTGAGACGGCGGTGTTGGTAAATCATTTGCCGAGAGGATCTGGTGCCTATAATGTAGTAAATTAAAGGAAACTCCCAACCTCGTATTCTCTGTTTAGTCCTTTGGGTTTGAGGGTTTGCAGTTTGTGGATCCACATTGCCTCTCTTTTAATGAGGATATTGGATATATCACCCCCTCTTCTCGAGCCGTGAATCTGTTCCACAACTTGAAAACGAAGCTGTGAAATGGTGTGTTTTTTTTAAATGAAATGGGCTGGGATTGGGAGATGGATACTCTGGCAGCGGATGTTCGACTTATGCTGGCATATTCTGTCCCTGATGGTCTGTGTGGTTTCACCCACATATGCCAGACCACAGGGACATTTGATGACATAAATCACATTAGAGGATTCGCAGGTATAGAATCCTCTAATCCGCAGAGGACGCTTCAATCGTCCAGGCTCTGCAAGGGACTTCTCAGCAGGAAGAACAACGAGATCACAGGTAATTGAAACACCCACACAATCATTAGTCATCAACATTTCATCCAAGACTCTTACACCTACACAGATCGAGGTATTACAAAAAGGGCTTTCATTTTGTCCATCATACAAATTTGACACTTTTCAAACTGAATTGGACCTCCTTAGATTCTTTAGGAATCTACGCCTCAAAGTCTTTTTTGGGAAGGAGAAACAACCACTATTACCTCAGAACTTTAACACCAAGGAGAACAAGGCCCTTATTACCTCTAAGGAACTAGGGCTTAAACCCAAAAGTTCCTTTTGCCCACCCAAGAACTCCCACCCTGTTGAGACATACATCTCCATGGTGAACAAAGAATTGGAAGTCTTCAGAAAAAATGTGGAAATGGGAAAATTCACATGCCAGGCTAACCTAACACAAGAAGAACGCAGAGCCATACTCGCACTCAGGAAGGATAAAGAAATAACCATCAAGCCTGCTGATAAGGGCGGGGCTTTGGTGGTTATGGACAGAAAGGATTATTTAGAAGAGATCTATAATCAACTCAGTGACACTAGTGTATATGAGAAACTAAAAACAGATCCCACACCGGCAATTGCTAGTAGGATACAGCATACACTCCAAGTCCATCTACAAAAAGGCACTATAGATCAGGATACAGTCTCATTCCTGACAAAATCCCACCCCATCACACCTGTCCTCTACACCCTCCCCAAGGTTCACAAACGCCTAAACAAACCCCCAGGTCGTCCCATTGTCTCATCCACAGATTCCATATTATCTCCACTATCCATATTCCTTGAGAAGATTTTAACGCCTAAAGTAAAAACCACTAAATCATTCCTTCTTGACACTACAAGTTTTCTCAAATTAATAAGACAAATTAAAAACGTACAACCAACCACTATTCTAGTTACACTCGATGTTGTAAGTCTATATACCTCAATAGAACATCAAAAAGGTTTGACTGCGGTTTCCCGATTACTACAAACAACAGACACAGTACCAGAAATCACTTCACTATGCCTGGACCTACTCCAACTAGTACTCACAGAGAACTTTTTCCTGTTTCAGGATACCTTTTATGTACAAAGACAAGGGACTGCAATGGGGGCGCACATGGCGCCCCTTATGCAAACACTTACATGGCATATTTTGAAGAGGATTTCATATATACCAATGTTGACTTCCAAACCCATGTGATTATCTGGAAACGTTACATAGACGACGTGTTCTGTCTATGGAACGGGAACCTACAATCACTCAACAACTTTACATCCACCATCAATTCAACCTGGCCGGAGCTACAGTTCACACTACACCATAGTGATTCATCCATCAACTTCTTGGACACTATTGTCTACAAAGATGCACAGGGTAATCTACACACAGACCTTTTCACAAAACCCACAGATAGAAACAGTTTGCTGCACTACACCAGCTTCCACCCTAATAATATGAAGAAATCCCTCCCACGATCCCAATTTGAAAGGATCTCCAGAATAGTAGATGATGACACTAACAGACAAAAAGACTACAAGAGATGTCTACCCGCTTCAAAGAAAGGGCATACCCCGACCCCTTCATCCAAAAAGTCTAACTCCTAGACACAATGACAAACCCAAGCAACCTCAAAGAATTCCTTTCATACACACTTTCCATCCGTTTGCCTATAAAGTCCAACATATACTCAGGAAACATTGGCCGCTCTTACATCAAGCTTATCCACAAATAGAGAACTTTTCCGTGCCTTTCATGCCATGTCATAGACGCCCAAAAATTTAAGGGACACACTGGTGAGGGCGGACGAAGGTACCAATCAAAAATATCCAAACAACTCCACCTCATGACACAGCGCAGGGGTACCTTCCCTGCCTGCACTGCATCCAGTGCTCGCATGTCACTAAGGGGGACAAAGTGCATCACCCCTTAACCGGAAAAGGCTATCCCATTGGAGGATTCTATACCTGCGAATCCTCTAATGTGATTTATGTCATCAAATGTCCCTGTGGTCTGGCATATGTGGGTGAAACCACACAGACCATCAGGGACAGAATATGCCGGCATAAGTCGAACATCCGCTGCCAGAGTATCCATCTCCCAATCCCAGCCCATTTCATTTAAAAAAAAACACACCATTTCACAGCTTCGTTTTCAAGTTGTGGAACAGATTCACGGCTCGAGAAGAGGGGGTGATATATCCAATATCCTCATTAAAAGAGAGGCAATGTGGATCCACAAACTGCAAACCCTCGAACCCAAAGGACTAAACAGAGAATACGAGGTTGGGAGCTTCCTTTAATTTACTACATTATAGGCACCAGATCCTCTTGGCAAATGATTTACCAACACCGCCGTCTCAGGGTTAGAAAATGCTCAAAAATGTCAGCATTACTAAGAACCGGTACTAAAAGTATTAATATTGGTCTATGCACTTTATTTAAACTCTGGAAAAACCATGTCTGTTACTAATATGTTATATGTCATTTTTATTCACAGACTAGATATTAGCTGGGGTTCGTTTAATCACCGCATCCTATATCCTTTTTTCCTGCTACTGGTACAGTATCTTCTTCTATCTGTCATTCAGCCTTCCATCCACTCAAACATTTCATTCCTTGCCGTGTTTCATTGTATACACCCATAAGCAGACCACGCACATCACAACATAAGTCCATATTTCAGATTAGCCCACACAGGAAGTGACATCTGCCCACACAACACAGCGTCCGCCATCTTTAGTATACTGCAGAGATCACATATACAGGAACCGGAGGTTGCCCACACTTAACAGCGCCCGCCATCTTTGATCATCCTGTACTCCACACTGCGCATGTCAGGCCGCGCACCGGAAGCCCGCACACCCGGCGTCCACCAGCGCGACTTCCCGCCACCATCGCATATAAAAAGATGCGATCTGAGCTACAGGGATTGCGCAGCAGACAGTGGCAGATGCCCAGCGCACAATCAGCCAGGCCAGACCCTAATCTCCTCCAGCGCACAGCGGCTCCTTCTGGGATACACCGCCCCATACTTGGACCTCTTGTCTCAAGGTGAGCATACTGCTATAGTTACCTGACCCTTGTGGATCCCGCTTCTCATATATGCCACTATTATCCTTACAGAGACCACCATCTAACACTGCATATGAGCACCACACAGAAGCACTACAACGCTCAGCAATCTTCCATAGGGCATTCCACCCTTCTCTATCTTTTCTCTAGCGGCACAACCAGGTAATAATCTGTTTAATAATGTCATACATGTGTCATAATTGCTTATGGATGACAAGCTCTAAATACAGTGATAGTTATCACATCATATCCAGTGTATGCCCACGCATAGAGTGGTACTTCCTGTGATGCTTTTTATTTCACTTATTTATTGTTTTATATACTATAACCCTTGGGCACCATTGTTCCTTGACCAGATGTACGCCATACTTACCTCAAATCCAGCAGCGGATTATGACTACTACGGCATCCACTACTATGTGGAACCTCGACCGCCTATATCTCGTATTCCCGTGTATATGTGTTTATTCTCTTTCAGTCTGCATACATTGTATATGCCTTTTGATTGATAAGCCTTATTCTGTACAATTCTTGTAAATTCCACTAAAGTGCACTTTTGTTTACCACTATGTTTGTACTTTTCCAGTTACACTGAAGAAGGCCATAGGCCGAAAACGTTTATTTCATTTCTTATAACTGGATTACCGCACTTCTAATAAAGCAAAATTCAAAATTGAACCCAGTGGATTGTGGGAGTCCATTTTCTATCATTTTCTGGCCTGGGAACCATCTCCCCCTACCCACGTCAATCGTATATTGGAGTACTATCCAATCCTTTTCAATCTTTACTTCTTTACTAGTTTTCAGTTCGTTTTTGGAATGGGAAGTTGCAGAAGAGTCAGAAGTTCTGTCCTTACTTCACTACCTGGATGGTGTCCTTTTCATAGACCCAATGGGCACCGAAGTAACATTGTGCATACTAAGCACCTTCCAGTGCATGCTTTTATATTTCAGAGTTCCCATGGCAGAAGATAATATTAAGGGCCCAGTTTTTGTCTTTAAGTACTCTGTTGCCTGGAACTCAACCTATGGTTTAAACCGAAACACGTGTCGGGAACTAAACATGATATAGCAGATGCACTGTCCCGCTTTTGAATGGGTAAAGTCCACTAGTTGGTTCAACAGGCAGACCAATTGTAAATAGTGGTCTCAGTTTCATTATGGAAGATTGTTTTAAAGACCTTATGATAACACTTCAGTTATTTGGTCAGTTATTTTCATCAGTTATTGTGAGCCAAAACCAGTAGTGAAGCCCTACTCAGAGATAAGGTCTAATGAAAAGATTTATACCTGTTCTGTGTTTTTTACCCGAACCTGGTTTTGGCTTACAATAACTAATGGTAATAACTGACCAAATAAGTTAAGTGTGAACTTGACCTTAGTGAAGTGAAGTGTGAACTTGACCTTAGTGAAATGAAGTGTGAACTTGACCTTAGTGAAATGAAGTGTGAACTTGACCTTAGTGAAGTGAAGTGTGAACTTGACCTTAGTGAAGTGTGAACTTGATCTTATTGGGACAATCTTTAGATCCTAGCCTACTCCAACACCTGGCAGCATTGGCTTTATGTTGCTAGCCCCAAAAGGGGTATTTGCAATCACAATAACAGATTGATTGCCACCTTAGCTCTCTTGATAACCATGTAGTCTCAAGAATGCTCGTGTGCTGCTGCCAGTGGCGGATTATAATTGGGGCGTTCGGGTCGGTCGCCCCGGGCCCGGCATCGCTGGGGGGCCCAGCGCCGACCCGAACACCCACGTACTGCGGCGGGGCATGGGAGCGTATAGTTCCCTGCCCTGCCGCCTATCACCGCCATAGGCTTCAGGCCCAGTAGGCCTGAGGCCTGTGTGGTGGTAGAAGCCCGGCGTGCGCGATGACATCATCGCGCAGCGCGCGTGATGACGTCATCGCGCGCCTGTATGGTGCCGCTCGCGCACGCTCTGATGTACGCGCGCGCCTGCCACACCATTCAGCATACAGGTAAGTATTACCTTTTTTTTTTTAAGTGTATGTGCTAACTTGGGGGGGGGGGGAAGATATTAAGGGACAGTGGGGCAAATTAGTTAATGGATGGCAGTTGTGGGGGAAAATTAATGGATGGCAGTATGGGGGCAAATAAATTAATGGATGGCAGTGTGGGGGCCAATTAATGAATGGCAGTATGGGGGCAAATAAATTAATGGATGGCAGTGTGGGGGCAAATTAATGAATGGCAGTATGGGGGCAAATAAATTAATGGATGGCAGTGTGGGGGCAAATTATAGGATGGCAGTATGGGGCAAATTAATTAATGGATGGCAGTGTGGGGGCAAAATAATTAATAAATGGCAGTGTGGGGCAAATTAATGGATGAGAGTGTGGGGGCAAACTAATTAATGGATGGCAGTTCTGGGGGCAAATTAATTAATGGATGGCAGTTCTGGGGGCAAATTAATTAATGGATGGCAGTTGTGGGGGCAAATTAATAGATGGCAGTGTGGGGGCAAATTAATTAATGGATGGCAGTGTGGGGGAAATTACTGTATGGGGCAGTGTGGGGGAAATTACTGTATGGGGGCAGTGTGGGGGAAATTACTGTATGGGGCAGTGTGGGGGAAATTACTGTGTGGGGGAAATTACTGTATGGGGGCAGTGTGAGGGAAATTACTGTATGGGGGCAGTGTGGGGTAAATTACTGTATGGGGGCAGTGTGGGGGAAATTACTGTATGGGGGCAGTGTGGGGGAAATTACTGTATGGGGGCAGTGTGGGGGAAATTACTATATGGGGCAGTGTGGGGGAAATTACTGTATGGGGGCAGTGTGGGGGAAATTACTATATGGGGGCAGTGTGGGGGGAAATTACTATATGGGGGCAGTGTGGGGGGAAATTACTATATGGGGGCAGTGTGGGGGAGATTACTATATGGGGACAGTGTGGGGGAAATTATTATATGGGGACAGTGTGGGGGAGATTACTATATGGGGACAGTGTGGGGGAGATTACTATATGGGGACAGTTTGTGTGTGTGTGGGGAAATTACTGTATGGGGCAGTGTGGGGAGATTACTATATGGGGGTAGAGTGGGGGAAAAACTATATGGGGCAGTGTGGGGAAATTACTATATGAGGGCAGTGTGGGGTATTGGGGGACATTATTTTTGGGGACACTATACAGGTATTATTACCTGGAGCACAATATAGGGTGTTGTTATTATTATTGGGGGCCCTCTAGGGGACATTATAACTGCTGTAGACACTATAGGGACCTTTGGGATAATTTATAAAGCTGGTGTAAAGTAGACCTGGCTTAGTTGTCCATAGCTACAGATTTCACCTTTCATTTTTAACAGCTCCTCTGGAAAAGGAAAGGTGGAATCTAATTGGTTGCTATGGGCAACTAAGCCAGTTCTAATTTACACCAGTTTGATAAATGACCCCAATTATGAGAAATCTAACGTGTCTGTGTAACAAACTCTGTAGAGACGAGATGCGGCTGAAAGAATTAGTCATGGCAGTCTGGGTCAGACGGAGGAGAAGAGGAAAGAGAAGATCTACATGACAGGAGAAGTCCCTGGATGTAAGAGGTATGTGGTGCTGTATCCTCACTGCTGTGACCTGCGTCTCATCTTCTCCTCCAAGTCTTTATCATAATCATATGTATTTTAAATTTGGCAACTTAAACTTTAATTTTTCACCTGCAGCCCTATGTAACAGCCCAGATACCAGTGATAACTCTCTGTGTGCAGATAATGTTGTACATGTTCCCTGCAGTCCTATGTAACACCCCACATAACAGAATAAATCACTGTGTTATGTGGGGTGTTACATAGGACTGCAGGTAACATCTATGACATCTGTACACAGAGAGTTATGAGATGGTGAGGGTCAGACTCCTGTTTGAGGAGACCGTGATGTTCCAGTGAGCGCCGCAGCCTCTTTGCTCCTTACCAAGCACAGCGCTGTCCATTTGACAGCACTGTGCTTGGTATTGCAGCTCAGCCCCAATCACTCAGATGGGACAGAGCTGCACCTCGGCCACGTGAACGATGAATGTGACATCATATGGCCTAGGAAGAGACTGTGACGCTCACAAAGCACCGCAGCCTCTTCACACAGAAAAAAAACCTGAAACCTAAAATGGAGGGGGGGGGGGGGCCCAAGTTGGGTAGACAGCCCCGGGCCTATCATGCACTTAATCCGCCCCTGGCTGCTGCAACTAAGTTTCTGACAGCACCATCTTATCTATGTGAACCAATGGACTGGAAGGGCTCAAATACCCATTTCCTCCTTAAAAAGATAATTCAAGGCTGGAAGAGGTCCATTCATGCTAAAAAAAACGACAGCCCATTTTTCTCCTGTCATCCTGGGAAAGCTACTAGATACCCTTTCAGCAGTGTGCTCTTACTCTTTTGAGCTACACCTATTCCACTCAACATTTACATTTTTGTTTTTCAGGGCTTTTCGTATCTTCAAAGCATTAGCTAGAACAGACTCCTCTAGCGGTTTGTTAAAAGATGATGTCCTTCTATCTGATTCTGCACTGGATGCTCAAATCTAAAACTGATCAAGAGGGTAATGGAATGGTTAGGGTAGGGCCACATGGTCAGGTTTCTGCATGCAGTTTTGTAAGCCAAAACTAGGAGTGAATTCAAAACAGAGGAGAAGTCATACCTGTCCTGTATACATTCTCTCTTTTCATAATCCACTTCTGATTTTGGCTTACAAAACTACATGCAGAAATATGACTGTGTGGCCATACCCTAATACCTTTATATGCTATTAATGGTCCCTTTCAGGTGATATCTTGAGTCAGACCCCAAATAAAGTGCCCCCTATACATTCAGAAGGACAATTCATCCTTGGCATTATACTAGTTCAATCAAATTTTGACCACCAGCTGCTGCTGTACGGGTTTGTCCAAATACTCATTTATTGCACAATCCTTTCAGATAAGAGCTGCCACAATGGCCTTTCTATTAGGTTTGTCTAGAGAAAATAAAAAAGACGAATAGAGAGAAGTCTAACTTTTTTACATCCTATCTTCTTCCAACCTTTTGTAACCTTGCAGGTAAACCTCCAGTCTGAGTGTGGATCATTGGCCATTCCTTTGTTTATTGGCACAGCTATTGTTTAAGCGAGAGGTCATATGGCCAGAACCTAGGATACTATATGTCCCATGTACAGGTCAGATGGGGCATAAGAGGTTTATGCTGGTCTCAGGTTTACCCCAATAAGCCCAAAAAAGGAACAAATGCCCATACTCTTTTATTTTAATTATGCATGTAGGTGAAAATGACTTGGGTTCTACAAATAATGTTCACTTGATCCACACTGTTAAATCAGACTTGTTAGATGTTGTGCTTTGGTCAATAGGGTTTCCTTACTTTGATCAGAAATAGTGATTAGATCTACCTGGTAGACCGCAAGAGACCATACTCTTAAACATGTCAGTCTCTCCCTTTTCTACCATATTAGAGGGACATCTCGTAGACATAGGGAAATTGAGAGTGGGGTTATTTCCCTCAAAAGAAAAGACAAGGTGCAACTAAATTCAATAGGCCTAGTATACTGAACTCGACTTTCCAAAATGATATTGATTGGGTTCTGGCCTCTATGCGTCATCCTCAGGTTACAATAGGCCAAACCTTCAAGTTGGCGGCTTTTTGAGGCCAGAGTTTTTGATCTTTGGGTAGTTAGATCGAGAGGTGGTACACCACAGGCTCATCTCTCGGTCAAAGACTCTTGTGATGTTGGGGTTAATTTTCGTGCCCACAGTGGTTTGTTGCGGTAGACATATTGTTTTTTGATTCTGTTGTTCAAGTCATTAAAGCTGTGGTAAGTTTTTAAAATCCCACACCGGTTGTACTTCCCCTTTTCTTTAAGGGTTATGCCACAACTCTTGGATGATCTATCATATTAGGCTTATGTTTATGACGTGATGCAACCCTCATCAGTGGTCATGCTGAATGGTTATGGACAAATTGTAGCTCCTTGATCTTAAAGAGGGCTACTGTATTTCTTGGGTATAGTGTGTAGAGAGTCCTCTGAGACCGAAGAAGGCCCTGTGTATCCTACAATTGGTCTTGGACCACTTTCAGTGTGCTCCAGTACTATGGACGGGTGGAAGCCATGTCACCCTGACAAGCCTATGACAAGAAACCAAGACAGTGTCATTCCCACTGTGGCCCTGTGATGACTATACCATGAGTTAGGCTTTGAGCTCTGTACCAGTTTTAAACACCAACCTGAGTTGCCATCAGAGACTGCAACCGCTAAACTATGTGTCAACTACACTGTAACCACCAACATATGCATGGCACTGCGTACATACTGGTTTCTCTTGTCATACACAGTGTTATTCAGTGGCGACCATTAATGGACTGGTTGGGTATGGTTGATCCTCAGAGGTAAGCAAAATAATCATAAAGAATATACAATCCAAATAAGATCCATCATCAGCTACCCTGCTTGTTGACAGTTTCCCAAAAAAAGAACTAAAAAACAGCAAGAAGTATAATACAGATACTTTGCAAGGAAGCTAGATTTTACTACGTGGCCAATGTTAGTCACAGGGAGAGCTTCACTTTATCTGTCACAGGATAATTTATAGGGTGTCACAAAAAAAAAAAGGAGTGGAAAGAAAAATAATTAGGTGTATGTTAAGGGTGTATGGTTTATCTCCTGACTTCTGCTTTTCATGTCTAGGATTATGGTAAGATTTGTGTAACAAATGCTGTGGGAATAACCATTTGTTAAGTGGTGAGTCACTCTGGGATCATTACAGCGGAGTGGCTTGCTTGGGAGGACATCCATAATTCAGAGGGAAGACCTAGTGAAAACGAGTCAGCCATTGTATGACATCACTGCGTGTTCAGGTGTCCTCGTTCTAAGAAAAGCCTTTCATGCTACTGAATCAGCAGGAGTGGCAGATACTTCTGCACAAGACATCTGCAGGTTAACCCTCGCTGTGCTGGTCGATATCACAGCAGGAAAAGGCATTGTTATGTACATTTTACAAAGCTCCTTTCTACTAATATTACACCTAGTGCGCGTATTTGATCCCAGATGCGGAGATGCATTTCTTTGTTACCAGGGGACCGTTTAAGATGCAAAAATATAATGTTACTATGTTAAAGGTAATCTGCCAGCAGCGACCTCCATATCAAACTGTTTGCATAGACACATAGCTGTGGTTCACCTGATTCTTTTCTTTTGTTGATCTGAGGCTTCGTTCCCGAGTTATGACACTTCATCTTTATTAGGGCTCATACGAATGTATGTATTTTGCGGAACAGAACAGCTGGCCCTTCATGGAACAGTACTATCCCTGTCCGTAATGCGGACAGTAATAGTACATGTGGAAATACGGACATACGGAAATGGAATGCGCACGGAGTAACTTCCGTTTTTTTGCGGACCCATTGAAGTGAATGGTTCCGCATACGGTCCGCAAATAAAAAACAGAACGGAAACGGAAAAAAGATACGTTCGTGTGCATAAGCCCTTAGGCTGGTTTCACATTACGTTTTGTTGGCATCCGTTTAACGTATACAATTTTTTTTATATGTTAACCCTTTCTTGACCAATGACGTAATAGTATGTCGTAGCAGGAAGTGACTTCCCGCAATTTGACGTACTACTATGTCATGCTGATCAGGTGGGCACCGGGCTCACAATATGGAGACACTAAAATATAATTTTTTTGTTTCAAAACAGCTTTTATTGTGGTGGGCGGAGCCTGGCCACTGGATTGATGAAAGCGTGAGCCTGCAGCTTCCTCACTAGTGCGTCTCAGAGCCACCATTACAGCAAGCCGACAACCTTCTACCATGGTAGAAACTGCCATGGACCGCCCTGGGGCGCTGACAAAACCTCCCCCCCCCCCCCAAGCTGTCTACAAATCAGCTGGACATTCAGATGTGCTGGAAAAAGCAGACCTCACCATTAGCTGAGGACAAATCCAAGATGGTGACCGGAGCTGCTAGTACGGGAGAACCGGCGGCTGACTCAGACAGAGACAGCATATCTAAAAGCGACTGGGGTGAGTCCGCCTTTGCTTCAATCACTAAAGTCTTTCTTAAAAAAACATCCTCCAAGCCATGAGACCGGTGATGGAGGAGCTGGCTGACAAAAAGGCTGATCTACGACATATAGGCCAGAGAGTGGAGAGCCTTGAAACTGCTCAGTCCTCCATTGTAGCCTTTTCAGAAGCAGTGGTGATGCACTTCTCGCAGCACGCTGAATTCATCAAAAGGCCCTATTGCTTATTGAGGACCAGGAGAATCGGAGTCTGAGAAGAAACATCTGAATCAAAGGCCTACCTGAACAGTTTGCTCCAGAGTCCCTAAAGAAGGTAGAACTTGAGATTTTTAGTGACTTACTGGGCCAGGACAGAGCCGCAGGAATAGTTATAGAGTGCATACATAGGGCTCTGCGCCCCAAGCCTAAACAAGGGGAGCCGTCGCGAGACATCATTTGCGGTCTACTATCCTTTGTGGACATCTCACAAATTTTAACAGCAGCCAGGGAAAAGCAGCCTGTCCAGTATGCTGACTCCATCCTACATTTCTATCAAGACATAACTCCGGCCACCCTGGCAAAACTCTGTATGCTGCAGCCATTACTGGAGGTTCTAAGATCGAAAAAAAAAACTACAGTACACGTGGCGCTTCCCGTTTTGGTCTCACTATTTGGATCAATGGACGGAGGCTTACAGCATATATCCCCGGGGATCTGGAAAAAGTCTGGGGCGCTCTAGAGATCCCACCGGTGACTATCCAATCCTGGTTACCGATGTTAGATGACCAAGATCTTCCACAACTCCCCAAAGTTGAAACATGGAAGGTGGCGCACAGGAACCAATCGCCGAGGTCCAAGAAGAAACCCCACAAGACGGCGAACTCAATCACCTGAGTCCACTAAGATCTGGTTTGGGGTCTTGATCAAATATGGAGGTATTGAGGACATCAGCCCAGGATCTTCTATAATGTGTAAAGGGGCGCATACTAATACCGTGTTAGTCCAGTTAATGATTATTACGTCCTAGCACTTGTTTTTTTGCAGTGTTGGTGTGTTACAAATGGCCTCTCAACTCTAACCATCAACCCCTTATTCTCCTCCACTGAGAGAAGATTATGTTCCCACTTTGATACGACCCAGCTCACCTACTTTGTTGCCACCACATGTCCGCAGCAAATAACCTTTGCTGAACTTAACAAGCAGCTGTTTAGTTGGCTCAATGGTTGTACTACTCTTTGTCTCTAAGTCTCTTTTTTTTCCCTTCTCCTTACTTATGCCTAAGCTTTTTTTCTTCTCGTTTCTGTTCACAACCTGTTTTCACTCTCATTGGTGGTGCTAGGGTGCACGACATGTCCAGGTATAACTGCCCCCCCCCCCCACTTCATACCCACTCCTTAGAGTGGTTGGTGGGAACTAATATACACTGCTGGTGTGTCTTAGTGGGCAAGACACACACAATTTTTCCTTTCTGGGCCTCAGCCTGATTTATCCATTTGAAGTATAATACATATTGTAGTTATTACTTGTTAGTTGATGGTTACTATTTGTTGAAACTTTCTAACTGTCTGATCTTGTCTAACGTCTTTACCTACGTCTGTTATTTCTCTAACCCCTCCCCCACCTTCCCACCCCGTCTAGCCCACCATTTATTATTTACTTGAATTAGTAAACTTTATCTTTGCTCTTCATTCTCCTTCTGGAATAACTAGGTTTTTGTCACCAGATTGACATAAGGAGCTATGGCAGCGATAGTCGTCACCACCTTTAACTTAAAGGGTCTAAACTTGCCCGATAAGAGGCACAATACTATCTTTCTACTACACAAGCTTAAGACCAGTATC
This sequence comes from Bufotes viridis, assembly GCA_033119425.1. Classification (NCBI taxonomy): domain Eukaryota; kingdom Metazoa; phylum Chordata; class Amphibia; order Anura; family Bufonidae; genus Bufotes; species Bufotes viridis. The sequence goes on from CM065590.1 coordinate 471,761,421, forward strand.
ACCTTCTTACAAGAAACCCACTTCAGAAAAAACAAAATCCCGAAACTCCACAACATTTACTTCAATGTGGTTCCATAGCTGCCAGGAAACCTCCCGCATGAAAGGAGTGACAACGGTGATCTACAAATCTGTCCCATTCCAGGTCTCTCAACAGTACTCTGACGCTGAAGGTAGGGTTTTTTTCTTAAGGGTTCTATTGCTTCCAGTAAATACAGTTTAGCAAATATATATGCCCCAAACACAAAACACTACCCTGGCTACTACACAACCTAGAGACCCTGAAACTGTTAGCTGAGGGCCAGATTATTCTGGGGAGATCTAAATCTGGTATTGAATCCACTCCTAGACTCCTCTTCACAACGCTCTCACCTAACACAGAAGGCAATAGGAAAGCTAAATACTAAATTGCAGGAGCTAGGGTTGATAGATGTATGGAGACTGATGCACCCCCAAACTAGAGATTACACATTCAGATCAGCTACGCATGGCTCATTCCAAAGATTGGATCATATATTGATCTCCAAGGCAGTGCTGCTACAAGTATGAACAGCCACCATAGGGAACCTCACCATTTCTTATCATGCACCCTGTCATGTTACTATATCCATTAATCAGTTACCCAAAGGAGATTGGTCGTGGAGGCTAAATGAGTCTCTCCTTAGTAATGGCAATGTTCGCCAAGAGGTAGGGAAACACTTGAAAGAGTATTTTGAGTTAAATGCAGGGAAAGTAGAGGCGCCGATAGTCTAGGAGTCCCACCAAACCTTTATTAGGGGGATCTTCATAGCCCTGGGCTCTAAACTGAAAAGAGACAAGCAGAAGGAGATGGATAGCATTCTGCAACAGATTGCAGCGATTGAAAGAATCCAAAACAGATCTAAATCTATCCCTCTTCTAGAAGAATTGGGGATCTTAAGATCCAAACTCAAAACATGTCTTTCAACTCAATCAGCAAAAAAATTCCTATACTTTAAACATCTTCTTTATGCACATGGGGATAAGGGGGCCGACTAATGCCCTCTCTCCTCAAGAAAGCCAGAGCAAAATCCTTCATACACAAAATCAAAACAGAGGCTGGCAACCCTGTTTCCTTGACCGAAGACATTGCTAAGGCTTTCCACCTCTTCTATTCTAAACTGTATAACCTTAAAGACCCAGATGACAAAGATGAGGAGTGGAAGGTGATGGAAGTAACTAATAAGTTCTTGCATTTTCTAAAACTCCCCACCATAACTGCATCAATGGCTGCAGACTTGGTCTGACCAGTATCAGAAGAAAAGCTTAAAGCTGTTCTTCATAGCTTCTTTCCCAAAAAGAGCCCCGGGCCATATGGCTTTCCCCTACAGTATTTTAAGACATTCAAGGAGATCATCATACCCCAGTTGGCAGAGGTTTGTAATGCCCTGCTGGTTGGGAGTTTCCTACCCAGACAAGCCCAAGAAGCCTTCATCCCAAAGAGGGAAAGGACCCTGCAGAATGTCACAGCTTCAGGCCAATATCTTTGTTAAATCAAGACCTGAAAATATGGGCTAAGCTGCTTGCCAACAGACTCAGACCTTTCATCCCCTCTTTAGTAGGCCCAGAACAGGTTGGTTTCATTCAAGGCAGAGAGGGGAAGACAAATACCTCCTGACTGTTCCATGCTATCCACAATTCCAACATTCCCATAGCTCTTCTTAGCATTAATGCCAAGAAGGCTTTCGATAGGGTCAAATGGACATTCATAGAGGCGACTCTTCGCAAATTTGCTGTCCACAACCTTTGATACACTCCACCTTCACATTATATCAGTCCCCCCATGCACGCCTCAATATAAATGGCACATTGTCCCCGGCCTTTGAAATAACGAATGGCACGAGACAGGGGTGCCCTTTATCCCCTAACTCTCTTTGTGCTCGTAATGGACACTCCAGGCAGTTAGGGAACAAGAACTCATTTCAGCTGAAATTCCTAGCTTTTGCAGACGACTTACTGTTTTTTAACAACAAACCCAGAAGTCAGTCTCCCTAGGATCTCCAAGTTTTTGCAGGAGTTTTTGGTCATGTCCAATTACAAAGTGAACTCAACTAAATAAGAGATTCTAAACATATCAATCCCCAACCGCATAGGCCTCTTCTTCAATTAGCTACCTGGGAGTTCGCCTCTCAAGAGACCTATCTGAGCTTTATAGCCGTAACTATGCACCACTCCTGGTGGAGCTAGCTAAAATGCTGAAATCGTATGACTCACTGTGGATATCCTGGTTGGGTAGAAAAAATTTATTGAAAACATATATTTTGCCAAAAGTACTGTACATTCTGCAAATGGTCCTGATCCTCCTTTCCCCGGCTATCTTCGCCTCTATTCGGAGTCTCGTGCGGTTCTTATGGAAAAACAGGAGATCACGTATGTCGTACGGAATCCTGATCAGGAGCAGGGAGACAGGAAGTCTGGGCTTCCCTGACGTGCTTTCTTATTACAAGGCGGTACAGTTGAATAGATGGCTACAGTTAATGTTCTCAGTTGGGGATGTCGACCTCTTTGCAATCGCCTGCTCACAAAATAGCAGCTCTGACCTAGAGAACATGTGGATCCCTAACCTCAAACCTAGAGTGATTTTGGGAGTTAATCCAATGCTGCAGGGCACTATGGAAGTCTGCGACAAATGGGTCAATTATTGGCTCCATGGCCATCCCCACTTTTGCCTATGTCCTTACTTCCAGCATTTCTCTCTTCCCCAGGTTCGGCCAAGGAGGGTTTGTGGCGTTCACTGAAAACGTGGATGTTACGGGACGCTTTCACTAGAAAGGTCATCCCATTTAAGGGGTATCTCCCTGCGAGCATACCTGAGGTGACATTGTCCTTCTACTATGCTCACTTTAGGTACTGTATACTCTAAATTCCTAGCTATGGCCGTCCCTGAAAGAGACGTCAATGCCTTTGAGCAACTGATGGTGTCAGGGCTTCCCAGATCCAGGAAAATATCATATTTATACCAACATTTTGTGGTCAACCCCCACCAGACAATAATGATTTTCCTGAGCTCCTGGGAAAAGGAATTAGGTCTTACCCTATCAGACACAGAGACACGCTTTATTCTGTCTCATTCTCAAGGCCTCTCCCACTGTGTACGGCTTCAGGAAAATCATTATAAACTCCTGTGTCGTCTGTACAAGACACCTGAATTCATTTTCCTCCACAATGCCTCTGACACAGACATTTGGAGATGCCAGAAGTCCAGGGGATCCTACTTGCACATCTGGTAGACATGCAACTTCATAGTAACAATTTGGAAACAAAGAGAATCAGTCATCCAAGAGCTGTGCAAATCCCCCTTTACACTCACGCCGGATATGTTTTTTTGGGCCAAACTGAGCAGTACGTACCGTCCTTCTAAGTCCAATCTTATTACATATCTGCTGGCAGCGGCAAAGGCACTGATTCCATTGCGATGGCTACAAACATCACCTCCCTCATTGGAGGAATGGTGTGCAAAGGTCGATCAGATGTGCAACTTTGAAGAGCTCATTAGTTGGACCGAGAGGAAACATGGGCGATTTTTGAAAATCTGGAATACCTGGAGACTTTGGAGGGGCCGAACATGAAGGGTTTATGCCCCAACATACTCTTACAAATAGAGGTGGCAGCAGTTAACCCGAATTCATGACCCAATCCCCTTACATCTCAAAAAGTGTAATACCGAGCCATCAAAAAGTCATATGCACCCCAAAATAGTACCAATCAAATCGTCACCTCATCCTGCAAAAAATGAGCCCTACATAGGACAGTCAAAAAATAAAAAAAATATGGCTGTCAGAAAATGGAGACACTAAAACATAATTTTTTTGTGTCAAAAATGCTTTTATTGTGGAAAACTTAAATAAATTTTAAAAAGTATACATATTATGTATTGCCACGTCCGTAACGACCTGCTCTATAAAAATATCACATGACCTACCCCCTCAGGTGAACGCCGTAAAAAAATAAAAAATTTTGGTCACAATTTTTTGGGCACCTTGCCCCATAAAGTGAAATATTGAATGATCAAAAAATCATATGTACCCAAAAATGGTACCAATAAAAATGTCAAATCTTCCTGCTAAAAACAAGCCCCTGCACAAGATGATCGGCAGAAAAATAAAAAAATGGAGACACGAAAATATACTTTTTAAAAAAAATGCTTTATTATGTAAAACTGAAACAAACAAAAAAAGTACACATTTTTTATAACATTGTTTCCATAACAACCAAATCTATAAAAATAGTAAATGATCTAAGGTTACTTTCACACTGGTGAATATTTTCTAGGGTCTCAGTACCGGAAAAAAACGCTTCAGTTTTGTCCCCATTCATTGTCAATGGCGACAAAACGTAACTGAACAGAACGGAATGCTCCAAAATGTATTCCATTCCGTTTTTATACCAGAGAGCAAGCCGCAGCATGCTGCGGTTTGCTTTCCGTCCTGGGTTGCGGAGCATGACGGATCTGTCATGATGACCCACAATGCAAGTCAATGAGGACTGATCCGTTTTCTCTTACACAATCTGACACAATAGAAAACGGATTCATGACGGATCTGTTTTGGCTATGTTAAAGATAATAACTGATGCAGACGGTTGTATTGTCAGTAACGGAAGCGTTTTTGCTGATCAAAAATCGTATGTGCTAGATTGTCAGGGTAGAGGGTAGGCCACCAATATGAGTACTACTGACCAAACCTTTTAATAATTAAATACATTATTATCTGGCTATGATCAGTCTCTCCTGTGCTATTTCTATAATAGTATCAGGCTAAGCTGAGGTCACATTTTTAAATAGGCCCAATTGTTGTGTGGTGTTTGCCTCCCTCCCACCTGCCCTAGTGCTAATGGTATATTTGTATGGACATTACATTCACCACTATTAAACAGCCAGGAGAATACAGCACCACATACCTCTTACATCCAGTGATGTCTCCTCTAATATAGATGTTCCCTTTCCTCATCTTCTCAATTGGGAGCAGACCATAATGACGACATGTTTCAGCTGTGTTTTGTCACTTCAGAGTTTACAGAGACATCTTAGTTTCCTGAGTTTTTCAACATGCTTTCCCAACAGGTGCTCTAATATTGTCATTCTGCTGCTACCCCGAATACTGTGTCCACTGTGCTCCTCAGTTGTCCCAAATAATATACTGCAGAAATAACAGTGCCATACAGAAGGTTCCCCAATACGTATAGCGCTCTGAAAAGTCCCACCAGTTATAATTCTCTCCCAGAGTACCCTTATTACTAATAGTGCCTCCTACAGTGATAATGCTCCGTGAGACTGCCCCTGTTAGTAGTAGTAAACTCCATATTGTACCCAATAATATTCCTCCCATTGTAGTAGTTATTATGCCCCCTAAAGTGCCCCGAGTAGTAATAGGGACCCTTTATAGTGCCCCGGTCGCTATCATAGGCCCCTCTATAGTGTTCCCACTATTTAATACAGGCCCCTCTATAGTGCCCCAGTAGTTAAAGGAATTCTGTCTTGGCAGTTGACCCTATAGAGCTGCAAAAATGCACGGCTTGATCGCCGCTAGCATGTCCGCAATATAGCAGTAGAAAAGCTCTAGGTGCTTTTATTTTCTTTAAAAAATCATTTTATTGATATGCAAATTAACCCAGGAAGGTGCCCAAGGGGCGGTACTAACCTTCCTGGTGCCCACCCACGCCCCCATGTGAAGGAGCCCAGCACCGCCTGCGTCCGCTGAATCTCCTCCTTGCTTCAGTGAGAGTGCCGTAATTCTCGCAATGCGTGAGATTGCGCATGCGCAGTTGCAACATAGTGTTCCTTCCCTGTGCTGGTATCAGCTTCAGAGAAGGAACTGCACATGTCCACTAAAATTCCTAAGTCCTCTTCTATGTCAGTGTTAGCCATTGTTTTACCATTTAGTATGTACTGGTGACTTGCGTTATTCCTTCCCATGTGCATGACCTTACATTTGTCAGTGTTAAACCTTATCTGCCTCCAATCTATCCAGATCCATCTGTAGTAGTATACTGTCCTCTTCCGTGTTAATTACTTTACACAGTTTAGTGTCACCTGCAAAAAATTATATTTTACTGTTTAAGCCTTCTTTAAGCCACTTTCCCTTGAGAAAGCTATTTGGTACGTGGTATCTACACTACCAATCATATTTATATGTATTATTTTGTATTTTGTGGTGAGGATTTTACTCTACATTTATAATATCAATAAAGCATTATTTTAAAAATATGTCCGGATTGATTATTTTTGGTGAGAGTGATGTTTAAGCCTTCTACAAGATCATTAATAAATATATTGAAGAGAATAGGGCCCAATACTGACCACTGTGGGTGTATCGTTAATAACCACCCTCTGTTTTCTATCACTGAGCCAGTTACCCACATACAGACATTTTCTCCCAGTCAAAGCACTCTCATTTTATATACTAACCTTTTATGTGGTACAGTATCAAATGCTTTCGAGAAGTCAAAATATTCATCCATCCATTGATTCACCCAGGTCAAGTTTAGAACTTACCTCCTCATAGAAACTGATTAAATTAGTTTGACATGACCGATTCCTCATAAAGCCATGCTGATTTGGCGCTATTTGCTTATTTTCATTTAGTTACTCCAAGATAGCATTTCATAGAAAACCTTCAAACAGTTTACCCAGCTTACCTCTACTTCCTCTAGCACCGTTCTATGGAAGCAGTAGGTTTAAAGAACACACCAAATGCTTGAAATAACTTCTTTATTAACTTTAACTTTTCTTCATATATAACACTGCCGCCTCTGCAGCATATAGTCCATATACAAAACACGTGCTGTATAAAGTATCACAAAATGGTGGTTCACCTGTTCAATCTTGTCATTTAACATAAAACAGTGGATGTATTTCTCTCTTCAGTATCTGTACTCTCACTTTAAGTTATTTAAGCACTTTATGATCTCTCTGAGAGGTATATCTGAGGTTTAACCAATAGTTCTACTTGCTCTACTTGGTTTTCAGTTTGGTCTATACAATTGATTTGAGCAGTTTGTTTGCACTATTCACAGATTGCTTGCTTTGCAATTTCGTCGCAATCGGTATTGGTGGAACTGTAAGTAAACACATATAACTAGTTCAGCATACAGTTCTAATCACTACATTAACAATAGTAACATATCATAACTGTTGTAAATACCTATTTTGGCCTCTTTGCTTCCATAAAACTCAGCTCTGACTGGAGTAAATGTCTGTTCTGCTCTTCTCCTCTGATGTAGTGAATTCTATCAGCTCCTGCTAGGAAATTTCCCACACAGGCTGAGTGTGAGGCTGGCTGTGATTGGCCAAGACTCCTGCTCAGTTTGAGATTGGCTGTGTTTGGCCAAGACTCCTGCTCAATAACAACAGCTTAACTCTATGCTTTCTGTTAACAATTATGCTGTGTCATTAAGCTTACCTTGCAGTCATATAATGAATCTTAAAGGCATATTATCTTTTCTGCTTTTGTGAACACAATATATAACTGTTACATGACATCCAAAAACATGAAGTTACAGTAAATAACTCTGCTTTTGTCTTTAACATATAAACATATGAACTGTATTAAGGTTATTAGCAGGTCTTGCGGTATACACATATAAGCCATATTAGCAACCTAGTACAGGTCTTAGCGGGCCAGCTACACTCGATATCATTAATAAATAAATGAGATAATAGAGGACCTAGCACTGAACCTTGGGGTATACCACTTACAACCCCGGACCATTCTGAATAGGAATCACAACTCTCAGGACACAATCCTTCAGCCAGTCTTTAATCCAATTACAGACTATAATTTCCAAGCCTATAGACTTTACTTTACCTATTAAACTTCTATGAGGGACAGTATCAAAAGCCTTTGCAAAATCCAGAAACACTACATCCGCATCCGCCTCTCTGTCCAAGCTACTACTCACCTCCTCATAAAAACAAATCAGGTTAGTCTGACAAATTCTGTCCTTGGAAAAACCCATGTTGGTTATTGTAACAGGGCCCTAAGTTATAACCCAAATGAGTAGCTCCGTGCTGTCCCAAGATCATGCGATTTGAACATCCAGAACCATGCGATCCTTATGTCCTCTTTTCCTCAGAAGACACCACATACCTCTGGTTCATGTGAACTCAGAACATAAACTAATTTATTGAGATAAAACAACAGTTTTCATATCCCCCTCCCCAAGATGAGGGATAACAACAGTTTCGAATCCCTCCTCTCTTATGGCAGGTCACATGACATTATCACATTCCATTGCCCTTATAAGGCTTTACAGTTAAAAAACATTAAGTATAGCTGTTAATCTGTTGTTGCCGGCAGAATCTCTGCAGGGGATGGTGGACACGGTTACAGCCCTCATTCTGCATAGGGGAAGAGATGATAGGATTTTTGCACAGTTCATGACTAGAGATGAGCAAATCGAAGTTGACGAAGTGGAATTCGATCCAAATTTCAGGAAAAATTCGATTTGCACCTAATCCGAATTTCCTCATGCTTCGTGGTAACGATTTGCATTATTTTCTAAAATGGCTGCTGCACATGTTAGGACATGGAGCAAGGAACTCTGGGAATGAGGGATCACCCACAATGCCATGCATGCAGCCAATCAACAGCCAGCCAGCCTTATGATGTCACAGCCCTATAAATAGCCTCAGCCATCTTGGATTCAGCCATTTTCCAGTGTACTTAGTGCAGGAAGAGACATCAGCAGGTGCTAGGGACAGTGGTAGAAAATACTTTAAAACTTTTATTTTACTGCATAGAAGTTTAGGGAAAGATATGGAGGTTACAGCCTGGGTAATAGGAACAATCCTATTACACCTTGCTGCACTGACTGCGGATCCAAATTCCCATTTTACAGCTCTGTAATTCCAGCAAACCGTTCTTGTTATTGGGGTGCAAGTGCTGTTTGATATAGCCATTAACAAGGTTTATTACAAGGAAATATTTCAACGTCTTATTTGCCCTTGTGCGGTGCAGTTATATGATCTAAAGCATTTTTTAGCTTGTATTGGTAGGAAAAAAAGGGCTTATTAGCCATTGTGTGAGAAAATTACAGCCCTTTTTGGAGTGTATTAATGGCAAAAAATATATATTATTTGCCGTTCAGCGGTGCAGTTATATGTTCTAAAGCCCTTTTTGGCGCATTAGTGGCACAAAAAAAAGTATTTGCTGTTGTGTGGTGAAGTGAGAAAATTACAGCCCTTTTTGGCGTGTATTAGTGAAATGGGTGGTTTTTCGACACAGGCGACAGGAGAGGAGGAGCAGGAGCAGCCAGAGGAGCTACTGGGCGATAAGGAAGACGAGGCAGAGGACCCAGACACACCGTGGCAATATGCACTGGAGACGGAGGCAAGGAGTCCCTCCGAGTCACTTGCACAGTCCCGATGCATGCTCACTATCTTCTTAACGAAGATAACGATTATAGCGCTATATTCTTTATCTACATTAATTCTAGCAAGCCAACCCAGAGGAAAGTTATACCCTGATCAAAGTTTTATTCGCAGTACGCGAATATTACATAATGTAATATTCGCATACTGCCAGTGGAACTTTGAACAGGGTCTAACTTTCCTATTGATTGGCTTGCTAGAATTAACGAAGATAGAGAACAAAGCGCTATATTCTCTATCTTCTTTAACGTATCTTGGGTTCAGATTGGAAAAAAAATACTATATTCTATATATTCTAAATATTCACGAATTAGCCGATATTTGTAAAAAAAAAAATTAGCTATTCGAATATTCACTCTCAACACTAGTGGTGGCATACTTGGAGAGCACCCTGCCACCCCACATTGAAGATCCTGTGGACTACTGGGCAGCCGAACTCGATTTCTGGCCGCAACTGACAGAATTTGCCATGGAAAAGCTGTCCTGCCCGGCCAGTGGTGTGGCATCAGAGCGGGTGTTTAGTGCGGCGGGGGCCATAGTTACCCCAAGAAGAACTCGCCTCTCCACCCAAAATGTGGAGAGACTGACCTTTGTCAAGATGAATCAGGCGTGGTTCAGCCAGGATTTCCACCCACCAATGCCTGAAGCATAAGACTAGATCATCCATGGTGCCACACCAACACTTTGACAAAAGAGACTGGTTTCTTCTGGCTCCCTGCCTCAGCTACTGTTCTGATGCTGCCACTAGCCTGATGCCACACATCTGATGCCAAGTGTTCTTTCTTTCACCCACCATCTTCAGCTGGTACTGGCATTGCCACCCACCTCCCCACTCTGTCACGGGTCACTCTGTGGTCTTCTGATGCTGCTGCCACCTCCCCACTCTGTCACCGGGTCACTTTGTGGTCTCCTGATGCTGCTGTCACTTCCACACTATGTCACCTTGCCCCTCTGTGGTCTCCTGATGCTGCTGCCACCCTAACACTGTCACCTTGCCACTCTGTGGTCTCCTGATGCTGCTGTCACCCTAACACTATGTCACCTTGCCACTCTGTGGTCTCCTGATGCTGCTACCACCTCCACACTATGTCACCTTGCCACTCTGTGGTCTCCTGATGCTACTGCCACCTCCACACTATGTCACCTTGCCACTCTGTGGTCTCCTGATGCTGCTGCCACCTCCACACTATGTCACCTTGCCACTCTGTGGTCTCCTGATGCTGCTGCCACCTCCACACTATGCCACCTTGCCACTCTGTGGTCTCCTGATGCTGCTGCCACCTCCATACTCTGTCATTGTGCCACTCTGTGGCCTCCTGATGATGCTGCTGCTACCTCCACACTCTGTCATTGTGCTACTCTGTGGCATCCTGATGATGCTGTTGCCACCTCCACACTCTGTGATTGTGCCACTCTGTGGTCTCCTCATGCTACTGCTGCCGCCTCCACACTCTGTCACTGGGTCAGTCTGTGGTCTTCTGATGCTGCTGCCACCTCCACACTATATCACCTTGCCACTCTGTGGTCTCCTGATGCTGCTGCCACCCTAAGACTATGTCACCTTGCCACTCTGTGGTCTCCTGATGCTGCTGGTACCTCAACACTATGCCACCTTGCCACTCTGTGGCCTCTTGATGCTGTTGCTACCACCTCCCCACTCTGTCACCGGGTCACTTTGTGGTCTCCTGATGCTGCTGTCACTTCCACACTATGTCACCTTGCCCCTCTGTGGTCTCCCGATGCTGCTGACACCCTAACACTATGTCACCTTGCCACTCTGTGGTCTCCTGATGCTGCTGCCACCTCCATACTATGTCACCTTGCCACTCTGTGGTCTCCTGATGCTGCTGCCACTTCCATACTCTGTCATTGTGCCACTCTGTGGCCTCCTGATGATGCTGCTGCCGCTACCTCCACACTCTGCCATTGTGCCACTCTGTGGCATCCTGATGATGCTGTTGCCACCTCCACACTCTGTCATTGTGCCACTCTGTGGTCTCCTCATGCTGCTGCTGCCGCCGTCACACTCTGTCACTGGGTCACTCTGTGGTCTACTGATGGTGCTCCCACCTCCACACTATATCACCTTGCCACTCTGTGGTCTCCTGATGCTGCTGCCACCCTAAGACTATGTCACCTTGCCACTCTGTGGTTTCCTGATGCTGCTGGTACCTCTACACTATGTCACCTTGCCACTCTGTGGCCTCCTGATGCTGCTGCCACCTCCATACTCTGTCATTGTGCCACTCTGTGGCCTCCTGATGATGCTGCTGCCGCTACCTCCACACTCTGTCATTGTGCCACTCTGTGGCATCCTGATGATGCTGTTGCCACCTCCACACTCTGTGATTGTGCCACTCTGTGGTCTCCTCATGCTGCTGCTGCCGCCTCCACACTCTGTCACTTGGTCACTCTGTGGTCTACTGATGGTGCTGCCACCTCCACACTATATCACCTTGCCACTCTTTGGTCTCCTGATGCTGCTGCCACCATAGGACTATGTCACCTTGCCACTCTGTGGTCTCCTGATGCTGCTGCCACCTCCACACTATGTCACTTTGCCACTCTGTCATCTCCTGATGCTGCTGCCAGCTCCACACTATGTCACCTTGCCACTCTGTGGTCTCCTGATGCTGCTGGTACCTCAACACTATGTCACCTTGCCACTCTGTGGCCTCCTGATGCTGCTGCTACCACCTCCACACGCTGTCATTGTGCCACTCTTTGGTCTACTCATGCTGCTGCAGCCACCTGCACACTGTCATTGTGCCACCCTGTGGCCTCCTCCTGATGCTGCTGCTGCCACCACCCCCACATTTTTTTGAATATGGGCACCAAATTTGCTTTGTGCCAATTACTTGGCACTGTACCAGTACCTAGAGAATCTTTAAAAATTATAAACAGGGGCACATTAATTACTGAACTGAGCTCTTTAAGCACTCTTGGGTGTAATCGATCTGGACCCGGAGCCCTGTTCACATTTACCTCATTCAACTCCAATATCTTGGACCATATCTACAGTTAGCCAATTGAGTATATTACTGGAAGTACTAACAGCCCCAGCACCACAGATATCAGCTACTTTCTGTTCTTTTGTATATACTGAGCTAAAAAAAACTTTTAGTAACTCTGCCTTTTCCTTATATTCAGTAACTAACCCCCCTTTACCATTATTTAGGGGACCTACATGCTCAGGCCTTGGTTTTTTAGCATTTATATATTTAAAGAATTTTTGGGGATTTGTTTTGCTCTCTTTTGTCACCTGCTGTTTGCTTTATATATTTGCTAATTTTATCTCCTTTATACAGATTTTATTAAGCTCCCTATAAACGTCAAACTCTACAGCTGACCCCTCAGATTTGTATTTTTTAAATGCCTTTTTTTTATCTTTTATTACCCTTTTTACAGTAGCTGTAAGCCATGGGAGGTTTAATTTAAGCCGTTTATACTTGTTACCTAAAGGAATGAATGTTTTAGTGCAATTACTCAATGTGGATTTAAAGCTTTCCCATGTATCCTCAGTATTATTATGTGACAGTAGCTGCTCCCTGTCTATGCCCTGAAATGCTGCCCTCCACCCAGGATAAATTATCCTTTTTAAAATTCAGTGTCTTTGCTCTGCCTGACAGAGTTTGCTTCTTATAGTTTAGGAGGAATATAATTATGTTGTGGTCACTATTAACTAGTGTTTCTCGAACAGTAACATTTTCAACAAGCTCTGCATCATTAGAAATTACCAGATCCAACAGAGCATTGCCCCTAGTGGGAGCTTCTACAAACTGGCCCATAAAGTGGTACTGCAGCAAGTGGAGGAATTTTCTCCCCTTTGCGGTTGACCCCAGTCAATATCTGGGAAGTTAAAATCTATCATTATGACCACTGTACCAGCCTGTGCAGCCCACTCTATTTGGTTATACAGTTGTGTTTCTATCTCCTCTGTGATGTTAGGAGGTCTATAGATTACACCAAGTTTTATTTTTTCAGTGTTTATATACCTTTGAACTTCCACCTATAAGGTTTCAACATCCTTACCATCCGCACCAAAATTGCTTCTTTCACACTTGTCTTCAGATCACTCCTCACATACAGGCACATGCCACCACCTTTTCTATTGACCCTGTCTTTCCTAAATAGTGTAAAAACCTCAATATTAACAGCACAGTCATGAAAAGAGTCCAACCATGTCTCAGCCACACCAGCTACATCTATGTTTTCTTCTAGTACCATAGCCTCCAACTCCCCCATTTTACTAGCTAGACTTCTGGCATTTGGGAAAATATATTTTAAATTACTATTACCTGTGTATCTGGGATTTTTGGGTTACCTTGGTTGATGTTTGTATGTAACAGGTTCTTGTTACCAGCATTTATTTTTTTCATCGGTGTATAGTTCTGCCCAGTCTTCTCCCTACTTATCTCACTAACCCCAGCCCCCACTAAATCTCCACTGTCCCCTCCTATATCCCACTCTCTATCTACACTATCTACCCCCTTATTAGTATGACTCCCCACCTTCCCCCCAGATCCTAGTTTAAAAGCTCCTCCAGCCGTCTAACCATTTTTTCCCCCCAGGGCAGCTGCACCCTCCCCATTAAGATGCAGTCCGTCCCTATTGTAGAACCTGTAACCGACCGGGAAGTCGGCCCAGTTCTCCATGAACCCAAACTCTTCCTTCCTGCGCCAACTTCTGAGCCACTTATTTAACTCCCTAAGCTCCTGTTGTCTCTTTGGTGACGCACGTGGCACTGGTAGTATTTCGAAAAACACTACCTTCGAGGTCCTGGACTTGAGCTTCTCTCCTAGTTCCCTAAAATCATTTTTAAGGACCTTCCATCTCCCCCTGACTTTGTCATTGGTGCCAATGTGTACCATGACCACCAGGTATTCCCCAGCCCCAACCAGCAATCTGTCAATCCGATCTGCAATATGCCGAACCCGAGCACCTGGAAGGCAACACACTGTTCGGCATTCACGGTCTCGGTAACAGATGACCCTGTCTGTCCTTCTAATAATAGAGTACCCTACCACCAGCATCTGTCTGACCTTTGCTGCACTCCTTTTCCCATCCTTCCTGCAGTGGTCATCCTCCTGGTTGCTAGGAGAAACGACAAACAGGCATATTTCTAGGGCGTTCTAGCTCAGGACTAGCCTCCTTGGCACTTTTTCCTCTAACCCTTCTTCCTACATTAACCCAACTGCTGACCTGATATTCCTGATCTTGCCCTCCTCCTCCCACCTCCATTTAACTGACCCCAGTCAGTGCCTGCACAGTGAGGTCTAAGCCTCTCTCCAGTTTTGCAATGCCACTAAGTATTTCAAACTGCTTATTTAGATCCATGATGTGGGCTTCTGAATATGCAACATGATTGCATCTAGTACAAATGTATTCACCCTCGAATGGCTCTTCAAATAGAGTGGCCACTGGCTTCATTCTAGAAAGTCGGACCTCACCGGCCACCCCCAAAAACACGTCCACAATGCCCTTAAGCACGTGAAGCAACGCCCCGTCTCCGTGAAGCCATGACCCAACCGCTGGCCGGAAAAACAAGTGGGAGAAGAGAACTTTCAGACCGGAAGGTGAGCTGGGCACAGCCCGGAGTGCTTCTCTCCCCCTCAGTCAGCCACAGGGAGCCATGTCTGCGGCTCTAGTGACTGACTGGGTGTGAGAAAAGCCTCAGTCAGTTGCTGCAGCTCACGCTCAGACAGCGCAGTGCTTCTGTCTGAGTGTGAGCTACTGAAAGTGTGGACATCCCTGTGTCCGTCCAGGCACCAGAAAACTGGACTGTCCGGCCTTAAACCGGACGTCTGGCCACCGACACACACTTGGTAGCATTGTCCATGGAGCAAATCTTTAGATGGGGATGAACAGTAAAGAAGAAAAACAGTAAATATGAGTTAAGATTTAGACCCTGTCTGCTGCAGTTGGAGAACTAGCTAGAATCAAGCCAACAATACACAGGGAAAATCTAGCAAACCTTAGTTTATTGCTCCTTGTCTTAAACTCCGGTTCTTTAAACTCCACTAATTCACAAGCCCACTTAGTACAACAATCCAGTAAAGCGATATGTTTGTGATGTTTTCCTTGAATTCATCCAGGGTAGGTAGATTGTTAGCAGACACTTTCTGTTTTAAATTTCCCCCACAGATAAAAATTGGATATGGACAAGTCTGGGGAACGTGGTGGCCATAACCCCTTCCTCACAGTTCACTCCTCTGTAAACAGTTCATGAACCCGTACCAGTGAGTTCTGTGAGGTGTGGCATCTTGCCCCATCTTGTTGGAAAAAGCAGGAAATGTTTTTTTTTGGTAGTAGTTGGCTGTAAAACTGTTCAAAGATGTCCAGGTAAATTGCGGTATTCACAATTGATTTGAAGAAAATTGGACCCACTCTTCGTGTTCCTGACACTGCACACCAAATGCCAATTTTCTGGTCATGAAGTGGTGTTTTGGGAGTAAAATGGGGATTTTCAGTGGACCAGTACCTGGAACCAAGCAAATTTCATGTCAACAGGACTTTCCGTTCTGCATATCGGAAACCAAACTCTTAAAGGTTTCTGTTTTGCATTCCGTCCGGGAATTCAGTTATATTCTGTTATAAACTGAACCTACAACGGAATGCCATAACGCAAGTACGAACCCACCCTTAGGTGCCCATAGCAACCAATCAGAGCTCAGCTTTCAAGGCTCTGTAGAAAAGTAAAGCTGAGCTTTGATTGGTTGCTATGGACAACTAATTCAGATTTTTCTATTAGGCAGTTTAAATTTGGAGACATTGGAGGCAGGCTACTTTTTTGTGAGCCATCCTATAGGTTGTCACAGGTACCTGCAGCGATACTAACTGCAGTGCATTCCATAGCTGCTTAATGGTGCATGGGGTGGATCCATATAGTGAATACAACAATCAAAATGGTCCTACAGATGCTTCGTTGGGTTCAAATCTGAGTAATAAGGGGGCCAGGGTAATACTTGGAAGACTTAGTCATGCTATTCCAACCAATGTCAGACATTTTAAGCTATGTGACTTGTCTTGCTGAAAGATCCCATCTACTCCAGGGAAGACAATCGGCATGTATGTGTTCAACAAGGATAGATTCATACCCTAGTGGTTGAGAGTGCCTTCTACATGGGTGAGTGGGACCAGTGCAGCCACCAGGCCACAGGGGCAACACGTGAGTGCCCGGTGGGCCGATGGGGGTAGTAGTTGTTTGTACTCACGGTTAGCAGAGCCTCCCTGGGCTGCCGTGCAGTGAAGGGGAAGACAGCACTAAATCCTCTAGGGCACTCTCTCTAGTACAGGGATCACCAGCCAGATGGTTGTTCAGATGCCCATGATGGTATAGGTGTTTGTAGGGTGCTTTTGAGGCTGGAACCATGGTTGTTCGTGATGTCAGCCCTGTTAGGTGTAAAGGTTGGTGGTGAAAAAGATGAGGAGTTGGTTGTAGTAAAACAGTTGAACTTTTACTTAAATCACTTGTCTCCAGGTAGTCATTACAGATATGATATGACTCATCATAAAGATATGACTCAGATATTGGTTTAGCTGTAATCCTTGTAACAGGCTGGACAGTTGTAATTTGAAGAGTTTTCCATTCTTTCTATCTCTGCCTAGACTAGGTCCACATTCTAGCACTCAGGTACTGAATATAATAAACTCTAAGTAGTCAGTACTAGTAGCAATCCACAGACCGGTCTCCCTAACGGCAGGCATCAGTCTTCTGCTCCATTCTTTGGAAAGGATGCTCACTGAAGAATTACAGTCCACTGTGTCCATAGAGGCATGTGGTAAAGGATAATTTTGCGCATTAATCATCTGGCTGTGTTCCTGGTCACTGGTGCTTGTGAAGTCCATTAGCTAATTTAGCTCTAACCTCCACTAGACTTTCTCCATATCCAGACGTAGACTCTCTGGTCTGTGCTGCTGTAATACTGCTCTCAATATTCCCTTAGCCTCGCCAGAGCCAAGGGGCTAAAATAGCAAATACATTGTGGACTAGGCCTGTTCTGCTCCTCCATTAACTTCCTACCATCTCCTCTGTTCTTCTCTCAACAACCACCTCTCAACTCAACGTTATTAGCAAATCCCAGGCTATATATAAGTGATGTGGTGGGTGGCTTACATAATTCGGCCAAAATATAAACTAATGCCTCATCTAACATCCAGCATAGTGGCAGGACGGAGCTCTAGCTGCAGTGTGCCATTGCACCTTTGTTTTTACGTTTGTATGTGTATTTCACCATAGCTACGTGCACCTGCGTATTGGGTTGTGCTGACTGCAATCCCCATTTTTTTCCCTATATATAAGTGATGCCAGCACTATCTGGGGGCGAATGGATGAAATGACACTCTAACAGCCTGTTAGGAATTACAGATACATACCACAATACATTAAATTTGATACAGAAGTAGACAGAAGTTCGACGTGCCCATCACTGAGTGGGACACTGCACCAGAGAATGCCAGAGAATGCCACAAAAACATTCTCCAGACCATAATGCTACCACCACCAGCGTGTGTTCTTCCAGCAATGGTTGGTGCTGGAGTGTTTGTTCTCTAAAGTTTCTCACCTGACACGCAGACATCCATCCATTTGATGAAGCAGAAAAAGTGCCTAATTGAAAAAGTCAACCCTTTGCCAATCAGTGAAGGTCCAATTCCAATACTGCCGCGAAAATGTAAAACTTTTCTGTCGATGCAACTTTGTTAGCAGAGGTGCAGTGCTTTGCAGCCCCATACGCAGTAGGGTTTACTGAACTAATGTTTTAGACACACGTCTGGCAGCCCCCTGGTTCATTCAAAAATACTGCCACCATTGGCCTGAAAATCAGTAATCATCCTCTTTACAAATCCGATAAATTGCCCCTTTTACCCATGACAGCAACAAGGGATATGTGAGCATATAGCCTATCACACACCTTATATACCCACCAAGCCAGTTTATGAGACGTGACTTCCTTCATGAGCTACACATTGCCGACATCAAAAGTAGGAAATGGTCATAATACGTAATGTAACTCGATGGGGTATAACTTGCATGTTAAATTAAGTGGGACATGATTCTGCATCACAGCAAATTACAGTACATACAAGTAATTATAGTCCCAGAGGGGCAAAAAATCCAATATATGAGCTAAAAGGGTTGCAATAAAGTTCATTGGGTCTGACAGTAATAATAGCATGCACTACAGCTGAATCAGGCGTAAAGCCGCTTCCGTAGTTTAAAGGTGTTTAAGAGGGGATCGATCTGCTATGCCTGATAAAAAGATGAGAGTTCTTAATCAGAGTCTCATGGCTCTTGGTTAAATAATACTATCCAATAATTATTTTCGGTTGTCCCTGATTTCCCAAGATAGCTGCCACCTTTATAAAATTGTCCCTCAGTTTTTATTTCTTTATGGAGAAATCACACAGAGGGTTTCAGTTTGTTTAAAGCAAAATTTCACCTACCCTACTTCCGCATCTGGGTCATTCATTTCTAAGGGGGCGAATGAAAAAACATTTTTTATTGCCCACATGCATCAAAAATTCAGAAATAAAGCAACATTGCAAAAAGTCTTGATTAAAAACTCCTACACTTTTCTGTTTACAGACTGATGTGTCTCAGTGATTATAGGCCGCAGACAAATTCTGTGTAGTCTAAAACTGCTGTCATGTTTTTCTCTGTTTCATCTTTGTCCTGTTCTTGTTAAACTGTAGATTAGGAAGAGAGAAAACTTGACTTTGGGATATGACTACATAGGGTTTGATTGTAGTCTGTAACCGTGGAAACCAGAAAGAAAAAAAGGCAAATGCCAGATGGGCCGTTTAGAAGTGTGGGCCGGCCCGATGAATGCACGCACAATCAGCATCAACATCAGGCAGCATCAACATCAGAGTGGCTGCTGCCCCTTACTAGAAGATGCAGTGCTCTCTGCAATAAAGCTATGGAGCAGCGCAGAAATCTAGCATAGCGCTGTTTATTATTTCTGTACCATTACCCAGCTCATGGGTGGAGAGGAGAACCAGAACGTAATGTGTATGGGTAGAGGCGGATTAAGTGCATGATAGGCCCGAGGCTGTCTACCCAACTCGCCCCCTCCATTTTAGTTTTAGTTTTTTTTGTTTATGAAGAGGCTGCGGTGCTTCGTAAGCGCCAAGGTCTCTTCCTAGGCCATATAACAGGGATGGCCAACCTGAGGCTCTCCAGATGTTGCAAAACTACAACTCCCAGCATGCCCATACTGCCTACAGCTATCAGCCTACAGCAGGGCATGGTGGGAGTTGTAGTTTTACAACAGCTGGAGAGTCGCAGGTTGGCCATGCCTGCCATATAACATAACATTCATCATTCACATGGACGTAGCTGCAGCTCTGTCCCATCAGAGTGATTGGGGCTGAGCTGCAATACCAAGCACAGTGCTAGCAAATGGGCAGCGCTGTGCTTGGTAAGAAGCAAAGAGGCTGCGGCGCTCACTGGGACATCGCGGTCTCTTCAAACAGCTGATTGGCGGGGGGGGGGCAGGAGTCTGACCCCCACCATCTCATAACTCTCTGAGTACAGATGTAATAGATGTTACCTGCATCCTATGTAACACCCCACATAACACAGTGAACTATTGTGTTATGTGGGGTGTTACCTAGGACTGCATGGAACATCTACTACATTATTTTCACACAGAAAGTTATCACTGTTATCTGGGCGGTTACATAGGACTACGGGGGACAAATTAAAATTGTAGTTGCCAAAATTAAAATACATATGATTATGATAAAAAAAGACTTGGAGGAGAAGATGAGACGCAGGTCACAGTAGTGAGCCAGCACTACATATAGGGGAATACAGCACCACATACCTGGTACATCCAAGGACATTTCCTGTCATGTACATCTCTTTTCTCTTCTCTTCCGTTTGACCCAAACCTCCATCTCGCCTCAGAGTTTGTTACAAAGACATGTTAGATTTCTCATAATTGGGGTCATTTATCAAACTGGTGTAAAGTAGAACTGGCTTAGTTGCCCATAGCAACCAATCAGACTCCACCTTTCATTTTGCAGAGGAGCTGTCAAAAATGAAAGGTGGAATCTGTTGCTATGGGCTATTAAGCCAGTTCTACTTTACACCAGTTTGGTAAATTACGCCAAAGGTCCCTATAGTGTCTACAGCAGTTATAATGTCCCCTAGAGTGCCCCCAGTAATAACAACAACACCCTATATTGTGCTCCAGGTAATAATGCCTGTATAGTGTCCCCAAAAATAATGTCCCCTAATAGAAACACCCCCACACTGCCCTCATATAGAAATTTCCCCCACACTGCCCCATTTAGTAATTTCTCCCACACTAAACTATATAGTAATTTGCACCACACTACCCCATATAGTAATTTGCCCCACACTGCTCCATACAGTAATTTCCCCCACACTGCACACATATAGTCATTTCCCCCACACTTCCCCTATATAGTAATTTGCACCACACTACCCCATATAGTAATTTGCCCCACACTGCTCCATACAGTAATTTCCCCCACACTGCACACATATAGTCATTTCCCCCACACTTCCCCTATATAGTAATTTCTCCCACACTGCCCAATATAATAATTTCTTCCACACTGCCCCACATAGTAATTTCACCTACACTGCTCCATATAGTAATTTCCCCCACACTGCCCCATAGTAATTTCCCCACACTGCTCCATATAGTAATTTCCACCACACTGCTCCATTTAGTAATTTCCCCCACACTGCCCAATAAAGTAATTTCCACCACACTGCTCCATACAGTCATTTCCCCCACACTACGCCCACACAAAAATTTCTTGCACACTGCCCCCATATAGTAAATTCACTCACACTGCCCCCATATTGTAATTTCCCCAACACTGCCCCATATAGTAAATACCACCACACTGCCCCATATAGTAATTTCCCCCACACTGCTCCATATAGTAATTTCCCCCACACTGCCCGTTATAGTTATTTCCCCCACCCTGCCCTCATACAGTAATTTCCACCACACTGCTCCATATAGTAATTTCCCCCACATTGCTCCCAAACAGTAATTTCCCCCACACTGCCCCGATATAGTAATTTCCCCCACCCTGCCCCCATACAGTAATTTCCACCACACTGCTCCATATAGTAATTTCCCCCACACTGCCCCCATACAGTAATTTCCCCCACACTGCCTCCATATAGTAATTTCCACCACACTGCTCCACATAGTAATTTCCCCCACACTGCCCCCACACAGTAATTTCTTCCATACTGCCCCCATGTAGTAATTTCCCCCACACTGCCCCCATTTAGAAATTTCCGCCACACTGCCCCATATGGTAATTTCCCCCACACTGCCCCCATACTGTAATTTCCCCCACACTGCTCCATATAGTAATTCCCCCCACTCTGCCCCATATAGTCATTTCCCCCACACTGCCCCCACACAGTAATTTCTTCCACACTGTCCCCATATAGTAATTTCCCCCACACTGCCCAAGATAGTAATTTCCCCCACACTGCCCCCATATAGTAATTTCCCCACACTGCCCCATATAGTAATTTCCCCACACCGCCCCATACAGTAATTTACCCCACACTGCTCCATATAGTAATTTACCCCACACTGCCCCATATAGTAATTTCGCCCACACTGCCCCATATAGTAATTTCGCCCACACTGCCCCATATAGTAATTTCCACCACACTTCCCCCATATAGTAATTTCCCTCACACTGCCCCCATATAGTAATTTCCCTCACACTGCCCCCATATAGTAATTTCCCTCACACTGCTCTTTATAGTTATTTCCCCCACACTGCCCCATATAGTAATTTCCCCCACACTGCCCCCATACAGTAATTTACTCCACACTGCTCCCATATAGTAATTTCCCCACACTGCCCCATATAGTAATTTCACCCACACTGCCCCATATAGTAATTTCCACCACACTGCCCCCATATAGTAATTTCCCTCACACTGCCCCCATATAGTAATTTCCCTCACACTGCCCCCATATAGTAATTTCCCACACACTGCCCCCATATAGTAATTTCCCTCACACTGCCCCCATATAGTAATTTCTTCCACACTGCCCCCACACAATAATTTCTTCCACAATTTCCCCATATAGTAAATTCCCTCACACTGTCCCCATATCGTAATTTCCCCCACACTGCCCCATATAGTAATTACCCCCACACTGCCCCATATAGTAATTTCCCCCACACTTCCCCCATACAGTAATTTCCTCCACACTGACCCCATACAGTAATTTCCTCCACACTGACCCCATACAGTAAATTCTCCCACACTGCTCCATATAGTAATTTTTCCCCACATTGCCCCATATAGTAATTGCCCCCATACTGCCCCATATAGTAATTTCCCCCACACTGCCTCCATACAGTAATTTTTCCCACACTGCTCCATATAGTAATTTCCCCCACATTGCCCCATATAGTAATTTCCACCACACTGCTCCATATAGTAATTTCCCCCACACTGCCCAATATAGTAATTTCCACCACACTGCTCCATATAGTAATGTCCCCCACACTGCTCCATACATTCATTTTCCCCACACCACCCCAACACAGTAATTTCTTCCACACTGCCCCCATATTGTAAATTCCCTCACACTGCCCCCATATCGTACTTTCCCCCACACTGCACCCATACAGTAATTACCCCAACACTGCTCATATAGTAATTTCCCCCACACTGCCCAGATACAGTAATTTTCCCCACACTGTTCCCACACAGTAATTTCTTCCATACTGCGCCCATATAGTAATTTCCCCCACACTGCCCCATATAGTAATTTCTCCCACACTGCCCCATATATTAATTTCCCCCACACTGCCCCCATATAGTAATTTCCCCCACACTGCCCTCATACAGTAATTTCCCCCACACTGCTCTATATAGTAATTTCCACCACAATGCTCCAAATAGTAATTTTCCCCACACTGTTCCATACAGTCATTTCCCCCCCACTGCCCCCACACAGTAATTTCTTCCATACTGCGCCCATATAGTAATTTCCCCCACACTGCCCCATATAGTAATTTCCCCAAACTGCCCCATATAGTAATTTCCCCACACTGCCCCCATATAGTAATTTCCCCCACACTGCCCTCATACAGTAATTTCCCCCACACTGCCCCAGATAGTAATTTCCCCCACACTGCCCCATATAGTCATTTCCTCCACACTGCCCCATATAGTAATTTCCCCCACACTGCCCCATACAGTAATTTCCCCACACTGCTCCATATAGTAATTTCCCCACACTGCTCCATATAGTAATTTCCCCACACTGCCCCATATAGTAATTTCCCCACACTGCCCCATATAGTAATTTCCCCCACACTGCCCCCACACAGTAATTTCTTCCACACTGCCCCATATAGTAATTTCCCCCACACTGCCCCCATATAGTAATTTCTCCCACACTGCCCCTATATAGTAATTTCTCCCACACTGTCCCCATATAGTAATTTCCCCCAAACTGCCCCATATAGTAATTTCCCCCACACTGCCACCATACAGTAATTTCTTCCACACTGCCCCCACACAATAATTTCTTCCACACTGCCCCCATATAGTAATTTCCCCCACACTGCCCCATATAGTAATTTCCCCCACACTGCCCCATATAGTAATTTCCCCCACACAGCCCCATATAGTAATATCCCTCACACTGCCCCATATAGTAATATCCCCCACACTGCCCTATATAGTAATATTCCCCACATTGCCCCCATACAGTAATTTCCCCCACACTGCCCCCATACAGTAATTTCCCCCACACTGCCCCATATAGTAATTTCCAACACACTGCTCCATACAGTAATTTCCCCCACTGCTCAATATCGTAATTTCCCCCACACTGCTCCATATCGTAATTTCCCCCACACTGCTCCATATAGTAATTTCCCCACACTGCCCCATATAGTAATTTCCCCACACTGCCCCCATATAGTTATTTCCCCACACTGCCCCATATAGTAATTTCCCCACACTGCCCCCACACTGTAATTTCTTCCACACTGCCCCATATAGTAATTTCCCCACACTGCTCCATACAGTCATTTCCCCACAATGCCCCCACACAGTAATTTCTTCCACACTGACCCCATATAGTAAATTCCCTCACACTGCCCCCCTATCGATATTTCCCCCACAGTGCCCCATATAGTAATTTCCCCCACACTGCCCCCATACAGTAATTTTACCCACACTGCTCCACATAGTAATTTCCCCCACACTGCCCCCATACAGTAATTTCCCCACACTGCTCCATATAGTAATTACCTCCACTCTGCTCTATACAGTAATTTCCCCACACTGCCCCCACACAGTAATTTCTTCCACACTGCCCCATATAGTAATTTCCCCCACACTGCCCCATATAGTAATTTTTCCCACACTGCCCCTATATAGTAATTTCTCCCACACTGCCCCTATATAGTAATTTCTACCATACTGTGCCCATATAGTAATTTCCCCCACACTGCCCCATATAGTAATTTCCCCCACACTGCCCCCATATAGTAATTTCTTCCACACTGCCCCCACACAATAATTTCTTCCACAATTTCCCCATATAGTAAATTCCCTCACACTGTCCCCATATCGTAATTTCCCCCACACTGCCCCCATATAGTAATTACCCCCACACTGCCCCATATAGTAATTTCCCCCACACTGCCCCCATACAGTAATTTCATCCACACTGACCCCATACAGTAAATTCCCCCACACTGCTGCATATAGTAATTTTCCCCCCACATTGCCACATATAGTAATTGCCCCTATACTGCCCCATATAGTAATTTCCCCCACACTGCCTCCATACAGTAATTTTCCCCACACTGCTCCATATAGTAATTTCCCCCACATTGCCCCATATAGTAATTTCCACCACACTGCTCCATATAGTAATTTCCCCCCACACTGCCCCATATAGTAATTTCCCCCACACTGCCCCCATATAGTTATTTCCCCCACACTGCCCCATATAGTAATTTCCCCCACACTGCCCCCACACTGTAATTTCTTCCACACTGCCCCATATAGTAATTTCCCCCACACTGCTCCATACAGTCATTTCCCCCACAATGCCCCCACACAGTAATTTCTTCCACACTGACCCCTTATAGTAAATTCCCTCACACTGCCCCCCTATCGATATTTCCCCACACTGCCCCATATAGTAATTTCCCCACACTGCCCCCATACAATAATTTTACCCACACTGCTCCACATAGTAATTTCCCCCACACTGCCCCCATACAGTAATTTCCCCCACACTGCTCCATATAGTAATTACCTCCACTCTGCTCTATACAGTAATTTCCCCCACACTGCCCCCACACAGTAATTTCTTCCACACTGCCCCATATAGTAATTTCCCCCACACTGCCCCATATAGTAATTTTTCCCACACTGCCCCTATATAGTAATTTCTCCCACACTGCCCTATATAGTAATTTCTACCATACTGTGCCCATATAGTAATTTCCCAAACACTGCCCCCATATAGTAATTTCTTCCACACTGCCCCCACACAATAATTTCTTCCACAATTTCCCCATATAGTAAATTCCCTCACACTGTCCCCATATCGTAATTTCCCCCACACTGCCCCCATATAGTAATTACCCCCACACTGCCCCATATAGTAATTTCCCCCACACTGCCCCCATACAGTAATTTCCTCCACACTGACCCCATACAGTAAATTCCCCCACACTGCTCCATATAGTAATTTTCCCCCACATTGCCCCATATAGTAATTGCCCCCATACTGCCCCATATAGTAATTTCCCCCACACTGCCTCCATACAGTAATTTTCCCCACACTGCTCCATATAGTAATTTCCCCCACATTGCCCCATATAGTAATTTCCACCACACTGCTCCATATAGTAATTTTCCCCACACTGCCCAATATAGTAATTTACACCACACTGCTCCATATAGTAATGTCCCCCACACTGCTCCATACATTCATTTCCCCCACACCACCCCCACACAGTAATTTCTTCCACACTGCCCCCATATTGTAAATTCCCTCACACTGCCCCCATATCGTACTTTCCCCCACACTGCACCCATACAGTAATTACCCCAACACTGCTCATATAGTAATTTCCCCCACACTGCCCCGATACAGTAATTTTCCCCACACTGTTCCCACACATTAATTTCTTCCATACTGCGCCCATATAGTAATTTCCCCCACACTGCCCCATATAGTAATTTCTCCCACACTGCCCCATATATTTATTTCCCCCACACTGCCCCCATATAGTAATTTCCCCCACACTGCCCTCATACAGTAATTTCCCCCACACTGCCCTATATAGTAATTTCCACCACAATGCTCCAAATAGTAATTTTCCCCACACTGTTCCATACAGTCATTTCCCCCCCACTGCCCCCACACAGTAATTTCATCCATACTGCGCCCATATAGTAATTTCCCCCACACTGCCCCATATAGTAATTTCCCCCACACTGCCCCCATATAGTAATTTCCCCCACACTGCCCCATATAGTAATTTCCCCCACACTGCCCCATATAGTAATTTCCTCCACACTGCCCCATATAGTAATTTCCCCCACACTGCCCCATACAGTAATTTCCCCCACACTGCTCCATATAGTAATTTCCCCCACACTTCTCCATATAGTAATTTCCCCCACACTGCCCCATATAGTAATTTCCCCCACACTGCCCCATATAGTAATTTCCACCACAATGCTCCATATAGTAATTTTCCCCACACTGCTCCATACAGTAATTTCCCCCACACTGCCCCCACACAGTAATTTCTTCCACACTGCCCCATATAGTAATTTCCCCACACTGCCCCATATAGTAATTTCTCCCACACTGCCCCTATATAGTAATTTCTCCCACACTGTCCCCATATAGTAATTTCCCCAAACTGCCCCATATAGTAATTTCCCCCACACTGCCACCATACAGTAATTTCTTCCACACTGCCCCCACACAATAATTTCTTCCACACTGCCCCCATATAGTAATTTCCCCCACACTGCCCCATATAGTAATTTCCCCCACACAGCCCCATATAGTAATATCCCTCACACTGCCCCATATAGTAATATCCCCCACACTGCCCTATATAGTAATATCCCCCACATTGCCCCCATACAGTAATTTTCCCCACACTACCCCCATACAGTAATTTCCCCCACACTGCCCCATATAGTAATTTCCACCACACTGCTCCATACAGTAATTTCCCCACACTGCCCCCATATAGTGATTACCCCCCACACTGCCCAATATAGTCATTTCCCCCACACTGTCCCCATACAGTAATTTCCCCCACTGCTCCATATCGTAATTTCCCCCACACTGCTCCATATCGTAATTTCCCCCACACTGCTCCATATAGTAATTTCCCCACACTGCCCCATATAGTAATTTCCCCACACTGCCCCCATATAGTTATTTCCCCCACACTGCCCCATATAGTAATTTCCCCCACACTGCCCCCACACTGTAATTTCTTCCACACTGCCCCATATAGTAATTTCCCCCACACTGTTCCATACAGTCATTTCCCCCACAATGCCCCCACACAGTAATTTCTTCCACACTGACCCCATATAGTAAATTCCCTCACACTGCCCCCCTATCGATATTTCCCCCACACTGCCCCATATAGTAATTTCCCCCACACTGCCCCCATATAGTAATTTTACCCACACTGCTCCACATAGTAATTTCCCCCACACTGCCCCCATACAGTAATTTTCACCACACTGCTCCATAAAGTAATTTCCCCCACACTGATCCATACAGTCCTTTCCACCACACTGCCCCAACACAGTAATTTCCTCCATACTGCCACCATATAGTAATTTCCCCCACACAGCCCCCATATAGTAATTTCCCCCACACTGCCCCATATAGTAATTTCCCCCACACTGCCCCCATACAGTAATTTACCCCACACTGCTCCATATAGTAATTTCCCCCACACTGCCCCATATAGTAATTTCGCCCACACTGCCCCATATAGTAATTTCGCCCACACTGCCCCATATAGTAATTTCAACCACACTGCCCCCATATAGTAATTTCCCTCACACTGCCCCCATATGGTAATTTCCCTCACACTGCCCCCATATAGTAATTTCCCTCACACTGCTCTTTATAGTTATTTCCCCCACACTGCCCCATATAGTAATTTCCCCCACACTGCCCCCATACAGTAATTTACCCCACACTGCTCCATATAGTAATTTCCCCCACACTGCCCCATATAGTAATTTCGCCCACACTGCCCCATATAGTAATTTCCACCACACTGCCCCCATATAGTAATTTCCCTCACACTGCCCCCATATAGTAATTTCCCTCACACTGCCCCCATATAGTAATTTCCCACACACTGCCCCATATAGTAATTTCCTCACACTGCCCCCATATAGTAATTTCCCACACACTGCCCCCATATAGTAATTTCCCCCACACTGCCCCCATATAGTAATTTCCCACACACTGCCCCCATATAGTAATTTCCCCCACACTGCCCCCATATAGTAATTTCCCCCACACTGCCCCGTACAGTGTTTTCCCCCACACTGCTCCATATAGTAATTTTCCCCACACAGTAATTTCTTCCACACTGCCCCATATATTAATTTCTCCCACACTGGCCCATATAGTAATTTCTCCCACACTGCCCCTATATAGTAATTTCTCCCACACTGCCCCTATATAGTAATTTCTCCCACACTGCCCGCATATAGTAATTTCCCCCACACTGCCCCATATAGTAATTTCCCCCACACTGCCTCCATATAGTAATTTCTTCCACACTGCCCCATATAGTAATTTCCCTTACACTGCCCCATATAGTAATTTCCCCCACACTGTTCCCCATGTAGTAGTTTGCCCCCACAAAGTAATTTTCCCCCCACACTGCCCCCATCAAATAATAACCCCCATTAAGTAGTTTGCCTCAACACTGCCATCCATTAAGTAATTTGTCCCACACTAACCGTTATTAAGTAATTTGCCCCCACACTGACCTTCATTAAGTAATTTGCCCCCACAGTATAAATTTCTCCACACTTCTTCCACAGTATTATTTTCTCCACACTGCCCCACGGTAGTAATTTGCCCCCACAGTATTAATTGTCCCCCACACTGCCCCCACAGTATTTATTTCCCCCACACTAGTAATTTGCCCCCTCATAGTAGTTTGCTCCCCATGAAGTCGTTTGTTCCCCATTTGTCCCTTCATTAATATTCTCCTGTGCCCCCCAGTAATGTCCCCCAAAGTTTGCACACAAAAAATTAAATAAAAGCTAATACTTTCCTGTGTCCCAGGCGGCTCTCACTCATAGATGGTGCAGGCGTGCTGCGCACACACGTCAGTGTGCTGCGTCCGGGCACAGGCGCGCGATGATGTCATCTGCGCCGGGATTTTACTACTGCATAGCGGTTATCGGGGGGGCAGGGGATTATGGGCTCCCGTGCCCCGCCGTAGTTTGTGGGCATTTGGGTTGACTCCCGTGCCCTGCCATAGTTTGTGGGCGTTTGGGTTTGGGTCAGCGATGTCGGGCCCGGGGCTACAGACCCAAACACCTGAAATTATAATCCTCCACTGGCTGTAGTGCTCTATCATGCGGCGCTCATGGCAGAAACACAGCTGATCACACAATCATCTGTGTTTATGTCCAGGAGGACGGGGCCGCAAACCATGCCTCTGGGGGCCGCATGCGGCCCGCGGGTTGTGCACCCCTGATCTAAATGAACTGCCTGGGTGTGCCCTCAACCCTCTGCACCCAGGGTATAGTGGTGGTGGTTTAAACCTTCTTTGTGACGTAATTTATACCATCATGGTTGAGATAATGGACTGAGCTGGATTATATTGACAGGATATGGATATTTACCCAGTGGTCTACTGAAATTTTCACTGTCCGACTCAGGAATAAGTTTGTTTCCTGGAGTATTATATGTCAATAAATTTGGTCTATTAAAGAGTTTATCATTACAATAAAAATTGGTGGCAGTGAGCTCAGAGGGGCATAGTAGTAGTTCTCCAGCCAAAAATATTGTTCTTTAAACTGATCAGAATACTGTTAAAAAATAGAAAAAAAGTCATACTCCCTTAATGGATCCCCGACCACTCTTGCACCAACATGCCCTGTTCCGAGCCGCTCTCTGCCTCCTGGCCCTGTAATGATGTCCCAACACAGGGGCATGTAGGCATATAGGATTATTGATGTAGCCATTAACTGGCTGCAGTGCTCACACGCCTCTATGTCAGGAAGTCATCACTAGACCATAAATGGTGGGAAAGTATTGCTTTTTTACATACTTTTCAGCATTCCTAGCAGTTTTAGACATTTTTTTTTTGCCCGAAAACCCCTTTGAAAACGTAAAAGAACAGATACCAATACTGATCCTCTCTGCTGCCGTTCTGCGGCCCATTTTCTCCATTTTCTGACAGGAAGTGGAAAGTAACAGGGACTGGATAAGAGTCGGAATGACAACTACAGGGTAACAGGGAATATAGTGTGGGTGAATATCCTTTTTTTATGTTTTGAATTTCCACAATGCCCACTGCCACTATTTTTTATTGTGCTGAAAACCCCTTTAATCCTAGCCTGGCTATTGGGCATTTTGTTTTGTTAATTGGTCACCAATGGAGGAGCATCCGCTAGCTGTATGCAGATATTTTTCATTGTCAATGGAGTTGCCCTATGAAGTGCTGCCCACGTTTTCTTTTATTAAGGTAGCATACAGACAAAGCTTGCTTTGGATGATGCTATGTTTATTAGAAGGGCCCCCTGATAATAATAAGCTTCTCATAGGGAGTTTCACTGTTGGGACCGTCAGCAATCACTGGGCAGCAAGAGATCAATCTTGTTGGAGCTCCCCTTCAGAGGAAATAAAGCATTCCATGGGCCCCATTGACCTTAATTGGTTATCTGTGTACTGCATAGACGTGCTGGGTTCAGGAGTATAGTATGAGATATTTTTTTGTATCTTCTCTCCACGCTGGGTAATAGATAAATATACAGAGCACGTAGTCCCTCTCTGTTAACTCAGACAACCTCTTAGGAGTTTAGCAATGTGAATTTTTTTTTAAGAATTTTGGGGAATACCTCCCAGCTTGGGATCCAGTATCTCTGCTTTTACAGGCTGGTTCTGATAACTGCTCCGAAGTCAACAGGTTCATGAAAAGGCAATGAAAAATAAATTCAGTACTAATTATGGAAAGCAATTGAGAGGATTTGCAGAGCACTCTGAAGACAGGCGACTACACTTTATAGTTTTACTCTTTTGAAGACTTCCAGACTCATATAGGCTTTAATGCATTTAAAGACAGACCTTAATTGGAGACAACGTTCGAGTTTGTTAAAGGCAAATTAATTGATAAATGTAACCAGATCAGTACCAGATCAGAGGGACAGATAAAGAAGCAGATGAAGCATCAGATGAAAAATATAATAATGCGAGAAAGGAAGGAAAAGATAGCAAGGACAGAGTCTAGGACTGTAATACAGGCAACAAATGCAACTCAAAATTTCATACTGCCCTATTTTTTGGAGTTCTTTATGGCAAAATTCAGGAATTACATAAAGCTGTTTGGTAGCATTGGGGAGCCCCATGCTGGATATGAGTGTGGTGCTGCCTGCCTGTAGAGGCCTTGGGCAGTAAGGGATATAAAGAGTTACAATGAGGCGATCCAACCTGTCATTATATGTTAAAGGGGCTGAACCCGGACATATCCTCTGATGTGAGCATCTCATGCTTCGATGGTCTTCCTTGCCCTGCTCTGTATCACGCAAAGGGCAAGGTCTCTTTGTTTATATTTTTTTGACTGCTAGGCAGAGGCTTCCGCCTAGCAGTGTTCCTGGTAACGTCACCAGCACTAATGGGTGGGCTTTAAAGTCTAAAGCCTGCCCATTAGTGCTAGTAACATTACCGGGCTCACTGCTAGGCGGAAGCCTCTGCCTAACTTACCCATGGAGAGCCCAGTACGTCACCGGATCTCCACAAAAAGCCTATGCCCTGTGCGAAACAGCGCAGGGCAAAGAAGAGCATCAGAGCATTAAATGTTCCAATGCTTATATCATAGGGCCTGTTTGGGTGAAACAGGGGTATGTCCGGGTTCAGCTTTGAACCCGAACAACCCCTTTAAGAAGTATCTGTCAGCATGTCACCAGGAAACCTATTCCTGGGCAAAGGGTGCAAGTACCATAAGATAATAAAAGTTTTTAACAACCTACCAAAAAAAAAGATCTTTCAGTGTCTTACAGGTGGGTTGGTGTGTACCCCATCACTATCTCCTTTAACTATATATATTTCTGACAAATGCCATGTATTGCAGATTCTTCGTAGATTGCACTAAGTGATCATGTCCATGTTACCATAATGTGCACTTTTTTGCCTAATCTCTGTGGGAAATACAGTACATGCATGTAAACTGTAAATGTGATGTATGTGATTCTTGTATGTACACTTTTGGTTTAAAGTATTGACGCCCTTTAGACTACTGGCTAAGTCTTAAAAGTTATTTAAAAGGATTCTGTCATCAGGATTTTAGCAACAGAGCTTTTCACATTAACACATCAGTATCCTCGATTTAGTTTAAAATATACTAGTCTTACTGCCATATGTCTTGTCATTTCTGTAAAATCGCTTTTATTCATATGCATATTACCTCTCTGAGGAGCCCAAGGGGCTGTCCCTGTGGCTGTTGGAGCCCAGCCGCGCCCATTCTCTTGGAACCCAGCACCGTCCCACTGCAAATTATTTACTCCTTTCATCACTGATGTCATTGTTCGCCGTAATCTCGCGCATGCGCCCTGGATCCATATGTCAGCGCCCATGCGGTGTCCTGGCAGCAGCCTCAGCGAACGAAGAATGCATGCACCAGCTGCCAGCGTGCCTCCTCTCCTGCACCTCGGTCCTCCGCCTGTCAGGAAACTCGCACCACTCAACTCTTTCTTTCTGGGTCGGTCGAGCAAAGTGCGCAGACAGCTAGCTGAGGCTGCTGCCAAGACATTGCACAGACGCTGACGAGTGGATCAAAGGCGCATGCGTGAGATTACGGCACACCAGAACAATGACGTCAGCGATGAAAGGCGTGAATAATTTGCAGTGGCACAGTGCTGGGCTCCAAGAAAATGGGCGTGGCTTGGCTCCAACCGCCAGAGGGACAGCCCCTTGGGCTTCTTAGAGAGGTAATTTGCATATGAATAAATATTTTTTTACAGAAATGACAAAACATATAGCAGTAAGACTAGTATATTTTAAACTAAATCAAGGAGACTGATGCTAAAATCCTGATGACAGGATCCCTTTAAGGAAGCTGCTCAGAGCACCTTGAGGAAATTGAGCCACCTGAGCTTGGAGAAGACCCTAGAGATCCAGTGGGGCAAGATATCTGCACATTGCACTTTACTCTAGACTGAGTGATATCATTTGGGCCCTCTTATACCCCGTGAGTCCGTGACCTTTTGATCTGGTTTGGGTGGGTGCTGTTATCGAGAAGTCCAGTTGATTCTGGTGAGTGCTCCCTGCAATACCAGCAGAAATAATCCAAAAAGCAGTGTCGTCCATATGCGCCTACTCTAAATTATGGTGTCAGTAACCTATTAAGTTATAAGCTTGTACTATACTTTCATATGCTTTCAATTTTATATGTTATTTTCCTTGCACTCTTCATTCCACACAGTATTACATAGGCATCCCCAGAAGCAATGCTTCTAGAGGAGAAAGCTGTGTAGGTGTGGGACATAGATAGTGTTGAGCGAAGCGGAATTTGGTTCGAAGTTTAGGAAAACTTTGATTCGCAACAAATCCGATTTTTCCTCCACTTCGTGGTAATGAATCAGATTTTCCTAAAGTGGCGGCTACACTACATGTGTTACAAAGTGAAAGTAAGAAGCCCGGAAAAGCGAGATCAACCACAATGCCGTGCAGCCAGCCAATCTGCAGATAGCCATCCCCTGTGATGTCACAGCCCTATAAAACCCTTATCCCATGTGGTCTCCACCTCTTGGATAGGGAGGGACGTGACAAGTGCTCATGCACTAGGAACAGTTTTGCTGAAAACTATTAATAGAAGACTATTGGAGAGGGAGACTGCAGGGAGAGTGTATTTCCATGTGCATCACGTTCTAGTGCACCGAAATTTAGAGTTAATCCTTTATTTTAGTGATACAGAGTGATACAGTTACTGTACACTATGGCCAACAGAGGAACGGACAGTGGCAAAAGTGTTGCTGTAGCCGACACAGAAGAAGGGGGGAAGGAGTGGTAGCAGCCGCAGCAACAGGCCAGAGCATCCAGTGGTCATGTTTTGAACAACAATCCAGCTGTACTGGAATGGTCGACTCACTCTACAACATCGTCTCAAGTGACAATAGATACACACAGCCAGGAATTGGTGGGTTGGCATGTCCTCACCTGTCCTGAATCTGCCTCTTGCTTTTGCTGCTCCATTTGCTAGCCAAGTAATGATAGCCGCCGGCTCTGCTCCGTTTTTCAGCGAGGATTATCTTTGTGAGGACAGTCAGCATTTACAGGCCAGTGTGCAACTACCTATGTCGACAGTCGGGTGTGAGCACATGTTGCAAGAGGTCAGGAACGTGCGCAAGAGACAGGAGGATGACACAAGTGACAACCAAACAGATGTAGATGATGATGTAGCCGATCGCACATGAGAGCCGGGTGAAGAGGGTGCATCATCATCGGGGGGTGAGGGTGGCAGCGTGCCCGTGAGACAGCAGGATGCAATCAGTGGAAGAACTGCAGCCAAACGCTAGAGCAGGGGTGCACAACCTTTTTTGGATTGAGAGCGTATGGTCACATCGCTCTATTTCAAAGGGCCGCATTGTACACAGGCCAATGTAAAGTGACTGGTGAGGAATTATCGCTATCACAGTCATTTCTCCTTTACTTAGTTACATTGATTATCAGTAGCACATCCCTGATTACACAGAGAGATGTGCGGCACGATTATACAAGCCAGTTATCATGACTGAGCGTTCCTATGAAGACTTGTTCCCAGTAATTGACCTGAGTATCTCGCAGTGTCATAAGGGCTCAAAGCAAGGGTGGACAGGGAACTTGCAGTGACCCTAGAAAAATACTAAAAGTGGCCCCGTTTTGTAGTCGGGTACAAATTGATGGAAGTCAGGGCCAGCAATACCATATTGTGGCACAATATACCACCCCAACAGAGACAAATACCACAGTTTATCACAAAATACTGCCCCCATGAGCAAAAAATACATTCCCAAAAACTTCCACTGGCTGGCCGTGAGGAGGGCCCAGGTGGCCCCAGCCCCCATGGCCCCTGAAACTGAAAAGTAATACTTACCTGCTCCCCGTGCTATTTTCACTTGTCAGTGCATGCCCATGGTCACATGCACCTCTCCAGCCAATCACTTGCTTCAGTGGTGATGTGGCTACAAGCAGCGTGTCACTGCTGAAGTCAGTCATTGACTGGAGCGGTGTATGTGATCATGGCCATGCACTGACAGGTTTAAAAGTGCAGGAACTGGAAGATGGAGGCAGGGCGGCATGAAGTAAGTATGGCTAATCCATATTTCCGGATGCAGACAGGGGGGGACATGGATTTTATGAACCCACTATTTGCATGTCCAAGTTTTACAGTTGTTTCATTACTCACCTGGATACAGATGGGTATGGTACAGGCAGAAGACACCAATGGAGAAACTTGATTGGAGGAGACAGCAACTGATGATCACGTGATGGTACCTATAAATGAAGAGAAAAGACCGTTACTGCGCACTCAAGTAAGTGGCAGTGAAAAAACCTGGAGAAAGAAACATAACCTGCAAAGAAAATGGAAGAGTTACTAAAACAATTAATTGAAAAAGCAGAAACTTACGGTGGGGAACAGTGGCTCCACAGCTGTCTTCATCAGGAACGATCCAGCGCTGATTCTGCTCTTCAATCAACTAATCTGGTCTGAGCACGAGCCTTAGACAGGAGTGCAGAGCCGGACACAGAGGATGACCTGTGCACACCGCTCTCTCCCCTGACATCAAAAAGAGCTAGAAAAGAAAAAAGAAGATACTCACCTCCTCCAGCGTCAGCCAGCACCAGGAACAGCCGTAGTAATTCATCCTCTCGTCACCAACGGCTCCCAGCTTCAACTGACAGGAAGGCTTGCACTTTCAACCATGACAGGACCGCAATCAATGCACAGGAGGGTGAGATTACATACATTACACCCACAGATCATAGTGACTGCAATTTGCAGTGCACTGACACTTTTATTAAATACAGCTGTCTGTAGATGGATACCTGGCTTAGGTTTTCCCCGTCACATCCTAATATAGGGGCCACTTAATATGGTGGATTTGGTGATCTCTGTAATGGAGACACCCCTTTGCTCGGTTTTCCTTCCTTTGAAGGATATCTGGCTTTCATTGTGTTGTAGACCCATAACTGGGGCTCCACATTTATTTAGCATATTCCTGTTTCCCAGGGAGCTTTGCCCTTCGTAATGCTGTGTTGAGACTCTTAATTGAGGCTCCGCGGTGTTTTTTGCAGCTGGTCTCCCTGAGATCAGCTATTGTTATGTTTGAGTAGTCTCCGAGGCATTGCTCCCGGTTAGCCAGAATCCTACTCCACACTGATGAGGGGCAACACCCCGGAACAGCTGTCTGTGGATGGATACCTGGCTTAGGTTTTCCCTGTCACATCCTTAAAGCTTGTAAAAAAGCGGGATCTTGACATAGGGGCCACTTAATATGGTGGATTTTCCCTGCTAAAGGGTTGGTGGATGGAGTTCTGTACAGATAACCAGGCTCATGTTCATTCCCCACTTCTGTTCTGGGAAACTGGGAAAACAGTACTGAGGGGTAGATTAATATCGTATGTGTCCTCCCTGAAAAGAATGGCCAAGCAACGTTACCAGGTGACGAGTGAGGTGGTGCGTAGGGCTTACAGTAACTTCCTCATGGCTCAGACCTCAGTGAATAAGGAGGCTTGGGTCTTGGCCAGGAGGGACTTTGACCTTTGGGCCGATAAACTGGAAAGTATTAAAAGGACGAAATTAGAGTCGGAACTACACAAGTTTGGGCATAAGTCAGGGAAATTATTAGCCTCTTTGGCCAAGGGCAGACAGCCCAAGACTCACGTACATTGTATACGCGGAGATGACGGGACCAGGGAGCACAGACCAAAGCAGATCACAGATATCCTTGGAGCTTATTTTGCGAGATTTTACCAAAAAGGTAATGAGGACGAGAGGGGCAGTACAACTTTTTACGGAGTCTGACCCTCCCAACCCTTACGGAGGAACAGCTCTTGGCTCTTAACTCCCCTATTACTGCTGTTGAAATACAAGCCACTATCAAAACTTTTCCATCTGGGAAAGCCCCGGGCCCTGATGGTTATACTGTGGACTTTTACAAGGCGCTGAACGAACAAATATCACCTGTATTATCTACGGCCTTCTTAGATATAGTTAACGGTCAGGATATCCCTACACATATGAACACAGCGTTGATCACGCTTATACCCAAAAAGGGCAAGGATTTGGAGGATCCTTCCTCTTACAGACCCATTTCCCTGATTAATCAGGATTTAAAAATTTTATCAAAACTACTTGCTAATAGGCTGGCGGACATCCTTCCTTCTTTGATATCCCCCAGGCAAGTGGGGTTTGTTAAAGGCAGATCAGCTGTTACTAACATAAGAAAGGCGTTCTTAGCTTTGTCGACTGCCAACTCTTCGAAGTATAGGGATCAGAATCCATCTATAGTTACGTTAGATACGGAGAAAGCCTTTGATAGCATTAGTTGGGGCTGGCTTAATCAGGTATTGGATGTAATGGGCTTCTCTGGGTTGTTTCGTTCGGTCCTTGAGAAGATATATTTGAATCCCCGCGCACGGGTCAGCACACCGGGCTTCATGTCATCGTGTTTCCCGCTTCAAAGGGGCATGAGACAGGGGTGCCCCCTATCACCCCTTCTTTTTGACTTAGCAATTGAACCGCTGGCACATTACTTAGACTCTTCCGAGATGTTTGAGGGATTGGCGGTGGGCTCGCAACAACTGCGTTTAGCGATGTTTGCGGATGATATTGTTCTCTTTATGGCAAACCCTGTCCCGGACTTAGCTAGGGTAACACAAGCTTTACAAACCTTTGGCTTGTATTCGGGCCTTAGGGTTAATTACTCTGAAAGCGAGATTCTATTTCTCCACACCCAGTCGCATAACAGACCAACGGAGTCAGTGGAAAATATACCTATTGCTAGCTCTTACATTACCTACCTAGGCATCAAAATCGGTAGAACAATGGAGTCGGTGTACAGACTTAATTATAGGCCCCTGATTGACAAGATTATAGCGGAATTGCTAAAATGGCATAACTTACCACTCTCATTACTGGGTCGCAATCACTTGCTGAAAATGATGTCGATGTCCAAATTATTGTATCCGCTGCAAACCATACCTTTACTTTTGAAACATGCTGACGTTACTAAACTAAGAAGTGCCTTTACTAACTTTTTATGGAGAGGGAAACAACCGAGGATTAGTTACCTCAAACTTACAGCGCCAGTGGAGTCGTGCGGCATAGCATCTCCTGATGTTAGGCGTTATAATCTCGCTTGTATGGCTAGGCACATAGCTGACTGGGTGAATGGAACTAGTTATTACTCAGACTTCACACTGGAAAGCGAATTCTGTGCTCCCTGGTCCCTTGCAGCATTGCTACATGCTCAGCTGGCCAGTGTCCCACGGGACATTAAGAGTTCTATTCTTATAAAAGACACCATAGCGTCCTGGAGAATTCTGAGACGAAAGTACTGGCTGTCTTTTCGTGTCTCCAAGCACCTCCCCTTGTGGGGCAACCCTGAGTTCCCGCATGGACGGACCAATAGGTTATTTGATGAATGGAGGTCTAAAGGCATAACTCATGTCAAGCATCATGACGTAGAACCCAGATGGCTAGATGTCCATGAATTAATCTCTAAATTCGCTCAGCGTCCTTTTCAGGTAATTTAATTTACCCAAATAAAAGACGCCTTTCGGTTAAAAGGAATGTACTAGATAGAGTGCTTGATCTTGGGGGGGGGGGGGGGTAGAAGCTCAGTGTCATCCATTTATTATGGTCTCCGTAAGGAAGACGCACAGAATTATAATGTTAACAGCTTTGGTAAGCGGGAAGAACAGTTGGGAGTGGCCAATATAGCGACAAAAATACAGCAGGGATGGATGAGGGTTAGAAGACATGTTGTGAACGAAGTGTGGAGAGACACGCAGTTAAGAATAATACATAGGGCAATTTATGGATTTAACATTCCCCCTCACCCGCTTAAGCCAGACCGTTTAGTTCACTGTCCTAAATGTCATCTGGGCTCCACGGACTTGCTCCATGGTCTGTGGTTTTGTCCCCAAAGCTTACACTTGTGGTCCTTGGTGGGGGAAATGGTTCGCAAACTTTGGGGATTGAGGGTTACAATGAACCCTTTGCTGTGCCTATTTCACTATGAGCCGGAGGAGGTTGGTGAACGGAGTCTTCCACATCTCTTCCACTCTATCTGCTTGGTAGTGAAACGTACTATCTTACAACATTGGTTGGAACCAGCGGCTCCTACCATGGCCCTGATAGAGTCTCACTTGAAAAAGGTATTCCATTTGGAAAGGCTGCACATATTAAATACAAAGGACAAGCATGCGAAGACACTCTTTAAGAAATGGAAAGCTTTTATTGTCTGTTACATGTCAGATATTGAATTAAGACATATAATGCAACCGTTTACTTTGACTGAATGGTACCTCATGGAGAAGTTGAAAGGCAGCTTGGGGAGATTGGCAGTACAGGATACGGATCGCAGGTGTTCTCATTAATCTACTATTCTCTGCCCATTGGCTGGCATGTAGCTGGTGGGGGGCTCCGGCCGGGCACTATACACTGGAGACCAATTTACACACAATTGATGGGTATGACATTATACTTACCTCTTGGAGCTTGATCGGAGACATGTGAAGTGAGTTCCCGAATTTGTTTGTTTATTACTATACTGTATGATTTGGCAATGTTCATAAAAATTGGGGTCTGCGTACTCCTATGATGTGCATGACTATTGCATTGTTTGTCGGGGTATACACCCGAATGTTGTACTTGTCTGTTTTGAAATAAATAAATTTCTATAAAAAATAAAATAAAAATATGGTGGATTTGGTGATCTCTGTAATGGAGACACCACTTTGCTCGGTTTTCCTTCCTTTGAGGGATATCTGGCTTTCATTGTGTTGTAGACCCATAACTTGGGCTCCACAATTATTTTGCATATTCCTGTTTCCCAGGGAGCTTTGCCCTTCGGATTGCTGTGTTGAGACTCTTAAGTGAGGCTCCGCGGTGTTTTTTGTAGCTGGTCTCCCTGAGATCAGCTATTGTTATGTTTGAGTAGTCTCCGAGGCATTGCTCTCGGTTAGCCAGAATCCTACTCCACACTGATGAGGGGCAACACCCTGAAACAGCTGTCTGTGGATGGATACCTGGCTTAGGTTTTCCCCGTCACATCCTTAAAGCTTGTAAAAAGCAGGATCTTGACATAGGGGCCACTTAATATGGTGGATTTGGTGATCTCTGTAATGGAGACACCCCTTTGTTCAGTTTTTCTTCCTTTGAGGGATATCTGGCTTTCATTGTGTTGTAGACCCATAACTGGGGCTCCACATTTATTTTGCATATTCCTGTTTCCCAGGGAGCTTTGCCCTTCGGATTGCTGTGTTGAGACTCTTAAGTGAGGCTCCGTGGTGTTTTTTGTAGCTGGTCTCCCTGAGATCAGCTATTGTTATGTTTGAGTAGTCTCCGAGGCATTGCTCCCGGTTAGCCAGAATCCTACTCCACACTGATGAGGGGCAACACCCTGAAACAGCTGTCTGTGGATGGATACCTGGCTTAGGTTTTCCCTGTCACATCCTTAAAGATTGTAAAAAAGTGGGATCTTGACATAGGGGCCACTTAATATGGTGGATTTGGTGATCTCTGTAATGGAGACACCCCCTTTGCTCGGTTTTCCTTCCTTTGAGGGATATCTGGCTTTCATTGTGTTGTAGACCCATAACTTGGGCTCCACAATTATTTTGCATATTCCTGTCTCCCAGGGAGCTTTGCCCTTCAGATTGCTGTGTTGAGACTCTTAAGTGAGGCTCCGCTGTCTTTTTTGTAGCTGGTCTCCCTGAGATCAGCTATTGTTATGTTTGAGTAGTCTCCAAGGCATTGCTCCCGGTTAGTCAGAATCCTACTCCACACTGATGAGGGGCAACACCCCGAAACAGCTGTCTGTTTATGGATGCCTGGCTTAGGTTTTCCCCGTCACATCCTTAAAGCTTGTAAAAAAGCGTGATCTTGACATAGGGGCCACTTAATATGGTGGATTTGGTGATCTCTGTAATGGAGACACCCCTTTGCTCGGTTTTCCTTCCTTTGAGGGATATCTGGCTTTCATTGTGTTGTAGACCCATAACTGGGGCTCCACATTTATTTTGCATACTTTTATTAAATACACTTATTTTAATACAGATACCTTATCTGCTGATGAAGTAAATTTATTTAAAGAATTTATTTCATTCATGTCCAACAAAGATACTATCAAAAATCCTATTCCTGTCTGGTCTTCTCCAGGCAGGCAATCGGATATTGATAGCCATAAAGAGAACGAATATATTGATTCAATGAC
Source organism: Bufotes viridis (assembly GCA_033119425.1). Classification (NCBI taxonomy): domain Eukaryota; kingdom Metazoa; phylum Chordata; class Amphibia; order Anura; family Bufonidae; genus Bufotes; species Bufotes viridis. The sequence continues at coordinate 471,803,528 of CM065590.1, forward strand.
ATTTACTTCAGCTAAAACAACTCAAATTACAAATAAAGAAAGATGTTTTGTCCCTTTATTAGAAACGAGCAGTGTCATTAAAGAAACTTCTGTAAAAGAAATTATGCCCTGTCAAAAATCTCCTTTGGGCTTTCATCTTTCGAGCCAGATAAAAGAAAAAATTTGGGACAAATAATTCATTGAAATTTTTTTCTCCTCCCATCGTCAAAAGAAACTTTAAAATCAGACAACAAAGATGAGGATGAGAGAAAAAGAGTTCAACAAAAAGAATTATGTTGTGGACTATTTCATCATTTAGATAGCATATTGGAAGCCTACAAAAATTTCAGAGGTACCGCATGGTATAAATACGACAAGTCTTTCCGTCAAAAACTTGCGGTATATCCGGAATTAAATTGGGGAGCAAAAGACGTCGTCCTCTGGATTAGCCCTATACCACCACCGAGGTCAAATCTTTTTCGTCATCAAATTCCCATAAAGGATTCTGCTTCGCTTACAATGAATCTATATGCAAAAGGAAAAACAATTGTAAATACAAACATGAGTGCACCTTTTGTTCAGGCTAGTCACCCAGCAACAAAATGTTATAAAAAAAAATTGGCAAATTTTAAAAAATAATGAAGGCAATAGAGCAAGTGACCCCACTGATCATACCAGGAATCATTCAATATTTAAACCTTTATCCAAACAAAACGATGGCCCAAATACTAATTGATCGTTTTTTTTTGTTTTTACGTACTTTCGTTTACAGGTTTTGGTTGTTCTTTGCTGTTTTAGAAAAAATTTATAAAGAAATTCACGAAAATAGGATAGCAGGTCAGTTTAAATCTCCTCTGTTCAAAAACTTTAGTCCCAAAAAAGGAAACGTATAGTTACCGGCTTATTCATCCCTTATCATATCCTAAAGACCATTCATTAAACGACCTGATCAATAAAAATATCATTTCAGTACACTATGCATATTTTGATCAGGCATTGTAATTACTAAACAAAGTAGGAAAAAATGCCTTCTTAGCAAAGACAGATATAAAATCGGCCTTCAGATTACTACCAGTTAACCCAGAGGGTTATAATTCCCTGGGGTTTCAATTTGATGGTTATTACTACTATGACAAAGCACTCCCAATGGGCTTCTCACTATCCTGTTTTTACTTTAAGGCATTTTCCAGCTTTTTGCAATGGATGGTAGAAAGTCACTCAAAAGGGAGTTTTGTAATCCACTACCTGGACAATTTTTTGTTCATAGAAAAAAATGGATCTGACGATTGTTACCACTTACTAAAAACTTTCAAAAATATTACAGATTATGTCAATATACCATTAGCAGAAGAAAAGACAGTTCTTCCCACTAATATCATCACTTTTTTTAGGTATCTCAATAGATACTAAAAATATGGAATTTAAAATGCTAGAAGTAAAAATAATCTCATCTCGAATTTCATAAAAAAATGTATTATCTTCAAAGAAAACTACATTAAAAAGATTACAATCGGCTCGGCTCTTTAAATTTCATAACCAAAGTTATCCCAATGGGAAGAGTTTTTCAAAACTTATGTACGCAGCTACTAGAGGAAAAAATTCCCCATTCGACCACATTCGTTTGTCAAAACAAATAAAAGATACATGGCTAAATTTTTTGGACAACTTTAATGGTAGAACAATTTGGCAACAGGAATTCATAGACTCAGATGCTATGCAATTGTGCACAGATGCGGCTGTATCAGTGGGTTACGGTGCATTCTACAAAAAACAATGGTCAGCTCAAAGATGGCCAAAAAATTGGTTAGATCATACAATTATAAAAAACATAGTTTTCTTAGAACTTGTTCCAGTCTTGATTTCTTTATCAATTTGGCATAATGAATTCCGAAATAGATATATTTTACTATTTTCAGACAACAAAGGAGTTGTTTTTGCTATAAACTGTTTAGCTGCAAAATCCCAAACAGTCATAAATGTTTTAAGACATATTACTTTATCCTGCCTAAATAATAACATCTGACTGAAAGCCAAATATATAGAAGGTAAGAACAATATAATATCTAATTCTTTATCCCAGCAGAACTTCACACTTTTCAGCCAATTGGTACCAGACGCAGATGTGACAGGAATCCCTTGCCCACAACAGCTATGGAAGGAGATCTGGAATTAATCTACGATTTAGTCAGTAAATCTTTAGCTCCTAATACATGGGCTGCGTATACAGCTGCATGGAACAATTGGAAAACATTTTGTTCTCATATAAAGGTATTAGATAACACAACATCCAATTCGTTGCAGATTTTTGTAAAAAGTGAGTAAAACAAAATACATACAAAAAATCCCAGCTGGAATTTCATTTTTTCGAAATTTTTACTCAAACAGATAATTAAGAGGTATGAAAAGATGTACTACTAACAATAATAAAACTAGACAAATTTCATTAGAATTGCTTAATAAATTCTCAGATTACTTACCTTGAATATGTTCTTCTTATTGCAGTTCTCCTGTTCAAAGCTACATTTTCACTTGTTTTCTTTGGAGCACTCCGCATCAACGAAATTGCAGCTGCAAATAAAAATGCAGAAGCACCATTATTAATTAATGATTTGTTGATCTATTCAAATTACATCAAATTATTCATATAAGGTCAAAAACAGACCAATCAGGAATTGGCAATTGTATATGGTTAAATTAATTCACTTAATCTACTCTTTGTCCATTTCATTCATTCAAGGCCCTATATTTGTTCATTCTAATCATTTACTTTTAACAAAATTCCAGTTCAACTTTATTCTACGTGAATAAAAAAAAAAGCAAAAAAACTAAAAAACAAAGCTGGTTTACAAAATGAAAAAATTTCAGCTCATTCATTCAGAATTGGTGCAGCTACTTTGGCATCAAAAATTGGTTTAAAAGAAAAAACGATAAAGAAAATAGAAAGATGGACCTCAAACAGATATAAATTGCATATTAGACGCCATTTATTATTATAATTTCTTTCTGGATTCGGTGAAGATCATCTGGATTATTGGAAATAAACTAATTTCTGCAGCTAAAAAATTATCTTCAATAAAATGTAAATCAGACAACTTAGGCTTCGACAACAAGGTTAAAATATTTTGGAAAAGTAAAGATGGAATGAGAATAAAAAACATTTACTCAGAATCTATATATGTATTAAAAATATGGCCGTTACCTAATCTGATCATAATACATGCTGGTTCTTTTGACATGGGCAAGTTAAAAACCCATGAGTTAATAAAAGAATTGGAAAATACATTGGTAGAAATACACGTTCAATTCCCAAAAACTAAGATAATTTTTTTGGAAATAACACCCAGATGGGCTTGGAGAGGTAAGAACATGATCTTCATGGAAAAGATCAAAATTCGTATTAATAAGAGTATCGAAAAATTCATAGGATCGATTAAAAGTAAAACTTACAGACTTGTAGAGTTGGAAGGGTTTGTCACTGGTTTATATGACAATTCTGGACATATACTATCTGAAATAGTTTTAGATATACTTAATGTTGGATTCCAAAATGTAATTGAAGATGATTGTGGTGCCTTTTAGCCATTCAGCTTCGATATATGGTGGTATGGGGTAAAGTCGCCCTTGGGGGTGGACTTATAGTTGTTGGTTATTCATATGTATTAATTGGTTGGTTTTAACAATGGAATTTTATGTAATAAATACAGGTAACTTTAGGTACCGTGGCCAATTATATTCCACTAATAAAATAAACTTTAATATTTATTTAAGACGTGTCTAATTTATTATTTACTGACAAAAAGGGAGAGCTCATATTTGGGTTATATGACACCATGGCTAATCCATATTTGCGGATGCAGATGGGGGAACATGGTGTCATGAACCCCTTATTTACTTTTGCAAGTTTTACAGTTGTTTTGTTACTCACCTGGATACAGATGGGGATAGTACAGGCAGAAGACACCAATAGAGAAACTTGATTGGAGGAGATAGCAACTGATGATCACGTAATGGCACCTATAAAAGAAAAGAAAAGACCATTACTGCGTATTAACGTAGGTGGCAGTGAAGAAACCCCCTCCTAAACCCCACCATTTTAATTTTATCCCTTAGAAATGTCACGGTCCTAAGTCCATTGGGCGGACTAATTGTTGTTGATTATGCATGGGGTAAAGTCGCCCTTAGGTGCGGATTAATTGTTGTTGGTTATTCATATATATATTAATTGGTTAGTTTTAACAATGGAGTTTTAAGTAATAAGTACAGGTAACATTAGGCACCGTGGTCAATTACATTCCACTAATAAAATAAATAAATATTTATTCAAGACGTGTAAATTATTATTTGCAAAACAACTAAAAAAGTGGCGTGGTGTTAAACAGGCGGGAAGTGCTCAAACCCAAATGCAGTTGTGCATATATATACAGGGGAGCAGATCCTGTACTTGTAGCCCGTTGCTAATGGCGATCCCCAGCAAAAATGCATATAGTGGAGGATGCCCGCAGCAGACCACAAGTACCACAATAGACATCCTACACAAGATGGCAATTGTGTGGATGTGATGAACAATATAACAATAAGGCACCTTTCACACGGGCGTGATTTCCGCGCAGGTGCAATGCGTGAGGTGGACGCATTGCACCCGCACTGAATCCGGACCCATTCATTTCTATGGGGCTGTGCACATGAGCGGTGATTTTCACGCATCACTTCTGCGTTGCGTGAAAATCGCAGCATGTTCTATATTCTGCGTTTTTCACGCACAGCAGGCCCCATAGAAGTGAATGGGGCTGCGGGAAAATCGCAAGCATCCGCAAGCAAGCGCGGATGCAGTGCGATTTTCCCGCATGGTTGTAAAGCGACAGGACCCGATCTTCATTATTTTCCCTTATAACATGGTTATGAGGGAAAATAATAGCATTCTTAATAAAGAATGCTTTGTAGAATGAGGATTAAGGGGTTAAAAATAAAAAACTTAACTTACCTTAGCCACTTGATCGCGTAGTTCGGCGATCTCTCTTCTCTCTTCAAGCATTAGCTGTAGTCTAAAGGACCCGTGATGACGTCACATCACATGGTCCAATCACATGGGGACATGTTATAAGGGAAAATAATAAATTCTCCAGAATACTCAACCCGAAACGGGACTTCAGTGATGAAGTCCGGCTTCGGGTCTGGGTACCAAACATGGCGATTTTTCCCACGCGTATGCGAAACGCATTACAAAAGTTTGCACATGCGCGGAAAAATCGCGCATATTCCCACAACGCACCCGCATCCTATCCGGGCATCAAAGGTGACGCCCGTGTGAAAGAGGTCTAACAATTGAAAAGACAGGTGCACTCTGCGGTCTTACGTAACCCTCATACTGATGTTAAAATTGAGAGATTAGCCAACTGCATTTGAGAGATGCACAACTGCATTTGGCTTTGAGCACTTCCTGCCTGTTTAACACCATGCCATTTTTTCATTTTTCATTTGTTTTGTATATAGAGATGCTTGGTGGTGTATAAACTCCTATGTAAATGTGCCTGATTTTCATCCACAGGCTACATTTTGGTTCACCTGTGAGGCCTGGGCCTTATCAGCCAGTCTTGGGTGGGGCTCACAGCCTCTTCCCTCCTCTCATTGCAAGCATGTCGACATGCTGGAGGTAACCGGGGAGTATGCTGTGTGTCGGCCTTTACGCTCCTGTAATTCGCCCACTGGCCCCTGGTATTGCCCATACGGCACAGGTAGGTGAGTGTTAGGTCCCGAGCTACTTGAGAAACCTTGGCGCGGTGCTCGGGCTCAGATTTGTCTTCCACAGTAGGATATGTTGGCTAATCTCTCAATTTTAACATTAGTATGAGGGTTTAGTAAGACCGCAGAGTGCACCTGTCTTTTCAATTGTTTTTGTTAATTTATTATTTACTGACATATTGGGTTATATGACACCATGAATCTTCTGTTTCAGGGGCCATGCTGCGATTTCCTTCACTGCAGAGAATGGCGATCCCTGGTTATTACCACCTCCTGCCAGTTATAGGCGCCATGAAATAACCAGTAAGTATTTTCCCTTACTAGTGGGGAAAGCGCTTATTGGTTAACAATTCAATAACCAGGCCTGAAAACACACTTTTTTTTGTGATTTACCGCACGTGGTGGTTCGAACGGTTGTAACTCTTTTATGTGTTGGGACTACCAAAATAATTTTTGCAACAATTTTTCACTTGACACATAAGGCCTTATAATTAGTTTTTTTTGTTTTATTTGGGGGAAATGTACAAAACATTTTTAAAAAGTATTTTTACCAAAATAAATTATTATAATTAGTTACCTATTTTGTGTTGGCCGTTTTGTTACATAATATGTATAGTTTCACGTGAATGGGGCGATAATGGCAACGTTTTTTTTATCTTTTTTAATGGGTTTATTACTTATCTCCCCCAAGAGGTCATATGAAGACTGTTGGGGGACAATGAACACTCTACTATCTTGCACTTTTTATTTTTAATTTTCTATTTATTTTTAAATATATTTTTGCTACATAACGTGTCCCCCAAGGGATCAGAAAAATACTGTTAGGGGGCAGTGAACAATTTTTCCTTTTATTTTTTTCTTTTATTTAGTATTTTTTTATAATTTTACATTTTTTTGCCACATCATATTTTATTTCTTTATTTTATTTTATTTGTAACTTCTTTCTTTATATGTTTTTTCCACATAATTTGTCCCCAAGAGGTAACTAAAAGATCTTTGGGGACACAGACTTTTTTGTGCACTACTTCCACTGTAACTGGGTCATCCAAAGGAGCCCTAGTTACAGAGGAAACCGGCCTGCTGTGGGGGCTTTGTACGCAGGCAGAGCTGATCGGGGTCTCCTGACCCTGCAGCTGTGCACTCCTCTGCCCCCAAGCCGATTCCACCCTGCACAGTGCGCCGCTCACCTATCTGAGGAGAAGGCAGAAGCGCTGATACACTACTTCTGCCTTCTCCTCGGGTCTCATGCTGTCACTGACACCCGGGGAGCCATCCTGCTCCTGCTACAGTGCAGGGGCATGAGCTGTAATGATCCATCGTGAGGCTCTGGGGCAGAAACATTGCTGATCTCACGACCAGCTGTGTTTCTGTCCAGGAGGACAGGGGCCATAAACCTCCCCTCGGGGGCCCGCATGAGGCCCGTGGGCCACAGGTTGTGCATCCCTTCGCTAGAGTGATACACCGTCTGCTACTGCGTAGACTACCTGTGAGGAACACACTAGTAGTGCATGGGTTCATAAAAGCAGCGGCAGGCAGGCTTCATTGTCATGGTGAAGGGAAAATGCCATACTCTCCAGTGTGGGAATTTTTCACCGAGTCACTGAGGGACGTTAATGCAAAATAAAAAACAATAGGGGGTGCTCCCTTGTGAAATAGCCTAGGGTTCCCAGATAAGAACTCAAGTTGAGAATAACTTACCGAATAATGTTGTGCAAATCTAGGCACAACACTAGGAAATGGCATGGTCTCTCCTGTGGAGAGGATAGGTCAGGCTGATGCGCTTGTTTGCGAGGAACCTTCAGATGGAGTCCGGAATACACATAGGAACAGGTTCGCTCATTGGAGCCATTATCACCTGTTGTTTGACAAAGGCACATGTCTGTGCCAAAACGCGCGTCACATATGGGTGACGAATAAAGAAGTCTTTTTTGCAAAGAAATTACGGAGTGCCGGTCCTTTCATTTCATACTACCCTTTATAGTCTGACCCCACCCTTCTGACTAGGCGGTTGATAAGGTCACGAATAATGGGGAGAGGAGGGCCAATACTAGGCATGACTGTGATGGCTTCCAAGTGTCCACAGTTTAAATTCTTGTTGATTGGCTGTGCTGCAGCCAAGCTTTATTTAAACTCCAAACACAAACATGGATTTAAGTGTTCGAGTACCTGGACACCGTAATGTTTGGTACAAACCCAAACAGTAGTGGCCGGGATTGCTCATCTCTAGTTGTAACTACAGCATGGTGAAGGAAAATATATGTCTTTCATAGCCCACTGGGCAAATGTGGTTCCGGTCAAGGCACACCAGCAACTTGGCCAGCTGATGACAATGCCGTCTCCACGTTGTAATGCTGGGATTTCTTGTCCTCACCTTCCCCTCTAGGCACAGTTCACAGTGGTCATCCAGCATACCATCTATGCAAAGCTAGGCATTGTTACATGGTTCTGCACCTCGCTGGCCTGGCCAAACGGAGCCACACTGGGGAGGAACTGCTCGATGTAATCAATAAAGAAATTGAACACTGGCTGTCTTCTTGCAAACTGGAGATAGGAAAAATGGTTACTGATAACAGAAAGAACATTCTGTTTGCGCTGTGTCAAGGAGGGCTGACCCATGCTCCCTACATGGCACACATCTTCAATCTCGTTGTCACACTATTCCTCAAGTCTTCCACTGAACTGCAAGAGCTGTTAAAAATGTCCAGGAAACTGTGCATGCACTTCGGCCACTCTTAGGCCTGTTTCACACAAACGGATGCCATGCGTGACATCCGCTGCGTGAATGAGAGCCAAGATCCGAAGCGGACAGCAGAAGCACAGAGCATTAACATGATTGATATTGCTCCATGCCTCTCTATGACCTTTTTACTACAAAATCACAGTGTATAGCACTCATACAAATAGAGCCCCCCGACAGAGTGGAGTGGGTGTCAGCAGTCAGTTTGTGTTGACGTCACTGGTTATTTTGTCCTTCCTCTGATCCGTCAGAACAATAACCCCCAAAAAACAGATCCTGTCTGTTGAGCATTCGCCTTCACTCGGTCAGCATTTGGTCAGCAATCCATCAATATTGCTAATGCAAAAAAAAAGAAAAAAACAGGAGTGGATCCAAAACAGAGATGACACGTGATTGTAATATTTGTATTTCTTCTGTGTTTTGTACCCACTCCTGCTTTTGGCTACCAAATCACAAGCCAATTCTGATGGGACCATACAGGCCTTACAGCTGCTACACAGACAGGATCCATTGTGCATCTAATTTTTCTTTCCTTCTGACAGATCAGAAGAAGGGTAATAAAATGATGATGTCAGCCAGGCCGAAAGGCAAAATAGTGGCCCAGTAATGAAGTGGGGAGGGTGGGAACAGCATGAAAAGTCCACAGAGTGGCCCTATGACATAGTGGTGAGGTGGAAGCAGCATGAGGAGGCCACAGAGTGGCACAATAACAGAGTGTGGAGGTGGCAGCAGCAGCATCAGGAGGAGGCCACAGAGTTTCACAATGACAGCGTGGAGGTGGCATCAGCATCAGAAGACCATAGAGTGGCAAGGTGACATAGTGTGGAGGTGGCAGCAGCATGAGGAGACCACAGAGTGGATAGGTGACAGAGTGTGGAGGTGGAAGCAGCATGAGGAGGCCACAGAGTGGCACAATGACAGAGTGTGGAGTTGGCGGCAGCAGCAGCATTAGGGGGAGTCCACAGAGTTGCACAATGACATTGTTGAGGTCGTGGCAGCATCAGGAGACCACAAAGTGGCAAGGTGACATAGTGTGGAAGAGGCAGCAGCATCAGGAGGCCACAGAGTGGGTAGGTGACAGAGTGTGGTGGTGGCAGCATCATCAGAAGGCCACAGAGTGGCACAATGACAGAGTGTAAAGGTGGTGGCAGCAGCAGCATCAGGAGGAGGCCACAGAGTAGCACAATGACAGTTTGGAGGTGGCGGCAGTATCAGGAGACCACAAAGTGGCAAGGTGACATAGTGTGTAGGGGGCAGCAGCATGAGTAGGCCACAGAGTGGCAAAATGACAGAGTGTGGAGGTGGCAGCATCAGGAGGAGGCCACAGAGTTTCACAATGACAGTGTGGAGGTGGCATCAGCATCAGGAGACCATAGAGTGGCAAGGTGACATAGTGTGGAGGTGGCAGCAGCATGAGGAGACCACAGAGTGTATAGGTGACAGAGTAAGGAGGTGGAAGCAGCATGAGGAGGCCACAGAGTGGCACAATGACAGAGTTTGGAGTTGGCGGCAGCAGCATCATTAGGGGGAGTCCACAGAGTTGCACAATGACAGTGTTGAGGTCGTGGCAGCATCAGGAGACCACAAAGTGGCAAGGTGACATAGTGTGGAGGTGGCAGCAGCATCAGGACGCTACATAGTGGCAAGGTGATATAATGTGTAGGTGGGTGGCAATACCAGTGCCCGCTGAAGATGGTGGGTGAAAGAAGGAGTACTTGGCATCAGATGTGTGGCATCAGGCGGGTGGCAGCATCAGAATAGTAGCTGAGGCAGATAGCCAAAAGAAACCAGTCTCTTTTGTCAAAGCGTTGTTTATTTGTATTTCTTCTGTGTTTTGTACCCACTCCTACTTTTGGCTACCAAATCACAAGCCAATTCTGATGGGACCATACAGGCCTTACAGCTGCTACACAGACAGGATCCATTGTGCGTCTCATTTTTCCTTCCTTCTGACAGATCAGAAGAAGGGTAATAAAATGATGATGTCAGCCAGGCTGAAAGGCAAAATAGTGGCCCAGTATCGAAGTGGGGAGAGTGGCCCAATGACATAGTGGTGAGGTGGAAGCAGCATCAGGAGGCCACAGAGTGGCACAATGACAGAGTGTGAAGGTGGAAGCAGCAGCATCAGGAGGAGGCCACAGAGTTGCACAATGACAGCGTGGAGGTGGCATCAGCATCAGGAGACCATAGAGTGGCAAGGTGACATAGTGTGGAGGTGGCAGCAGCATAAAGGGACCACAGAGTGGATAGGTGACAGAGTGTGGAGGTGGAAGCAGCATGAGGAGGCCAAAGAGTGGCACAATGACAGAGTGTTGAGGTCGCAGCAGCATCAGGAGACCACAAAGTGGCAAGGTGACATCAGGCGGGTGGCAGCATCACAATAGTAGCTGAGGCAGATAGCCAAAAGAAACTAGTCTCTTTTGTCAAAGCATTCTTTATTTGTATTTCTTCTGTGTTTTGTACTCCCTCCTGCTTTTGGCTACCAAATCACAAGCCAATTTTGATGGGACCATACAGGCCTTACAGCTGCTACACAGACAGGATCCATTGTGCGTCTCATTTTTCCTTCCTTCTGAAAGATTAGAAGAAGGGTAATAAAATGATGATGTCAGCCAGGCCGAAAGGCAAAATAGTGGCCCAGTAATAAAGTGGGGAGGGTGGGAACAGCATGAAAAGTCCACAAAGTGGCCCTATGACATAGTGGTGAGGTGGAAGCAGCATAAGGAGGCCATAGAGTGGCACAATGACAGAGTGTAGAGGTGGCAGCAACAGCATCAGGAGGAGGCCACAGAGTGGCACAATGACAGCGTGGAGGTGGCATCAGTATCAGGAAACCATAGAGTGGCAAGGTGACATAGTGTGGAGGTGGCAGCAGCATGAGGAGACCACAGAGTGGATAGGCGACAGAGTGTGGGGGTGGAAGCAGCATGAGGAGGCCACAGAGTGGCACAATGACAGAGTGTGGAGGTGGCGGCAGCAGCAGCAATAAGAGGAGGCCAGCGAGTTGCACAATGAGAGTGTTGAGGTTGCGGCAGCATCAGGATACCACAAAGTGGTAGGATGACATAGTGTGGAGGTGGCAGCAGCATCAGGAGGCCACAGTGTGGCAAGGTGACATAGTGTGGTGGTGGCAGCATCATCAGAAGGCCACAGAGTGGCACAATGACAGAGTGTAAAGGTGGTGGCAGCATCAGCATCAGGAGGAGGCCACAGAGTGGCACAATGGCAGTTTGGAGGTGGCGGAAGCATCAGGAGACCACAAAGTGGCAAGGTGACATAGTGTGTAGGGGGCAGAAGCATGAGGAGGCCACACAGAGGCACAATGAAAGTTTGTAAGTCGCGGCAGCACCAGGAGACCACAAAGTGGCAAGGTGACAGTGTGTAAGGGGCAGCAGCATCAGGACACCACAAAGTGGCAAGGTCACATAGTGTGGAGATGGCAGCAGCATCAGGAGGCCACATAGTGGCAAGGTGACATAGTACCCGCTGAAGATGGTGGGTGAAAGAAGGATCACTTGGCATCAGATGTGTGGCATCAGGCGGGTGGCAGCATCAGAATAGTAGCTGAGGCAGATAGCCAAAAGAAACCAGTCTCTTTTGTCAAAGCGTTGTTTATTTGTATTTCTTCTGTGTTTTGTACCCACTCCTGCTTTTGGCTACCAAATCACAAGCGTGACAGAGTGTGCAGGTGGCGACAGCAGCAGCATTAGGAGGAGGCCACACAGTGGCACAATGACTGTGTTGAGGTCACGGCAGCATCAGGATATCACAAAGTGGCAAGGTGACATAGTGTGGAGTTATCAGCAGCATCGGGAGGCCACAGAGTGGCAAGGTGACATAGTGTGGTGGTGGCAGCATCATTAGAAGGCCACAGAGTGGCACAATGACAGAGCGTAAAGGTGGTGGCAGCAGCAGCATCAGGAGGAGGCCACAGAGTGGCACAATGAAAGTTTGAAGGTGGCGGCAGCATCAGGAGACCATAAAGTTGCAAGGTGACATAGTGTGTAGGGGGCAGCAGTATGAGGAGGCCACAGAGTGGTACAATGACAGTTTGTAGGTGGCGGCAGCATCAGGAGACCACAAAGTGGCAAGGTGACAGTGTGTAGGGGGCAGCAGCATGAGGAGACCACAGAGTGGCAAGGTGACATAGTCTGGAGGTGGCAGCAGCATCAGGAGACCACAGAGTGGCAAGGTGACATAGTGTGGAGGTGGCAGCAGCATCAGGAGGCCAAATAGTGGCAAGGTGACATAGTGTGTAGGTGGGTGGCAATACCAGTACCCGCTGAAGATGGTGGGTGAAAGAAGTAGCAGTTGGCATCAGATGTGTGGCATCAGGCGGGTGGCAGCATCAGAATAGTAGCTGAGGCAGAAAGCCAAAAGAAACCAGTCTCTTTTGTCAAAGAGTTGTTGTGGCACCATGGATGATCTTATCTGATGTATCAGGCATTGGTGGGTGGAAATTCTGGCTGATCCACGCCTAATTCCTCTTGACAAAGGTCAGTCTCTCCACATTTTGGGTAGACAGGCGAGTTCTTCTTGGAGTAACCATGGCCCTCGCGGCACTAAACACCCACTCTGATGCCACACTAGTGGCTGGGCAGGAAAGCTTTTCCAGAGCAAACTCTGCTAGTTGTGGCCACAAATTAAGTTTGACTGCCCAGTCTAGCGGATCTTCAATGTGGGGTGGCAGGGTACTGTCCAAGTATGCCACCACCTGCTGGTTCGGGTCCTGCTCCAGGTCTAGCTGCTGCTGCTGGTGAGTAGTTTCTTCACTAGGCGAGTGAAGAAAGCTGCTCATCAGTGACTCTAGACTCAGGGTTCTGCTGATAGAGTTGGTACTGCTCTACTACTACAGCATTGCCGAATGCTGACAAATTGGCTGTAACTACGCAAGCAAGTGATCATGCATCGGGCATTTGTGCATGTGACTTGGAGGGACTCCTTGTCTCCATCTCCACTGAATACTGCCACAGTGTGTCTGGGTCCTCTGCCTCCTCTTCATCACCCTGTAGCTCCTCTAGCTGCTCCTGCTCCTCCTATCCTGTCACCTGTGTAGTAAAACCACCCATTTCTCTACAGATTGCTTTGTCCTCCTCCTACTCCAGTTCAGCCCCCACAGGGCTCATGTGGCCGTGAGATCTAGACGCCACATCTCCAGTCCCCTGACCAGCCAGATTTGCCAGCATTTGTTCCAGGACATGGAGCAGTGGAATGACATTGTTCATCCCATAGTCCTGGCGACAAATAACGTGGCATCCTCAAAGGGCCTGAGAAAACGTCAGGTGTCACGCATGAGCTGCCACTGGCTGACATCGAGGTTACATAGGGGAGTACTCCTGTCTGCTTGGATCATCAAGAAATCTGGACATGTTGTCTTTTTTAAATATTAATGCTAAATTTATCTAATTATGCAACTCCTAAAGTTGTTTTAATATGGCCTTTGTACATAATTTTTCAACTAAAATCATATAAACCCCTTTTTTGTCATTTTGGTGTTTTTTCCAATTAATCGATGAAAATTTTGACAATTAATCGATTATTTAAATAATCATTAGCTGCAACCCTAGTTGATAGGTGTGACTCCTCCGCGGCACACTCAGACTGCGCTGCACTTGATGTGTAGAAGCGCGCAGTGCAGTCTGACTCTCCTGAGCTGCAGTGCTGCCAGGGAGGGCTCTGTGTGCACGAGAGTTAGAGTCACTGCGACTTTTCTTGCAGCTGGGTCAAAGGGTGTGGTCAATGGGCAGAGTCAAGGGGGGGTGACAAAATTTGCTTTTGCCTAGGGTGGCAAAAATCCTTGCACCAGTCCTGACAGTGTGACACCGCCGTGCCCTGCACATGTGGTATGCTGGATGGGCACTGTTAATTGTCCCTGCAGTGGTGGCTGAGGACACAGTGGAGGATGAAGAGGCAGAGGCGGACATTGTCGCGGGACCAACAGCATGACAACATGGAGGCGGAAGCGGCGTCATCTGGCCAAGTTGCTGGTGTGGCTGTGCAGGAACCAGATTCACCCAGTGGGCCGTAAAGGTCATGTATTGTCTCTGACTGTAGTTACAGCTCGACACGTCGGCGCTGTGTGCACTTTAGCAGACACCGACAGGCTCAAGGACTGGCCCACCTTCTGTTCTACATGTGCGTGCAGGGCTGGTACTGCCTTTTTGGCATAAAAATGACGGCTTGGGACTCTCCACCTCGGCTCGGCACAAACCATCAGTTCTCTGAAAGATGCAGAGTCCACCACTTGGAAAGGGACGGATTGCAGCACCAGCAACTTGGACAGGAGCACTTTCAGATTCTGCGCCGTTGGATGAGTCCACGCATACTGTTGTCTCTTGGCAATCGTTTTGGTGATCGATTGCTGACGGAATGACTGACAAGGAGTAGGAGGAGCAGGAGCATCAGGACCAGCAGATGATGGGAAGGACAGATAGCTCCCTTCGGCTGAGGTGGTGGAGCCTTGACTGCCTGAAACCGGGTGCGTTCCACTGGGTGATGCAGCGGTTGCTGAGGCAGGCTGGACCACCACATCGGAGCCACGGCTGTCCCAGGCCACTTTTTGGTGATGCTGCATATGTTGATGCAGGGCTGTGGCGCCAACATTGGCACCCTTGCCACGCTTCACCTTCTGCCCACATATTCTACATATGGCCATGTTAACCTCCTCCGGCGGCTTAACAAAAAACTGCCACACCTGCCAAGTAGGTGATTTTACCCACAACACTAGGCAACGACTGACTGCTACCGTCGCTGCCTCTGTGAACCATTGCTCCGCTACTTCCTGGGCCGGTAGGCTCCTGTGAAGCATGTGGTCTACCCTGGGCACGTTTGGCTCTCAACCTCCCACTGTTGCCACCCTGCTGACTCCTGGCCACGCTAGCGACTTGCTGGCTCCGCCGCTGCCTCACGGGCAAGCTGCCACCTTCTTCTTCCGATGATGATGAAGCCCCTTCGTCACCCGGCTCCCAAGTGCAATCAGCTACATCATCGAGTAATGTCTGCACATCACTGATGTCCTCCTCAACCGTCTCTGACCGCGTGCAACACCAGCTCCCACGCCACTCTCCTCATCATCACTCATTGCCCGCCTAGTGGAGGAAGCGGTGGATGTCTCCTCCAGATCTTAGCTGGGCAGTAGCTGCTGACTGTCCTCTAATAGCTCATCCTCGTTGAAAAGTGGAGCCAAGCCAACGGAATATAATACTTCTCGCACTGAGGGAACTGAAAATGACAGAGGAAGGTTCAGGATAGGTGGGGGCATAGGGCCCACTCTTGTGCCATGCCAACTAAGCGTCGTGTCAGAGGAACCCACCGACTCTTGGCTGGGGGTGTCTGATGTCACTTGGGACGAAGTGGATGACCTAGTCAACCATTCAAGAACCGCTGGGTTGCTGGTCAAGACATGACTGATAGATGACACTGGAAGCTCAGGCCTCTCGCTGCAACCCCTGCTGCAACGCCCTCTTTCCCTGCTGCGACCTCTGCCTGCGCCAGAAACATTTAGGCCTCTGCCACTCCCCTGTGCCGGTCCTGGCACTTCTCTGTCTGACATACTCTTAGATCAAATAGTCAAATGTTCAAATGTAGATAAAATATTTTTTCTTTTGCCACTAATACACGGCAAACAGGGCTTTAGAATATATCACTGCACCGCAGAACTGCAATTAGGCCCTAATTTTTTTCTACTTTTACACAAAACAAATGGCTTTTCAACAGATAAGTGCAACGCTGAACGGCGAATGCCTACCCCTTTACTATATAAGAACCTCCCCAGCAGCCATTTTCTGTAGTTTTTTGCAGTTATGAGAGAGACAGCAGTGTCATTGCTGTGCTCTGTGCTTTACTGTGTCACATTACATTAGATAGTTAGTTAGTAAGTTAGTTAGTAGTGATGTCGCGAACATAAAATTTCCGTTCGCGAATAGCGAACGCAAACTTCCGCAAATCTTCGCGAACGGGCGAACCGGGCGAACCGCCATAGACTTCAATTGGCAGGCGAATTTTAAAACCCACAGGGACTCTTTCTGGCCACAATAGTGATGGAAAAGTTGTTTGAAGGGGTCTAACACCTGGACTGTGGCATGCCGGAGGGGGATCTATGGCAAAACTCCCATGGAAAATTACGTAGTGGACGCAGAGTCGGGTTTTAATCCATAAAGGGCATAAATCAACTAACATTCCTAAATTGTTTGGAATAACATGCTTTAAAATATCCAGTGTGTGTATACGATCAGGTATGATGTTGTATCGATCAGGTAGTGTAAGGGTTACGCCCGCTTCACAGACATTGACAGACCAAACTCCCCTTTTAATGCACCGCAAACAACCGCAAACAGTTCATTTGCACAACCGCAAACTCCCCATTTGCACAAGGTTGGATACCAAGCTAGCCACATCCCGGTGATGTCATTGAAGGTTTCTTCCTCCACCCAGCCACGTACAACACCAAGGGTCCCCGAAAGGTGAATTGAATAGATTTTTCGAACGGGTAGATGGTTAAAAAACGCTGTCTCCCTCCCCTTTGTTTTAATCCACGGTCAATGCGTCTGCGCCGTGCAATTTACTGTCACGCCCGATATGAGTGGTATTTTCTGTAGTACTATTCTCATCAGTTTAATCCCTCTAACGTCCCCAATCTGGGGGCCATTTATTGAATAGCTTTTTCGAACGGGGAGATGGTTAAAAAAACGCTGGCTCCCTCCACTCTGTTTTAATCCACGGTGACTGCGTCTGCGCCGTGCAATTTACTGTCACACCCGATATGAGTGGTATTTTCTGTAGTACTATTCTCATCAGTTTAATCCCTCTAACGTCCCCAATCTGGGGCCCATTTATTGAATAGATTTTTCGAACGGGAAGATGGTTAAAAAAACGCTGGCTCCCTCCACTCTGTTTTAATCCACGGTGACTGCTTCTGCGCCGTACAATTTACTGTCACACCCGATATGAGTGGTATTTTCTGTAGTACTATTCTCATCAGTTTAATCCCTGTTACAGCCCATATCAGGGATTGCCTTTGCCGGGTACCTTCCACTGTGGTGTCCCAATAGCGACACATTTTTTGAAGGCCTCAGACTCCACCAGCTGGTATGGTAAAAGCTGGCAGGCTAAGAGTTCCGTCAAGCCAGCTGTCAGACGCCGAGCAAGGGGGTGATTCTGTGACATTAGCTTTTTACGCTCAAACATGTCCTTGACAGACACCTGACTGTGGGCAGATGAGCAGGAACTGCTGAAGGTGAGAGGAGGAGTGGCGGTTGGTTGAGAGGGGGCAGGGAGGACAGCAGTGGTTGACGTGGCTGAAGATGCTGGACCAGGAGGAGCATGGTGGCTTTGAGTTTGTGTGCTGCTTGTACTCATGTGTTGATCCCATAGGCGTTTGTGATGTGAGATCATGTGCCTTCGCAAAGCAGTTGTACCAAGGTGGGTGTTGGACTTCCCACGACTCAGTTTCTTTTGGCACAGGTTGCAAATGGCATTGCTGTTATCAGAGGCCGACACACAAAAAAAATGCCACACTGCTGAGCTTTGCAATGACGGCATTCTGGTGGTGGCAACAGCATGCGTTGACTGGCGTGCTGTCTGGCTGACCCCAGGTGCCGATACATGCTGTCTGACTGTGCCACTAACTCCTTGCGACGACCTCCCCCTGCTTCCAACTCGTCTCCTCATTCTCTCTGTCTCTCCTTCTGAACTTTCCCCCTCTTCTTCTCTTCGAGCAGGCACCCACGTGGCATCCGTGGACACATCGTCATTATCAACCGCTTCACTTGTATCTGACACCTCAGCAAAGGAAGCAGCAGCGGGTACAACATCATCATCATCATCATCATCACACTGTACATCCATGTGTGTAATCCTGCCTGACTGAGACATATCCCTGTAATCTACATCATCTGGCAATAATGGTTGTGCATCACTAATTGCATCCAACTGATGTGTAAATAACTCCTCTGACGGATCAAGTGAAGCGGCTGTGGTGGCTGTGGTGTTAGTGGTGGTGGTGGCGGCGGGCGGGTGCATGGTAACTTGAGAGCAGGTGACCGAAGCTGAGCTGGAGGAGGATGGTGCGTCAAGGTTCTTAGCGGAAGCTGTTGAAGATTGGGTGTCCTGTCTAAGCCAGTCAACTATGTCCTCAGAATTTTTCGGGTTCAGGGTACGTGGCCTCTGAACATTAGGCATTATTCCAGGGACAGTGGAAATCACAGCACCACGACCACGACGGCCCCTGCGAGGTGGCCTGCCTCTGCCTGTCAATTTTTTTTTTAGATAAGTGGTACTACGCGTGCTAGGTACTGTGCCACCCGGTATCAGTGATGGGCACTGGCAGTGGGCACACTACAGTCTGTGGAAGTGGGCCTGACACACACTGGCAGCAGGCAAGCAACTGAATTTAGACTACTGTCTAAAAATGAAATGCCTTATTTATCGGCAAGCTACTGTGCCACCCGGTATCAGTGGTTGGCACTGGCAGTGGGCACACTACAGTCAGTGGAAGTGGGCCTGACACACACTGGCAGCAGGCAAGCAACTGAATTTAGACTACTATCTAAAAATTAAATGCCTTATTTATCGGCAAGCTACTGTGCCACCCGGTATCAGTGGTTGGTTGGCACTGGCAGTGGGCACACTACAGTCTGTGGAAGTGGGCCTGACACACACTGGCAGTAGGCAAGCAACTAAATTTAGACTACTGTCTAAAAATGAAATGCCTTATTTATCGACAAGCTACTGTGCCACCCGGTATCAGTGGTTGGTTGGCACTGGCAGTGGGCACACTACAGTCTGTGGAAGTGGGCCTGACATACACTGGCAGCAAGCAAGCAACTGAATTTAGACTACTGTCTAAAAATTAAATGCCTTATTTATCGGCAAGCTACTGTGCCACCCGGTATCAGTGGTTGGTTGGCACTGGCAGTAGGCACACTACAGTCTGTGGAAGTCGGCTTGACACACACTGGCAGCAAGCAAGCAACTGAATTTAGACTACTGTCTAAAAATGAAATGCCTTATTTATCGGCAAGCTACTGTGCCACCTGGTATCAGTGGTTGGTTGGCACTGGCAGTGGGCACACTACAGTCTGTGGAAGTGGGCCTGACACACACTGGCAGCAGGCAAGCAACTGAATTTAGACTACTGTCTAAAAATGAAATGCCTTATTTATCGGCAAGCTACTGTGCCACCCGGTATCAGTGGTTGGCACTGGCAGTGGGCACACTACAGTCTGTGGAAGTGGGCCTGACACACACTGGCAGCAGGCAAGCAACTGAATTTAGACTACTGTCTAAAAATGAAATGCCTTATTTATCGGCAAGCTACTGTGCCACCCGGTATCAGTGGTTGGCACTGGCAGTGGGCACACTACAGTCTGTGGAAGTGGGCCTGACACACACTGGCAGCAGGCAAGCAACTGAATTTAGACTACTGTCTAAAAATGAAATGCCTTTATTTATCGGCAAGCTACTGTGCCACCCGGTATCAGTGGTTGGCACTGGCAGTGGGCACACTACAGTCTGTGGAGGTGGGCCTGACACACACTGGCAGCAGGCAAGCAACTGAATTTAGACTACTGTCTAAAAATGAAATGCCTTATTTATCGGCAAGCTACTGTGCCACCCGGTATCAGTGGTTGGTTGGCACTGGCAGTGGGCACACTACAGTCTGTGGAAGTGGGCCTGACACACACTGGCAGCAGACAAGCAACTGAATTTAGACTACTGTCTAAAAATGAAATGCCTTATTTATCGGCAAGCTACTGTGCCACCCGGTATCAGTGGTTGGTTGGCACTGGCAGTAGGCACACTACAGTCTGTGGAAGTGGGCCTGACATACACTGGCAGCAAGCAAGCAACTGAATTTAGACTACTGTCTAAAAATTAAATGCCTTATTTATCGGCAAGCTACTGTGCCACCCGGTATCAGTGGTTGGTTGGCACTGGCAGTGGGCACACTACAGTCTGTGGAAGTCGGCCTGACACACACTGGCAGCAAGCAAGCAACTGAATTTAGACTACTGTCTAAAAATGAAATGCCTTATTTATCGGCAAGCTACTGTGCCACCCGGTATCAGTGGTTGGTTGGCACTGGCAGTGGGCACACTACAGTCTGTGGAAGTGGGCCTGACACACACTGGCAGCAGGCAAGCAACTGAATTTAGACTACTGTCTAAAAATGAAATGCCTTATTTATCGGCAAGCTACTGTGCCACCCGGTATCAGTGGTTGGCACTGGCAGTGGGCACACTACAGTCTGTGGAAGTGGGCCTGACACACACTGGCAGCAGGCAAGCAACTGAATTTAGACTACTGTCTAAAAATGAAATGCCTTATTTATCGGCAAGCTACTGTGCCACCCGGTATCAGTGGTTGGCACTGGCAGTGGGCACACTACAGTCTGTGGAGGTGGGCCTGACACACACTGGCAGCAGGCAAGCAACTGAATTTAGACTACTGTCTAAAAATGAAATGCCTTATTTATCGGCAAGCTACTGTGCCACCCGGTATCAGTGGTTGGCACTGGCAGTGGGCACACTACAGTCAGTGGAAGTGGGCCTGACACACACTGGCAGCAGGCAAGCAACTGAATTTAGACTACTGTCTAAAAATGAAATGCCTTATTTATCGGCAAGCTACTGTGCCACCCGGTATCAGTGGTTGGTTGGCACTGGCAGTGGGCACACTACAGTCTGTGGAAGTGGGCCTGACACACACTGGCAGCAGGCAAGCAACTGAATTTAGACTACTGTCTAAAAATGAAATGCCTTATTTATCGGCAAGCTACTGTGCCACCCGGTATCAGTGGTTGGTTGGCACTGGCAGTGGGCACACTACAGTCTGTGGAAGTGGGCCTGACACACACTGGCAGCAAGCAAGCAACTGAATTTAGACTACTGTCTAAAAATTAAATGCCTTATTTATCGGCAAGCTACTGTGCCACCCGGTATCAGTGGTTGGTTGGCACTGGCAGTGGGCACACTACAGTCTGTGGAAGTGGGCCTGACACACACTGGCAGCAAGCAAGCAACTGAATTTAGACTACTGTCTAAAAATGAAATGCCTTATTTATCGGCAAGCTACTGTGCCACCCGGTATCAGTGGTTGGTTGGCACTGGCAGTGGGCACACTACAGTCTGTGGAAGTGGGCCTGACATACACTGGCAGCAGGCAAGCAACTGAATTTAGACTACTGTCTAAAAATGAAATGCCTTATTTATCGGCAAGCTACTGTGCCACCCGGTATCAGTGGTTGGCACTGGCAGTGGGCACACTACAGTCTGTGGAAGTGGGCCTGACACACACTGGCAGCAGGCAAGCAACTGAATTTAGACTACTGTCTAAAAATGAAATGCCTTATTTATCGGCAAGCTACTGTGCCACCCGGTATCAGTGGTTGGCACTGGCAGTGGGCACACTACAGTCTGTGGAGGTGGGCCTGACACACACTGGCAGCAGGCAAGCAACTGAATTTAGACTACTGTCTAAAAATGAAATGCCTTATTTATCGGCAAGCTACTGTGCCACCCGGTATCAGTGGTTGGCACTGGCAGTGGGCACACTACAGTCTGTGGAAGTGGGCCTGACACACACTGGCAGCAGGCAAGCAACTGAATTTAGACTACTGTCTAAAAATGAAATGCCTTATTTATCGGCAAGCTACTGTGCCACCCGGTATCAGTGGTTGGTTGGCACTGGCAGTGGGCACACTACAGTCTGTGGAAGTGGGCCTGACACACACTGGCAGCAGGCAAGCAACTGAATTTAGACTACTGTCTAAAAATGAAATGCCTTATTTATCGGCAAGCTACTGTGCCACCCGGTATCAGTGGTTGGTTGGCACTGGCAGTGGGCACACTACAGTCTGTGGAAGTGGGCCTGACACACACTGGCAGCAAGCAAGCAACTGAATTTAGACTACTGTCTAAAAATTAAATGCCTTATTTATCGGCAAGCTACTGTGCCACCCGGTATCAGTGGTTGGTTGGCACTGGCAGTGGGCACACTACAGTCTGTGGAAGTGGGCCTGACATACACTGGCAGCAAGCAAGCAACTGAATTTAGACTACTGTCTAAAAATTAAATGCCTTATTTATCGGCAAGCTACTGTGCCACCCGGTATCAGTGGTTGGCACTGGCAGTGGGCACACTACAGTCTGTGGAAGTGGGCCTGACACACACTGGCAGCAGGCAAGCAACTGAATTTAGACTACTGTCTAAAAATGAAATGCCTTATTTATCGGCAAGCTACTGTGCCATCCGGTATCAGTGGTTGGCACTGGCAGTGGGCACACTACAGTCTGTGGAGGTGGGCCTGACACACACTGGCAGCAGGCAAGCAACTGAATTTAGACTACTGTCTAAAAATGAAATGTCTTATTTATCGGCAAGCTACTGTGCCACCCGGTATCAGTGGTTGGCACTGGCAGTGGGCACACTACAGTCTGTGGAGGTGGGCCTGACACACACTGGCAGCAGGCAAGCAACTGAATTTAGACTACTGTCTAAAAATGAAATGCCTTATTTATCGGCAAGCTACTGTGCCACCCGGTATCAGTGGTTGGCACTGGCAGTGGGCACACTACAGTCAGTGTATGTCGGCCTGACACACACTAGTAGCAGGCAAGCAACTGAAATTACACTAAAGTGTGAAAATTAAATGCCTTTTTTTGATGCAAAGTCCTGTGCCACACGGGATGACAGGGGTGGGCACTGGCAGTGGGCACACTACAGTCTGTGGAAGTGGGCCTGACACACACTGGCAGCAGGCAAGCAACTGAATTTAGACTACTGTCTAAAAATGAAATGCCTTATTTATCGGCAAGCTACTGTGCCACCCGGTATCAGTGGTTGGCACTGGCAGTGGGCACACTACAGTCAGTGTACGTCGGCCTGACACACACTAGCAGCAGGCAAGCAGCTGAAATTACACTAAAGTGTAAAAATTAAATGCCTTTTTTTATGCAAAGTCCTGTGCCAGCCGGTATGAGTGGTGGGCACTGGCAGTGGGCACACTACAGTCAGTGGAAGTCAGCCTGATACACACTGGCAGGCAACTAACCTTAGATTAAAGTGTAAAAATGAAATGCCTTTTTTTTTATGCAAAGTCCTGTGCCACACGGGATGACAGGGGTGGGCACTGGCAGTGGGCACACTACAGTCTGTGGGCCTGCAGCTCTTCACACACAGGCAGGCCAGGCAACTGCAATATGTATATGGAGAAAAAAAAAAGAAGACTAATGTTGCAGACCTAAAAAGGGCTTTTTGGGGTGCTGTCAGGACGCTGTCCTTACAGCAGAGATCAGATGAGTCTTTCAGGACTGGAGTGGACACTGAATTCACTAGCCTAGCTATCGATTTCATTATTTAGGCCTCTTTCACACTTGCGTTGTGAAGATCCGGCGTGCACTTCCGACTGATCAGTCTTCAAAATGCTTTCAGTGTTACTATGGCAGCCAGGACGCTACTAGCGTCCTGGTTGCCATAGTAGCAGTGGGGAGCGGGGGAGCGGCATACTTACATTCTGTGCGGCTCGGGCGCTCCTGAATGACGTCAGAGCGCCCGCGCGCATGGATCACGTGATCCATGCGATCACGTGATCTATGCACTGGGGCGCCCTGGCGTCATCCTGGAGCGTCCCGGGAGCCGCACGGAATGTAAGTATGCCGCTCCCCACTCCCCTACTCTTTACTATGGCAGCCAGGACTTTAGCGTCCTGGCTGCCATAGTAACCATTGACAAAAAGCTAAACGTCGGATCCGGCGATACGCGGAAACGACGTTTAGCTAAAGGCCGGATCCGGACTAATGCATTAATTCCGGATCCGGCGTTGCGGCATGTCTTCCGGATTTTTGGACGGAGACAAATCCGCAGCATGCTGCGCTTTTGTCAACGTCCAAAAAACATTGACATACTGAACGGAAGACATCCTGATGCATCCTGAACGGATTTCTCTCCATTCAGGATGCATGGGGATAATCCTGATCAGTAGCTTTCCGTCCTAGAGACCCGAGGACGGATCTCTAGGACGGAAAGCCAAAACGCTAGTGTGAAAGAGGCCTAAATTAGCAGCAACTACACTCTCCCTCCTCTCACTAAGACTGCAAAATGGATGCTGTTCAGGAGATGGGAGGGGTCTGCGAGGGAGAGTATGCTGCTAATTGGCTGGAATGTGTCTGCTGACTGTGAGGTACAGGGTCAAAGTTTGCTCAATGATGATGTATAGGGGGCGGACCGAACATCGCATGTGTTCGCCCGTTGAGGCGAACGCGAACAAGCTATGTTCGCCGGGAACTGTTCGCCGGCGGATAGTTCGGGCCATCTCTATTAGTTAGTTAGCTTATATATATAATACAGATGGTCAGTGGGAGATAGTCAGTGTAGGTTAGATTGTGATATAGTGTAGCTGAATTTCAAGTGCAGGGTGTTAGGTAGTGTGATAGGTTCTGCTGTCACAAGTTCACAAGAATACTTAGTGCACCAATCACTAATATGTAGTCAGACCTGCTAAAATGTAAAGTTGCACGTATTGCGCAAAAATATGCGCATCATTACCGTATTTTCCGGCGTATATGACGACTGGGCATATAAGAGGACCCCCTACTTTTCCTGTTAAAATATGGAGTTTGGGCTACACTCGCCGTATAAGACTACGCCTCTTTCAACGCACACCAAATAAAAATTAAACAGACGATCCGAGCATGAGAAAACCATTGAGATCAGGGAGAGGGGGCTGCTTCAGGAGCAACTGTCTGGGATGCAGCACACGGTGGCTCAGCTAGAGGGCACCTGTCCCTGAAGCTGGAGAAGGACAGATTCTCCAGTCCAGCTTGGAAGTAAAGAGGACCTTATACTGGTCCAGCAATTCTTAGATAATTATATATACCGTATGTGTAGAGTGGCGCCCAGGGATAATAGTAAGTGCAGGGAGATCCCTGGGCGCCGCTCTACACATACATATCATTATCTAACAATCGTTGGACCAGTGAAAGGTCCTCTTAAGTTTCATCACGCAGTATACTGGCATGTAAGACGACCCCCGACTTTTGAGAAGATTTTCACGTGTTAAAAAGTAGTCTTATACGCCAGAAAATACAGGTAATTGCCGATTTGCGCAAACGCGAATATATCGGAGCAGTCTCAGGAAACTTCTAGCAGCTTGAATTTTCGCAATCAATTCTCAAATTCACAAATATTTGCCCACATGTTCGCGAAATATCGCAAATTTGAATGCTGCCGCTCATCACTATTTACAACATATAACTGCACCGCACAAGGGCAAATAAGACATACTATAGAAATATTTCCTTGTAATAAACCCTGTTAAAGGGGTTGTCCGGGTTCAAAGCTGAACCCGGACACACCTCCATTTCCACCCTGGCAGCCCCCCTGACTTGAGCATCGGAGCATGGTCTCCTTTGCCCTGCACTAGATCGCACAGGGCAAGGGATCTTTTGTTTATAATAACACACTGCCGGGTGGAAGCTTCCGCCTGGCAGTTTGTTCGGTGACATCACCGGCTCTGATGGGTGTGCTTTAGCGCTGCCCTAGCTGTTTTACTGGCGTTACCGGGCTTCCTGGCAGCCCCATAGAGAGCCTGGTTCCTCACCAGAACTCCTGAAAATGCCTTTGCCCTGCGCGATTTAGCGCAGGGCAAAGGAGAGCATCGGAGCATGAACTGGTCCGATGCTCCTGTCGAGGGGCTGCCTGCGTGAAAATGGAGGTATGTCCAGGTTCAGCTCTGAACCCAGACAACCCCTTTAATGGCTGTATCAAACAGCACTTGCACCCCAATAAGAAGAACGGTTTTCCAGAATGACAGAGCTGTATAATGGCAATTTGGATCCCAAGTCAGTGTACAAAGGTGTAATAGGATTGATAATATTACCCAGTTTGTAACCTCCCCTACTGAACCCTGTTCTACATAAATGCTGTGGAAGGATTCCTCCCTATCCTTTCCCTCCACTTATAAATCGTTTTTTTCTCTACAATCCAGTCTTTCTTATCACTGTTCCTAGCGCCTGCAGACACGTCTCTCACTACACTAAGTACGCTGGTAAATGGCAGAATCTAAGGTGGCTGCTGCAATTTATAGGGCTGTGACATCACAGGGCTGGTTGGCTGCTGATTGGCTGCATGCATGGCATTATGGGCAGGGGGGGGGGGGGAACTGGGCAATTTCCCAGGGCCCCCATTGTCCCCTACTTCAGTGTTGCTGTTCAGCTGAACGTCCGAGGAAGCAAACGGGCGGACAGCTGAACAACTGCACTTTCCAATGCAGTGTAAGGTCCCCTCCCTCACATGTAAGAGAAATAATTACCACAGTGCTGACAGGACCTGCGATAATGTCAGATGCAAGAGGCGGAGCTCAGCAGAAAAGAGGGGATAAAGGACCTGCGATGACCTCATCATCATGTGACCAGACAGGAGGTGGAGTAAACAGTGCAGTAAAGAAGAAGACCAGCCGTGAATGTGAAGAAGTATGGATTCAATGTAAGTGCCAGGGAGATGCTCGACGTCGGACTGTGTTTTTTTGCACTATATTACAAGATGTGGGCCCCCTCTTTTAATTTTGCCCAGAGCTACATTTTGTCTAAAACCAGCCCTGATTATGGGTGATCTTGCCTTCCCAGAGTTCATTTATCCATGTCTTCACATGTGCAACAGCTATTTTAGGAAAAAATGCGATTCGTTATAATGAAGGGTGAGGAAATTCGGCTTCGGTGCTAATCAAATTTTTCCTGAAATTCGGATCGAATTCCACTTTGTCAACTTCGATTTTCTCATCTCGAGTTGGCCCTGGGTATGCTTTCCTCTTTACCAGTAGTGTGGCATCAAGGCAGGTGTTCGGTGTAGCCAGGCGCATATTTATCCCTAAGATAAATCAGGCGTGGATCAACCAGGATTTCTAGACACCAGTGCCTGAAGCAACAGAATACTTCATTCTGCCACTAATGATCACACTGTAGTGTGCTGCCACACTGGAATATTGTGTAAAATGAGTAATTACTTCTGGCCACGTGCTGCTGCCACCATTCTAATGCTGCCACCCGCCTGCTGCCACTACTGCCTACAATTCCTACAATGGGGCTTCTTGGCCCACTCATATGTACATGTTACATTTTTAAAAGGATATGCATGCCACTGGGCCTTGCTATCACACTGCTGTTTTTGGGTTCTGCTACTACTGTAATCTGACACCATCTTGTGCTGTAATGCCACTGCTGCCACCCCCCCCCCCCCTACCTACTCTGTCATGGGGTGACTATTATCACTGTCACTCCTGCTGCACAGCACCCCACTCTGTCATGGGGTCACTGTTGTCACCTAACAGAACGGATTAGCTATGACTGTTGGTGCACTGCACACTGTGATGCAGTCTTCCTGCAGTCTACCAGTAGCCTCCCTGCAGCTTTAAGCCTCATTCACACTTCAGCGTTTTGGTCAGTGATTTTCATCAGTGACTGTGAGCCAAAACCAGGAGTGGTGGCTTTACAGAGTTAAGATATAAGCACCTGTTCTGTGTTTAGAGCCGCACCTGGTTTTGTCTCACGATCACTGATGGAAATCACTGACCAAAACACTGACGTGTGAATGAGCCAAAACCTCCAAGCCTTTACACGACATTGGGCCGTGGGAAGAATATTATTAGTTAGAGTGTCCTAGGTATACCTGATTTATCTTAATTCATGAAGGATCAATTCAGAACAAGTCGAATTTCTTGGCGAACTTGGGCTAATCGGCCAAATCAATTTTTTTGAAACTTTGCTCATCTCTCGTTAATACATTCCGTTAGCAATAAATTTATACTGCATCAGTTTATTTATTTATTCCTACATTTACTTATTCCTACATTAGCCGTTAATAGTTTCTTGTATTTTTATATTATATTTGTGGAACCCCCTCTTGATGTACAATGCCATGGAACTGATAGCGCTTTCAAATACATAACAATAACATGTAATTATCAATACCAATAAGATGGAAGCTTTTATTACTCTGGTGCTAGCATGCCAACCAATACCATCCAGTCTTCACCTCTTAGTGGGGCCAGGTTTTAAGGTTGGCCATCCTCATCTTTTGCTGGCTTTACTGTACTTCTTCCAAATCATCCTTCTTAGTCTCCATGTCCTATAAAAGTCAACAAGTTGCAGAGAGAGGAGGAGCTGGTGACATATTCTCATCGAAAATTAGATGATGTGGAAAAGGAGGAAAAGCAGATGGCAGAGGAAGAGTTTCCAGGGGAGCACTGGGGTTGGAGAGGTGGGTATGCTAGAGCTGTTTAACCCCTTAAGGACATGGCCCTATTTCACCTTAAGGTCCAGGCCATTTTTTGCAAATCTGACCAGTGTCACTTTATGTGGTGATAACTTTAAAACGCTTTTACTTATCCAGGCCATTCTTAGATTGTTTGTTCGTCACTATTGTACATGACACTGGTAACATTTTGTCAAAAAAGTTCATTTTTTGTATAAAAAAATACTAAATTTACCAAGAATTTAGAAAAATTTGCAAATTTTCAAGTTTCAATTTCTCCACTTCTATAATACATAGTAATACCTCCAAAAATAGTTATTACTTTACTTTTCCTAAATGTCTACTTCATGTTTGGATCATTTTGGGAACGCCATTTTATTTTTTGGGAACGTTACAAGGCTTTGAAGTTTAGAAGCAAATCTTGAAAATTTTCTGAAAATTTCAAAAACCCAATTTTTAAGGACCAGTTCAGGTCTGAAGTCACTTTGCGAGGCTTACATAAAAGAAACCACCCAAAAATGACCCCATTCTAGAACCTACACCCCTCAATGTATTCAAAACTGATTTTACAAATGTTGTTAACCCTTTAGGTGTTCCACAAGAGTTCATGGCTAATAGACATAAAATTTCAGAATTTCGATTTTTTGGCAAATTTTCCATTTGAATCCATTTTTTCAAGGAACAAAGCAAGGATTAACAGCCAAACATAACCCAATATTTATTGCCCTGATTCTATAGTTTTCAGAAACACCCCATATGTTTTTGCAAACTGCTGTATCGCCAAACGGCAGGGCACAGAAGGAAGGGAACGCCATATGGTTTTTGGAAGGCAAATTTTGATGGACTGGTTTATTTACACCATGGCCCATTTCAAGCCCCCCTGAGGCACCCCTAGAGTAGAAACTCCAAAAAAGTGACCCCATTTTGGAAACTACTGGATAGGGTGGCAGTTTTGGGGGTATTATTTTTAGGGTACATATCATTTTTGGTTGCTTTATAATACATTTTTGTGAGACAAGGTAATAAAATAAAAAAATTCTGAATTTTCATCTCCATTTGCCATAAACTCTTGAGGAACACCTAAAGGGTTAATAAAGTTTGTAAAATCAGTTTTGAATACCTTGAGGGGTGTAGTTTTTTTATATGGAGTCACTTTTATGGAGTTTCTACTCTAGGGGTGCATCAAAGGAGCTTCAAATGTGACATAGTGTCAAAAAAACAGTCCGTCAAAATCTGCCTTCCAAAAACCATATGACGTTCCTTTCCTTCTGAGCCCTGCCGTTTGTCCATAAAGCAGTTTACAACCACATATGGGGTGTTTCTGTAAACTACAGAAAACCCTTGCTTTGTTACTGGAAAAAAATGATTGAAATGGAAAATTTGGAAAAAACTGCTGTTTTGTGACCATATTTATTTTATTTTTGTGACTGTGTTTATCTGAGGGGTTAGGTCATGGGTTATTTTTATAGAGCAGATTCTTACGGACGTGGCAATACCTAATATGTCTACTCTTTTTAATTTATTTAGGTCACTATAATATCCTTTGTTAAACAAACAAAAAACTATTTTAGTATCTCCATAGTCTGAGAGTCATTTTTTTTTAGTTTTTGTCAAATTGTCTTAAGTAGGGGCTCATTTTTTGTGGGATGAGATGACGGTTTTAATGGAACTACTTTGGGGTGCATATGACTTTTTGATTGCTTGCTGTCACACTTTCTGTGATGTTAGGTGACAAAAAACGCTTTTTTATAGTTCAGGTTCTTACGGACGCGGCGATACTAAATATGTCTACTTTTTATTTATTTAATTAGGTTTTACACAATCATATAATTTTTGAAACAAAAAAAAAACATGTTTTAGTGTCTGCATAGCCTAAGAGCAATAATTTTTTTATTTTTTGGGCGATTTTCTTAGGTAGGGTATAATTTTTTGCGGGATGAGATGACGGTTTTAAAGGCATTATTTTGGAGTGTATATGACTTTTTGATCGCTTGCTATTAGACGTTTTGTGATGTAAGGTGACAAAAAATTGCTTTTAACACAGTTTTTTTTTATTTTCTTTTGCGGTGTTCATCTGAGGGGTTAGGTCATGTATTATTTTTATAGTTCAGGTTCTTACGGACGCGGTGATACATAATATGTCTACTTTTTATTTAGTTATTTAGGTTTTACACAATCATGTTTTTGAAACAAAAAAAAATCATGTTTTAGTGTCTGCATAGCCTGAGAGCCATCATTTTTTTATTTTTTGGGCGATTTTCTTAGGTAAGGTATCATTTTTTGCGGGACGAGGTGACGGTTTTATTAGTACCATTTGGGTGTAGATACAACTTTTTTGATCACTTTTATTAACTTTTTTGGGAAGTGAGGTGGGCAAAATTTCAATTTCATCATAGTATTTTTTTTTTTTATGACGTTCACCGTGCAGGGAAATTAACAAACCCATTTTATAGATCAGGTTGTTACGGGCACGGTGATATCTAACATGTGTAGTGTATTTTTTGTTTTGTTTTGTTTATTAGTGATAAATGTGTTTTTTTGTTTTTACCTTTTTTCACTTTTTTTACATTTTTTTTGGACCCAGACCCACTTGGTTCTTGAAGATCCAGTGGATCTGGTGTCTGTATAATACAGTACAGTACATTATATAATGTACTGTACTGTATTTTTTACTTGACACCTAGTCTGATCAGACTTTTGCCTTTAGCAAAAGTCTGATCAGACTTCTGTTACCATGGCAAGCAGGACGCCTTTGAAGAGGCCTATAACAGAGCAGCGGAGGATGGGGAGGGAAGGAAGCTGGGGACTGGAGCTAGGGGGGCTGCACCACGCACAGCAGCACCCCACAGCAGCTCTCTCCCTCTTAACCACTTCCATACAGCGTTCCCTACGGACCACGGCATGGAATGGGTTAATATGCTGACATCTGTGCCTGCACACTCTGCTTGCCACGCTCGGCCATCCTGAAAATGAGCAGGGGGGCGGGCGGGTGCGTGATCCTCTGCCCGCACCACCTGCCGCACCGCCCACCGCACCGCCCGCAAGCCTCCCCCCATCCCCGCACCGCCCATCACAATGAGGGCACGGGGGGGAGGTTACAGTAAAAATAAAAAAACATTTGGAAGCATTTTAAAGTATCTTATCCCCGCGGTCATAGACCGCGGGCATCAGATACATCGGAAAGCGCTGCAAACTGCAGGTCTGAATTGACCTGCGGTTTGCAGAGATTGCCAGTATGGGGGGTCACAGAGCCCCCCTCGGCATATGAACATGGTTCCTGCTGCACGATCGCAGCAGGTATCATGTTTCTATCGCGATTATATTTTTTTTTTTACAGTAGATTTAATTTAGGGCATATTGGTACGCCCTGTGTCCTTAAGGACTCGGACATTAGGGCGTACCCATACGCCCTATGTCCTTAAGAGGTTAATATTCAGTGTTTACTGTCAAATAACCTGCAAGAAATTGCCCCCACCTAGCCAGCTAAACTCCATACCAGCAACAGCCCCTGTTTGGCCACCATATAATATGGCAGCTAGTTTTCAGGGTCCTGTCTCTTATGGCAATAATCCAACAGCCATTTTTGATCCATCCACCATGTTTGGCCCATTTGGTTTTTACCCTAATACATTTTAAAATAAATTGAAAATACCATTAGGTTCATAGTATGGAGGAATCCCGGACCTTATGGACAAATCGCCATGGGATTATTGTCAACACTGTTGTGAATCCCTTTTAAAGGATTCATGTCTACAGTGTTAAAAAAGAATTTCTCTTATTTCAGTAGTTTTCTGATTTGACAGAACAGAGCTGTAGAGGGAAGTGCTAAGAAATTAATGTATGTAAAATTGACTCCGATAGCACATGGCACAGTGTTATCTTGTGACATCTGATTTAACTGTGGGGGCGTCAAATGGAAGGCAGAGGGAGCCACATCCTTCTGCCTTACCTCACAGATGCCTTACTAACACAGTGTTGATGGCGCCATCTGAGGGGTTAAATGATGGTGTTCGGCGGGATCACCGTTCCCCATCATTGTGGCCGGGTGTCTGCTGTATGATTTATAGCGATTTATGACTATTTGGTTCGGAACTAATCAAATTTCTTGGCTAACTTCGGCGAATCGGCCGAATCAAATTTTTCAAAACTTTGCTCATGTCTAGCCATAGCTACATACAGTGCAGAGATACCAGCCACACCTAGATCCTGGTGCTTGAAGGGTCCCAAAGTCCTCTCTGTCACATATGAAGACACCAGTACTATTAATGACACATGGCAGGGAGGCAGTAGAAATTATGCATTGGGACCCACGATCTTTTAAGTTAAACCAACCTGTATGAACACTGTACAGGTACTTGTATTGTACATGTGGCAATAACATCTCTTGCCACCAAAATTGTTCTCTGTGCATTTCCCCAATATATCAATAAATTAGTCAGTCAAACAGGTCCGCAAAAAACAGATCCGCAAAAAATACGGATTAAGTCTGTGTGCATTTCGTATTTTGAGGAACGGAATAGCTGGCCCCTAATAGAATAGTCCTATCCTTGTCCGTAATGTGGACAATAATAGGACACGTTCTATTGGACATACGGAAAACGAAATGCACACGGAGTAACTTCCATTTTTTTTGCGGACACATTGAAATGAATGGCTCTGTATATGGTTCGCAAAAAAAACGGAACAGACACAGAAAGAAAATACGTTCGTGTGCATGAGCTCTTAAGCAGGTTGTCCATGATTTTCTTTATTGATGATGGAGTAGGCCATTAAAAATAAAGTTGTCCCAGCAGAAACAACCTCTCAGTAATCGTTATGTTATAAGCAGTACGCTCACCTAGTGAGTTTGTGCTAACCTCAGACGACACATTCTTTTAAAGAGGTTGTCTCACCTCAACCATCCTGCAATCCAATGGTTGTCACTTCAACCATCCTGCAATCCAGCAGCAGGGGCCCTTTTTGCACAATATAGGAAAAATCGCATGGCGTCTCTGGTGGCTGGGACCGCGGGAGTGCAAATAGTCCAGCATTTTTTTCTACAGTGTGCAAACACAACCACCACTGCTTGATTGCAGGGTGGTCATAACAATGGAAACAAGCAGTGTATAATGTGATGGAAAAATTAATCTAGCCAGCAAAGGAGGTAATATGGACAATCACAATACATTGATCACCAAATCCACCATATTAAGTGGCCCCTATGTCAAGATCCCACTTTTATACAAGCTTTAAGGATGTGACGGGGAAAACCTAAGCCAGTTATCCATCCACAGACAGCTGTTTCGGGGTGTTGCCCCTCATCAGTATGGAGTAGGATCCTGGCTAACCGGGACCAATGCCTGTCCTTGGAGACTACTCAAACAAAACAATAGCTGATCTCAGGGAGACCAACCACAAACACACCACGGAGCCTCAGTTAAGAGTCTCAACACAGCAATCCAAAGTGCAAAGCTCCCTGAGAAACAGTAATATGCAAAATAAATGTGGAGCCCCAGTATTGGGTGTACAACACAATGAAAGCCAGATATCCCTCAAAGGAAGGAAAACCGGTGCAAAGGGGTGTCTCCATTACAGAGATCACCAAATCCACCATATTAAGTGGCCCCTATGTCAAGATCCCGCTTTTTTACAAGCATTAAGGATGTGACGGGGAAAACCTAAGCTATTTATCCATCCACAGACAGCTGTTTCGGTGTGTTGCTCCTCATCAGTGTGGAGTAGGATTCTGGCTAACCGGGAGCAATGCCTTGGAGACTACTCAAACAAAACAATAGCTGATCTCAGGGAGACCAACCACAAACACACCACAGAGCCTCAGTTAAGAGTCTCAACACAGCAATCCAAAGTGCAAAGCTCCATGGGAAACAGTAATATGCAAAATAAATGTGGAGCCCCAGTATTGGGTGTACAACACAATGAAAGACAGATATCCCTCAAATGAAGGAAAACCAGTGCAAAGGGATGTCTACATTACAGAGATCACCAAATCCACCATATTAAGTGGCCCCTATGTCAAGATCCCGCTTTTATACAAGCTTTAAGGATGTGACGGGGAAAACCTAAGCCAGTTATCCATCCACAGACAGCTGTGGATGAATACAATACATTGTATTAACTTTGTCAATATGATAAATGCCATTTGCTGAAGTGAGACAACCCCTTTAAGCAATGATGATACCAGAGCTGTAGTACCAATCAGTGATGTGAGATCCTTCTCAGGTTCTTAAGAATGCAGAAGAACAACCAAAAACAACAACTTGTTCACTTGTCTTTTTGGTTTTTCTGTCCCTCAGTCTAAAAGCTGATTTGTGATCTAGTAGACATTTGGAAGAACTGCAATGTTGGTTATGTCGGTAGTGAACCACCTCCTTAAATGTATAAGGCCTACATACATGCATTTGCAAACACTGCCCATATGGTATGCATGCCCTTCCTTTAGATTTCTGATGTGTTCTAATGTGATTATGTCTAAAGCATGTTTGGCTGTACTCCTAGTTTGCATTCTATTGTGATAGGATTAAAAATTAGTACCATTTTTGACTGATTAAAGGGGCACTCCAAGTAATACTAATAAAAACTAAGATGGCAATTTATGAACGTACATACCTGAGTTTTCAGAAACATTTGCATAATGGCTGTGCTTCTTTATACAATCATAACTGTGAAGGAATGTGTCTTTTTTGGGCTCCTTAATGTCTTTTTTAGCCATATTATTCCCTGTTTCAGCTACACAGCTAGATGCATTTCACTCAGAAGCAGAGGGTGTATCCCTTCTGTGAAATCTGCCAGCACTGCAGTGCAACAAAGTCCTTTCCCTTACTTTCCACTAAGTTTGTTTTTAGCTCTGGAGCTCACAGAACAGATACTGAGGGGGAAGTCACACTTAATGTACAGAAAGGCAGGAGGCTCCTGTGAATTCAGAAGCAGTGCAATTCTTTTATGAGGCTTAGGATCTCAGCTTGCTTTGACACACCCCCACTTCCTCTCAGCCGTCTTCTGTGTCTCTGTTACTAAGAATGGATCTTGCCTGACAACAGGCAGTGGACTGCAACTTAGGTGGAAGTGAGACCTCTACTGGCCATGACTTTAAAGCCTTTTTTCAGGTGGGTGCAGGCAAATTTGATAAATGAAGTGATATAGAAATTTCCTATTCACACTATTTTTATTTAATGAAATTAAATTGTGTATAAAAAACTGTGACTCTTTAAAGAAAAATTGTTTTTGCCTGTTGCATTGACACCAATCATATCACAGCTTTAATGGCTTATAGCCGTTGTGTGGTGAAGTAAGAACATTACAGCCCTTTTTGGTGTGTATTAATGGCAAACATTTTTTCTACTCTTCAGCGGTGACGTTCCATTGTACTACAGCCATTTACAGGGTGCATTAATAGGATAGATACGTATGTCCTATTAGCTGTTCTGCGTTGAATTGTGACTGTTACATTTAATTTTTTGGGGTGTATTAATAGGAAAAAGAATAAGGGAAAATTGATGGGTGCTTGTAGACTTTCTTCTGTATGAACCGAATTACGTTGATTAGCCATTCATTGGTGAAATTTATTTGTGATACAGCATTTGTTGGGAAAATTGGTCGGTTGCTGTAACTATGGTCGAGGACAATTTATGTCCTTTACGGCCCACTGGGTAAATGTGGTTCCTGCCCAGCCACACCAGCAACTTGGCCAGGTGACGCCGCTTCCGCCACCACGTTCTCACGCTGTTGGTCCTGCGACAATGTCTGCCTCTGCCTCCACATCCTCCACCGTGTCCTCAGCCACCACTGCAGGGATAATTAACAGTGCCCATCCAGCATACCACATGTGCAGGACACGGCGGTGTCACGCTGTCCTGCAACTCATTAGCCTGGGCAGGTTTGACCAGGGGGGGGGGGGGCTCTGCGCTCACATTCCTCTGCCATAGCTGCAGGGGGGGGGGGTAGGGTAGGAGCAGTTCCAGCTCCATCAGCAGCAACTTGAGTTTAGAGTCGCTGTTGAGCAGCTTTCTTCACCCGCCTAGTGAAGAAACTACTCACCAGCTGCAGCAGCAGCTGGACCTGAAGCAGGAGGTCGCATACTTGGACAGTACCCTGCCACTCCACATTGAAGATCCGCTGGACTACTGGAAAGCCAGACTGGATTTGTGGCAGCAACTAGCAGAGTTTGCCCTGGAAAAGCTGTCCTGCCGGCCAGTAATGCAGCATCAGAGCTGGTGTTAAGTGTGGTGGGGGCCATAGTTACCCAAAGAAGAACTTGCTTGTCCACCCAAAATGTGGAGAAACTGACCTTTGTCAAGAGGAATCAGACGTGGATCAGCCAGGATTTCCACCCACCAATGCCTGATGCATCAGACTAGATCATCCATGGCGCCACACCAGCACTTTGACAAGAGAGACCGGTTTCTTATGGCTACCTGCCTCAGCTACTATTCTGATGCTGACACCTGCCTGATTCCACACATCTGATGCCAAATGCTCCTTCTTTCACCCACCATCTTTAGCTGGTACTCTCATTGCCACCCACCTCCCCACTCTGTCACCGGGTCACTCTGTGGTCTCCTGATGCTGCTGTCACCCCCTCACTATGTCACCTTGCCACTCTCTGGTCTCCTGATGCTGTTGTCACCTCCACACCATGTCACCTTGCCACTCTGTGGCCTCCTGATGATGCTGCTGCCACCTCCACACTCTGTCATTGTGCCACTCTGTGGCTGGCCTCCTGATGCTGCCGCCACCTCCACATTGTCATTGTTCCACTCTGTGGTCTCTTCATGCATATGTCATCTCTGTTTTGGATCCACTCCTGTTTTTTTTTGGGCATTAGCAATATTGATGGATTACTGACCAAATGTTGACCGAGTGAAGGCGGATGCTCAACAGACAGGATCTGTTTTTTGGAGGTTATTTTTCTTACGGATCAGAGGAAGGGCAAAATAATCAGTGACGTCAACACAAACTTACTGCTGACACCCTCTCCACTCTGTCAGGGGGCTCTACTTGTATAAGGGTTTAATAAAACAGGTTCTGTAGACATCTATTTGGAATCAGCTGGCGACGGTGTAAGAGGAATGCGCTTCTTCTTGGCGCTAACATCGACCTGTAAGGCAGAGTTCATACTTCAGTTATTTGGTCCCGTAACTGACCAAATAAGTGAAGTATGCAGTGGATCTAAGAGCGGCGCCTGTCATCTGCATGTGATGCTGACTCACAGTATTATTTCACTACCACAGCAGACTCTCTATGCGTGTTACTGCAAGGCACAGTGTTCTACATCACTATAAAGGCTCTCTGAAGCCAGGAAATAGCCGTTTTTTTAACGCGATTCGCCGCAAATAAATTTGGATCAAACCAAATTTTTTCAAAAAATTCGACAAATCGGCTTAATCGAATTTTTGGAAGATTCGCTCATCTCTGGTGAGCAGCTTTAGTATTTATCGGGTATAGGGCTCCGTTAGGGGGATGTGTATTTGTAATAGAAAAAGTGAATATTTCACAATCCATGTGACATTTTTATCTAGTCTTTGGATATTATCTAGTAAATGTGTTGTATATAGGATTTTGTGTTTCCTTTTAGACAGTACAGAAGTTACATATCAATTAGGCTTCGTTCACATCACCGTTTCTCCAAAAATCATGTTCTGAGCGGGCACCTAACGGACCCCATTATAGTCTATGGGGTCTTTAGGCTCCGTTACGCTCAGTTAGGTTTTGGTTATCTGCAGAATCCGTCCTTTCTGTTGGAATGGAGAAACGGTGATGTGAACGAAGCCTAACCTTGATTTCAGACATTCCACAGAAAAAAACAACCGTCATAATGGAAATCTATGGGGAAAAAACGGAAAGCTGCGTTCCTTCACTGGCAGAACACAGCTTTACGTTTATTTTTTGTGTTATTTTTCTGCTTTCTGTTTTGTATTCCGCTTGACCAGTTCCGTTATTTTCCATTTTAATCACATTTAAAAGGATTTCTAAAATGGAAACTAGAACGGTAGTGTGAAACCACCCTAACCGATGCACAGGATCCTGCTTTAGGTTTTTTCTGTTTTTCAGAGGCAACAGAAGAACAGAAAATGAAAAATGAAACAGTGATGTGAACTTTCCCTAACATATTGATGAAGTGATTGAAACAGCTGAGGAGATTTAATATCCAGTCGGGAAGTAAGTTGCCCATGTGCTCATCTGGTTCTTAAAGGTGTTTTCTTGAAATATTAACTTTCTAAGCCTCTAGCTTGCATCACCTCCTGAAAGATCCTCAATGCTGTGGTCCTGTGTGCTAGCACCTGTTTCTCCATTTTCTTGTCCGCACTTGTTTTCTTCCATCTGGGGCATGGACATGGCTGTGTGCAAGCTGCAGCCATGATTGGCTTCAGTGGTGAGGTGTCTGTTTGTGAGCGGAAGATGGAGGAACGGGAGCCAGCACGGAGGACTCAAGTGGCAGAAAGCAGGTAAATATTAATCATGCACATAGGGGACTTTCCTTTATAGTTAATATTCCCAGTAATGCTTTTAAAGCTATGGCTGCATCTAGTCTTTGCTGAATGTGATAAATTTCTCCAACACAGTCTTGACACAGGAGGAGGTTGCAGCGTGCATTTACAGTAGAAGTCTAGGACCATCCCGGATTCTATGTCCTCAGGACACTGCTGAACTCGGAA
This sequence comes from Bufotes viridis, assembly GCA_033119425.1. Taxonomy (NCBI): domain Eukaryota; kingdom Metazoa; phylum Chordata; class Amphibia; order Anura; family Bufonidae; genus Bufotes; species Bufotes viridis. The sequence continues at coordinate 471,842,882 of CM065590.1, forward strand.
ATTTAAAGGGCTTTTGTCATCACATTTTGACATTATAAGCTGTCTGACATTAGCTATGTGCTAATGTCAGAGCAGCTTGATAATGTCTTTTTTACAAAAATCCGATTTATATTCGGGCTAAAAAACGTACTTTTATAATATGTAAATTAGCCTCTAGGAGCAGGGGGGGCCTTGCCCTGCTCCTAGAAGCTCCGTGCGGCAACCTGCTGGCACGCCCCTTCTTACTTTGAGTGACAGTGCCGGGCAGCGATCCTCCGGCACTGGTGCCTCTGCGAATACAGAGCGGCCGTGCAGGCGCTGGATTTCACAAGGAGACAGTGCTGGAGGATCGCTGCCCGGCACTGTCACTCAAAGTAAGAAGGGGCGAGCCAGCAGGTTGCCGCACGGAGCTTCCAGGAGCAGGGCAACGCCCCCCCTGCTCCTAGAGGCTAATTTACATATTATAAAAGTACGTTTTTTAGCCCGAATATAAATCGGATTTTTGTAAAAAAAGACATTATCAAGCTGCTCTGACATTAGCACATAGCTTAGCTAATGTCAGACAGCTTATAATGTCAAAATGTGATGACAGAAGCCCTTTAAACATATAAAATTCTGTGTCACAGTACACACAGAAAGTGTAATCACTATTGTGCTAGAAAATCAGATGAAAACCACAGTTGCTCGCTTGTAACAGCGATTTCCATGTTTTCCTATAATTCATGTATAGCATCAACCATATACTGCATTGTTCTTTGCACTTGCCTGCTGGTCTTGGCATAGTCAGCTTACAAAGATGTAGACAACAGGTCATCAGTTTCTTGAGAATTGAGAAAAACAAATGACAACACAGACACATCAGGTAAAGGTTTCAATAAAAAAGGAAAGTTTATTTCATGCTGTAACTCCCTGCATGTCAATTTCATGCACACGTTTCCTGCAATTCTAAACTTCAACATTTGTATTCAGATGACATACAAGTAACAGGAAGAACAAGCCTTGCAGAAATAAACATTGTACATTGGAACAGAAAAAAGAAAAGCATTAAGATCCCAGGAGCAGTCCATCTCCCAGCCCTCAAACCAAAGCAAAACATGGACTTCACTGAGAAAATGCAGAAATCAACAGTTTTCCTGTTGGGCAATTTACACAGTTGTATTAAACTTGTTAAACCCATGAGGTATAAAATCTAACTTCTGTCACCACTTTCTGCAATGTGTAATCAAGAGAGGTAAGAATTGAAGTTCTGAGATCTCATTTAGCACCATCTGTATAAGGCAAAAGAAAAAATTATGTGTGAAGGTATCTGACTAGGTGGTATTTGGTGGCATTTGGTCATGGTTAGTACTGGGTTACATGGATGACATCAGTCAATAGTGTTGGAGTGGTATGCAGTAGGGTTGCCCTTGCCCCAACATGGCTCCAACAGTCAATGGGTAGGGTTATGGTGGGCAATCTCATGTCTGGGTCAACCCAAAAACAACAGCACCCCTCCCAGCTATACTGTATAGCTCTAATATTATCAAAAAACATATAGCTGCTGGTGCTACATAAGTTTATGCCTACCTAATAGACCCAGACTTAGATATTACAAGAAGGGTCCATTCACACGTCTGCAAAATGGATCCGGATCCGTTCTGCAACATTGTGGAATGGATCTGGACATATTCATTTTCAATGGGGTTGAAAAAAATGCGGACAGCACACCGTGTGGGGTCCGCATCCGCGCTTCCGTTCCACATCCGTACTTCCGTTCCGCAAAAAAATAGAAAATGTCCTATTGTTGTCCGCAGACACGGACAAGAAAGGGCATTTCTATTTAAAGTGCCGGCAATGTGCGGTCCGCAAAAGGTGGAACGCACATGGCCGGTGTCCGTGTTTTGCGGATCCACAATTTGCGGACCGCAAAACACTTGCGGACGTGTGAATGGAACCTAACTGGCAAATTACTTGGGCTTGAAGGTTTAGTGTAGACAGTGAAGATTTTTATGATTATGCTTAATATGTAATTTATTAGAGAGTCCTTAAGACTATAGAATATGCTCTGGGAGTACAGAGGTTGTTGGACTGTACCTAACTAAATTTGAATGGCAAAGCTCTGGAGTGGGTAGTATCTAAGGTAAGTAACTTTTTTGAGTCTGTAGTAGCTCACTGGTTTGGAAAACATAATAAGGCCCTATCACCTTTCTTCTTCAACCGTCCTAACAAACTTTATTGTGACTCTGTGAGGATCTACCATAATTCCTATGTCATATATAATACATTGACATTTATGAAGTTATATATGATATTAGATTATGTATATGATTTTTATCATAGCATATCACAGCATTTTTGATTATGTAACTTAGATTGTGAGTTCCATTGGGTACAGCAAGCGATAATAATGCCTGTGAAGGGCTGCGGAATATGTTTGCGCTATATAAATGAGTAAAATAAAATAAAATTAATGAATGTTATGCAGGAGGTGTAAAGATCACCAGCCGACCATACATTGTAAGGTAAAGATGAGCTAATGGATTAGATTGATTTGCCATATTGTTTTGCCGAACCATGGAACACAGCTTATGAATATATTTGCACATCTCTTCTTGTACTTGGGTACACTGGTTGAGTTGGGCAACTTTTTGTAATTTCTCACAGTAAAGAGATGGACTGGGCTACATTGAGGGGATTCAGTACCAGAAGATGTCCCATCGACCATTGGTATCGTTGAGGCATCCTACCATATATGGCCAGCTTTAGGAAAATCAGCTTGACACATGGAAGAAAAAAAGTGTCATAACACCTATATTTATCATACAAAATGTGTTAAAACTTCACAATAACTCACTTGTGCAAGTGAAAAAAACTCCAAATGCACATGTTCACAACAGGTTTGGACTGAGTTTCGTAAGGTTACCTCTCTACGATCGCACATGTTCCAATATGTCAACAGAAGTTGGGTTTCTGAGGGTTTTTTGAAATACAAAGTTGAAAATACGGGGCAAAGATCTGCAGAAGAGAGATAAAACATGCCCAGCTGGTCTCTTGTCCCCGACAAGAAGAGAACATTATTGTTGAAACAGCACAGACAACATACCCCGTCCCCACCCCCACACCCACCCAAGCTTGGTTTAGCCCTTGCAGCTCCTGTACCAAAATGTGGAACAGCCAAGTATCATAGTCACATGACATTTGTAAGCGCATCTTCTTTCATCGTCGATAACTCAAATGTAACATGTAAAACACCTTGGGTATAAAATACAAGTATGATCTTCTTGATTGTTGTTGAAGTCTGCATTGTATATACAAGACGCATCAGAAAAACAGTCACTTAGATTCCTCCTAGTCTCTCCTCCCTGCAGTTACTTTGCCACCACTGCATTATCACCTGCATCCCAATGGATAGGTTTACTTAACAGATAAAAAAACATTACAGGTTAAGGCTAATAAGCATGATGCTGCCTACTACATGAACTTAGCACAAGTCTCGAATGGCAGGCAGTTGATAGCAAATGACAAAACAACAATTCTAGTATAACAAACAAGGATACGGTTCTGAATGTGTTCACCCATACATAGTACATTGTATAGAAAATAGTTTCATTATTTGCACGTACACTTTTGAAAATAGTTGTATTTTTTTTTAATAATCACATTTTCAGTTTTTATAAAAAAGCATAATTTCTGTTATTAATAGCAGTTTCCTAACTGGTAGTGCACCGAGTCGCAAACCACATCATACTCGTCCTGGGAAGAGTTGTATTCATTGGCATGGCAAGCTCAGAGCACAAGTTTACGGTAACATGACAAAAAAATGACATAGAAAGTGGAGCTGACCTCTACTCTTCTCACTCAGCCAACCAGTTGGATGTCTTTCGGAATCAGCTGCAGGCTGCAGCAATTCTCCATGTTGCCAATTCGGCATAACGACTGCTCATTCTCCAAAAACCCATTTTGTAACATGGAATTTCTTGCCATGACCTCTTCAAAATCCCTCTACATATAGATGTGTTGTTAGACTGATCTTTTTATTTAAGTCTACGTTAAGCCTCATTCAACCGTACTTTGGTAGGTTTGGCTAAACTTAGGTCTTGTGATAATGACTATACAAGCCACACCACTGCCTCAAATTTAGATATCATGTAATTATAACCTCAAGATATAAAATGTGGGCCTAATAAATATACTGGAAAAAGTAAAAAAAAAATGATATTCCAAACTGGTCACTGGGTAAGAGGTAGCAGAAGCTATGGAAAGATGATACCTGGGAGATCCTAATAACATTAAAAGGCATCAGCTATGAGTTTTCTAGGCCTGTACATGCAGATATTTGACATACCCCCTGTGCTTGGCCCTTATCCACAATGTCTAAGAAAAGGAAGGAATATTTAGTCATGTGATATGTCATCAAACACACTGTATTGCATATCATTAACCTATTGCTACTGTATCAGTCAACTTTTTTATTTATTTATCATAGTCAGCGCATCCCATAAAAAGTAGTAGGAAGGATCAAATAGAAAGTAATAAGCTTGCAAAATGCATAGGAGAAGACATGCAGCATGAGCAGGGTGAATTTTATATAATTGTCTCTGAGGCAGTAAAACTAATAACAAAAAATGGGAGTCACATATACAAAATTGAAGAGTATAGCAACAGCTCCACTGTTTCCATTAGTTTGCAAGGAGAAGATGGAAAATGGAAGAAAGCATTTAGTTGCATCACCTTTTTTTAAATATATTTTTTACGTTTTTCTATTTTTTTTTTTGTTATAGACGACCCCCATACATTGCTTTAGAACATGTAAAACTTACAAATGTCTGAACAAGTCCTCCATAGAGGATGACCTGAGAGGTTTAAAAAAATATGACAATTGTATAAATTTACCACCGCCCCCCCGTCCCTGTCCCTTTATTTTTTATTCATTAGGTTAGTAGTGAATAATGCATTCATCTCCCCTAATATTGTTTCATCCAATTTAAAGATCTCAAGTTGCACATAACTAATTTTAAGCATTGAAAATGTTCCATCACAAAGCATTTATAGAAATGGAAATATATAAAAAAAAAGTATGGATCATTTTGAAATAACATTTTCAATTTACATTTCTTTAATTATATATAATTCAGTATAGTTAGATATGTTTCTAATGCTTTCCTATGTGTTCTCTTAGCTCCTAGTTTCTAAATATTAAAATAAATCCTGTGAAGAAGTGTACCCGCCACAGTGGCTTCTTTTTTTTTTTAGCTTTTAAAAAAAAAAATTCACATCTGTATTTTTGGTTCTGGTTACATCTGTATACTTCTATCCAGAGTCTGGAATTAATCTAATCAACTGATGGTAGGAAAACCTTCCCTTTCTTTCAATTGGATCCCATCCCTTAAGTATGGCCTTGTAAATGCCAATCTTTGGCTACACAGGTCACTTTACATGTGGTTCCTGGATAAACCACATTAAAATGAATGATATAATACAATGAACTAAGAGGGCCCTCTACGAGAGTGGCCTCCAAACTCTGGCTCTCCAGCTGTTGAGCAACTACAACTCCCAGAATGCACTAAGAGTCACAGTTTTGCCAGAGGGGATCCACACAGGTTGGAGACTATTGCTTTATGACTTCAGCTAACACATAATGCAGATATCTGCAAGTGACACAAGGTAGAACTATCCATTACATGCATTTTTCAGTCTCAGTCACACATGATAAATCTCAGGCATGACCCAATGTCATCAGTCAGGATGTTAACTATTTGTGAATCCACTGTTGCTTGCAGTGATGTAATGAGTGAATGTTAAATCTTGAACCTAACCATATCTCTCGTGTTTGCTTTTTACCAATTTTTGGACCTTTCCGATGAGATGGAGCCTTCACTAAGAAGGGGAGCACTTACCATAACAAATGTATATTCAATTGTTTCCTAAAGTGCTATAATAGGACTCATGTCACAGACAACCTGGTCTGGTTGTCCATTAATTGATAATTTTTTTTTTGTCTGCAATGGGCAACCAGTTCATATATTTTTTCAAACATGAAGTCTATTACATAAATCTTTGCCCACTTAGCAAAATATTATATTGCTAGTGAGAAAGATGCTACATCATTTGAGGATATTTGCTGTCTCTGTTGACTAAGTAAAAACTATATGATTCCCTGTAATGATTGGGGGTAGTATAAATAGACAATGATCACAGAGGGATACTTAAGTAAAATATACCAGAGTGTCAACAATATGCTGCTTCTGACTCCCTATCTCCATGACCAACATGTCTTGGCTTCCTGGCACAGTCCCAGAACGCCATAAATCTGCCCTGATCAAAGAGATCAATAGATAGATTACTTCTACCTGATGTAATTCTCCAGTGCTGAAGAAGTGACTACATTTCAGCGGCTGTTAATTGGCTACTCGAATATCATATCAGGCAGTGCAGGACAATGAAGGACATAAGTGAGCTGCAGGGGTATTGTGCTTAGCACATTTCCACAGTATTAAATTAATCTTTGGGCACATCCATATAATTCTTCGATTAAATTATATTTGGCTGGCATATTCATATGGGTCATTTTCAGTGTTGAGTGCAATGGCTTTAACAATTTTATGAAGATATTCTAGAATTATCTGACCTACTACTTTTGGGCACTGTAAAGTAGAACATCTGCACAGTGGAGAAAGTCTTCCGTTAGAGCTACTGCCTTCAGTAGGAGCTACTCTGAAGCAATTAGCACTATTAGGTCTGTGTACTCAAGATAACACAATAGGTGCAGGACGTGCTTCTAGGTTTCTTTGAGGCTCCGGTAGCTAGGCACTGCTTTGGCTCCTAAAAGAAAGCCAAGCCCTCTCATAGTATTTACTGCACATAACAGGAGTGTGATGACAACCACAGCTGGACCCTTCTTTCTATGAGAGTCATAAAAACCAGTAGGATTGCTTCTCCTGAACATATACTCATGTATTCAATAGTGATGTCTGAAAGGTCCAGTATCTTTAATTTATTTAGTAATTTGCCATTAGTAAATAACAGCAATAATAGCATTACTCTTTTAGAGTGTACCTGTCACCCATGAATCGTGATTACTTTTTTTTTAGGTTAGGCTGCATTTTATGAATATTGGTAGACAATACAAAATTCTGCTAGAACTGTAAATTAGCATAATTTTATTTTGGGGGTTTTAAATATTTTACCCCTTTCTTGCATAAACTTTCAGAAGCTATTCGAAAACATCTGCCTGTACTCATAGGTTTGCAGATGAGTTGACTTGACGCCAAGCAGTCTACAAGCTCTAAGCTATTGTACAGGTACTTCCTTGCAGAGATGCAGCTCCTTAATGGAGGAAACCTACAAATGCTCTTACTCAAAGATGTCTTGATTTGATGGAAGAGCTAGACATGCTATCAGTGGGCTTTTCAGCTTCTGGATGAGGATGTGTCTAACATGTCTGACTTTCTAAGTAATAACATTTTAGCAAGTTGATGGCTGGGGACTACAAAAAGACTGAAAATATTAACAATCAAGTCAATCAGAGAAACCAATAAACAATGCACGTATATACTGAGCTACCGATGATTGTGGTGCATATAACAACACATGCCATAAGTACCATCTGCATTCACATTAATAAAAGAAACCTAAAGGAATATCTTCAAATTCCTTGAGTTCCTTTAGATGACTTGAAAATATTTTGTTCACTGTCCACACATTGGCAAGATTTATAGCAGAACATAATTTTGTAGGTGTTATTTGCAGTCAGAATACAAAACTAAGAGCTGGGTAATGTTTTTCATCAAAATGTATGCCAAGAAAACATGAAGATCTATGAGATCCACTTCCAAAATTTTGCAGATTAACAACTTTTTATCTGATCATCTACTAAACAATCTTTCTGAATGGCAGTGGAATGTCTTGAGAGACAAAAGAGTGCTGATGGAAATTCTTTACTCTAAAAGCAGCAATACACAGCCAGATCTCGCTTAGCTTGTAGACACTTGTCTGTCTTTGATCCATCCCTTAAGGCTTCATGCACAGTAGCCCTGTGTATGGAGCCTGTATGAAGGTACATACATCCCTATGGTTTAGTATTATTGAGCATACTACTTCATACTATGAAGGTATCTCCATAGAACAACATCCTATGAAACATAGCACATTTTATATTTTGTCTAATTCCATCATTTTAGAAAATGCTGTGGTACAATTAGGCTCCATAGACTTTTATAAGTGTCATGATAGCTTTGTATAATTTGGAGTTCCAAGTTCTTGAGGCCTTACTGTGATATACTTATTACATACCTTACTGTATTTGTAAGACTCCTCTTCTATAAAAAAGTATCATAACATAATATGAATAGTCTCCTTACAGGTTGGAGACTTCAGATTTAGACTTTCATTTCAGTTACCTTGTTTTAAAAGGGGTTTCCAGGTTCAGGATATTGATGGCCTATCAGGATATTGCAGCTTCATTCAGTTCTCTTGAATGAGGGTGAAGCTGCAATATCCTGCACCACTGCTACTAAGTTCACAGTGTGCAGGTAGGCAGCCCCATGTAAAAAATGAAGAGGCTGCACTACTCGTATGAGCATTACAGCTGACCTGGACCTAGATACCTTTAAGTCCCACTCTATTTCTTTGAACACAAAAGAGCAGCTTAGTAGTTAGGGTGGAGTATTAAATGGGTTGTACAGCGCTAGTGTATTGACTTACACTCAAGATAGATCATCAATATCATATTGGTGGGATCCAGACTCCAGGGACCCTGCAGATGAGCTGTTTGAAGAGGGCCTAACTTGTAGCGGCAGTGCAGTGTAACTACAACTGCTTGTCCTTCTTCAAATAGCTGATCGGCAGGGCTCCCAGGAGTTGGACCCACACTCGTCTGATCCTGAGTTGACCTATCTGCAGCATAGGTCATCAATATACTAGTGCTGAATAACTCCTTTAACATACATTAGCAACACTACCTATACATCGTCAGCAGTTAGAGAAATTTGGTGTATATGCTTGTACCTGATCAATGACTTCCAGGTCACATTACATACATCATATCAAGGCTCTCTTACTAACCATTTCCTTTTATTGCTGAGTTATAAATACTGAGTGCTTTAACTGTATTTTAAGATATGTATTACATCAATTGTCTCGATTGAGTAGTATACAAACCATTGATGAAAAGTATAATGGTTGTTTGCATGAGCAGTACCAACATTAACATTGCTGAGGACATGTAAAAAACCCAAAAAATACAAGTTTACAAGTTAGCCATTACATCAAAGGGTTATACGGGAATTGATAATGATGACCTATCCTCTGGATAGGTTATCATTATCACATCAGTGGGGATCCTAGTCCCAGCACTCCAGCAGATCAGCTGTTTCAAGGAACCGCTGCGCTCACTGGTTTTCAGCAGCTTTCAAAGCACAGTGGCGTACATCATATAGCAGCTTTGCTTGGTATTGTGAACGATGGCCATGTGACTAATGTACAACGACAGCACATGGCCTAGGAAGACGTTGCGGCACTTACAGAGCACTGGCCTCTTCTAACAGCTGATCATCAGTAGTCCCAGGAGTTGGACTCCACTAATATTTTACTGATGACCTATCCAGAGTATAGGTCAGCAATATAAATTCCCAGATAACTCCTTTAAATACTTATTAGGAATTCTAATAAAATAAATACTTTACATCGTGTTGCTAGAATCATATTCTATAGGGACTGTTCCCTTGCAAACAATTTTGACTGATTTGGGATAAACCAGCACAAGCTCACCTGAGACCCCCCTGGCTGCTATGGTGCCAAGGGAAAGCTGGGTCCCATATCCCATTGGGTGATGAGAACTTGCATTGGAATGTTCCCTCTTCACAGATTTGCAGACAGAAGTCAAAGAGATCTGGAAACCAGACTATGAAGGTTATGTTTGGATCCTGTGGTGGTATGTCGCAGCAAATAAAAGCTGCTGTTATAATTTTTGCTATGGGACTCCCTCTCTTTTATGTATGGTTCTAGTTAGAGAACTCATTTGTTACTTTGTCCCAGCTCTTTCTGACATGAAACCATACAAATCCCACTGTAAAACTTGATTAATGGAAGTGGTACTACTTGAAGCTAATGTACCTTCTTGGAAAAAAGAAGTTTCAGTAGAAGTTATAGTATTCACACTTAGCAACCACGCTGTTAGTGGTCCATATGGAGCTTATTTGAGTTCAGATATACTGGTTGCTTGAATGCTCTGTGGAACACCACGTGGAACACACAGACTCCGCAGCCAGCCATCAAGCACAAGGGACGGGCTACAGGAGCGGTAAAGTACCCGATCATTTAAGTTGTGATATAATGAAACATATGGTACAGTGGTACAATAACTAAGCTAACCTTTGAAGCATCGCAAGACAAGCGAAAATAGTGGTTGATTAACACTGCCGTCCTTTTTGCAATCAGATGAAATAGCTCTGTGATTACTCCCATACTATACCATATGGTGGACTCCAAAAAACTATTAACCAAGCGTGCCACTTCTGTCTGATATCCACATAGCATTCAAGCAACCAGTATATCTGAACTCAAATAAGTTCCATATGGATCACTAACAGCCTGGCTGCTAAGTGTGAATACTCTTATGTTTTTATTTCAAGCTTTTATTTGTTTCTATTTTTATTCTTATCTCTATCATTAATGAGAACTATAGGGGTTATTTACCATTACATGGAATTTTAATAAATTTGTCATTTATTTCATCTATTTCACCTACTTGTACTGTGTCAATCCTTCTATAACTAGATAATTGAGTGCCCCCTCCTCTTTTTTCCAAATTTCGACATATACGACATAGGGTTATAATAGTTTTGAGCCACTATTTCTATTTTGTTTGAATGTACCTTCTTATTGTTCCTAAATTATAGGAACAGCACTCCTACTGGTCACAAATAACTGCACATGATTCCACCTATAGCAGCCACAATGCCTAGTTAATTGTTTATTTGTAGACACTTTTCTAAGAGTGGTCAAATGAAAGTACCAAACCTGGACCTGGACATTACCTGCTTACGATAAATGGACCTTCTCTTTTGTGACTCTTGACAGTTAGAATTTGTCTGCTTTTATTAAACCTCCAGACTTTCATGTTCCATTTCCTTAACCTTTGATGTGCTACACTAAAGTTTAGGCCTCAACGTAAAAATCCTATGCAAACCTTATATAGTTTACTCATAGGTGTAGAATACATATAGCAGCATACATGCAGAGCAGAGGTATCCAGCTTCAGTTCGCAAGTAACCCCAACAGGGTCATTTTCAGCTTCTCGTACTTGAGAAGATGTCAGTGGATTAATACAGCTCTAGTTTTTGAAATATTACCCTTTTGGGAGAACTTGAGGGTTGGAGTTGGGTCACCACAAGAGCATGATGTGACTTGTAGTTTCTGCTGTTCCATGCATTTAGTTAAAATGATTAATCATTGTGAACTGCTCAGTAATGACCAACAGTTATCACTGTTTGCAAATTGGAGGCTTTTAACAAAGCCTCAATGAAGAGGGCTACAGTTAATTATGAAGCTAGGACTAGTCCATCACCTGAACTGCAGTTTAGCCCATCAAGAGAGCTACAGTACATGTCTACTTCTGTAGATCCCATAATCAAGATATTTGGAGGTGGATGTAGCTTTCAACACCTACATCCAAAAGTTGAGTCCAAAGCGACCCAAACCAATAGAGTGTGGTCCTCTTGCTGAACAACCACTGCAATCTGTCAATGATGTGAGAGTATTCCCTGTAGCCAGCCTTACAAAAAACACATAAAATAATGAAATGCTAAGTATCTTTCTTTACTTACTCAGGGAAGAAAGCAACCAAGAAAAATAAAATGACTCTTTAATGTAAGTTATCCTTTTTTTTCCACCATCTCGCAATGATCAATCGAGAACAAACAGTAAAAAAATGTGCAGAAACAGCCAGGAATATGTTTGCAAGCATGAAATCAATCTGGCCAGGAAGTCATAAAGTACATGCACATACAACACAAGATGCTCATTTCATGAAAGGGAGTTTGGTTCATTATGGTGGGTGTCATTTTATGTCAGAAGCAGGAGAGATGGCTACCACAATTTGCATAGAAGAAGTTGCATACAGGAGAAACCTATTACCTTTCACTTCAAAATATGTATTTTTTGATGGATTATACATTATAGCTAAGTCCTGTAATAGAATCCTATAGCTCCTGGTCACTATAGACATTAGAGTACCAAGGCTTCCTACTCAGTATTTCATTATATGCCAAGGATGCCAGTTCTGTTCAATTTATATGAATAGTCTTTATGTATGGGAATACGGGGAGTATGCTGGTGCTGTATAAAGATTATTATTAAGCAGGCAAAGAGTGGATTTAGTCTTGTCCATGGCAACCACTCACATCATGGCTTTAACTTCATATCCTGCGCTAGAGAAACGAAAACCAGAATCTGATTTGCATGTTGTCCTCTTTCTTCCAGTTTTAATCCTATTGCGAGATGAGTCTTAGATTTTAGATGTCCTGCCTTGCATAAAGAGCCTGGGCCTAAGGCGGTAGAGATGGAGGATAACCCAAAAATAATTTTAATGAAAACTGATAGGGAGTATATAGTATTCTATTAAATATGTATACTGAATATTGGAACAAAATGAAGAAATGGACATGTTTTGTTATTATCTCTTATATATAAAGCGTATATAGAGTGTATGTATGTGTGTGTGTGTGTGTGTGTATTTCCGCTAAAGGAATCCTCACCATCGCATTTACAATCACAAAATTTGGCACACAGGTACACCATTCTTGAGATATTCCCAAAAAATGCATTAGCCAATAGAAGCCTGGTCACATGACCCTTATCAGCCAATAGAAGCTCGCAGGCCCTTAGTCTCCACATACACACAATTTTACACCAGGTTTTCATAACAACCCAGCCATTTTTCTTCACTGCTGTACAGTAGGTCAGCTTTAAAGGAAATCTGTCACCAGGATAATCGCTATTGAAGTAAAGCCATGGACTAATAGCACTTAGTACTTTATTTCCAGATGTGCCTTTGTTCCAGCAATAGATGTTTTTATCCTCGGAAAATCCAGTTTATTTGGTATGCAAATGAACCAGTAAGGTGGCCAGAGTCATTCTTGCAGGAAGGAGCCCAGGCACGCCTCCTGCCACAATGTGTCCACCCACCCCTTCTACATCACATTCAAGCCATAACTCTGCCCCTCTTTTCCCTGCTCCCAGCATGAGGGCGTGCCTGGGCTCCTTCCTGCAAGAGTGACACCCCTCTGGGCATCTTACTGGCTCATTTGCATACCAAATAAACTTAACTTTCAGAAGATAGAAAACATCTATTGCTGAAACAAAGGCACATCTAGAAATAAGGTACTAAGTGCTATTAGGCTATGGCTTTGCTTCAATAGCGATTATCCTAGTGACAGATTTCCTTTAACCCCTTCAGGACCCTGACATTTTTCACCTTAATGACTAGGCCATTTTTTGCAAATCTGACAAAGTCATTCTGAGATTGTTTTCTCGTCACATATTGTACTTCATGACAGTGGAAAAATTGGATTAAAAATATTTCATTTTTGTTTTAATTTTTTTTTTTACCAAAAATCTGGAAAAATTAGCAATTTTCTAAATTTCTATGCTTTTAAAACAGATAGCTATACCTTCTAAAACAGTTATTACTTTATATTTTGCATATGTCTACTTCATGATTGAAACATTTTCTAAATTACATTTTATTTTTTTGGGACGATAGAAGGCTTAGAGGCAAAGTTTAGAAGCAAATATAAAAAAATTTAAGAACATTTCCAAAACCAAATTTTTAAGTTCAGACCAGTTCAGGTCTGAAGTCACTTTGTGGGGCTTACATAATAGAAACCACCCATAAATGGCCCCATTTTAGAAACTACACCCCTCAAGGTATTCAAAACTGATTTTACTAACTTTTTTAACCCTTTAGGTGTTCCACAAGAATTAAAGGAAAATGGAGATGAAATTTCTGAATTTTATTTTTGGGCAATTTTCCATTTGAATCGATTTTTTTCCGCTAGCAAAGTAAGGGTTAACAGCCAAACAAAACTCAATATTTTTTACCCCGATTCTGTAGTTTACAGTACCACCCCATATATGGTCGTAAACTGCTGTATGGGCACACGGCAGGGCGCAAAATGAAAGGAACACCATTTGGTTTTTGGAGGGCAGATTTCACTGGGATAATTTTAAGTTGCCATGTCACATTTGAAGACCCCCTGATGCACCCCTAGAGTAGAAATGCCAAAAAAGTGACCCCCATTTTGGAAACTACGGGATAAGGTGGCAGTTTTGTTGGTACTATTTTAGGGTACATTTGATTTTTGGTTGCTCTATATTACACTTTTTGTAAGACAAGGTAGCAAATAGCTGTTTTGGCACCATTTTTATTTTTTGTTATTTGCAATGTTCATCTGACAGGTTAGATCATGTGGTATTTTTATAGAGCAGGTTGTTACGGACATGACATTACCAAATATGATTGCTTTTGAAAAAAATGATTTTTTTTAGTGTCTCCATATTCTGACAGCCATAGTTTTTTTATTTTTTGGGCGACTGTCTTATGTAGGGCTCATTTTTTTCAGTATGAGATAATGGTTTTATTGGTACTTTTTTGTAGTGCTTATGACTTTTTGATCGCTTGCTATTACACTTTTTGTGATGTAAGGTAACAAAAAATGGCTTTCAACACCGTTTTATTTTTATTTTTTGCAGTATTCATCTGAAGGGTTAGGTCATGTGATATTTCTATACAGCAGGTTCTTACGGATGCGGCGATACATAATATGTATACTTTTTTTTTAGGTTTTACACGATAACAACATTTTTTAAACAAAAAAAATCATGTTTTAGTGTGTCCATATACTGAGAGCCATAGTTTTTTTATTTTTTGGGCGACTGTCTTAGGTAGAGTCTCATTTTTTGCAGGATAAGAAGCCGGTTTGATTAGTATGATTTTGGGGTGCGTATCACTGTTTAATCGGTTGGTATTACACTTTTGTTCTTTGTTACAGTGTTCATTTGAGGGGTTAGGTCATGATATATTTTTATAGAGCAGGTCATTACGGATGTGGCAATACCTAATATGTATACTTTTTTTTATTTATTTAAGTTTTACACAATAATATCATTTTTGAAACAAAACAAAAATCATGTTTTAGTGTCTCCATAGTCTGAGAGCCATAGTTTTTTTTATTTTTTGGGCGATTGGGCGTATTATTTTAGCGGGATAAGATGATGGTTTGATTGGCACTACTTTGGGGTGCATATGACTTATTGATCGCTTGCTATTACACTTTTTGTGATGTAAGGTGACAAAAAAATTGCTTTTTTACACCGTTTATTTTACGGTGTTCATCTGAGGGGTTAGGTCATGAGATATTTTTATAGCGCAGGTTGTTACAGATGCGTCAATACCTAATATGTCTGCTTTTACATTTTTTTTTACATTTAACACAGTAAAAGCATTTTTGAAACCAAAGAAAATCATGTTTTAGTGTCTCCATAGTCTGAGAGCCATAGTTTTTTTTATTTTTGGGGTGATTGTCTTAGGTAGCAGCTAATTTTTTGTGGGATGAGGTGATGGTTAGATTGATGCCTTTTTGATCACTTGGTGTTGCACTTTTAGTGATGTAAGGTGACAAAAAAATGTTTTGTTTTTTTATTTTTTTGACGGTTTTCACCTGAGGGGTTAGGTCATGTGATATTTTTATAAAGCCGGTCGATACGGAAGCAACGATACCTAATTTGTCTACTTTTCTTTTTTTCCCTATTTTTGTCAATTTTATTTTCACTTTATTTTGGGAAAACAAATTTTTTTTTTTTTTTACTTGAAAGTTTCCATTTTTTTGCAAAACTTTATTTTTTTAACTTCCTTTTTCACTTTATTTTTTGTCCCACTCTGGGACTTCAACTTTTGGGGGTCTGATTCCCTTTACAATGCATTATAATACTTCTGTATTGTAATGTATTGGCTGTAAGTGTATTACTCACTGTATCTGGCAGCCTTCCCTGCCATCGGGTCCGCGTCACAGCAGTGCTGGGACCCCATGGCAGCTCTCTACCTCCCCATACATAACTCGTGCTGCGGTCAGCGCTGACCGCTGCAGTGCGAGGGTTAATGTGCCTGCATCGGCATCGGAACTCCTGCACCCGCCCGATTACCATGCAGTACATGTACATAACTGGTCTTTAAGTCCCGGCCAGATATGACATACAAGTACGTCATGGGTCCTTATGGGGTTAAAGGGGAGAGGTGCTGTGGATGACCCTGTTAAGGGAGCGGAGTGCACAGTTCAGGGGGCAAGAAGGGTGGCCATTCAGGCCACCCTCAAAAGACGGACATAAAAATCCTTTTTAAGGGAACGGGGCTCTGTGGAGGTCAATGTTAAGCGGGGTGGGTTATTGCATAAATCACTGTTATAAAGATGGGGTACTGTGGAGGTCTCTAATAAAGGGGCAGCCGCTGTGGAGGTCACTGTTAAAGGGGAGGGGACTGTGGAGGCCACTATTAAAGGGACAGCAGAGTGTTGTGAGGTCACTTTTAAGACAGCGTGGTACTGTGAGGTCACTGTTAAGGGAGCGGGGAACTGTGGCAGTCACTGTTAAAGGGGCAGTCGTTGTGGAGGTCTCTGTTAAGGGGTCCGGGAATGGTGGAGGTCCCAGTTAAGGGGACTGTAACCTATGGTCAGTGTTAAGGGGCGGGTGCTGTAGAGTCACTGTTGAGGGGGTGGGTCCTGTCGAGATCACTGTCAAGGGGTGGGGTGCTGTGGAACACACTGTTAAAGGGACAAGATGCTGTGAAGGTTAAAGTTAAGGGAGTGGGCTGCTGTGGACGTCCCATTTTAAGGAGATGCGGCACTGTGGGGGGGTTAGTGTTAAGGGGTGGGGGGCTGTAGAGGTCACTGTTAAGGGGGAGGGGTACTGTAGATGTCACTGTTATAGTGGATACTGTTGATATCTTTTAACGACACACACAAACATTAAATTTAATAGATGAATTATACCCGTGCAAAGCCGGGTCCTTCAGCTAGTGATTATATAATTGAAATTCTGGTCCTCGTATATCAAAATGCAATCATTCTGAGCCCAGCACAGTTTAGAAAAAAAAATCTGAATGTTGATTGGATGCTAAGGTTCACTATCTGAAGCCCTGAGCTGCATGTTCTAAAGAAATTTAAACCAAGGCATACTTGCTACTGCTAATGCAGAATTGAGCTGGGCTTCAAAACTGACTTGCCAAAATTCCCTATGGGGGAATGCAGTTTCTTGCCATAGTTGATAGAACATGATGGCTAATACTGGAATTTATATGAATGCATATTGATAGCAATTCACCTTTCTTGCACTAGTTCATACAGAAATGGAATGTAATTAGAAAAGTAAATGCTTGTAGCTTGGATGGAAGCATACTGTCCTTCTTTAATCCATAATCACCTAAGGGTCAATGGAATAATGGGTCTTTGATATTTTTTTAGGCCACAGATTTTATATTTTCTAACAAGATTGTGTGCCATTCATATAATGTGGAACTATGAATAAAGAAAGGTAATTAAAAAAGTTTAAATTATAAAAAGAAATAAAATAAAAATCAGCAGGAGGTGTGTACTATGCTATGTTCTAGAATATTATAAATGGTCAATGCATATATTAGCAATAAAATCTCAAGAATACCGAGAACAGCTAAGCAATGTAATTTAGTGCTGCTATATAATTATTAGCTTATACTCTATGATTGATGAATGTTTCTGTTATCTAACTCCCACATGTTACAATTTTCTTACACTATGAATTAATTTACATTTTAAAATCCAAACGTGTGTGATGGGGCTAGTAGCAGCAAATGTCGAATTTTATTGAAAATCTCAGATAGAATTCTAATGTATTTTATATATTTTTTCTTATTGTGGGTTGTAAATGTGTTTCAGAAAACATCTAAATTTAGCAGGGAAGCATGGAAACGAGACTAAGTGTTGCTTGCAGGCATCACGTGAGGAGTACGGTTCACCTAATTAGTTTATATTTTTAGCCAAAGCCAGAAAGTTATCTAGAGCAAAAGAATGTCCTTTTACTGTGCGTCTTCATGTGCATCACCAGAATTGTCTGTTTTTTATAGATACTATATAAAAACTGTAGGTTTGTAAGGAAGAAAAGAAAAACAATCTGCCTATCTATCTTTCTATCTTGGGAAAACAGAAGGATATGTATTTGCAGATTAAATGTCATGAGTAAAAATCTTGATTACGTGATCTGAAACGCGTAGATGATGTTTGTCATGCTGAATGGGTTTTATCCTTTTTAGTAAATAAATCTTCATTTTTTACAGACGCTGGATGTTTCAGTCTCCATTATCTCAAGAATATTACAATTACAAAGTGGGCTACTATTACAATTTTTTAAAAATTTGTAATGGCATTAAAGGTTTAAAGTTGAACAAAAATGTAATGTCAATTCTACAATGCATTAAAAAGACCCTAATTTGCTATAGTAAATTGTGTCCTGTCTTACAATAGTAAATATGTCAAATGAATAGATTTATTAAAAAGAAGTAAAATAACAAATGTAAGGTTTAATTTTAACCTTGTTTGTGTCTGTGTATTTCAGTACCTCTATCAGTATGTTAGAAACCACAAGGGGTTCTTGGATCCCTTACATGTGGCTCTCCAGTTTTAGCAGCTATAGATACTAATGGCACCAACGACAACCTAACACTACTAGAACTTGGTACTTGGTAAAACTATACCACTAGTCATATCTGTAATATACCTTTTTCTCCTTTTAGGCAGTTTTTACATGCCTATGTGTGGTCCATGAAACATGCTCCATGTGATGGCTGCATTTCCTGGACCGAGAAAAGCTCCTCTGACCTGAACTCACTGTATCATAGTGATCTGTGATGCTTTGAGTTCCTGTCCAACCATGGGTCTACTGTCCCATGCTCAAATAATGCAGTAGAGTAGACCCGTGATGGGGCTGGAACTCACAGAGTCATAGATCACTATGAAGCAGTGAGTTTAGCTCAGGCAAGGCTCCTTCGGTCTGGGATATGAGGCCATCACACAGAACATGCTTCATGAACCATACATGGCTATGTGAAAGCAGCCTGAATGTGGATTAACACTATCTGTTGTATTTGAAAAAGGGCTCATGACCTACAAAAGAGTGGGACCTCTGGTATAAACATAAAATAATAAAGGACAACAGAAGATGGGCCTAATTTTTGATGAGATTCATTTTGCACATAAAATGGAAATGATGTTCATAGCAACAATCAGATTTGTGCTTTCATTCATCCAGTGCAGGTGAGAAAATAAGACCAGTGAGATGTTCGCTTGCTACTGGCAAACTTTCCAATTTTTGCCTGCATTAGTCCAACTGAATTCCAAAAATTATTCAAAATCCAACCTTTGTTCTCTCATGACCCATCATAGATTGGTCATCATAGTTTTTGTCTCTCCTTCCTCTGTCAACTATGTAAGAATTGTAAAATTAACCCAGCAGTGAACCAACCCCCTTTCATCGCCATCCTTTGTGAACAAGAAACAAAGGGCAAGAGTTAAAATACACATTGGAAGCGGTAAATCCCCGTCATTGTCATCTCAACAAACATATATTAAGCACCAGGGCCACTGGCACGCTCAATCAGAAATGCATCATAGAAGTATTACTTTGATTCAAAGAGCAGAGTATTCACACAGAAAAGCACCTTCGGAATACTCTTCTCATGGAAAAGAGCCCCTTACATAGATTCCTTTAATTTATGTAGTGTCTTTAAGGTACTCATCATCATCATTGAATGGCTGGCTAAATTTGTACATTTTCAGTTTTTAAGTCTGGAAGGAAAATATACCTTTTTTTTTGCATATAACATTAAATATCATTGTTACAGTATAACATGCAAACACATGCTGGCTAGGAAAATGCAACCTTTAAATAGTATTTTTGAACTTTTTTTGTTTTGTTATATCTTTCCAGTTCCTTTTCCTTGTATTGTTAAATTTCTTGTTGGTGCTTAAATGCACCCATAGCAGAGAACTGCCTTGCAAATAGTCAAAGTGATGAACACATTCTTCTCATCATTCCAGTGCAATCCACTTGTATAGAACCTCAATTTAAAAAATAGAAGTATCCAGTTTATGTTTTATTTTTCAGTTCCTTCTTTCTTCCACATCGTCTTCGTCGTCATAGTAGCTGATTTTATTCTGTGACCATTATCCCATAGGCATTGGGAATGACCATTGATTTCCATCCCTCATTTTTTTTAACTGATTTTCTTTAAGATTTTGCCATACTTTCAATTTTTTTTTCATTATCTTGTATATTTCTGTAGTTGCTGTTTTGTGTTATTTCAATTTTTTAAAATTACTAGTGTTCGGAAATCATAGTGTCGGAAGGAGATTTGTGTACATGGGAGGAAATCAATTAATTCACAGTGACAGCTTCCGCCTGCATATATCGAACAAGGACAGGACTCTCCTTATAATTTTCTGTGTGAAGACGAAAGAGAAAAAAAAAAAAAAAGAAAGAGAAGGAGGAAGAAAATAGGAGGGAGTGTGACACAGGTAAATATAGTGGAAGGGAGGAAAAAAGAAAAAGAGAGAAAGAAAGGAGAGGTGGACTCAGCTTTCTGACAAAAAACAACAGTCAACAGGGCCATGCACCAAAATGATTAGATAGCTATGGGAATGTCACCATGTTAAGCTACAGTATATACATATTTTAATTTATTAGGAATTTTGTAAAATTTAGGAACATGCAGTCAGGCAGACTCATTATTGCTTGCAACAGTAGCTCATGCACAGAAAGTAGAAAGAAAGTGTGAGGGTAGCAAAACAAATACATACACGCATACGTGTGTGTGTGTGTGTGTGTGTGTATGTATATATATATATATATATATATATATATATATTGATATATGGCTCTTCAAATCCTGAGTATGGTGGTGAGGAGTGATCAGGAAGCACAAAACAGCTCCATAGGTATAAGATCAAGGGTTAATAAAAGAAAGAAAGGGAAATAAATAAGGATGAACACCCCCCCAACCAAAAAATAACATAAAATGTATTGGAGAATCATAAATATAAGTATATATATATTTAAACAAGTTTTCTGTAAGGTTATTAACAAATGTTATCTGTATGTATTTATATATATATATTATTTATGATTTTTAAACTTTTTTTCATAATTTCACCTTCACATTTCAAGAAGGAAATTCTTAAGAACAATAAATAATCATATCATTAAAAAAGTATACCCTTGTATCCCTCTCCACCCTAAAGAAACCTCCTTTGGCTTGTGTCTCCTTGCCAGAAGAGCCTTTTCTACTCCACAAAAGCATCTTCCTGGAGCACAGCTATTTGATTTAGTAGGGGGAGTCATACAAGTCTTTTATAGTCTATTATATATTTCTCAGCAAAGTGCAAAATGTTTTTCAGGTTTTTCTTTTTTTTTTCTTTTTTGTCTTTCTTTTTTCTTATATTAAAAGCCAAACTTGATTTTTTTTTAAATATATCTGCATATAATCTATAATTTTCATCATCCTCTTAAAAAATAGCAAAATTTGTTAACGTCTCTGTCTTATATTTGTTCTTTTGCCAGTGTTGATGTTTGTTTTTGTAGTTATTACTAGTTAAGGTTCCCCTTATGAGTTGATTGAGTCCATGCTATAAGATGGAGGGAATGGGAGACCGTGGGCGTCTCACTGCCGATGGTGACCCAAATGGGGTAGAGATAGGAGACAGTCTGAGCGTATTTCCACTCATGCCAGCTATGCTGTTAAGACTCCGGGATTTTTCATAACCTTGATATTCATGAGATAAATAAAAAAGAAAAAAAAAGATTATGAAGCACAACTCATTTTGCCCAAAAAACATGGACAGGGAAACTTTATATAATAAAAGCTAAATTGTGTCTACCCAGAAATAAAACAAGTCCTATACATGTCCATTTTCACGTTAAGATCATGTTGATACATTTTCATTTTTTTTAAATTAATGTGCTATTTGGAACAAAAAAATTTAAATTTTTCCTTTTTTATATAGAATTTATGTACATGTGACTTACTGCCTGGCTGTTTGCATTCTTGCTTGCCATGGATTTTAACGCTTATTGATTATTTTGGCCTGGGAAACAACAAAGCTGTTCAAACTAGCACTCTCGAGATTAGCGTGGTTTTTGGTAAACATTTATATGAATAGTCAATTTAATAATAATTATCTCATTTTAAATATTTTTCTTACAATATTGTAGGGTACAATCTGAATTCTGCATAAGGACTGAGAGTGTATTATTGGCAGTTTGTCCAGTTAGTATGGTAAACATACCATACAAACAAATTTTCATCAGGAAATGTATAATAAGCAATTCTATGGCCTGATCATCTGATCTAATACCTGAGACAAGAGTCACAATACTTCTCAATAGAGGAACTTTTTTAATTGACCTAGACCAGTGATGGGCAAAGTGCAGCTCTCCAGCTGTTGAAAAACTACAACTCCCACCATGCCCTGCAGTAGGCTGCTAGCTGTAGACAAGCTTTGCATGCTGGGAGTTGTAGTTCTGCAACAGCTGGAGAGCCTCACTTTGCCCATCACTGACCTAGACTAAGGTTCACTCCCAGTCTCTTGATGCCCTTAGGGACTCCCAGTCTCTTGATGCCTTTAGGGACCTCAGTGTTTGATGCCCTTGGAGACCCCAGAGCTTGTATTGTGGGTAATTCATGGCACAAAAAGGAATACTTCTGAACAGAACTTTTTTAATTGACCTAAGTTTCACTCCCAGTATCTTATCTCCTGCAAATGCCAAAGCCAAGCTTTGATGACTGCAATATGTTTTTGGTGGATGACAAAATACCTCTCCCACCAAACAGTCTTCATAAGCACATGTTATAAACTGTTCATACTCTACTGGTTTTCACCAACTTTGATATTTAGAGGCAGTGTTTGGTCTATCAAATGATGTTTGCTCATGATAGCTGCCTGGAGAAATAATATGGCCCTGTTCCAGGCAACCCTGAATTATCCTTTAAAGGCAGCCTCTTTTTTACACTTCTTTTATTTGCTAGCAAAGTCTATTACTTAGCAATTAGAGAATGGAGTAAGCAGGTAATAACACCATCTTCCTGTATGTCTAGATTAATTCAATTGTCACTTATCTATGTAATCTGGTAATCTGTAAAAATATTGTTGGATGCATATTGGTGACATGTCAGCCTCACTTCTGGGCCCTGGACCACAGTGAGGTAACTTCAGCAGATTCCACATGAGATGTTAGCTTCACTATTAGTGGCAGTGGCACTGGCAGCAATGGTTTAGAAGACATGAAAGGTGGATAATAAACTTTTTAGTTTTTTTAATGTCTCCTTATGGAGTCCACAAATGGTGGCTTTTTTATTGTGTGGCCTAACCTTAAAGCTGCTAAAAACACAATCTGATTCTCTCCTTTTGACATGTGAAGTAAGTTATTCTTCAGAAACTATTATTATATTCTGTAGTTTTATTTTTAATCTTGTTTTTACATTGTATTTGATCTAGTGCTAGTTTGGTACCACTGCAAGTGGTTTCTAATAAAAAATATTATGATATTCATGCACATTCCATTATATTCCATTAAATTTGAGACATCGGTCTTAATATTGCAGTAAATAGAGAATATCATGGTCATTCTTTGGCATATGATGGGACATATATTTGGCTGTGATACTTCTGAGCAGACACTATGTTGTCACAAACACAGCTCCAAGCACAAACATTTAAGGTAGCGATACAAGCAAGTTACAATATGACCATTTCCCATAAATAATATCATCTGGGTGACACCTTGAAAGCTGGTGCAGACCAATAAGAGCATGTTGCGGCCTATGGAAGCCAGTCAAATATAGGTGTAAATAACTAGGTTTATTAGATCTGATTGGTTGCTATAGGCGATGACATATATTTCCGTTGCAAAAGCTTTCAAAAATCCACCATAGGAATGAGAATTAATATACAGGGTAAATCAGAAAAAACTAAAAATTTTCTTTGTGGACCTTTGGTTGCAAATAATGTCATCTTTTGGAGTAGTGGTTGCATTTTGTTGAAATTCATGTTTTCACATTGATAGATGTGATCTCTAACCGGTGGTTCTCCAGCTGTTGTGAGACCACAGCTCCCAGCAGGTTCTGACAGCTGCAGGCTGTGACAGCATGCTGGGAGTTACAGATTTGCAACAGCTGGAAAGAAACAGTTTGGAGACCACGGCCCAACTATTTAGTTAAGTTGATTCACTGAGGTAATTGTATTTACCTAAGTTGCTGAAAGGATAGGACATATATGTAGCATACCACCTCTACCAGCCTTTTCCTACTAGAAAGTACTTTTGTAAAAACTCATCTCTGAAGCATTACAGTGCACCCATTGAAATCAATGGATATCCACTGAGTCAACTGACTCCTGTAAACTGAAAAGTCCACCCCTTAATGTCTGTTTTATGGGACAATCCCCTAATAAATGGGTCAATTTTGAGGTATGGTGCTGAGACCAAACAGCTCTGTGCAACTTTCATATAAACTCCAACAATCTATTGACCCTCAAATTATGCCAGGGCCTACTGCTAGTCCTGTTTTTTTCTTCACCATAAAAGTCCTTTTGAGGTTCATGAATCAACATAATCCCTTGGGATGACAATACAAAGAAGAACAAGAAGCAGCAATGCTAATGCTACTAACTACTACACAATATCAGCTCTCTATTTGTGTCAACATATGACTACTGATGTGCTTGAAGGGGGCTAGCTAAGCATCCTACTCCATCATGGCTGATTCAGAGAAGGGAACAACTTATTATTATTGTCATGATCTGTTGATGATTATAATCTGTCAGGAGTCCAGAGATAAGGGCTTTAGATGAGCCATCAGATCAGCTCCCTGACAGGACGCCCTGTAAACAGAACGCCTGCTACTTTGCAAATTTACTGAACCTGACAGCTACACTTGGAAATGGCTACATTTCTAAAATAAATACTAATTGAAAAAATGATTTTTAGCCCAAGATGAGTAGAATGCAATTAAAAAAACAAAACGCCTCCAAATGTGTCCATAGACTTTAAAGAATTGTCACCTAGTCACAACAGCTGCATAAATGTGCCCTTTCTTAACTTCCTTCCTTCTTTACTTTTTCTGTTGCCTTGAGATATTCTGAGATAAGTGGCACAAGATGACCAGCTTTAAGAAAAAAAAAATATATACCTTGAGCCAAGAGTAAAAGAAAGGAATGACACATCATGTATAAGTATGTCGAAACTCTTCTACACTCAATCCATTTTTACCACCCTGTGCCAGTACGTGACAACCAACATGCAACCTGATAGCTACCGATGCAAACCAGACCCTTAAAAAGGTTGGACTAGAGGCTTAAATTTGAAATTCTGAACAATAATTGAAGAGTTCCCCTCTTCTATAACCCAAAAGAAGAGAGCACCCCCCTCTCTGCTTTCAATGGGTGCTTTGTAATGCTTCATGTCTCCTGTGGGAGCGCTGTGGCTTGCTTCCAATACTGTTTTGACAATAAAGGTCATAATTACTGTCTTAGCAAACCAGTTCCCCTGAATACAAACAACTTCTCTGCTCACAATTATTTCTGGAAAGACATTCAAATGTTATTTTAGCTCTTAGATGGTATTCTCAACGAGGGTGTTTAAAGGGGTTGTATGCGATTAAAACAACCCGGCTACTTTATTCCAGAAATAGCATCTCAAGTGATTTGGGCTGAGCTGCAATGCCAGCACAGCCTATGGACAAGAGTGGTGCTGTTTCTAGAGAATGTTTTTCTAATTATATTTTTCCACTGAGAACTGTATTTTTATGAATATTGGTTTAGCTCACAAAAATAACTACCTTCAAGGTAAGTGGAAGATAGCCAGACTGTCAGTGATACGTTTGCTTCGCGCTACCTCAATAGCCATTATAAAGCATGGAGTATAAGCAGGCATGCAGCAAACTAGCCGAGACTTGCAGTTAACAAATCCATACACACAATCAAACAAGACATTGACCCAGCAGCGGGGGAATAATCGAGGTTGATGGATCTTGATCACTTTACTGTGGACACATGCAACTTTCTCCTGCTAAGAGTTCCAGTGCTTTTTGCTTGTGTCAAACCTCAGTGATCCAATACAATCTATGATTGTGAAATTTTGATCCTATGGACTGTATATTCAGGACTGTCTTTTGAATTGTGTGTGTCCATAAGGAGCATATGTCTAAACAGTGCTCATCATCAGTGGTTGCATTAGATTCTGCTATTTGCTGGTTACGACCCATGATAAGTATTAGTTTTCAGCACAGAAAGAAAGCACAATTCTCACAGTAATGACATCTCCGCCAACCTTACTCACTACACTTATACACTATTAACAGTGGTCACCATGTGGCTTTAAGCATGAATTGATTACAACATTTGTACTGTAGTGATTAGACCTGACTTGCCTCAAATTTCAGCACTGAATAAATCAGCTTCAAGGTTTTACCAGAACTAAGAGGGAACAAAATAAAACACACACATACACACATAAAAAAAAAGAAAAAAAAACTCAATATCAAAATTTAAAATAAAAAATGGGGTCAGGAAACAAAATATATTATCGTTATCTCTGAAGTTTGTCACTTTGTTAGGTTTAGGTGATTTTTTTCTAAAATTAGGTGTTCAAGGGCTTGTACAAGATAAAGAAAAAAGGCTGCTTCTTCCATAAACAGCTTAACGCATTTCAATGGGCTGTGTCTGAGATTGCAGGTCAGTTCTATTGAAGTGAATAGAGCTCAGCTGCAATAACACACACAACCTGTGGACAAATGTGGAACAGATCCTGAAAAGAAGCAGCCATGTTTTCTAATCCTGTACCATCCCTTTAAGAGGAAATATTTCTATATTGTGAATGCAGCCATTTTGTGGGCCTTATCAATGTTCAAAGGAATGCAAATTCCTTCAAATCATTAATGTCATTCAGGAGATCTTGTGAGTTCTTGCTGCCTGATTCCTGAAGTTTGTAACTCTCATTGGGCCTACACGGACCGGTGTCATGATCTGGATTATGCATTATCCAGGGGAGGGCATATTTCTATATACAGGGAATAAGATGAATTATGGCACCACTCTGTGTGAGTGCTAAAGGTGGTATGCTTTGGAGGGAACATACAGAGATACACTGGATCTCAACATCCATCTTAAATATAGTTTTGGGCATGAGGCTGAACCATCTCTGGGCAAAAACTGGAATTCAGCATTAGGCTTCATTCACACGTCAGTGATTCACGGACGTGTGCCATCTATGTTCTCCACAGACAGCACACGTACCTATTCATTTTATTGTGTGTATTCACACATCAGTGTTTTAGCACAGTCCGTGGTTTAAGCATGCAAGCATGCCCTGTTTTGCCTGTGTTTCCATTACGCCCATTATGGTGTATCGGTCCATGAAAAACACGGATGCAATACAGATACCATCCGCGTTTCATCCGTGTTTTACGTACCATTAAGAGGAGATGTTCTGAAAATTAATTTTCAGTGGTGCAGTGTCAGTGGAACAAGAATGACACACAGGAGGAAAAACAGACACACAGACCAAACATGGATTGTTTACGGATGAATCACTGACCATCTTATCAAGTGTGAATGAGGATGTGGAACATACCATATCATAAGAACGTGGTAAAGAGTTTCTCTATTATCTCAAAGTCTAAGGCTCAATCAATTAAATAGTTGTAGTAATATTTTAGGGCTTTCCTAAAATGATCTCAATAAAATCAATAGCTTTATGATCTCGGATTTCACTTATGTCCTGTTACCCTGGAAGCACATTTTAATATCTGAAAGAAACATTTTGCAATAGAATGGGTTATAGTATCACTAAAATAACCTGATCTTCCAAGGAATTGAGGCAAAACACTTGTAGGCCTCAATTATTCATTCAACTAAAACTTGCTATGAACTTAGCTTGACTACCAGTTTGGTCTTCAACACTCTTGTGCACATTATCAACATTGGTCTAGATTGATCTAAATTTGTCCCCTGACAAATGTGGGTGGGGAGAATAAAGTCAATTTTTCATTGATAGCCATGACTGTCTTGCCCACTGGAAAGGTCTTGTCGGACTCATCAGCTCATGCATGAGTCTAACTAATGTTTGACAGTCCTTTATTTAGTTGTGTATATTCTTTATATATTTTCAATGTTTTTTGTACTTCTCTGAGCTTATTATTATTAGATTTATTAGAATATTTAATTATAATAATGACCCCTGGGTTTCCTGACACTTTTATATTGATGACCTATCTTTAGAATAAGCTATCAATATCAGATTGGCGGGGGTGCGAATGCCAGCACCCCTTCTGATAAACAGTAGCTCCTGCGCTGGAAATAGACATCTAAACTTCACAGCTCAGTCCACAGTAAATTGACCAGAGCTGGTTACTGCAGCACTGCTCGTGTTCATAGTGGATAAAGCCTTGTAGTTCAGGAGCTACTGCAGCAGCTGATCGTTGGAGGTGCTAGCAGTTGAACCCTCGCAAACTGAAAAAGATGGTCTATCCTTAGGATAGACTATCAATTTAAAAGTCTTTAAAATTCCCTTTTAAGGACCTGTAGTAGCAGTAGAAAAAACATGGCTGTTTTTTTTTTCAGAAAAAGTTTTCTAAGGGCTATTTTTGTTTTTTATTTTTGGCTCAGCCACATTTACTTGAATAGGGTTGATCTGCCATTCAAGATGCAGTCCATAAACAAGAGTGTCTCCATTTCTGAAAGAAATCTGCTAAGCTTTTCTAGACCCCTACAATGCTCACGATACTTCTCCTTCATTCACTGTAAATATTCTAAAATTTTCTTTTTATATTTTTATATAATAGATTTATGAATTGGCTTTTCATGAACTATAAATGGTATGAATCAGATTTTCCTGTTGTCACAAATCTGAAACCTTGCTTTACAATTTTTATCAAACAACCACAGGCGTCATATTTTATATGATATTATACCAGCTGCTGGCTGATTGTACTTGTATAGTCAGGTCTGAAGTACTGCTGTGTAAGTTTCTAAGTAAATCTAATTTATATATTTAGTTGATTTAGTTATATTTAATAATGGGCAAATGAGTAAAAGCTCTAAACATTTGGTATGACTGTACTGGGATTTAAAGAGTTGAAGTTTTCCATGAAATGCTGATGAAGTTAAGCAAATGGAGAGGGAGTCAAGCTGATGGATAATTAGAACATATTAGACTAGTATAATCTATCCCCTCCCCATAAAATATATTAAGGGGTAGAAATCCAACATTATTGATCAAATCTTGGTCACAGCAAGGATGATTAAATGTGACTGGCCAACTTGTAACACAATGTAGCTTTGTGGTCCTAGCATGCTGTACTACCTTATTTTTTAAATAAAAATGCTTTCATTTCAGCTACACCTCCATTTTATTATTAGGGCTCATGTATACAAAGGTATTCTTTGTCCGCATCTGATCCGCATTTTTTGCCAGTTGGATGCGGACCCATTCACTGTTTGTCTGTTCCATGGCAAACGCAAAAATGCAGAATGCACTATGGACAATTAATATAGAATAAATATATAGAACGCATTACGGACAAGGATAGGATTGTTCTACTATGGGCCGGACGTTCCGCAAAATGCGGAATGCACAAGGCCAGTGGGTCTGCAAATTGTGGACCGCAAAACTAGCTGTGGTCGTGTACATGAGCCTTACAGAGATGCAAATCCTGCATATACACAGAGTTAAAGTGAATTTTTCACAATACAAACTTATCTCCTATGCCCCTGATGGCTAACCTCCGGCACTCCAGCTGTGGTGAAACTACGACTCCCAGCATGCTCCATTTATTTCTATGGAGTTCTGAGAACAGCCAAGCAAGGGGGCATCTTGGGAGTCATGGTTTTACCACAGCTGGAGTGCCGGAGGTTAGCCATCACGGTCCTATGCTGTGGATTTGATCGACTGTTGGGACCTCTACCAATCGCAAGAATGGGGGTCACATTCCCCCGAATGAATGAATTGGCAAGTTATGCATGCATGCTGCCACTGCATTCACTCTGCATGGAACTGCCAAAGACTACACGCTCAACCTCTTATTTAGAGGAACAGGGCCCCCTTTCTTGTGACTTATTTTGAGAAATTTATGATAAATGTATGGCTGCCTGCAACTTCCATTGGGGGGAGCTTATTAGCTGACTGTATATTGTCTTATTATCTAGTTCAGTGTACAAATTGTGTGCAGTAATTTCCTAAACTCACATTACTGGTGGTTATTATGTTATAAAACTATATGTCTATGTGGGGAATTTAGAGTTATGTTGCAAACTGATCCCTAAATATTATAAATAGGTGTTAAGAAATTTAGCTTAGAACTTTATAGCTACTTGTATCTGTAAAAAAAAATGGAGTTCACTTCATGTAAGCCATAGACATCGGTATCAATTTCTCATTAATATGCATGTTTGACTAATCTTGGAAATTTAGGTGTAATGAATCCTGGTCTTTCTGCCCGCCAAGAGAGCATACCTGAAAACCCCCATATAATTCAGAGCAGCATCTAAAACAATGGCATCAATCCAACAGGAATCTATTGTGCATAGGTGGTTGTAAGGATGTGAATTTTCCAGATTTGACCAGAAATGTGACCAAATCTGACCAACACCCTCCATTCTGCTGTCAAAATAAAAGACTGGATCAAACCTTATATTCTTTTTAAGTCTCATAATCTGGAAAAGATGGAATTCTTCTTACTGTACCTTGATGACAACATAACTAACATAATAGGTCCACTGATTAAACATATACACTGCGTTAATTGTAATCACCTGAGATTTAAAGGGATTGTTTCCATTGCATTATACATCGCTCATTTCAAGGGGTTATGGCCACCACTGCAATGCAGGTATGAGGTGGCTGGGGTGGGAGCTCATGTGCATGTGTGCGTATGTGCGTTCCCATGATCCCGGCAACCATGCCAGCGCTTTTACCTATAGTGTGCACACACGGCCAATGCTGCTGGATTGCATGATGGTTATAACCATTGGAAATCAGCAGCGTATAATGCGATTGAAATGAATCCAGCCAGCAAAAGAGGCAATATGGACAATCAAAATACATTAGTAAGTGCCTTGTATTAACTTTCTCTACATGATAAATGCCATTTGCTGAAGCGAGACCACCCCTTTAAGTGCTGATCTCCAGCAGATGCCAGGTACAGCTTGTAGATGATATCAAATTAGCTTTGTTCAGATATTATCGAATGGTGACTTGGCCATTGTGTGATGATAACTTGAATCATGAAGACAGATGGTGCAGCACTGCATCTGCTTCCTTCTATCACTTGCCAATAGTGAGGGTTATTGAGGAATGATCTGAACATGTCAGATTGCTTTCAAAGGCTTGGTTGCTACTTTGCTTCAAAGACAGCTCAACATGCATTTTGATGCGTAGCCTTTGGATATCAGATCATTTTATACTTGAACTTAGTATATGAAATGTGAGTAAAATGAAGAAGGATCCATACTTGGCTGGTGGCATATTGTACATATAGTATCTTTAGAAAGCTTAGGCAATTCTAGCCAAGACAAAAATCACTATAAATATGGATCTGGAGCTTATGAGTAGGATTACTTGGTGCATTGCAGAAACCAAAATGAGCAAGGTTTGTAGTTAATGAGGGTGAGAAAAGGGACTCCCCTTTCATGCTACTCACCCCTAAGGCATCATGCATCCTACTGCTTGATCCATGTGGCTGCATTGGCATTGAGGTCATGCAGGAGATCAACGTCTTGTTTGTACCAGTCGTCGTGCTGAGGTGATGGAGTGCAGGCGTTGACAGCTGAAGAGCGAAGGGCGCAGGCAATGACAATGAAACATGGATGGCAATGAGAATAAACAAACAAAAAAAGATATGTTTAAATGTAGATGGTTTTATAGAGATGTACTGCCCCCATACTCCCAGCAGGTGTGTCAGACCTTACATTCTGTACACTACAGGAGATCACACCTTTTTATAAAAAAAACATTTTGTAACACTTTATAGAAAGACTAAAGCATCTGTCTTAGATTTAGCAAAAAACTACCTAAAAACAGGATGGTACATGAGTGGCAGAAAGTCCTACGGATGAATTACCTCACTCTTAACTTTTGGTCACATTTGAAGACTTCTTCAAGCCTACAATCTCATATCAGCCTCTCTAGCATGTCAGTGTTCTTAGTTTTTTTTGGACTATACAAAACTAGAACTTGTTGGACCTTTAAAGGTGCTATGACCAAATAGTGAAGGACAACTAAGACTTTAATGTTCCTCTAACCACATACTTGTTCTTGCATGTTTTGGGACATTTGATTGATAGCCTAATGTATGATCATTGGTGATCCCCTCCCTAGGATGGACTTAGCTGTAGTACTAGACAAAGCCACACTCGAATGGAGGTTGCTGTGCCAAGAACTCTAATAAAGGTGCCATACTTTTCCAATCTGGAGCCCCTTAGTTCTGTTGATTGTCGGGGTTCTTGGGGGTTGATTCCTTACGGATCATACCATGGTCTTTTTTGATATACTTGAAAACCCTTTATTACTCCTTTGTTGTGAAGGACAGGCTAAACCTATTAATGTAATGCTCAGAATTTAGAATATTAATGTATTAACAAATGACCACATGTAAAAGGAAGTGTTACTGTAAGCTGTGTTAGAATAGTCCTCAGTAATACCAATTAATATTAGCATTTCCAGTGAGAAGACCCTTATTCTAAGTAGACGAATTATCCCATGTTTCAGGAGACAATCAATCAAATAATTCTTAAGAACATATTTTCTTAAAGACAGAATTAAAGTGGTTATCCCACAAAAAACATATTTTAATCTATCCACAGAATAGGTACTTAATGTCTGGTTGTTGAGTGCCATACTAATCTCTAAAATGGAGATACCTATTTCTCTATTCCTGCTCACTGCACGATGGGGACTTGAATGGAGTGGTGGGCACACATGTGCCCTGGCACTCCATTCAATGTCTGTTGGACTGGTTCAATGAAACAATACATAAAGCAAGCAATGCTTTCCACACTTTTTCATAAATGACCTGTCTGATACAGAAAAGTCTAGTTTAACAGTAATACTTTATCTTATACTGCTGCAGTGCCAAACAATAGCTCCAGTATGCAAACTGACACAAAAGTAGCTCTTTTAGCTGCCAATGCATAGAATACAGGTTTCCTGATCACTGGAGGTTCGACCGATAGGACACCCAGTGATCCCGAGAATTGGGGTCTCATTACCCCTTCACTAATTGAGTGACAGGTCAAGTATCTGCACTAGCACTCCATACATTCTCTGTAAGAGCACCATAGATAGCCAAGTACTGTACTTAGCTATCTACACTGCTCCCATAGAGAATGAATGGAGCAGCAATGCACACATCATCACAACAGGGGAATAGAACCCCTGTTCTTGGGATCAGTGTGTGTCCAGTGGTTAGACCCCCAGCAATCAACTACTTACCTCCTATCCTGTGGATAGAGGATAACTTATAAACTTTGCACAACCCTAATAACCCTAATCTAATAAAGTGCCTCTAACCTTAAGTGTCCCTTTAATTCATCCTTTGCTTCCCGTTCACTGTTAAATCTAAATGAAGGACTGATTTTCCTACATTAAAAGTCTCTGAGTAAAATTGTTAATCTGTTTTATAGTCAGGAAAGTAATTGCTCATAATGCTTGGTAGACGTATGTTATAAGCTGTCTGCCATGTGCTGAAAAAGGTCCATTGGGTGTAGGGTTCATTACCTGAACGGTAATTTAGTAATGCATGCAGTAGGTCAGTTCTATAATATGTGACTGCTGCTGGGCTAGATTTACCTATGGGAACAATAAGTCTATACCTATAGGAGTTAGGGTAGAAAGGGGGTGCTGCCATATTGCCATTTAACTGTGAAAGCTATTGCTATTGCATTTTATAGCTCAATGCATGAATAGAAAACTATGCATGATCAGCCTTAACATTTACCTAGGCATCCTTTCCTTCTTTTGAAATATCAACTCTAATATGAGCCAAACGTTCTTTGTTCCAACTACTCCTTCCCTAGTTCCCCTAAGTCCTAGACCACTCCTTCCCTAGTTCAACTACAAGTTACATCCTTCTTTTCTTGCCAGCTGTACCAGACATACGATATATATATGTGTGCCAGACCATCCCCTTCCCAGGTATTCACTATCACAACACATCTCGCAGTTCTGAGTGTCAGTCCCTCCCTTCAAGTGGTTGTTCTATATGTCAGAGCGCTAATTTCCCAACTTTTCTGTATGCCAAGCCACTCGCCACTCTCTCCCCTTTTTTTACTGCATACTAGGCCACTCCTTTCTCAGATTTCCTGTGTGCCAGGCCACTCCTTCTCCTATTTTCCTGCGTGCCAGCCCGCTCTATCTCCAGTTTCCCTGTGTGCCAGGTCACTCTTCCCCATTTTTCCTATTTGCCAGGCAACTCCTTCCCCAGTTTTCCTTTGTGCCAAGCCACTCCCTATCCAGTTTTCCTGTATGCCAGGCTACTCTTTCCCCAGTTTTCCTGTGTTCCAGGCCACTCCTTCCCCAGTTTTTCAGTGTGCAAGGCAACTCCTTCCCCAGTTTTCTGTGGGCTAGGTAGCTTCTTCCACATTTTTCCTGTGAGCCAGATACCTCCTTCTCCAGTTTTCATCTGTGCCAGGCAACTTCTTCCCTAGTTTTCCTGTGTGCCAGGCAACATTTTCCCCATTTCTCCTGTGTGCAAGGCCACTCTTCCCCCAGTTTTCCTTTGTGCCAGGCAATTCTTTGCCCAGTTTTCCTATGTGCCAGGCTAGTCCGTCTCCTATCTTCCTGTGTGCCATGAAAATCCTATCCCAGTTTTCCTGCATGCAAGGCCACTAATCCCGCAGTCTTTTTCAAGCCTTCCTGACATTGGTTGTTGTACATGAAATTAGATATTTTTTTTAATGGAATAGTTATTAATTTGTGAAAATGAAAAGAAAGTAGAGCTTGGCCCAAACAACCAGTCTGGACCATTTCTTGGCTATTTGTATTCTCTTATGATCAGTTTAAAAAAATGAATCAGTCACCATCTATTCAACTGATAGAAAGTGATTAATGGTACCATGACACTAACCAGTAGAGCAATATTTAAAACTTGTGACAACACAAATGATCTCAGTTTGGTTTAGCACTGGTCCGGGATGAAAATGTCTTTGTCTATTAGCTTCTACTATGGTAAGAACTTAACATACAGGGCTCTCACCTACAATACATGAGCACACAGTCATATGGACACATATTCACTCCTTGCCACCCAGTATCAACAATTGCATACCATACTTTATGGTCATGTATGCACTGGTCTCTTGCACGACAGCTTGACCCACCATGCCTGTAACAGCATGACAAGGATATGGGTATGCTGACTAATGTAGCTGCAGTAGTGCTTTTATAAGATTTTGGTACAAGTAGCAAAATCTATTGGGATATGTATGTAGGTAATGACAATAATAAACTTGTATAGCAATAAAACCTCAGTCAGATATCGGGCCATTATGATCTGTCACATGAGCTGAAAAACAAAAGAGCAACAAAAGATACGAGAGTCGAAGGATATAACATATAACATGAGAACATGGCTGCTACTAGCCTGGCATTTCTAGACTTTCCAACATATAGACATTGAAACAACATCACATATGAGCATGCTGAGATAAAATTGGGGCGTTCCATAATGCCTACATCCTTCCATTGATCATGCTTACTTATTAAGATTTGTTTATACCCTAACCTTCACCCATCACCTCAGTTTCTTAATTCTGGAGAGTTCTGAGGTACCAGGGTATATGACCCAGAGGTGATGTGGTAATTTTTTTTTGTACTGCTTGAGGAGAGTAACCCTTGATACAGATGTTTTAGTTTCAATTGTATATGGAGTGCACCCAACTATTCAAAATCTTCTTCTTACCGTACAAAATGTAGGTATTGCATTTTCGCATTTGTAGCTGAGCTCCTTCTTGTTTTTCCAGACTCCTCAGTATTTTTCCTGACCACCATGGCGCATACACAGTTCAATTAAAATAGAGACTAAAATGTACTATTTCTACTAAAGCAGCCTACAAGAAGCAAGATTGCAAGGGAAGACGTGGCATTTTTTTTTTTGACTACGTGTAGCTCACACCTACACATCCCACTTAAGGGAGACTGAGAGTGATCAGAACCAGCAAGATCTAAGTTGAAAGCAGATCACAGACATTGGTCTTTGCATGGTAGTTTTTCAGGGATATCTTTTTCAAGCTTTTGCATTGCTGGCTGCAGTTAGCTGCATAAATGAAAGTGAGCGATGAAGGTGGGGGAAGTATGCATCAGAGGAGAATACCTTTGCGGATATTGCCATCTGGAGAATGGGCAAAATCCCCCGTTGTCAACAGGAAACAAGCTCGGTCACGATTGTATCTCTCTCTTGCACCAGGAGTAACAGGAGACTTTTCTTCTGGGGAAAGAGCCTGGTCTATTGTTGGGCAATCCTCATTGGCCAGTGCAGCGTTGGCAGCATCCCCGTTCTGCTTGGAGTCTTTAAGAACAAAGTAAAACAAACAGATGGATAAATTATGAAAGACCAGCGATATATCTAATGGTCCAGGAATTGTATGCCCCCAGCCATCTATAAACTATAGATGTCCATTTAGCATGCAGTGCTACATTATATTATTAGGATATATTATAAGGACGACACTCATAATAGAGTTCAAAAACAAAAATCCAAAAACATTACTAGACACCGGCCCAGATTTACTAATGTATCTGCGCCAAAAATAATTTGGTGCATCTAAATTTTCTACACTTTTCCCCTAACATGCTCAAAAATGGGCAGGTCTTAGCAGGAAGGGGCTTTGTGAGAAGTTAGTGGGCTTAGATGCATCATTTTGCACAAAAATTTTGGCACAATTTATAGAGTCAGTGAAAAGTGTCTATTCCTACATGAGATTTATCAGATTTACTAGATTTGCATTATTTTGCTCAAAAATTTTGGCACAATTCTGGAGTAAAAATCTGTCTCAAATTAAGCCAACTGATATTTAGTATCTAGTGTGTGAAAAGTGTCTATCCCTACACCAAATTTATCATGCAGCCTGATACACTTTCATAAATCTGCTGCAGGTCTAGACAGCTTGGTTGCACCATCTTTAGTACTAGTAAATCTGGGCCATTGTCTGCAAAAAATTCAGTTCTTAAGTTTCTTACTTGTAGAAGCCATACATCTTGCAGGAAAATGTCAAAATAGAATTTCCCTATTAGGGGTACTTAACTTTAAATTGGCTGTACAATTTGAAAAACCCGGTTCAGCAGCTGTTACCCTATTTCTGGGACCTTTTAGAGATAATAGCTGATAGGGCATATGGAAAAAGGTCATTAACTCTGGTCAAATGCCATGATTCTGAATGGAAAACCTCTGCAAAGAGGAGAATTTGCCATTGAAATACATTTTTAGGGAGTCTTCAAGCTCCCTAAAGTTTAGTTATCAGCTATACCAGATAGACAAGGATGGTGCAGTTCTCATCACTGGATGTGAATACATAAAGGGGTTGTCCAGTGGGGCAACATTTTTTGTAAAAATATTCATTAATGATATTAAAAAAAATTGATACACACCCTCGCTGATCCTCCATGCCACCGTGCCTACCATTTCTGCTGGTCTCCACTTCTTGGTTCATGCTCGACATAAAGGACATGGGAGGAGTTGATTGCTCTGCCAGTCACTGGATGCAGAAGTGGCCACCTAAGTCAGTGATTGGCTAAGTGGTCATACCCTGCCATTTCCTATGTGTCAAGACAGGACACATGGCGGCCAGCTGGAACCTAGTAACAACTGGAGCAGCAGTGACAGGAGTTCGGTGAGGGTAGATATCAATTATTTCTTGTAATACATTTATATATTACATTCTGAGCATTTTACTAAACATCTATTCCCAATGGAAAACCCATTTTTAATGCAGTTTTGATGGGGGCACTTTTGTCCCTTATCATATGGTAATATCACGTATTGTACATGTAGTGGCCTGGAGTGAGGGTGCTTTGGACTATGGACATTTGTGGATATTTGCCCCTATGGATACGACTATGCAAAGCCATTAACGTCCTGCTTTATTGCACATTGAAGGGTTACCGTAACTTGCACTGTGATTTGTACTATTGTGTGTTCTTATACTTTTTCATATTGTTGAACAGCATTTATATTTATTGTAATATATCCTGTTCATTTACACTGTTAGTACGCTGTGCTGCACTATGGAAAGGTTTAATGCTAAGCTTGCTTATACTGAGAGATTTTATGATTTTCTACTTATGCAAAGTTTTGGAGAGAAAAACAGACACACTGACCTTCTGACTGGTGTTGTGTTGGGCTAACTCAAACCCGGCCACTGCATATTCTCAGCTATTTTCCGAATATAAAGGAAGAACATGATGAATCAAAGCTATATTATTAAATGAACTGCCCTTCTAATAATACATTTGCTCTGTAGTGGCCTCTGCAGGGGAAACAAGGTAGCTGATGACAATTTCTTGTCTTGAGAGCCATTCCTACAGCGATCAGGTGATCGTCACAACTGCTCTCCTATTAAAGGGGAAAGACACCTTTAAGGCATAATCACCTTTGAGCCTTATTTTGCAAGATATATATATATATATATATATATATATATATATATATTATATCTCCATACAAAATTTAGTGACCCTGAGTTATATTCTGTATTATAGTGTTGCATTCACAGTTTTGCTACTTGCTATTGGTAACAGATAATTTTGTTGTCAGATACACCCATAACAGCAGAGTTGAGCTCCTGTAATGCAATGAAACAATTTTTACTACAATACTTAAATTACGACATAGTGCCTGGTGTAAATAGCCTACTTCCCAGAATATAAGTCAGCAAGGTAAGCTCCGAACAAACAGGGTATGCTGGGATATTTCAGCTCTGCTATAATGCAGACAGTGACTCAAGGCAAGGCCTCATGCACGCGACAATAATTTTGGCCCATTTCCGATCCACATTTTTGTGCTGTCCGCATCCGTTCGGCTGTTTCGGAAGTTATGGAACAAGTCCTATTCTTGTCCGTTTTGCAGACAAAAATAAAGCATTTCTATATAAGAGTTGCGCAAACAGCCTCTATCTATATTTTGCAGATCCACGGTTTGTGGAACTCAAAATGCATATGGTCATGTGCATGGGGCCTAAGTAATACAACATGTTTACAAATGTAATTAGAATTTTATAGAAATCCTTAGATATATAATCTATAAAGTGAGTATGTCCTTTAACCCTTTATTGACAGGATGCTGGTACTCGTTGCCAAGCTTTGCTGGCAAGAGACTGCAGAGGGAAGGCTTTTATTCTTTTGGCTCACGGAATGCAAAATTGTACATAAAACGTTAACTTTATTCTGACCTTGAAATACATATTACTTTGATAAAAAGCCTGCAGTTAAACTATCAAATGGCAAGAGGATAATTGAAGAGACTTTCAGCCATACAGCCTATAATTTATTGTAAAGACTAAGGAACACAACAATTTCACCATATGTATAATGGGATTGGATCCAAGTATCCTGGACTATACAATGCATCATCATTTTCCCCATTATCCTATTCACAATGCAGTCCTGCTGGAAAAATTGAAAAGTAGTCCCAACGCAGAGTCCCAACACAGAGTGCATAGAAAATGGACTGCTACACGCTAGATTGCGAAGAAAAAGAAGGTCCAGCTTCCCTAACAAAATCGTGAAGAGTTTTATTCACATGGTGCAGTACAGGTTAATAACAGACAGTCTATTTTTAACCTGTACCACACCATGTGAATAAAGCTCTTCACGATTTTGTTACGGAAGCTGAACCTTCTTTTTCTTCGCATTGTGGATACATTGTGGCGCCTGTGGTTCCTCAGCGTGGCCTCATGCTTCCATGGTCGGGTGAGTTCACCATATCTGTGGACTTGTGGCTACACGCTAGATTACTTTGTTCCTTTTAGTGTTCATTTCTAAATGTAATGGGGATTTTAAGGCATGTTGGTACAACAAATGGGGCTGAAGAGGTTGTAACTGTGTAACGCCCTGCTAGGGGGCATTACCACTCTTTTTTCTCCTCCACTATTTCCTATGAGTGATTCTGTGTCATCTTATGAATCTTTCTCCATGTCCTGAACCATGTGTATTGGTATTCCCTTGCAAATGTTATGTTCATGCAATGTACCTGGTCTACCAGCATATGGCGGCACCTCTGGCAGAGCTGTGTTAGCTAGAATGGAACCCTTCTTCCACTATAGCCCCCTCTCTAGATAGGGAGAAGTTAGTTAGTGAAGGTCAGTTCAGAGTAGCTTACCACCTGTAAGGGGAGGGAGCATGCCCTCGTCCCTCCTGGACAAGTACTGCTAAAGTTGAGTTGAGTTTACCCCCCTGCAAAGGGAAGGCTGTGTGCCAGCCAGCAGAGCCTGTCTGCTCTGCTGGACCCGGAGGCCAGATCTGGATGCCTCCAGAGCCAGGAGTAAAGATTCCCTGGAAAAAGATAAAGATTAGAGACAAAGATCCAGCTAAAGATAAAGAGAAAGATACAGATCCAGATCAAGACAGAGTCAGACTACAGAAAGCTAAGTTGCAGCCTACAGCAGAAAGGAACAGTTTATATTAAATTCTGATAACACAGCAGAGCTAGAGAAGGTGACAGATGTAGCAGAGCCAAATGTGTTTGCCTGCCAGAGGTAATGCCAAAACCTGCTGATAGCAAATATAAAGTTGGAAGATTGTTTCCTGATGAAAGTTCATGCAAGTAAAGCTATTTCAACTTCAGCCCAAGTCTGGACTCCATTAATTCTACAAATCCCTCAACTGTTCATTCTATTTGCACTGCTGCGGACGACTACGCTTGGGATTTCAGGATATCCAGGTGGGAGCACCATGACAAGTGCACAGCCACACCTAGAGGGGCATTATAGGCCACCCTCATACCACTCTGGCATTCCTACACCTGGGTTCCTCCATCACCTTCTTCATAGGGGGACATAGTCCCTCGTTGCTGAAATGCAACTGACGTCAAAACAAAAACTCATATAACACCTCAGAAGAGACCCCTGTTGTGGGAACTGCCCGCTTCAACTGCAATTGGACCCCTATCCCAGGGGGCTTCCTTTACAACAAGTAAATAGTGGGCCCAGATATTTATTTTGCCTACTGAATCCAAGAACAAGTTTCATTTAGCTTTTTCTTGCCCAGTGGCATGCTTTTTAAAGAGTAACTAAACTTATGAGTAAAATTTTAGTAAGATGTTCCTAATGCCCTAATAATAGTTTTTGTGATATC
This sequence comes from Bufotes viridis, assembly GCA_033119425.1. Taxonomy (NCBI): domain Eukaryota; kingdom Metazoa; phylum Chordata; class Amphibia; order Anura; family Bufonidae; genus Bufotes; species Bufotes viridis. The sequence continues at coordinate 471,884,255 of CM065590.1, forward strand.
ATTTATTAAGGAAGTTTGTATTTTTATTACAGTTTACACCCCCTAAAGCACACCATCCCCTGTGCGCTTAAAATTAACATTTCTGTACACCGCTGATTTCTCAGCGGTGTATGGAGTATGGGATGTACAATTTATGAAAGGGTCTACAGCAGCAGGGAGTACAGGCAGGAGCGCATATTGCTTCTCCTGCCCCTGCCCCCCGGAGGTTTACTAAATTCTGGCGTAGCACATGGGTACCCTGTACCCATGTGCTATGCCAGGATTAGCTGAGCAGCTTCTGCTTCTACCTGCTGCGCTCAGCTAACAGCTGATATGCAGGACTGCTAGCTTAGAGAAGCAGGCACAGGCAGGAGTCCGCTCCGCTCAGCTAATCCTGGCATAGCACATTGTTAAATGGTACCCATGTGCTATGCCAGCAGTTACTAAACCTCCGCAATATGCGCTCCTGCCCTACTTACTGCTGCTATGGCCCCATTCATAAAGTGTACATCCCGTACTCAATACACCGGTGAGAAGTCTGAGTGTACAGAAATGTTAATTTTATGCACACAGGGAATGCTGCGCTTTAGGGGGTGGAAACTGTAATAAAAATACAGAATGCCTTAATAAAGTGTATTAGAAAAACTATTATTAGGGCATTAGGAACATCTTATTAAAATTTACTCAAAAGTTTAGTTACTCTTTAAGTGAATATAGAGTGCCCTCAATAGTGGGTAGTCAGGAGCGGCACTGTGCAAGGAAAAAGCAGATTGGTACTAATGCATGACAAGGTTTGTTCATTCATAAAACCTTTCTTTTCAGGAAATGTTAGGAAATATCATGGATAAAAGACATTTTCTTCTGATGTCTATAGATCTTTTATGCTCCGTGTCTAGGGCTAATGTATCAGTTTGGCTATGGCAGAACAATTACTGTATGTATGGTCCAACAATCTACAATTGGGCACCTCCCTATTAAAAAAAGGTTTGCAAAGCAGGGCTGATACACACAATGAACACCATTCCCTTAACCTCCTAATAGTCACATTAAAACTGAAAAAACCCTCCCAAAAATGTCACTTTTTTATTGCAGATTTTTAATGTTTGTCTGCTGTAAATCTTGTTGACGTACAACTCAGGGGACACTATTGCATTTTTAACCCCATTGTGACATAATTCATTTTAGCCTAAAGACCCATTAATATTTCCCCCCTTTGTGTTCAAACTTTTAAAAAAATTTCTTCTATTTTATTTTATGGGATTAGTTGTAGGTATTTAGGAACTATTTTGGGGCATATATGGTGTAGTAAATATATTTTATTATTTTATTTTTAGGGAGGAAAAAAACAGCAATTTTAACATTCTTTTGTAAAATTTATTTATGGCATTCCCAACATAATATGATTATTTGGGATGATAATACCACTATTCTATATATTTTTATAATTTTTCCTTTCCTCCTGCAGCCTGTCAGCTCTGCTCCCTCATTCACCTCCAGACTTAGGCCTCATGTACACGAATGTATTTTCTTTCCGTGTCCGTTCCATTTTTTTTTGCGGACCGTATGCAAAACCATTCATTTCAATGGGTCCGCAAAAAAAACGGAACGTACTCCGTGTGCATTCCATTTCCGTATATCCGTTCCGCAAAAAAGTAGAACATGTCCTATTATTGTCCGCATGCAGCGGCAAGCAGTTTCTTTCCGCAAAATACGAAATGCACACAGATGTCAGTCGTATTTTTTGCAGATCCGTTTTTTGTGGACCTCAAAATACATACAGTCATGTGCATGAGGCCTGAAGGGTTGGGGGGGGGGGCAGTCTCATATTTCTTGTTTGGTAGCAGCTAGAGAAACAGGCTTTATATTGCATTCCAAACTTTCAAACAATACCAGAATAACAGCATTATCTTAAGTACATGGGAAGATATCACTGTTAGAAGCAGGTTTTACTGGGGATTATTCCCAACTCGATTTCTAACAGTGATATCTCCTGTTTAGCTTGCTGTAATTTCGGTATTGCTGGGATGCCAGCTTTCAAAAAAGACCACTCCCATGCTTCTAGCTGCTACCATTTAGGAGATATCAGCAGCTAAAGCAGCCCCCTCCCCCTTCCACTTCTCCAGCTCTAGCAGAACAGGTAAACCCCTATAATGACCCCCCCTTTGTATACATTATACTTACCCAGTCACTGACACCTGTGTCTTTTCGGATCCCTGCAGGCCGCCGCTGCATCTCTCCGTTGCATGGATCAAAACATCCGGTGATGGAGACGGGGGGGGGGGGGAGCAGCCAATAGCAGGCTGAGACGGGGGTGAGCTTCCCTAGCATCACCCACAATGCTAAGGAGGCTTATCCCCATCACGGCCAGCTATTGGCCGCTCCCCCTATCACCAGATGTTTTGATCTGAGCTATGGGGAGATGCAGCGACGGCTGTGCAGAGCTTCTGAGTGACATGGGTGCTGGGGAGCAGGTAAGTATAATGTACTTTTTTTCCACAGCACCAGCAATGCTCAGTGGGTAAAAAGGTTTTCCGGGATTTTAAGGTTGATGACACCGTAATGATGGTGTAATTACAAGAAGCCGTCCCATTCATATTAACTGGGACAGCCCGTTTCTCACCGCTACAATGTCGATGTATAGGTCCTGAGGATAGGTCAAATCAGTTTTAATCTAAATTAGAATCTTGAATCGATGTTCACACTGTGTTACTTGCGGTATCGCAGGTTCCAAATCGTCGTGGGTCCAGACGTCAACAGATTCAATAAAAATTCGCAGAACCGCGCACCCCTTCACCGATCCAAAGTTTCTGGCCAAACTGTTCCTCGTCACCAGTGTAAATCAAACAATTCTCTTCCACTTGCCTCCTAAGTGCCGATGTAAACCACACAATAGTGCATTATCTTTTGGATTTTTAATAAAGTATTAAAGTTGCACTTACATAAAGGTTAATGTAAAAACATCCATAAAATTCGCAAATATCTCGGACTTCAGCGTCCTCGTGGCCCACGAGATACGCTGAAGTCCGAGATAATCCAAAAGATAATGCACTATTGTGTGGTTTACATCGGCACTTAGGAGGCAAGTGGAAGAGAAGTGCTTGATTTACACTGGTGACGAGGAACAGTTTGGTCAGAAACTTTGGATCGGTGAAGGGGTGCGCGGTTCTGCGAATTTTTATCACATCAGTTTTAAAATCCTGGAAAACCCCTTTACCCTAAGTTCACACTTGCGCGTTTTACAGTGCATTCGAACGCGCTGTAAAACGCTCAACACATGCAAACCAATGCTTCCCTATGGGACTGGTTCACATTTTCGCGTTTTACAGCGCGTTCGAACGCGCTGTAAAACGCCCTACGCATAAACAAGTACTTTAGCTTTTTTTGGGGCGTTTGTCACGCGTATTGTGAGCTCATTAGCATATTGCTTCAAAGTTATTTTTTTTCAGCATCACAGCTGCAGAAAAAGGAAACTAAGGTACCATTTGTGAACTGTGTATATGAACTAGAATGCAATTCAAGCTGTTTAAGATTCTGACTCCATATCAAGGTGCACAAAATTATTAGGCAGCTTCAGTTTTCTTCTAGCAAAACGGTCCAAAAATAGAATTAACTGACTCTGAAAAGTCAAAAATTATTAAAATATATTGTGGCGTGATCACAGAACCATCAAATGTTTTGTTGCAAATAGTGAACTGGATCGCAAGAAACGTGTAGATATAAAAAGGTCACAAATGAACTGCCAAAGATTTGAGAAAAATGAAATGTGAAGCGATCAGGAAACCATTATCCTCCAGTTCTGTTATATTCCAGAACGGCAACCTCCTAGGTAGTGCCCAGAACTACAAGGTGTTCAGTTCTCAGAGACATAGCCACCACTGACACATAAACCAGACAACCACTGACAACAAGACACATAAGTTGAAACGTCAAGACTGGGCCAAGAAATATCTGACGACAGATTTTTCAAAGGTTTTATGGATTGATGAGATGAGAGTGATGCTTGACGGACCAGATGGATGGGCCTGGGGCTGGATCAGTAATAGGCACAGACTCCATTTTAACTCAGACGTCAGCAAGATTAAGGTGGGCTAAGGGCTGGTATTATTAAAGATGAACTAGTTGGACCTTTTGTGTTAAAAATAGCTCAAAATCAACTCCCAAACCTACAGTTTTTAGAAGACACTTTCTTCAAGCTGTGGTACAGGAAAAAGTCTACATATTTCAAGAAAACCATGAGAAAACCCATTCACTTGATCTGCATTATTTAAAATTCTATATTGGTCACTGATTTTTATTTTTATTTCTTTTAAATGTCAGAAATGTTTATTTATAAATTTTGAGTTGTTTGTTTATTATTCCCAATATAACAAATGAAAATAAACAAGTGAGATTGAAAATTTTCTTTTTTTCATTTATTTGCATAATAATTCCGCGCACTAATAGTTGGCAAATAATTATGCACATACAGATATTCTGCTAAGAAAGCCAAAACCTCACTTTTACTGTTTGAATATTCAGGTTTGAAGTGTATTAAAATTTTGGCTTGACTGACAGCACTGTAGTTGTTCAATAATAGGATTAATCCTCAAAAATACAATTTCTATATCTAATAATTGTGCACACAGTGCATATGTCACTGCTGCAGCCTGTAAACACAGGGGAGGACCAGAACAGCAGTGCTAGAAAGTAAGGAGAATAAATGGTGAGTATTCAATATTTTACAAATATTTTAACATATTTAGTAGTTTTGGTGAGGTTTTAATATAAGTCCGACAACCTATTTAACTGAACATTGTAATGTCATATTTACTGTTGGTGCATTCGCATATGTTCATTTGCAGATAGTGGGCCTATAACTGGTAATGTTATGTGTACATTGTTTATTTTGTAGCAGTGGGTTCATGGATATGATGGGTATAATAAGCATGAGCTCAGTAGCGTTGCACCACACAGGATCCATAATAAGGGCGGAGCTGGAATATATAAGGAGAAGGATTAGTGTACCTCGTGGGTTGGTGTAGTGAGCCCTAAAAGAGAGCACAGTAACCTATGATAAGTCCAAGATGAGGTGTGGAATGTTTCCAATGTGGTTCCCTGATTCTAACTGGATTGCTATGTTGGTTGGGTCTGCCAGGGCAAGGGTGTCCTCTGTGACTGGTCTGCATTGGTCCTGTGTCTTATGAGACTGGATTTAGGTCACTTACCATATGTGTGCCTGCGCCACGGGCTGTAAAGAGCTCTGTTGCTCCTACTGAGAAAAGAAACTTGAGACTGAATTGTGACAGCCTATACAGAAGCTCTGTGTTTCCTTGCTATTGTGAGTTGCCCACTAAGCCTATTCAAGACTGTAACTAATAAGATGTGTGCTTGCTACAGAAATGTAACCACTAACATATGTGCCTCACAGAGAATTATAAACACTAAAACACTGTAAACACAAAGCTGTGTGACTACCACACAATTGTCACCACTATGCTGGATGCTAATGTGTGTGTTAATGGAAATGTGGAACAACCAGTATGCAACTGTCTTAATTCAACAGTCGAATGTTAGCCTAGGTAAGCCTATGGTCAACAACATGCAGTTCTGCTGGAGAGACCAGTTCTGCACAAGTTCTCATGCCAAACAGAAACAGGGATGGGGACCAACCATGGCTGCAAACCCTTACTCGAGGGGTCCCATAGCAGTGGCATGGTCGGCCTTTATGGTATAGATGACCCAGATAACATTTTAATTATTTCTGTGTGTTACTGAACTACAATGCATACTGTATATCCTAGTTTTTATCACCATCTGACACATTTTTAGTATTCTATATTGTAGATATTATACTGGGAAAAATAATAGACTAATTGAACAATGTGTTTTATTTTGGCAGGGACACTGACCTTTGGATGAGGCCCATGCTTCTCAATGTTCTGGCCAGGGACTAGGCCCTAAAAGAAAAAGGATGAGCTCTGATCTAGATGACACCAAAGTGGATAGTATAGACTGATCTAAAGTACCTAGACCACAAAGTAATGTAACTTTTCAATGACTGGCTGAAAGATGATTATGATAACCTTTTAACCTTGTAACGATGCCCACAATATCAAAACAGTTCGTTTTTCCTTGCTTCTTTAAATATTGTATTCTGCAACATCAGCAACTCATTGTTACGCTCAAGACTTGTATTTGCACTTAGGTAAAGCTAGAGATTCCTCTGTCTAGCTCATGCACTCATTTTTAATTTCTCATCACTGGTGAATTAAAAGCCACCTTGGGTTATGGCCTGTGCTTGTCCTATGGTTACCTCCTTTGGGTTGCTTATTATATAGATGTGTACAATCTCTCATTATGATCTGTGGGGGCGTAATTTGCAATTATACTAACTTAAGGGGGTTTTCTTGATAATAGAGTCACTTTAATGAGTCCAATACAATGTAGACCTCAATCTGCAGCAAAATGCTTATGCAAATTAAGTCGTAATTGGATACGGATGACTATATACATTATAGTGTTTGCTTTTTTCCTATTGGCTAAACTACATGTATTAAGAATATCCTAGGTATTTGCATGTCATCTAGTCATGTTGTTCTTTAGTCTGAAGAATAGAACAATACTGAACACAAGAAATGAATTTCATTATATTGCAGTATATGTTATGCATCAGTTTATATATAATTACAAGAATGAACTATATATGGGTGCAAAAACCTTTCTGAACATTAGTATAGTTAATGGAAGGCAAGGACAGTTCTTTCTCTCACTTTACCTTTTGACGGTGTATTTTGCATTTGTATGCATTAATGGAGAACCTAAGTTGGGGGTCTCCCATTAAAATAAAAATAAAAAACTGTAACCTAACTGTAAGGCCCCATTAACAGGATTGTATTATGCCATGTGCAGGAACTTTACAAACTGGGACCCTGGCACATAGGTAAGCTTCAGAATTTCTTCAGCACTGCTCCATAATTCGGCAAACCCAACTTAGTTGGAAGTATTTGAATTTTTAAAATGTTTGAGAATTTATACCAAGCCAAGTATATCCCAGCACTTTGGTGAAGTCTTCGTAATAATCCCAGAAGGAGCGTCCTACTGATTAGATAACTTCAATGATCATGTAGTAGGAAACCTATATATTGTCCATGGTTTTACCCAGCTGTTCTATATTTGTGTTAGATTTTTGAGTCACTGTCACATCTCAGCTGGTCTCCAAATAAATCAATGGGACTGGCATCCTCTACAATAATCATTGTGTTTCACTGATGGGGTGGCACAAACTAGTCTTGGCCCTAGGCGTAAATTAGACTCACAATGTAATTAGAACCCTACGAAGCGCCTAGTCTGTTCTGTCCCGAGCTGAAAGTTGCCCTATTTCTGCAACTTGGACGTGAGAACATGCATGGATAGGTTGTGCATCTGTCGAAATGATGCCCCATGCAGTCTGGGAATGGCGCTGATTCATGTAGGGGGCTTCCTTGTAAGAACCTATGGAGAAGACCCCAAAATATATGGTTATTTTTATTTTAGACAAGGTCTGTGTATGATCTCAGACCTCTTGCACTCAGCAGGTCTTGCATGCTAAAAGATCCTTTTTGCAGTTAATATTTCTGGCTCTGAAACGTTTTGTCAAATCCTTGATATTCACAGCCAGTACACAGATGATTTATTGTTGTCTTCAAACATTGTTTTGGGAAAATTCTCATCATCAGCCAACGTGTCTCTCTCGGCTCCAGCTTCTCTCATGATCTGTGGGTTTTCACTGTCACTCAAAGCCCCAGGTCGAGCCCTCCATAGATACTGTTGCTACGTCGGACAGGTCCGTTCACAGCAGCAGTTATGTAGTACAGCATAAGATCTTCCCTGCAGGTTATTACTGCGGCATTTTCACACTCCTGTCTAATTAACTCCCCGGTTCCTTTGAAAGCCACACAGCAGATTCGGAGATACTTTGGCGGAAGATATAATGTGGATGCTAAGCTGTTTCATCAGAAAAATAATCCTAAGAAAACTCATGCAGCACAAAAGACAATAGCCAAGCCTGTCCACTTCATCCTGTGATAGATCTGCGGTAGAGAGTCGGTCAGCTGCCTTGTCGAACTGAGCAAATGTTTCCAGTTAAATACATTTATTCCTGTCCTGGAAATGGAATGTCTTTGTCTTGATGTAATGGCGTCCAGCCCTTAGAATATTGATTGTGTAACATTATTGAATGCAGGATTGTGTAGCTGGGAAGACACTGAGATGGTGCACAGAATATAACCGCAGGTGGGGGATGGGATTTTATTGTTAGGTGGAATTCAGTGTGTGTTGCGCTTTATGGTCACTTGGTGCTCTTGTATCCTACAGCTAAGTAACTATGACATATTGTGCTCCTGGGAGTAAAATATGCACAGCATATGATATCCATCACATGATAGGGGCTCTGTACCCACTCTAAGAATTAAGTAGTGGAGTACAAGCCAGATATGCCACCATAAGGACTAGATCTTTTTAAAATCCTATTCATAGCAATGTGGGCAAACCCCTTCCTTCCAAATTACTTATCCGTGGGCATAGTTGCTAACAGGGATTGCATTGTAAGCCCCACACTCCATTACATACTAGTCATAATCCCATGACAACAGAGAGTACATCCTATTTATAGTGTCCCCTGTATAGACTGTCATAAAGGTTGCCCCCATAAAAATGTGGATGGCCACATATCCCTGCCCTGATCAGAAGAGGTCAGGCTGGCAAGTGAAGAACAGAGTCCCAGTATTCCAGAAGACAATCCTGTCTTCTTATGATAAGCAGTGGTGGTATACCAGTTAGCTATGGAATCAATGTCTGATCGATAAAGGTCTAAATGTTGGGACAGACACAAAACCTATAAAGAAGGTGATACTTCTGAGCAGGCACTGATTCCATTCAGTGGGGCTACGTTGTAGTCATGGCACAACGTTAGGCCAGGCATGGTGCTTATCATCAAGTACCACCACCCCTTCATACTAGTCATAGTGATGCAGAGCATCCCATACGTTCTTGTATGGCTGGTGGCATACATCAAAGAGAGGAGGCACAACAGCCTATAGCATAATGGGTGCTGGCTTTTGCCACCCAGGAGACTTTATTGGAGCGTTTATTTCCTCTTTTTTAGACCTTTGGTCTAATCTCCCACCGCTTCTTCTAAAAATGTAGTTTTTCTGAACAGGGGAGTTCTACACAGAAATTAAAGGGGTTGTCCCACGAAAAATATTCTACCGTTTTTTAAACCAGCACCTGGATCTGAATAATTGCATGTAATTAAAAATTTAGCATCGCCACTGAGTTATTCATATCTGTTGGCATATCTGATCAATGTATCCTCTATGATGAAGAAACTCCTTCGATGAATAGATCTCATGGCATCATCTATAACATGGATAGACCTAATTGGCCTTATCTATGGCCTTGGTACATAAGTGAGACTTGAAAGCTAAGAAGCGATTCTATAAACAGCGGGAACAGGTAGATAGGCGATTTCGTCCCTGCTTTGAGTTTTACACATGACTGCACAAAACGAGTCTACATCCAAGGGCTGGTCGAAAATAACCACTTAAAAGGCAAAGAAACATCAACCATTAAAGCACTTGTTTTAAAACCTGAAGTGTGGGTCCCTGATTTCTACATACTGCGGTAGTAAGTAGTTACTTCACTTTGAATGAATCAGGTTTGACATCTCAGTTTCACCTTACTGGAAGCTGCAATCAGACACTCGCGGCATGAGTGCTACTGTGCCATATATACAGAGGGCACAGAACAGTGCGCAATAATGGAAGCAGTCGGCTCTGTAACACGGGGATAACTAGTGTGGGCAGGGAGTGGAAATGGAAAGTCAGCTGCAGCTTATACCAAACTGCTGTTTAACTGATTCATTAAGTGTAAGGGTATATTCATACAAACAGACAGTTTTCTTGCAAAAATGTCTACAACGGTCTTATCTGAATGGGGTTAGCAGACAACAACCCCATTCAGATGTGTTTAGCTACAAATCTTCTCTGTTTAAATACACCCTAAGGCGAACCAACAGTGATATACTAGGAAACTGCATATGTAGAAATTTCCTAAAATACTTGGAATTACAGTCATTCTAATCCACCTCAGTAGAGATTTTCTGAACCTGAATATTATACAGAGAGGAGAAGTGCTATATAGCCACTGCTTAAAGGGGTTGTCTCCATTCAGCAAAAGGTATTCATCAAGTGGTACAAAGTACTTCCTAATGTATTGGGATTGTCCATATTGCCTTCTTTGCTGGCTTGATTCATTTTTCCATCACATTATACACTGCTCTTATACAGGGGTTGCAGCCACAGGGTTGCTGGAATGGGAACTGCTGTGCATGCTCCCACAATCCTGGCAAACAGAAAGGACTGCACTTTTTCCCGTAGTGTGCAAGCACGGCCACCACTGCTGGATTGCAGGGTGGTCATAACCATGGAAACGAGCAGGGGATAATGTGATGGAAAAATGAATCACCTACGAATCGAGCAAGAATGCTGCTCCTGAAAATCTCTTTTTGAGGTAATATATATAGAAAAAACATCTCACCCTCTGGTTACAGAGGGTGAGATAATCCCCAAAGCCGAGTTATAGAGAGTGCATTTTACAATAATCTTATATAGCGAGTTACTTTTATTCAATGTAGCCTTTGTTTGTTTCTTTCCATTTTTTCATTAGTTTATTGATACTTTATTTATGTGAAGCGTGCTGGCTTTCTATGACTGCTCCCCCTGAACATAGTGAGATAAGATCTTCCCGTAACCAGTCTTATGCCCCTTGTATTTATATGGCTATAATGTGGACATCACATAAAAGCTGTGGTGCTGAGATAACATTTACAAACACCAATAAACCGTGTGTGATTCTATGTTTATACGTTTGGTAGGCTTAGGTGACTACATCGACCTACACTGTCATGTTCTATAATGATCTGTTTGTAACATTATATGTGGTTCCATTTGATGTTCAATTTGCATCATCCAAATAAGAAATTAGGATGAGGCTTTCAAAGTTTTCATCGAACAGCTGTTCCCGGACATCCTGAGACACTGGTGCCAGTGGCGTACATAGAGAAGGAAGGACCCCATAGCAAGGATCTAACCAGTCCCCCACACAGGACAGAAGGGTTTCTGCCCAAACCCTTTTAAATGACTCTTGGGCCATTTTTCCACTGCTTCATTTGCTAAATGTTGTTCCTTTAGAGGGTAGAGTCCTGACCAAGTTCTTGCCCTGGGCCCCATAGCAGTCGCATGGTCTGCCACTATGGTAGTTACGCCCCTGACTGGTGCATGGTTGTAACTACAACCATAGCAGATGAAACCTTGTTCTTTTGGTGAGGACAAATAATACTCAGGTCGGTTTCTGCTGTCCAGCTCAACTATGTGGGTTCTCCATTGTGCAGAAAATCAGATGCCTCCTTTGGTTCAGGTAAAAGTAGTTATGGCTCTCATTGTCTTATTACAGTTTCCTTCCTATGAAGGAGGCCCATTCTTGACATTCTTGGATGTTGGATGAAAGAACATCCTAAGATAATGGTTGACTGTGGCCGTTCCTGAACAACCTAAAACAACAGTGGATCATATTATGCGGCCACTACTGAGTCATTCTAGTCATTTGTTTTTCCTAAGTCATTGGCTCTGGCACCACTTTAATACAAGTGTAAGTAAAATTACTTCCTTGATATACAGGTCACCATGCTTACTATAAGTTTACCTCTATTCAAATGCAACTATTGCTGTTAAATCTGATCTTGAACACTTCTGATCTACAGAAGCATTTTATATCTGTCCAATCATCAGCCCAGTCATTGCCATGGGTCGAAACATTGTACTGTGTATGAACAGGTATGAATTTATGAAGAAGGTGGAGGCTGTCTCAGGTAGTAAATCAGCTTGGTTAGTGTTTGTGTAAGGACTTATGTATGTAGGAGCCTTTATAAATGTCTCATCTATTTAACTGAGGATTTTGCAGATGAACAGAGAAAAGAGCTTTTTCCATAAGGAGGAGAATGATTCAACACGGAGAGAGAAAAATAGAACATGCTCTACTTTCCTGGTCTGTGCCTCTATTGTCATCTACCAGAGCTGGCTTTTTCATTTGGAGATCAATTAACTAAAGAAGATGGGATTTAAGAAAACTGTATGCAGTCTGCATGTCACAGCGATGTGCAACCATGAGGCCCCCCCTAAAAGCAATGCATCTAGAGATACCTCTGTAATACCAGATGGATACTTTAAACTCAGCTTGAATGTAAAATATTGCAGAAGGACTTAGATAGGATGGCAGTATGGGCAAAATTTTGAAAGATTCAATTTGGTAGCTTTGCCGAAGTTCGCCAAGAATTTCAATTGGATCCGAATTAATTTGTCAAGAATCGCTATAAATCAGGTATACCCAGCTCAATCTTCCTTATCACATTCTTCCCACTTGGTGGCCCAATCTCAGTGTGAAGGCTTGGAACTTAAACTGCAGGGAGAGTGCAGGGAGACTGCAGGGAGACTGCAGGGAGAGTGTATCGCCATGTACATCAGTGTGCAGTGTGCAGCGTCCGACATGCGCCTGGAGTTGTTTTTAAGTAAATTTGTTGTGATGTCAGTTGCATTGAAGCAACAAGGGACAGAGTGCCCTTAAGTAGATGGTGTTGGTGGTACCCAGGTGTAGGAATGCCAGAGTGGTGTAAGGATAGCCTATAATGTCCCTTTAGATGTGGCTTTGCATGTGTCACGGTGCTCCTACTTGGATATCCTGGACCCCAGGCGTTGTCGTCCGAAGCAGAGCAAATATGGTGAATAGTTGAGGGATTTGTAGAGTAAATTGAGTCTTGTGCTGAAGTTGAAATAGCTTTTCTTTGCATAAACGTTTATCCAAACGATCTACAGGCTTTCTCTTGGTTTCCAGCAGGTTTTAGCATAAACTGGCAGGCAATAACAATATCATCTCTGCTATATTCTGGAGCTATCTCAACACTGCTGTGCTGGCAGGCTTAAATAGGTACTTTTCCTTTGATGTATGCTGCAACTTCTCTCTCTGTTGTCTGTCTCTAGATTATGTACTAAGGCACTTTTCCTTTGCTGTATGAGGCTCCATGCGTATCCTCTATATCCAGCAGAGCTGAAGGTGTTCTGCTGGCTTACTTTGCTTAGCTGGGGTAAGCTAGAAGGGGGTAAGCTGAATTCACCTCTAACCAACTAGTCTGCCAAGTCTGCTGCCACCTCTGGTGAACCAGGTAAATTACATCAACATTAACAAATTCAAAAACAGCAAATGCACAATGTGGAGGACCCGTACAAAATACATAGAATGACACCGTACCAGCATACACAGATAGAAGCAGGGCGTAGGAGTGATAATGCCACTCGGGGGCGTTACAAGTGCATCAAGAAATAATAGTGGCCCCATGACAGAGTGGGGAGGGGGAGCAGTAGCAGTGGCATACAGCACAAGATGGTGGCAGACCACAGTAGCAGCAGAATCCAACAACAGCAGTGTGATAGCAAGGGCCAGTGGTATCCATATCCTTGCAAAAAATGTAACATGTCCATATCAGTAGGCCAAGAAGCCCCTTTAAAGGAATGGGCAGGGGTGGGTGGCTGCATCAGAATGGTGGCAGCAGCATGTGGCCAGAAGTAACGGGCAAAAAACTGGCCAGGCAGGAAAGCATGCTGATGGCAAACTCGGACAGTTTCGACCACACTTCAAGTATTCAAGCCCAGTAGTCCAGGGGATCTTGGATCATGGGTGAAAGGGTGCACTCCAAGTATGCCACCACCCGCTGGGTGAGATTCTGCTGCATGTCCAACTGCTGCTGCTGCTGGGTGGTTTCTTTAGAAGGTGGCTGAAGAAAACTGTTCATCAGAGACTTCATTCCTTTGAAGCTGGTGCTGCTCATTAACCCCCCCCCCCCCCCCCAGGGAGCGTTAGCTCAGAGGGTCCCCCGGTCAGACCTTCCTGAGGATAAATGATGGCACTCGTAGGAAGGGACTAACCAACTACACAGCATTTCTCTATAGTATGAATATATATATCAACCATGTTGATAGCCAGTAGTCATCCCTGACAATGCGGCTGTCACTTCAAAAACAAGAAAGCATGCATCTGGTCATTCACGCAAGGAACTTGGAGGGCCTCCCTGCTTCCATCTCCACTGCATACTGCCACGGTCTGCCAGGGTCATCTGCGTTGTCTTCGTCGTCACCTTCCAGCTCCTCATAATGCTCCTGGTCCTCTCCCGGGCAGATGAACCACCTAGTTGTGTATAAAATTCCTGGACGTTTATGACCTCCTCCTCTGTCAGTTCATGTCTCCTCAGGGCTCAGGTGGGCGTAAGATATAGGCGCCATGTCTTCTGTCCCATCACCAATCTTATTTCTCAGCATCCCCTCCAAAATGTGAAGTAGTGGAATGACATCATTTATCCCGTAGTTCTGCCAACTCACAAATAAAGTGACCTCCTCAAAGGGCCTAAGCAAATAGTACATGTCACACAACGAGCTGCCAGTGGCTAACGTGGAAGTTACACTGGGGAATAGACCTGTCCATCTGCAGCATTAAGAAATCGTTGACCGCCTTCCTCTGCTCGTACAGGTGATCTAACATAGGAAGCATGGAGTTCCAATGGATGGAAACGTTGCATATCAGGCGATGTTGGGGAAGAGCATTTTGCCTTTGCAGCTCAAGAAGGGCATGTTTTGCACGGTAAGACTGGCTGAAGTGTATGCACAGTTTGCTGAACATTTTTAACAGCTCTTGCAGTAAAATGGAAGGCTTGAGGAACGGGTGACAATGAGATTGAAGACGTGTGGCATGTAAGGTGCATGTTTCAGCCCTCCCTGACGCAGCGCAGAAAAAATGTTCCTGCCGTTATCAGTAACCATGGTTCCCAGCTCCAGTTGGCGAGGAGACAGCCAGTGTTCAATTTCTTTATTGATGACATAGAGCAGTTCCACCCCATTGTGGCTCAGTTTGCCAAGGTGGGTTGGTGAGAGATCCAGCTTTTTCTGCATTAGGCTGTAACACTAAATGAGTGGCACAGTTTTCCCATTCCACTTTATGGTGGCGCTCCATGTGTTGATGCAGGGCCATCGTGCCAACATTAGAACACTATCCACACCCCACCTTCTGCCCACACATCCTGCAAACTGCCACGCTAAATTCCCACACTGCCGAACATGGCATTTTCCCTTCACAACTGCATGATGCCTACCTGCTGCTACTTTTATGAATCCATTGACTGCTAGTGTGTTCCTCACAAGTAGTCTCCTGAGTAGCATACGCATTTGGCTAGTTATCTCTCACTGCTTCCACACTGCTGTGTTATAGCACCCTTCTGGATCATGAACACGCTTCCACCTTGCTGTCTCACGGGCACGCTGGCACCCTCGCCCCCTGAGGATTATGTCCTCTCTTCGCCAGGCTCCCACCTACGATCAGCTACACCATCTACAAATGTTGTCACTTGTGTCACTCTCAACTGTCTCTTGCGCGTGTCCCTGTGACCTCACCTCACCTCACGCAACATATGCTTGCACCTGACTGTCATCCTTGGTAGTTGCACGCCTAAAGGACTCCGCAGCGGACCTCTCCTCCAAGTCTTGGCTGGCCTATAACTGCTGACTGTCCTCACAAAGCCAAAGCAGACGGCTACCAATTCCTGGCTGTGTGTATCTGTTGTCACTTGAGATGATGTTGAAGAGCAAGTCAACCATTCTTGTACAGCTGGATTGTTGGTCAAAAAACGACTGCTGGATGACAGTGGCAGCTCTGGACTGTTGTTGCAGCTGCTATCACCCACCCCTTTCTTCTGCTGTTACTTTTCCCGGCTACAGCAACATTTTTTCCACTGCCCGTTCCTTTGGAGGGCCCAGGCAACTGTCTGTTGGCCATAGTGTATAACAACTGTATCGCTAACAGAAGAGATTAGCTATCATAAATTTTGCTTCAATGCATATGTACATGGCGATAAATTACACCTGCCCATTATACGGACTTAACATAATGCTACAGCTAACAGAATAGATTAGCTTTGATAAATTTTGCTCCACTGCAGTTTTGCAGGGCGATAAATTACACATGCCCGTAATATGGACTTAACGTATTCCTACAGCTAACAGAATGGATTAGCTATGATAAACTTCACTCCACTGCACAGTTATGTACAGGGTGATAATTCACACCTGCCCGTTATATGGACTTAACATAACGCTACAGCTAACAGAAAGGATTAGCTATGATAAATTTCGCTCCACTGCAGTTATGTACAGGGCGATAAATTACACCTGCCCGTAATACGGACTTAACGTATTGCTACGGCTAACAAAACGAATTAGCTATGATAAATTTCACTCCACTGCACAATTATGTACAGGGTAATAATTTACACCTGCCTGTTATATGGACTTAACTTAACGCTACAGCTAACAGAAAGGATTAGATTTGATACATTTTTCTCCATCACAGTTATGTAGAGGGCGATAACTTACACCTGCTCATAATATGAGTTTAATGTAATGCTACAGCTACATAAGGGATTAGCAATGATAAATTTCGATCCATTGCACAGATATATACGGGGCAATAAATTAAACCTGCCCATTGTATGGACATGACGCAATGCTACAGCTAACAGAAGGGATTAGCTATGATAAATTTTGCCCCACTGCAGTTATGTACAGGGCGATAAATTACACCTGCCTGTAATTTGGACGCAAGGTAATGCTACAGCTAACATAACGGATTAGCTATGAATGTTGGTGCATTGCACAGTGATGCACACAATGATACACTACTCACAAAAAGTTAGGAATATTTGGCTTTCAGGTGAAATTTATAGAAAATGTAAAAAGTTCACGCTACAGTGATATTATATCATGAAAGTTGGTGCATTTAAGTAGAAGCATGCAATTGTGATTTGCTCATCTCAAACAATTTATTGAAACAAAAGCCAACGACAGTAGTGGGTATACCCCCACAAAAAATGTCAATGTCTTAATAACTTGTCATGTGGCCTTGAGCATCAATTATAGCATTACAACAACAATCTCATGATGTTCACAAGTTGACTTATTGTCTGCTGAGGCATGGCATCCCACTCTTCTTGAAGGGCGGCCCTCAGGTCATTGAGGTTCTGGGGTACAGAGTTACCAGCCTCTACATGGAACCTCAGCTGATGGGATTCAATGGGATTCAGGTCAAGAGAAAGTGCAGGCCACTCCATTTGAGGTACCCAGGTCTCCAGCAGCCATTCCCTAAGAAGGAGCTCCTTCTCCCTGGCTAAGAGCGGAGAGCTGCGATTGGATGCGCTCACTGCCAGGGAGAAGAGACCCCGCCCACCAGAACTAAAAGAAACCTCCTACTATAACCAAGTCGGCTCATTAGCATAAGAGGCGCAGAAGATAATGGGAGCGCAGCGGGCGAACAGGGGGGAGTTTGAAAAAAAAAAAAACAGTGTGAGGACATCAGCGGCAGCAGCCCAGTAAGATGAATAAGTATCCCAACAATATTTCTTTGCTTAAAGGTCCTCTTTAAGCTCCTTGTTAGAGAACAGCAAGTTGTGCAAAAATTACTGAAACATTGAACAGTTGGACACGTGCATTCACATTAAGTTTACCTGTAAAGGTTAGAGTGTATTTCAGGTTCATCCTGAACTTTCACCCACAAGCCAAATACTGAGGCACACTAACTGTATCACTAAAAAAAACAGATTAACTCTGAATGTCGGTGCACTACAATGTGATGGATATGGTGATATATTACAACTGCCTTTAATACAGAGGCATACTAACTAGATCACTAAAATAACAGATTAGCTCTGAATGTCCCTGAACTAGAACGTGATTCACACGGCGATACATTGCACTTGCCCTCTCCAATATTGTTCTTTCAAACTGTTTTCGGCAACACTCTTCCTAGCGCAGGAATTCTTGTCACCTCTCTCCCTATGCTCAGCTCACCGGACATTGTGGAGGCTGTGTAGGTGAGGCTGAGGCTTTTATAGGGCTGTGACATTACAGGACATGGTTATCTGCAGATTAGCTGGCTGCACGGCATTATGGGTAATCTTGCATTCCCAAGCTTCCTACTTTCTAACACGTGCAGCCGCCATTTTAGGAAAACCTGATTAGTTAACATGAAGTACAAGGAAATTCTCCTTAATTTCGAACTGAATTCCACTTCGAATGCTTCGCTTCTCTCAACACTATTCATAATAAATGTAAACTAATGCACCAAGGCCTTAGTAGTCATATTACTGCATATGCATTAAATTGAGTAATACTAGGAACGACAGAGGAAGAGGACTTGGGTATTCTGGTTACAAGTAAGCTAAGAAGCCATACTCTATGCCAATCAGCAGCTGCAAAAGCACATAAGATTTTAATATGTGCAGTAGTGTGCAAAAGTTTTAGGAAGGTGTGTAAAAAATACTGCAAAGTAAGAATGCTTTCAAAAATAAAAGTATTAGTTCTTACTAACAAATTGCAAAGTGAATGAACAAAAGATAAATCTAAATCAAATCAATCAGTTCTTCAAGGTACACTTGCGCACAGTTTTTAAAGGTACTTGGCAGGGAAGTTGTTCCAAACACACTGGAGAACAAACAACAGATCTTCTGTGGATGTAGACTTGCTCAAATCCTTCTGTCTTTTCAAGTTATTCCAGTCTCACTACCAGCGCCGACAGACACAATTCTCTGCATACCTGCCGGCGTCCAGTTGCCAAAGAGACAGTCTAATCACCCACGTCAGGTGTTCTGAAATCATAGGTCACGTGAGGCCAGGTGTGGCATGTGACCAGGCAGTGCATAACGTGACCAGGAAGTGCAGAGTATTTCAAAAGGCAATCTGCTGGTCACAGATTGCCTGTAAATGGTTCTGTATACCTTACCAGCGCTTTGGATTGTTCTGACCTCCTGACTTCTGACTTTGGCTACTCATTTTGCCTTTGATTCTTGGATTCTGATTTTGCATTTCTGCATCTCCTAGTTTGACCCTGGCTTGGATCTTGGACTCGCTTCTGCCTGACATATTTGGACCTGGACTTGGCCGCTCGTGTATGACCTTGGCTTGGTATTTGAAAGGGATTTTTAACCTTGCTATTAGATATATATTATATCAGGCACTGCCACTTGTATAGATCACTGCCACTTGTTACAAGACAGGTCATTTCCTCAGAAGACACATCCCCCAGAGGGCTCTCAATTCCTGTATGCGAGCCCACCCCAGCAGACATTGAGACTACAATAGATGACACACAGTTATCACTTGGAAATACAATGGGTAGCAGGATCCTCAGGTACATGACAGCAAGCTGTAACGAGTTTAACTTGTTAGCATCTAGACTACCATTGTAATATGTAAAATGTCCTTTCATGTATTGTATATGGCAGATACCAGTATTGTTTATCGACTTCCCTAAATTAACATGTCATCTGCTGAACTTAAGTTGGTATTCCCACCCCCAATGTCCTATAAATACATGTACTATGAAATAAAGACTTCAGATCTTAACTGTCTAAGATTGAGTTCTGGATTGTTATTATCTCCCAGATGGAGGAGGAGCTATTCACTGAAGGGGAGGATTTGCCGGTGGAGGTCTGATGCCTCATTGTGTGACCGTCTCATGGCCGCCTCAGATTGGAAAGAGCTATCAGTATTGTTTAGTAATCTGCTTTCTGATTTGGCTTTATTGTTCTCTCTTGGTTTTGATCCGGTACGTTTGACTCTAAGTATTTTGGTTCTGAGTTTTTCTCAGTATTTGTGTCCCTGCCTGTCCCTATGTTTATTGTTTTTCCCTTCTGCTTTTTCCTTGTAAGACCCAGCATGTAAATAAGCAGGAACCGTTGACCAGTTGTGGTCTGCCACTTAGGGTGGTCGAGCAAATAGGCAGGGACAGAGGTGTGGGTAGAATTTACGATTCATTTGTTCACCCCATGACACCCAGACAGACTCAATTATGTTGAGATTAGAGCTCTGTGGGGGCTATATCATTACATCTAGGACTCCTTGTTCTTCTTTACACTTAAGATAGGTCTTAATGACATTGGCTGTATATTTGTGATCATTGTCCTTCTGCAGAATTAATTCAGAGCCAATCAAACACTGATGGTACTGCATGAAGGATAAGTATCTGGCTGTATTTCTCAGCATTAAGGACATCATTAATCCCCCCCAAATTTCCAACTCCATTTACTGAAATCCAGCCCCAAATTTGCAAGAAACATCCATAATTATTCACTGTTGCCTGCAGACAATCATTATTGTACCACTCTCCAGACCTTTTGCTTTACCTTTGTAACTGCATTCTGTTACAGCCAAATACTTCCAGAGCAGCTGCTGCCATTCTTCTGCAACCCAGTTCCATGTCAAAGGTATGACTTTTCAGCTGCAATTCTTCCATGAAGACCACTTCTGGACAGACTTCTCTGAACAGTAGATGGGTGTCCTGGGTATCAGTGGTTTCTGGCAGTTCTGAGCTGATGGCACTGCTGGACATCTTCCGATTTCAAAGGGAAGTAAGCATAGTGTGTCTTTCATCTGTTGCACTAAGTTTCCTTGGCTAACCATTGCGTCTAAGGTCCTCAATATTACCCATTTCTTCGCCCTTTTTAAAAAAAAGCTTGATACGGGGAGATATTTATCCATCATAAAATATCATCAGGATAGCATTTGATTGGCTCTGAATGTATTCTACAGCAGAAGAACAACCCCAAACATACAGCCAATGTCATTAAGAAATGTGTTCAGAATAAATAAGAACAAGGAGTTCTAGATGTGATTATATGGCCCCCACAGAGGCCTGACCTCAACATCATCGAGTCTGTCTGGGATTACATGAAGAGACCTAAGGATTTGAGCAGATATGTGGTTAGTTCTCCTTGCTGAGTTCCTTCAAAAACTACCAGCAAATGCACCTAGAAGAATTGATGCTGTTTTGAAGGCAAAGGGTGGTCACACACCAAATAGTGACTTGATTTCTCTTTTGCTCATTCACTTAGCATTTTGTTAATTCATAAAAATACACTACTGTTTCCCCGAAAATAAGACATACCTATAAAAAAAGCCATAGCAGATTTGCGCAATATAAGCCATACCCCAAAAATAAGACATAGTGATAGGCGTGGCTAAGCGTACCGGCGTGGAGCGGTAAAGAAGACGGGCAGCCCTTCTCATCTGCCCCATCGTGACAGCTGCTATCTCGGAGGTGCGGGCAGCCCCATCAACAAGATCAGCTCCCCTTGTCAGGTCCCGGTCCTTCTGTGTGTGCTGCAAGCTGAGGCATAGAGGGAGACATAGAAAGTGAAAGTAAAAGTCTCCTCAGTGAAGTGAGGAGCAGGAAGTTCTGCTTTAGGTATTGTGTTTCCTCAGGGAGAAGACTAAAGCTGTGGCTGCCGTTTTACTCAGCACTTGGGCCAATGGTTCTAAAGGAAATGGAGTCGCAAGAAATTCCTGATGGAATTCTGGTTTTGGAGAGTTATGATGATGTTCCAGAAGAAGACGACTTAACTGTATTTGAATAAATGTAGATTGCTGTACTATACTTAATAAAAGTAAGACATCCCCTGAAAATAAGCCATAGTGTGTCTTCTTGATGAAAAATAAATATAAGACAGTGCCTTTTTTTAGGGAAACACAATATTAACATTTCTATTTTTGAAAGCATTCTTACTTTGCAGCATTTTCCCCCAAACCTGCCTAAAACTTTTGCACCGTTGTGTATCAAAACAGCTATAAAAACCTGTGATCCTAATCTAACAGGACCCCACTTCCTGCATCTCAAATATAGGATTCCGTTTTGGGATCCACATTCTAAAAAGGATATAGGAGAGCTGGAGGTGGTAGTGAGGTGACTAGATTATTGAATGGGATTGGAGGTTTTAGGCTAGAAATATTGGTGTTGTTCAGCTTAACCAAAGACACTTTAGAGGTAATCTCATTTACATGTACAATCACATGCGTGGTCAATACAAAGAACTGGCACATTATTAATAAGGACATTACAGAGGACCAGGGGGACATTCATTAGGTGTTTGGACAAAAGGAGGCTTAGACATCAATACAGTAAAATATTCTTTACTGGTAGAATAATCAAACTATGGAATACCTTACCTCAAGAGGTAGTAGTGGCTACCTATATCAGAATTTAAAGGGAATCTGTCACCACATAGTTCCCTATAAAACCATCTTGCATGCCAGATGTGGTCAATGCATTATGATGGTGTTTGTCTTATCTCCATCGGTGGCCAAATTGTGCAGATATTAGGCTTTTTATTTTATGCTAAATAGCCCCTGGATGCAACAAGGCAGTACCGTTGCACCTTTTTGCATCCGAGGCTCCACTCCTTTTGCTTTCTGGCCGTGCCCCCACCACTTTGACAGACAGGGCCAGGCAGTGAAGACATACTCACACTTGGCCTGAAGTCTCACGAATCACGATTGCTCATTGTCTTCACTGTTCTGCGCAGGTGCAGTACAAAATCCATCAGCTGGTGAGTTTCTGTTCTGTACTGTTTCTGTGCCTAACAATGAAGCAAATGAACAATTGCAAGACTTTGGGAAACTTAGGGGCAGGCATGAGTATGTGTTTAATAAAAGTAGTGGGGGCATGTGTAATGACCCGGAGTGCCATTACCACAACTTTTGCACCTTGCTACCACTTTCTACGAGCTAATTTATATAATCAAATGTATTTGATCCCATCTGTGTATTGTGCATATCTATCCCTATGTAACTGTATGGTTTACGTGTAATGTGCCTGGTCTACCAGTGGATGGCAGCAAATCTGTGCAGAGCTAGTTTCTCTGGAAAGGAACCTTCTAGTTCCTTTCCAACCCTCTTTAGAGAGGGAGGAGTTTAGTTAGTCAGTAGGTCAGTCTAGCCTACCCCCTCGTGGGGAGAGGTTGTGTGTCGGCCAGCAGAGCACTGTCTGCTTTGCTGGGCCCGTAGGCCCTGCCTGCAAAAGTCCTTTATGGTTGCTTGTCCCCTCCTGGGCTTGCATTGACTCCCAAGCTAACAGAGCTTGACAGGACAAGAAGTTCCTAGGATTAAAGACTAAAGTAAGAGACAGACCACAGACAGCTAAGTTCCAGCAGAAGAGTTAGAGTTTCCTATTTACCCGGCCAAGTATAGCTCAGCTGAGAGAGCTACCGCATAGCAGAGCTGAGAGTGTTGCAGAGAAGTGTTTACCCACACAGATTATGTCAATACCTGCTAATGACCGAGATAAAGTTTGGAAACTGTTTGGATTACCGTTAAGGCCAAGTAAAGCTATATTCAACGTTACCACAAAGTCGGGACTCCATTTATTTTACATATCCATCATCCAAGTTCAACTACCCTTTTTGCACTGCTTCGGACCACATCATGTCTGGGGTCCAACCGTATCAAGGTAGGAACACCGTGACACGTGTATACAACATCTACAGAGACTGTAGGCCTCCCTCCACCACTCTGGCAGTCCTACCCCTGGGTACCAACATTACCATCTACAAATGGGACTCCAAGTCCTCACTGTTTCACGGCTTCTGGCGTCACAACTACTTGCTCTATAAGAGGAAAATATTTCGTAGCAACCTCCTAAGGGGCAAGGGATACCCCAGGCATGGCCAGTGGGCTCGTTGCACATGGCTGGGAAAGAAAAAGGAGTAGAGCCTCAGGTGCAGCAAGGTGCAACCAGACCGCCTTGTTATACCCAGGGGCTATTTAGCATGAAATAAAAAGCCTAATATCTCCACAATGGGGCCACAGATGAAAATAGGACCACCACCATTAGAATGTATTGAGCATCAGGCATCTAAGATGGTTTCATAGTGAGCTACATCACAAATTCCTTTTAAAAAAAAGGTCTGGATGCTTTTAACAATTGGCATTGAGGGTTATAATTAATATAGCAATGAATGATGTATAATTGCTAGAGAAAGACTGTTCTTGATTAGTGATGAGCGGCAGGGGCAATATTTGAATTTGTGATATTTCGCAAAAATATTCTTTTGAATATTTGTCATATATTCGCGAATATTTATATTCAAGATTATTCTCTTGATTGCGAAAAATCGGCAATGTAAAAAACGCATAATGCGAAGAATCGTAACGCAAAATACAGGCGTGGGTCACCTTGGCTACATTTTTCAAGCTGCTAGAAATTTCCTGAGTTTATCCTGACTGAATTAGAATATTCTTCATTATTTAATTTATTTCTTCTTATGCAAAAAATCGGCAATGTAATATGCGCGTTAATCGAGTAAGGGCAGGATATAGGCAAATTTCCTATTTGGTTGGCTCGCTAGAATTCACGAATATGTAGACTATAGTGTGATATACATTTTAAAAACATATTTGCGAATTCTAGCAAGCCATCCCAGTAGGAAAGTTGCCTATAACCTGCCCTTACTCGATTAATGCTCATATTACATTGCCGATTTTGCGCTTAAGAAGAAATAACTTAAATAATGAAGAATATTCTAATTCCCTAGATATTGCAGCCTTCTCACATTGGCCCACAAGCAAGAAGCAAGCAGGTAATGGGTTCAGATGGAAAAAAATTGACGAATATTTGTTCGTACGAATATATTCGCAAATTCTCGAAGTTGTGATATTCGCGATAAAAATTCGCTATTCGAATATTCACGCTCAACACTATTCTTCATGAGCTTGTGTCTTTTTTTCAACCTAAATATGTCCCTATGTGATGGAACATGCCAAATATTTTTTTCTTTCAGATTCCATTTGAACCCTTGAGAAACAAACCTCTGTGTGCCCCTGTATAAAACTGGTCCATTATTGTTGCTGATGAGATATTGTCTTCTCTATGATCACTCTTAGGCCTAGCATAAATTCTGTGCTGAAAAACTTTAAGAGGTTGTCTCACCTCAGCAAATGACATTTATCATGTCAAGAAAGTTGATACAAGGCACTTACTAATGTATTGTTATTATCCATATTGCCTCCTTTGCTGCCTGGATTCTTTTTTCCATCACATTATACACTGCTCGTTTTGATGGTTATGACCACCCTGCAATCCGTCAGTGGTGGTCTGCTTGCACACTATAGGAAAAAGTGCCGGCCTATTTGATGGCCGGGACCGTGGGAGAGCACCTAGGCTGGTGCTTTTTCCTATAGTATACAAGCACAGCCACCACTGATGGATTGCAGGGTGGTCATAACCATGGAAACGAGCAGTGTATAATGTAACGGAAAAATTAATCCAGCCAGCAAAGAAAGCAATATGGATAATAACAATACATTAGTAAGTGGCTTGTATTAACTTTCTCTATATGATAAATTCTATTTACTGAAGTGAGACAACCACTTTAAGGAATCGGCACTGAAACCACCAACCTTTGCTATCAAAGGGAGTCTGAAATGCCATCTATTCAGCCACGGATGATTACCATGCAGTTTTCCAAACTACATCAATAAAGTTTATGTCTCTTCTTGCTATGGTTTCCTCACAGAAATCACCATTAACTGCTGCAGGTGATGGATTATCAGAACGGAATGGGGCTAAAGCCGCAGGCAGCCCTACAATGTGAAAACTCAAAACCGTAGCAGAAACCCAGGGGCCATCTGTGGATTTCTGCTTTAGTTTACGCCGTGGATTTGGCCGGTGGAAAAATCTGCTGTGTGAAATATACCCTTAGACTAAACACACTTCTCATAAACATTTGATTCAAAAGATGGTTAACCAGAAATTGTGATACATATCTTTTATAATATCCATAAGTACTTGTAGTTACCTTTTAGAATAACATGCTAAAAGAGACAGTTACAGTGGAGATATATACTCTGGACATAATCATGGCAACCTTATTGAAAACATCCAATGTTAAAGGGGTATTCCCATCACATACAATAGGGGCATATCGCTAAGATATGCCCTATTGTCTGATAAGTGCAGGTCACACCTCTGGGACCCACACCTACAAGGAGAACGGGGCGGGGAGAGCTGTGGCTGGAGGACTCCAGGTTTCCCGGGGTCTGTCCACCACCAAGCACTGCTCCCCGCTGCTTTCATATAAGTGAATGGGAGCGCACCGTGCACGTGCGGTCTCTGCTCCCATTAATTTCTATGGTGCAGACGGAGATAGCCGAGCCAGCGCTCGCTATTTTCGGTGGCCCTATTGAAATGAATGAAGGGCGGCTGCGCATGCGCAGTGCGCCTTCCATTAATTTCCCCGCTCTGTTCTCTTTGTTCTATCAGACAATGGGGGCATATCCTAGCAAAATGCCCCCATTGTGTGTGATGGCAAAAACTTCTTTAAAGAAGAACTCCAGAATTGTATTTTTGCCTGTTTATATGACTGACTCCTTGTAAACTACAAGATTACATCATTATCTATAAAATTACTCCTGGGAGCTCTCAGACCTCCACCCACTAAGCTCTGCCATATTTGCTTCTCTGTATGTCCCATTCATGTATATACGCAGTACTATACTGAACATTTCTGTGTCTGTACAATGATTAGCTGCAATTATAAAACTCTCCTGACTCACACTAACTGTCTGTACTATACTTGTGTGCAGAATCTATGTACTATGCTGTGTGCAGAATCTCCAGTGTATTTCCATGAAATTGAGCTTCACACTTCTTTCCACCGCCTCCTGCTTGTAAAAGCTGACAGGGAGAAATCTATCACAAACAGGACAGGAGAGACAGACTGAAGCTACATAACATAGGAATACACTGAGACCCTGCAGTGTGAGTTAGGGCAGAAGTTCTATGTCCCTGATATCACCGGCTGCCATAAGATGGGGCTCAGAGCAGAACAAGTGCATGTACGGTAGGCATAATGGGAATAATGATAAAAAGATGAGATTGATGGGAAATATAGGGTTCATTAGGAAGACTATATCAGAGGAGAAAAAGGAACCAAAATGACAGACATACCATAAATGTCACATCAACTATAACAGGTGTATACAAGAGCATCGACATCGAAGTTTATGCTTTTCTATATAGGCAAAAAATGCAGGAGTTCTTTTTTAACAATGCCAATGTTCAAGAAACGAGAAAGGGTGTACAAAAAGTGTATGATATAAAGTGGCTCCTTTTCTTATTTTTACGACTGGAAAGGTTATTGTGAAAAGTGCCCTAAAATAGGAGATGATGTTTCCAGCAGCTTTCCTTTCTTATTAAAAGTGCCCCTTCCCTGTCAAATGCTTATCATGGCTTATGGAAAGGAGTTCTAATGAAACCATCGCTTTAAGACACATTTGTGCTACTTATCTTAAAATGAAAAAAGGAACTGCACATAAACACCAATTAGTCATAGACTTGTCCTCTTCTGTTAAAAATTCTATCCAGCCATTACTTATTTCTTATATGCAATATATTTTTTTGGGGGCTAGATGGATGACAACCATGATAGCTGTTTCTATGATGGTGAACAATACAGTAGTGGAAAATACGCCTTTCTGGTGTTTCAAAGGAACTAAAATGGTGACAATAAGTAATTTGAAGCTCCCAGGTCATTAATTATCATATGCAACTATAGGCACTGGTGTCCTCTCCTCCACTTGGTCATTGGGGGCCCCTCAGATACCAGAGCCCAGGTACATCTACAATATTTGAACAACCTGTGGTAATACATACAAGTAATAACAGCTTGACAGGATTTGTAAAAACATAAGAGAATGACTCAAAGACTTTACCAGTACCTGGGGACCATCAAAAATGATCTCTAACTGGAATAGCTAGTCACATTCACATGTCACAAAGTAAAAGGTACAAATATATGCTGAACATTTGTCCTTTGATTCTTTATGGTATGCAACCTTAAAATATACCTCTGTATTCAATTTCAGATCATTCATGCATTCACTCTTTCCTCTTACCTGCTCTGTTGATCTCTATGATTTCCTCCTGAGCTAAGGGGCAGGCATCTCCTGGTGCACTTCTATGAGGAGACTGCATGTCTGGTTTACAGTAATTAGGAGATCCAGGTTGAGGAGCCCGTGGAATATGTTTGTTCTTTTTCTTTGGTAGCTTCTGCTTAGCCATTGCTAGGGAGTAGTACATTCCAAAATTGTTGACAATGACAGGGACTGGCATAGCAATTGTTAGCACACCTGCTAACGCACAAAGGGCACCCACCAGCATACCCGACCAGGTCACTGGGTACATGTCACCATACCCCAAAGTTGTCATTGTAACCACAGCCCACCAGAACCCTATGGGGATATTTTTGAAGTTGGTGTGTGCACTACCAGTAATGTCCCCGGGCTCAGCCCCGATTCTTTCCGCATAGTATATCATAGTGGCAAAGATTAAAACCCCGAGTGCCAAAAATATGATAAGAAGAAGAAACTCATTTGTACTGGCTCGTAAAGTGTGGCCAAGAACTCTGAGACCAACAAAATGACGAGTGAGCTTAAAGATTCTCAGGATCCTAACAAATCGGACAACACGAAGGAAACCTAGGACATCCTTGGCTGCTTTGGAAGACAGGCCACTCAAGCCAACCTCCAGGTAGAAGGGTAAAATAGCCACAAAGTCAATAATGTTCAAGCTGCTCTTAATGAATTCCATTTTATCAGGGCAGAACAAAACACGCATGAAAAACTCAAAGGTGAACCATATCACGCACATGCCTTCTACATAAGTGAGGAAAGGTTCAGTCTCCACTTCTAATATAATCTCCGTCTTGGTGACGTTGTTTTGTGTGGTGGTCTCAGTCTTGTTGATGATCTCATTGAATGCCTCATGGGTCTCAAGGCAAAACGTTGTGATGGAGATGAGAATGAAGAACAGGGAAGCAAAGGCGATATACTGCCAAACAAACAAGAGAATACAGTTATACAAAAGACATAGACACAACACATAATATATAACACAAATGTCTGAACAACTACATAATATGTAAGAGGTCAACCTCAACTTCATGAGATTCTACCAGCAACAGTTGTATCCATTATATTACATGGTCATTTATGAGCTTGTCAGTGTCACTCTTTGGGGATTTGGTCTGGATTAATGGTGTCCTCAATGCTGAGAAATACAGGCAGATACTTATCCATCATGCATCCATCATGCAAACTTCAGGGAGGCGTCTGCTTGGTTCCAAATTCATTTTGCAGCAGGAGAACAACCCCAAACATACAGAAAAAGTAATTAAGAACTATCTTCAGCATAAAGAACAACGAGTCCTCGAAGTGATGATATGGCCCCCACAGAATCATGATAGCAGAAGCATTGTCTGGGATTACATGAAGAGACATAAGGATTTGAGCAAGCCTAAATCTACAGAAGATCTGTAGTTAGTTCTCTAAGAGATTTGGAACAGCCTCCCTGCAGAGTATCTTCAAAATCTTTGAAAAAGTGTTCCTAGAAAAATTTATGCTGTTTTGAAGGTAAAGGGTGGTCACAGCAAATATTGATTTAATTTACATTTCTCTCTTGTTCATTCACTTTGCATAGTGTTAATGATAAAAATAAACTATTAACATGTCTATGTTTTAAAGCATTCTTACTTTGCAGCATTATTCCACTTTACAACATGAGGTAAACAAAACATGGTGATGGATCTCAGCACTAGAGGCATGGAAGCTGCTCAGAATTTAAGGAGGTTGTCTGACATTATTAAAATTCTCAGATAAACTCCCAGGAGGTAAAAATTTTTTTACTTGTCTCTTTCTCCAGCCTCATTATCTCTGGTATCCTGTAGCTGCTTGTTCACAAACTGCAATGGTGACGTGTCCGTATATGCCACATGACTGCTACAGACAATCAATGACCTCAGCAGCGCAGAGAACGAGACCAGCAGCGCAGAGAACAGTGCTATAGAAGGAGGTAAGTATGACATAACTTTCAAATGTAGACCATTAGGGGGCTTGTCTTAGATTTTTAATTATCTCAGACAACCACTTTAAATATTAGGTTTATTTAATTTTTGCAACTTTTTGACCAAAATTCAGATTTTCGTGTTTAGAAAACATTCTTCGTGTTTAGAAAACTATTGAAATTAAACTAGGAGTAAAAAAATTAATAAAGAACGTTGACTTCTCACAGCTGAAGTATTGTTACATTTTAACCAGTGTAGACAATCCCATCTGAGCTAAATGGGCCGGACTCTTTGCTCATACATTTAACCTACTGTATGCTGATATATTTTAGCAAGATATTAGAACAGGGTACATATTTGAGCTACTGCTCATGGAGTCTAAGGCTTCATGCACATGACTGTATTTTCAGTCCCATTCTTTTCAATAGGGCCATAAAAGATGCAGTCCACATTAGTTTGTCTGCTCCGTCGGCCAGCAAAAAAATAGAACATGTCCTATTATTGCGGACTAGGGCAGGACATTTCTATAAAATAAAAAAAAGGGCGGCATGCACACGACCGTGATTGGTGTTTTGCAAATCTGCAGTTTGTGGACCTTAAAACACAATCATGTAAATGAAGCCTAAACCAGATAAAATTGTATCTGCCACTCAGCAGATAAACAGGAAGTTTCCATTCACTGACAGCAAATGAGAGATCTTGAACTATTCAAACTCCTCTAAGAATATCCTGATACTTTGCTCACAACCTCAGAATATTATCTGCTTGGTACATCACAGACAGGCATGAGCGAAGCGAGCTTTGGCTCATAGATCAGAAGTCGCTTCGCTCAAAACTTTTAATGCTGTACGTTTTAATGCTGTACAGAGATCCATCTGCGTACATAATTAAAATGTATGTGAAGTGCCCTGGAGCAGGGGGTACTTTGACATTTGGACATTTGTGGACATTTGTCTATTTCCCCTATGCAAAGTTATAAACTTCTTACTTTTTTTCACCTGAAAAGGTTAACTTGCACTGTTTAATACTGTGTTACGGCATTTTATATGTATGTTGTGATATATACCCTGTATATTATCACTGTATTTGCAAGGCTCTGTGGAAATGGTTAATGAATACTGAGAGACTGTTAGGACTTTGAATGAGAAGCTGGTAATTTTCCACTGCTGTCATAGAGTTTAAAGAAGAGCATGTTTTGGAGGGGAAAAGCCAGTTGTTGTTTACCACCAAAACCAGACAGTCTAACCATTTGAATGTCTGGTTTGAGCTACGTTGTTATGTCTGGAAACTTGTTTTTCTCTGGAAAAACTGCTGTGTCATTGCCATTGAGTATCATTGAACCTCTAATGTAAGTCTACGACAGACAGAAAGTGTTACAATGCATCTGTTTGTGCTGAGATTCTCCACTCCACTCCTCTCACTAGAATTTTCTAGTCTAACTAAAATTGTATATAAGGAGAGCAGTCAGAGCCCCTAGTGTTCTGCAGTTAGGGACCAGTGCTTTGAGGGAAAGACTCATACCAGCCTGCATGAGTGAACAGAAGACAACTCTGAGATGGGACACTGAGCCACAGACCATGGGTCACTAGCCCTGTAACCAAGGAGCCACCTCTGGGCCCTTGACCCGGATGCCAGCCTTCTGAGAGAGAGAGGGATAGCTAGCTTAGGCCTTTCCTCAGCAATAAACTCTTCTTCTGCCAGGGAGGAGACTGGAAAAGCCAGCCCTATGGCTTGCCTGCATTGTTTTGCACCTGAATTCCTCCAGTAAGGAGGCACCCTGATTAACCTCTAGACCCTGACTCTCTGGACTTATTGCCCATTGGGGTGCACCACGCCTTACCACCCCTTCTGGAGAGCAGCAACATGTTGTGACACCTCAACAGTGTCCGGGGGACTCAGCATAGCGTTGGGGCCACCTTAAACCCGGCTACTACATATGGGCTTCGGCGAGGTGAAATGAGTTATCACCAAAGTCTTGCGAGAGTTCAGTGAATAACTTTGGCATTTGACTATTAAACAGGAAAACCTTTTTAAAACAGGAAGCCGATGTCAACTTCGGTACCGACTGGTACCTCTGTACCGAAGCCAACTTCAGAACCAAGTTTTAAGTTGAAAAATCTAATCCCTCAGTTATTCACAAGTTCTGCAAGACTTTGGTGATAACGAATTTGCCTCACCGGAGCCCATACATTTTAATTCTGTAGTGAGACGAAGTTTTGAGCAAAGCGGTTTCGGATCTATGATTCGAAGCTTGCTTCGCTCATCCCTTATCACGGATATTAACCTGTATCATGCTGAGCTAGTACAACTTACTGCAGTAAAATACTATTTCAGCCACACACACCCAAACAGATTTGCTGCTGCACGTGAATAAGAGCCTGAATACATTTTCAATGAATGTAATGAATGCGAGCACTTGCACCCTGACAAAAACAGTCAAAACACAGATAAATAAAGAGGTTCTTATCGCTGATTATAGGCTTTGTACGTTCAGTAATTTTTCCTTTTTGACTACATGAATAAAGTATGTAATCTGTTCTGTCTCATTATACCCAGTTTGATTAGGGTAAAAACGCTGAACCTATCAGTTCAGCTCCAAAATGTGGATTTTTTTTGGCGTAGATTTAAATATTGCTGCACTGTATCCCTCTCACAGTTATGCGGCAAACATTATAAAGACTTCAATTACATGTAAATGTTCATATTCCATTTTATAACTGTAAAGGTTTATACAGGAAATCTATAATACTTGTCCAAAAGGAGAAAAAAGAATTGTCCATAGCAACTAATGGAGTCATTTATCAAACTGGTGTAAGGTAGAACTGGCTTAGTTGCCCATAGCAACCAATCAGATTCAACCTTTCATTTTCCAAAGGATCTGTCAAAAATGAAAGGTGGAATCTGATTGGTTTCTATGGGTAACTAAGCCAGTTCTACATTACACCAGTTTGATAAATGACCCCATAAGACTGTAGTCTAATTGGTTGGGGAGCAGCCCCATGTCTAATTAACCATTAGTATAGCAGTAGGAGCTCGGAATCCATGTTCTTCTAAAAGGATTTTCACCACCTCTAACACGTCTGTTTTAGTGAATTCTAATCTCTACAAGAAGTACAGTAACTATGCTGGAGCATCTTTTCGTCAAGCTTTGAGCTGTGCTGTTTCTATGGTTCTCCTGGAAATGCATGAATCAATTGACAACTGGATGCTACTATTCCCTTGTCAATGGGCATTTCCTTACAAACTTTGATACTGTCTACACCCAATTTAATACTGTCTACACCCTCATTATACTGATACAAAACAGCCTGGCATAGCCCTTTCTTCTTGCCTCTTGTATGACATGATCCTCTGGTCATTTTCCTACCTACTTATTTGCAAGCGTTATTGGAATTGTACATCCCATGGAAGGTTACAACTAACCCATAGAAATGAGGGGTGGTGCTAGCACCTTGAACCCTAGTGACATACCAACTTTTCAGTTTTGTAAATTCGAGACAAGTAGGCTCCACTTCAGTAAAGGGCCAAACGTTGTGAGACTGCCAATTTATGACCCTTGGCTTTGGACAGCCTAAATTTGCAGGGACTGTCTCTGAAAATTAAGGACAGTTCCTGAAAATTCAGGACTGTTGACAACTGTAAGAACTACTTCTACGGTACATACGCGCAGGGGTGCACCACCAATGAGGCCAGGTGAGGCGATTGCCTCAGGCAGCACCAGGTAGGGGCAAGAGGAGGGCAGCAGAAGGCCCTTGGGGAAAAAAATTGCATTGGGGGTCGCCGTTTCAGCACACGCCCGTGTAACACCATTTGGTATACGACTTCTCTGAAATCCAGAAGCTGGTGTTATCTGGTCATGCCTCCTGCTGATTGTATAGGAGGTACCTGAAACACCCCTGCTTAGCAGAGGTATAGCTATAGGAAGGGCAGAGATGACAGTTGCCACCAGGCCCTCGTGCTCGAGGAGGCCTGTAGGCCCTTTGGCTACATTACAAGACACCTCTGTTATAAATGCCCCCTTAAAGATGGGGGGCTGGACAACCTGACGTTCAGTCATGGACACTAGGGGTAAGTAGTGACTGCAGTGATTGATTATTGGATAGTTTTATTATAGGAATATGAAAAATAAAAATTCTTGATTGTCTTCTAAAACAATCTCATATTTTTTGTTGAGATATTCGTAGACTCCTCGGCTCATTGTCAATCCCTCCCCATAATTTGCTTCATGTATGCCGTCTGAATCATCGGATGTTTAACGGTTCATTTATTTGGCCATTAGTATGAATGTCTGGATGGGATTGCTTTCAGTTAGTTAACACTGCTGTTTAAAGGAAAGCACAAGAGGCTTTTTTGGACCTTCCCAGGAGGCTCGTCTTGTATTCTGCCAGGAAAAAAGTGTAAGAATCAAAACAGATCAATGACAACCAATGTCCCGGGCCTTCAAGGAAACCCAAACGTAGAGATCAAATTCTCACAATATGTACTGCAGTGATTGGCTGCGCAAGCCACCTCATTTGTGGGGCCACAGAACTTTGACTCTACTCAAACCTTGCAGATTTTTGTTCTGCTGTACAGAACTAAATAGTTTCCAAAATGAATACAGAATTAATATTTGATGTTATATGTGTACTCTTAGGGTGTATTTACGAGATCGTATTTTGAGTCTGCGTCCGATCTATATTTTTGGCGGATTGCACGTGGACATGGGCGTAGGAAGCCCCAAAAATCTGGGGGGGACAGCACTTATGGGGCCCCTGTGTCCCCGCCCACCCTAAAGCCACACCCACATCTCTCCGCCCCCTCCCCTTATGGGCCAGTGGGTCCGGTTCAAAAAAAAAAAAAACACACACACACACAAAACAAGACACTTATACTTACCTCCATCAGTCACAGCGATGCGATGCAGGCCTCTTCCGGCCTGTGTCCCGCGCTGTATGGCTCACAGACGGCGCAATGACGCCATCACGCCGCCTATACCAACAGCTGATAGGCTGCCGGCACTAGGCCTGCAGCCTATCAGAGGAGCAGGGAAGGGAGACGCCTCTCCCTCTCCTGCTCCGCAGCACAGCCATCTGTATCGCTGTCCTGAGGACGGCGATACAGATGACTATGGAGATGAACGCTTCCACAATGGAAGCGTTCATC
The DNA here is from genome assembly GCA_033119425.1 of Bufotes viridis. NCBI lineage: Eukaryota > Metazoa > Chordata > Amphibia > Anura > Bufonidae > Bufotes > Bufotes viridis. Next base: position 471,919,155 of record CM065590.1, read on the forward strand.
TCCCTGTGCCCTGCCACTGCCGCACACATTGCGCTGCCGCTGGGGGGGATTTTTGCATACCCGTCCCCCACGCATTATTTCCTGGAGGGGATCCGACCCCCCCTCCCCCCGCTTCCTACGCTCGTGCACGTGGACCTATTCAATCCTATGGGGCCACAAAAAAATACATGTCCTTTTCTTGTCTATTTACAGACAAGAATAGGCTCAATGGGGCCTGCAAAAAGTTTGGTATGCACACGGACTGCATCTATATTTTGCAGATCTGTGATTTGCGAATCACAAAACAGATATGGCCGTGTGAATGCACCCTTACGCTGGGTTCACACTTGAGCGTATTTGATACGCGCGTTTTACGCGCATTTTTGTCGCGCAGATTACAGCGCGTTTTTGAAAATAGGGAACGCGCGTTGTACGCGCGTTCGTGTGATTGACTACTCTGGCGTCAATCACAATACGCGCGACAAAACACCCCAAAGAAGCTCCTGTACTTCTTTGGGCGTAGGGTGTTTTACAGCAAGTTCGTACGCGCTGTAAAACGCTCAGGTGAGAACCATGCCCATAGGGAAACATGGGTTTTCGCCTGTTGAGCGCTTTACAGCGGCGTAGGAACGCGCTGTAAAATGCTCAGGTGTGAACCCAGGGTAATACAAGGTAGGAAAAGTACATTGATAATATTGAGCACTCTATAGGTCTTGTGGTTCAGGGTATATGGTCTTGTGGTTCATGGAAGTCAACAATAATAGCCTCTCTGCTATGTACGCCTTAGAGTCATATAAGTAGCATTACATATAATATATAGACAAACCAGGACCAATTTGTAAGTCGCTCACTGCTCTGGCTTATAGAGGATTTCCTGACTGGGGACATTCATACGTCCTAACGGAGCACATGGCAGGCATAGCTCAGCATCACCTTCCCACACAGCACAGAAGACAGCTACATTGCTGTATAACTTTACTATTAGTAATACACGATTACTGATACTATTAACCACTTGCCGCCACGCTAACCCCGATGGGCGTCAGCGCGGCGGCTCTTTCAGGTCTCACTCACGCCTATCGGCGTCATCTCGTGAGACCCGAGATTTCGCATGAACGCGCGCACTGTGACGCATAGGGAAGAAGCGAAACTACAGCCTGCCGGCCGTAATCATTGGCTGACAGGCTGTTATTTTTTAAATCGTCCTATGAAAATCGCATATCAGATGCTATTTACAAAATAGCGTCTGATATAAGTCCTGCTTGGTCCTCTGGTGATCCCTTTTGCTGGATCCACCACCAGAGGACACAGGCAGCTCAGTAAGTACACCAAATCACCACACATACATTACACCCCCCCCCCTGTCAGTTATTAACCCCTTAGTAGCCACTGAATACCCATATAAACCCCGTGATCACCCTCTGTCACCCCCCTGTCATAGATCACCACCCCATAAGGGTCCCTAATCACCGTCAGGTAGTTAGGTACTTGTTAGGTAGTTAGCGCCCAGCCCACCGCACCGCACAGTCACTTATTAGTCGCTGATTAGCGTCATCACTGTCGCTTATCAGCACTAATACTAATATAGTATCTGTAAGTGATCAAGATTGATTGCAATCAGATCTAAATTAGTACATTAGGGTCACTTTAGGCTCTATAAAAAAGGCATTGTTCGCCTGATCAGGCCTGATCTTGTGCGCACACTTGCGTTCAGTCCGCCCACCGCAGTGACAGAATTTTTTTTTTCTGATCACTGCAAAAACACAGTAAAATCGCTGCACCGCTATAAAAGATCACTTTTGAGTTATTGGATCTTTATTAGCGATCGCAGCGTTACTTCGCAAGCACTCCCTTTTACTAGGTAGGTGTGCTCTTTTATTGCTATTTTTCACACCCAGTATGGGTATATGTAAAAATACACCCCAAAACACATTGCCCTACTTCTCCTGAGTATGGCGATATCACATGTGTGCCACTTTTTTGCAGCCAAGATGCGCAAAGGGGCCCTAAATCCAATGAGTACCTTTAGGATTTCACAGGACATTTTTTACGCATTTGGATTCCAAACTGCTTCTGATGTTTAGGGGCCCCTAATATGCCAGGGCAGTAAAAATACCACACAAGTGACCCCATTTCGGAAAGTAGACACCCTAAGGTATTCGCTGAGGGGCATAGTGAGTTCATGGAAGTTTTTATTTTTTGGCACAAGTTAGCGGAAATTGAATTTTTTTTTTTTCTTATTTTTTTTACAAAGTCTCATATTCCACTAACTTGTGACAAAAAATAAACTTTTACATGAACTCACCATACCCCTCACAGAATACCTTGGGGTGTCTTCTTTCTAAAATGGGGTCACTTGTGTGGTATTTTTACTGCCCTGGCATATTAGAGGCCCCTAAACGTCAGAAGCAGTTTGGAATCAAATGCGTAAAAATGTCCTGTAACTAAGTACTCATAGGGCACCTTGCGATCTTGCAAAAGTGTCACACATGTGTATCGCATCTTCTGGAGAGTAGGCAATGTTATGTTATTTACATATACCCATGCTGGGTGAGAGAAATATCTCTGTAAATGGACAACTTTGTATAAAAAAAATGGAAAAAGTTGTCATTTTAGAAAGTAGACACCCCAAGGTATTCTGTGAGGGGTATGGTGAGTTCATGTAAAAGTTTATTTATTGTCACAAGTTAGTGGAAAATGAAATTTTTTGAAAAAAAAAAATCAATTTCCACTAACTTGTGCCAAAAAATAAAAACTTCCATGAACTCACTATGCCCCTCAGTGAATACCTTAGGGTGTCTACTTTCCGAAATGGGGTCATTTATGGGGTGTTTCTACTGTCTCGGCATTGTGGTACCTCAGGAAACAGGACAGGTGCTCAGAAAGTCAAAGTGCGGAAATTCACTTTTTTGCACCATAGTTTGTAAACACTATAACTTTTACCCAAACCAATAAATATACACTTATAGAATTTTTTTTTTTATCAAGGACATGTAGAACAATAAATTTAGTGAAAAATGTATAGAGAAATGTAGTTTTATTTGACAAATTTTCCAACAGAAAGTGAAAAATGTCATTTTTTTGCAAAAATTTCGTCAAAAAAAGTAAAATATCAAAAAAGTTAAAATGTCAACAAGAATGAAATACTACCAAATGAAAGCTCTATTAGTGAGAAGAAAAGGAGGTAAAATTCATTTGGGTGGTAAGTTGTATGACGGAGCAATAAACGGTGAAAGTAGTGTAGTGCAGAATTGTAAAAAAGGGCCTGGTTACTAGGGGGGTATAAACCTGTGGTCTTCAAGTGTTTAATAGAGGGCTAGTATCTTTGCAAATTTGCATTATCAAAGGGGTTGGCCACCATAAATATAATAAAAAAAATTAAAGTACCCCAGACAATAACTAAAGCCAAGATGTATTTGTATCATGAGAGATAGGCTGTGTGGGTGGAGCAGCTGCAAAGTGAAAGTAAAAGTCCCTGCATGATCACAGTCTGCATCTTCAGAGGAGCGGTCACATGACATCCCTGGACAACTGTGATACCATAGTAACAACAGCACCTCAGGTGTCATTTAGGGTTGCTACACGGCCAGTATCTCACGGGCGAGTCTGGTATTTTAGTGGCCCTGCCAGTAATTTTTTTCTACCAGCAATTTTGTGGAGCCATCATTAGTACAGCCTTTACCTCCTCCCCATGGGTGTTAATAAAAAAGCACTCACCTCCTCCATTTGCTCGCGCTGTGGGGAACATTTGCTGCTGCTGACTGGAGGACAGGACCTGCGAGGCGTCATCACACTGGAGAGCAGGTCCTGTCCTGAGCTTCCAGTCAGCATCGATTGTTCCCCACAGCGCGAGCAAATGGAGGAGGTGAGTGCTTTTTTATTTTTATTTGCAGATGCAGAGAAGGGCGCACTAATGGGCAAATTATTATAATGGGGGCACTATTCTTACTGGGGGAACAAATGGGGGCATTATTCTTACTAGGGGGCCTAAATGGAGCATTATTCTTACTGGGGGCACTAATGGGGGCAATATTATTACTGCAGGTCTCTAATGGGGGCATTACTATAACGATGGGCACTAATGGCGCCATTATTCTTACTTGGAGGCACTATTGGGGGCATTACTATTACTGAGGGTACTTTTGGGGACATTATTCTTACTGGGGACAATAATGGGGGCATACTCTTACTGGGAGGCACTAATTGGGGCATTATTCTTGCTGGGGGTCATTAATGAGGGCATTATTCTTACTGGGGCACTAATGGGGGGGTTATTCTAACTGGGGGAACTAATGGGGCATTATTCTTACTAGGGAGCCCAAATGGGGCATTATTCTTACTGGGGGCACTAATGGGGGCAATATTCTTACTGGAGGTCACTAATGGGGGCATTATTATAACAGTGGGCACTAATAGGGGCATTATTCTTACTGGGGGGCACTATTGGGGGCAATACTATTACTGTGGGTACTTTTGGGGACATTATTCTTACTGGGGACAATAATGGGGGCATATTCTTACTGGGAGGCACTAATGGCGGCATTATTCTTGCTGGGAGGCACTAATGGGGTTATTATTCTTACTGGGGGGCACTAATGGGGGCATTATTCTTACTGTGGGGAAACTAATGGGGGCATTATTAATTCTGGGATGCACTAAAGGGGCATTACTAACTTTGGGGTGCACTAATGGAGGCATTACTAGTACTGTGGGCATTAATATTACTGGGGGGCTTTAATAGAGGAATTAATATTATCGGGAGCCACAGTATGACAGTGACTTAAACCCCATGTTAAGCCACGCCCCCACACCCTTTCGGGGTGTGGCTTAACTTGTCAGTATTTTTCTGTTGGGACAGGTGGCAACCCTAGTGTCATTTTATCAGAGCTTTAGGCCTTATACATATGACCATAGCCTGTCTGTGCCCGTATTGTGGTCGGCAAACGGGATCCTCAATATATAGGCACCAGCCGTGTGTGCACCGTATCACAGATGCTGACCCATTAACTAGAATGGGAAGATACAGTTCAGTGCGGAATGGAGGCACAGATCAGAAGCCCACGGAAGCTTTTCCGTGGGTTTTCTGTACGTGCCTCCACACCGCAAAAAGCTAGTGCAATCAGATGCAGATTGCGGACCCTATTCAAGTGGTTGGTGTTCACAGAGAGAGGACACAAGGTCGGTGCCCATGCATTGCGGACCACAATGTATATACCGTATATCTATATATATTTTCTCTCTCTATATATATATATATATATTGGCCTGACGATGCGCTAGTTCAAGCGCGAAACGGCCATCGCCACTCTGCAGCCGCCCAGCTCGTTGTCCGCCCCTGCTACCTGAAGTTCTCTTATGTTCGGCTTACGACGTAATAAACAGCATTTTTCAGAAGCCGGGTGAGTGCCGCACCGCTTTTTTTCTTCACTAATATTTGAGTACACACTGTCCTCTTGGGAGCTGAGCACCACGTACGGCCATACACACCGGACCGGAGGTGGCCACAACAGGCGTACAGGGTTAAATATTTGATAGTGCCACCCTTTCTCCATTCTGCCTTCTTCCCGCTATATATATATATATATATTTATATATATGTTCAAGGTGTATATAAAGTATATATACATATTTATATAACTGGACACGCACTGCTCTTACAGAGAAGGAAGAACAGCGCAGGTGCAGCTACACCGCTGGCATGGACGAGCTCGCTCTCAAGCACCTCTATGTCTACACCGCAGCCATGGCTGCAAGATAGAACAGGGTTCAGGGGGCGCCGTTTAAGGCCTTATTCACACGTCCGCAATGTTGTCTGCATGTATTCCGCAATTCTGCGGAATACATGCAGACCCATTGACTGTGAATGGGGCACCGAACGATGCGGAGAGCACACACTGTGCTCTCCGCATCAGTTTTTGCGGAGCGCGCCGCTGATCTTACGGCCGCAGCTCCGCAAAAAAGTAGAGCATGTCCTATTCTTGCCCGCAATTGCGGACAAGAATAGACATTTCTATGGGGCTGCCGGTCGGGTGTGTTTATGGATCCGCAATTTGCGGATCCATAAACACTACGGACGTGTGAATAAGGCCTAAATGTGAAGAAAAGCAGGCAGAGGTGTTTAATGAAGTATATTAGGAACGTCATTTTTCCCTACCTGCCACACAATAATGGAAAGTACTCTTAGAGAGTGGCCAAGTTCCTTTAATATTTAAAGGGGTTGTCTCACCATTAAATGTTATTTTAATATACTTCAGCATGAATAACTAGTTACTTTTGTTACAGAAAGGATCCAATCTCTGTAGTTATTATAATGTCACCTCCTGCTGTTTAGTCTGCATAGTAATATACACCGACTGAGGTGGTGGCACACGCTCAGTTCCATCCTTCAACTGCCACCAGCCATATCTACTGTTAGAAGATGTGACCTTTACAGGGAGAGAGCTGCAGCAAAAAGGACAGACCCCTGAGCTTTGATGGGGAGAATGCTGCAGCAGAAAGGAAACACCCCCTGAGCTGCCAGCCTGAAGAAAATGTGGCAGAGCAATAGGAGCAATGAATGGGGAGATCTCTGGATCCATGTGAGGTACAGGGCTGGTTCTAGCCTTGTTAGAAAGAGATTGTCACGTACTATACAAGGTCTGATTTTCGTTTTTTTCATCAGTCATCCGCTAACCCCTTTAATTAATTCCATGCAAAACGAAAACCTTAATCAATTTCTGGAGTGAACTGATATAATATGGAGTCTTACAATGATTTAAAGGGATAATATTGGAAAGATATTTGCAAAATTGGACGTAATTGAAAATCACAAATGTACAGGGAAACTGCTTCATTACCCAGCCCTGAATTCTGATGTGAGCAGATTGCAATGTAAAGATGGAGTCTGTGACATTTTGGTAACCGAGCATCCATCACTTGATGCCAAGTGGCAGTTCTGCCTCCGTATGCACTTTCGCAGCTTCATATCATTATTCCATGATCTTATATAACACATTTCCCAGCATCACTGCTCTGCACCCGGATACACATAATCAGACGTTCTGATTTTAATATACTGTGTGCTGTGGACAGATGTAGCAGAGCTGAATGTAGAGCTGCATTAGTTCATTACAACTCTCACTAGCCTCAGCAATGAATAGCACTTGACTGCTGTGGCCAGCGACTGGCTGCAGTGGTGACATGATGTGTACTGGGTCTCACCACTGCACTAAGGAAAATTAAAAACAGCAACAGTGAGGACTGGAAAATGGTACAAGAAGCAGCAGAAACTTTTGTTAGTTTATGACATTTTCTGTTGCCCTTTAAGGCTGGCTATACACAAAGCTGTTGGCCAAACGCTATTCCTTCAAATGTTAAGATGGGGATACCCTTTTACTTATTGGTGATTTTCTTTACAGTTACATATTGTCACTTGATTTTTCCCCACCATTTTATAAATATACTCATTGACAGAATGATGCACCCAGATAAAAATGTTAGATTGCTGCGAGCTCAGTATGCAGTTATGTCTCAGATATGTAAATGACTACAGGTATGGTCTGATTCTGTCACAAGAGGGCGTAAAAGTGCTTCCCCCCACTGACTCTCAGAGGCTACTTTTGGGTAGAGGACCTCTTATGATAAGTCATTGACGGCAAGATACTGTATGCCTCTATGACACACATTTTGCCCAGGTTACAGACCTTAAGAGGAGGTACATCATTGGACTGAGAGAAGTAGATAGGTGTTTCAACAAATTGCCCTCCATCTAGGCTGATCTGGACTAGCTTTTGGGATTTGTTGGGAGCAGTGGTTATGTGAGGGCACAGACGTCCTGGACAGAACACCAGTAGAGAGGATCATTTGATCCGCAGACAAGTTTCCAAAGTTTCGTTCTTCACCATCCACACACAGGTAGAACCTACATTACACACCCCTGTCCCTGCCTGGACCATTTCCAGGCGTTTAGCAGAAGAAAGTTTCATGTTACAGGTCCTGCCATTGACAGACAGCCACCATCACCTTCATTTGCAGTGGTGTCGTGAACAAGAAGCCAGGACTGCTGCAGGCTGGAACTGTATTGTCCTTACCTAGGAATCAGGTTCTTTTCGGGTCAGGTTCGAGTATGAAGACCTCGTGGTGAGCAGTTTCCTGCCTTTGCTGTGGGAGACACACTGCTCTAACTGCTGGTGCGATGATCTGCGTGCACTAGACCAACACCTGCAAGTATTGCATTGTGTGCCACCATTCGGGAGCCCTGCCTCGCACCTCAAAGCTCATCTACACCATGGACACCCCATTTAACACCAGACAGAAGCCCCAAAGCTAGGGAGTGCCCTGAGGGGAAGAAAAGGAGTGCTCTTCCCATCACTGTACAACCCTGGCAGATCCAAAGTGAGGGCAACAACTGTGAGGACCACTACTACCATCATTGCCATTACCATCACTCCTGTCCTCTACCCTTCTCCCTTTCCGGGCCTGTTGCACATATGACAGTTAGTCACTCCTAATAGTGACACTAACAGCTCAGTGGAGAGAGGAGTCTCTGCAGAATACTGGAAGGCCTTAAAGGGGTTTTCCTGGATTTTAACATTGATGGCCTATCCTTAAATCTGCTTGCCGGGGGTCAGACACCTTGCACCCCTGGCCATCAGCTGTTCTGCTGTAGCTCCGGCACCGGAAGCCAGCAAACATTTTAGCCTTATAAACATAAGGCAATGTTACACTTTAGGCCTATTGCACACGACCATATGGTTTTGCGGTCCGCAAAAAAACGGATCCACAAAAAAAAGGATGACATCCGTGTGCATTCCGTTTTTTGCGGAACGGAACATCTAGCCGCTAATAGAGCAGTACTATCCTTGTCCGTGATGCGGACAAAAATAGGACAAGTTCTATCTTTTAATGGAACGGAAAAACGCAAATACGGAAGCAGAATGCACACGGAAAGTTTTTTTGCGGACCTATTGAAATGAATGGTTCCGTATACGGACCGTATACGGACCACAAAAAAACGGCCCGTACACTCGCAAAAAAAACGTTTGTGTGCAAGAGGCCTTAATGGGGTGTGCTGTCACCCCATTAAACATCTGGGGGACTGTATTTAGGGGGTCTGTATTTATTTAGAGGGGTTGGGTCTGTATTTATTTAGGAGCTCAGGTCTGGGGTCTGTATTTCTTTTAGTGATGAACGGCAGGGGCAATATTCGAATTTGCGATATTTCACGAATATTTGGGCGAATATTCGCCATATATTGGAAAATTTGCGAATTCGGAATCTCCAGGCATTCTTTTCTTGATTGCCAGTTTTTAATTACCAGTTTATGCGAATTGTTATGCAAATTTTATGCGAATCTTCGCAATCTAGAAAATAATGGCATTATTTTCTTGATTGTGAAAATTTGCATATAAAAATTTGCATAATAATTCGCATAACAATTTGCATAAACTGGTAATTTAAAAAATGAATATTCGCAATTGCGAATATATTTCGCGATATTCTAAATATCCGTGAATTCTCGAAGTGCCGATATTCGCGATTAAAATTCGCAATTCAAAAATTCGTGATCAACACTAATTTCTTTAGAGAGTCGGATCTATGGGTCTGTATTTTTTGGATTGTTTTTTGGGTTCCATGTTTACGGTGTTTACTGTGCAGTAAAAATGACATGTTAACTTTATTGTGCAAGGCGGAACAATTACAGTGACACAAAGTTTATATTGTTTTTTGTTTTACTACTTTTACAAAATAATTTAAAAATACGTTTTTTTTAATTAACACAAATAATTTAAAAATAATGATTTGTGTTGTCATATTCTGAGACCATAACCTTTTTTGCTTTTTCATCAGCAGAGCTTCCGTAGGCATTCAATCTGTTCCTCCGCTCTGTATTTTGCGGATTGTGGACCCATTAAAGACCCAAAAGGTTTTTAACAGTAGAAATTAATTTCTGAAGTTATTACCTGAAGTCTCGCAAGACTTCGCAAAGTAGTAACTTCGGCTCATCGGAGCCAATACATTCTAATACTGCATGGAGCGCTCGCTCTGTACAGTATTAGAACTGAGTTTTAGCGACTGCTACCACCGCATCCCCTATCGCTACAACCCTGGTTACCAATGTCTCTTTATTGAGGGGCAAGGGGTCAACATGGCTTTTCTGTGCACTCCAGTGATCTTTCACTTCCACTCTTTTGTGCATCTTTGTATGTACATACCAGTGCTCATATATAAATTGCATAAATACGTATGTGTTCTACATATGCATGTGTAATATATGCACACACACAAAAACACTTGATTGTACACTGTATGTACACATGTATTTTTGTGTAATTTATATTAAAATATACAGTTGCAAGAAAAAGTATGTGAACCCTTTGGAATGATATGGATTTCTGCACAAATTGGTCATAACATGTGATCGGATCTTCATCTAAGTCACAACAATAGACAATCACAGTCTGCTTAAACTAATAACACACAAAGAATTAAATGTTACCATGTTTTTATTGAACACAACATGTAAACATTCACAGTGCAGGTGGAAAAAGTATGTGAACCCTTGGATTTTATAACTGGTTGAACCTCCTTTGGCAGCAATATCTTCAACCAAACATTTCCTGTAGTTGCAGATCAGACGTGCACAATGGTCAGGAGTAATTCTTGACCATTCCTCTTTACAGAACTGTTTCAGTTCAGCAATATTCTTGGGATGTCTGGTGTGAATAGCTTTCTTGCGGTCATGCCACAGCATCTCAATCGGGTTGAGGACAGGACTCTGACTGGGCCACTACAGAAGGCATATTTTCTTCAGTTTAAGCCATTCTGTTGTTGATTTACTTCTATGCTTTGGGTCGTTGTCCTGTTGCAACACCCATCTTCTGTTGAGCTTCAGCTGGCGAACAGATGGCCTTAAGTTCTCCTGCAAAATGTCTTGATAAACTTGGGAATTCATTTTTCCTTCGATGATAGCAATCCGTCCAGGTCCTGACGCAGTAAAGCAGCCCCAAACCATGATGCCCCCACCACCATACTTCACAGTTGGGATGAGGTTTTGATGTTGGCATGCTGTGCCCCTTTTTCTCCACAGATAGTGTTGTGTGTTTCTTCCAAACAACTCAACTTTGGTTTCATCTGTCCACAGAATATTTTGCCAGTACTGCAGTGGAACATCCAGGTGCTCTTGTGCAAACTGTAAACGTGCAGCAATGTTTTTTTTGGACAGCAGTGGCTTCCTCTGTGGTATCCTCCCATGAAATCCATTTTTGTTTAGTGTTTTACGTATTGTAGATTAGCTAACAGGGATGTTAGCATATTCCAGAGACTTTTGTAAGTCTTTAGCTGACACTCTAGGTATCTTCTTCCCCTCATTGAGCAGTCTGCGCTGTGCTTTTGCAGTCATCTTTACAGGACGGCCACTCCTAGTAAGAGTAGCAGCAGTGCTGAACTTTCTCCATTTATAGACAATTTTTCTTACCGTGGACTGATGAACAGCAAGGCTTTTGGAGATACTTTTATAACCCTTTTCAGCTTTATGCAAGTCACCAATTCTTAAGGTTTTCTGAGAGCTCTTTTGTGCGCTGCATCATTCACATCAGGCAATGCTTCTTGGGAAAAGCAAACCCAGAACTGGTGTGTGTTTTTTATAGGGCAGGGCAGCTGCAACCAACACCTCCAATCTAATTTCATTAAGTAGACTCCAGTTGGCTGACACCTGACTCCAATTAGCAATGAGATGTCATAAGTCTAGGGGTTCACATACTTTTTCAACCTGCACTTTGAATGTTGACATGGTGTGTTCAATAAAAACATGGTAACATTTAATTCTTTGTGTGTTATTAGTTTAAGCAGACTGTGATTGTCTATTGTTGTGAGATGAAGATCAGATCACATTTTATGACCAATTTGTGCAGAAATCCATATCATTCCAAAGGGTTCAAGGGTTTTCTTGCAACTGTATATATTAAGTACATATATATACACTGTATATGTCCTGTAAATGTGTCACTATATGAATATTTCATCAGTAAATTCGGGGCATCTAAGCCTTGCTCTAGACACACCCCAAAATGCCCAGGAATATCCACTTCTGGGTGCAGTTTACATAAACCCCAGTCATTTTGGACCCGGTCAAGCCAAATTTGCTGGGATAGCTTCTGATAATTTGGGACAAACCCAGCACATGTGGGACTATTGATAACTACTGTGTGCATGCAGCATGCATATACTGTATGTGTGTCTGTATGTCCTTTATACAAGCACATATATCTGTGTGTTGGGCTTTGAACTCCTTGCGGTCACATCTGAAGGGGGCTCATATTCCCGTACTGTATTGTGGGTCCCTGTGACTATTTGTTAGTCCCCTAACACAAGGCCATTTCATGTGTGGCTTTCCTGATAATGCAATTAGTTTAGTGATTGCTGATAATTTATGGACGTCATATTATTCTAAAAAGCCAAATCATGTTTTTAATTAATTGTCTGCCCGCATTATCATGAATATTACATTAACCCCCAAAATGCCTTAATCCAACTGGGTAAATTATCAACATCATTTCAACAGGCTTTTTTTTTTATTTTTTGCCATACATCAATCCTTCCTTTTCACAGTCCTTAGTTATCATAATTTATTACTTCCTTTGTGGTCACTGTCACAAAGCAATGGCACCATATTTCTATGATTAAGGAGGATCCTGCCACTTTGAGTGGACATGGTATATTTTACTAGTGAGTAGGAAGGCAGCACAGAGCAGACATTACACTGGATGATTAATCCCTTTAATAAAGAGCTGTTCCAGGAGGCCCAGTAGATCGCAGCCACTGATGAGAAATGCTCTACAGCATTTTCCTACAATTCCATCTACCACAACAGTCCATAAGCAGGATCAAGAGCGCTGTTCATCCTGAAACCCCTGGTTCATGATTAGACCCCCTAGAATGACAGAGCTGCTAAAACTATTTTGAAACAGAGATGGAGCAGTAATTCTGTTCGGTAATGCAGGTTTATATACCATTCAGGGGCTGTAGAAAGCTGTATAAGAAGCTGTGTGCAGGGGCATAGCTACCATGGAAGCAGCAGCTATGCGGCCCGAATTCAGGAAGGGGTCAGGGGGAGGACAAATGGATTTATTTTCAGGTCTTCTTCTTCAGGCGCCTGCGTTGCACTAAGTCCTGACAGCTTTAGGATGTGACGTAGTGTGCGCAGCATCGCACAATGACCTGATGCTGTGCGACATCAAGTCACAGAGTAGGGAGTGCCTAGACGCAGTACTGCATGAAGAGTGGAGGAGCCCGCAGGAGTTTTTTGTCAGTTCTGACGTCTGCGCTAAGGAGACCTAGTGGGGCCACAATCTGCTGTGGCGTCAAGTCAGTTCTAGTTATACCGCTGGCAAAGTAATAGCTGCAATTAGTGACCGCCACTCAGCATCTTTAAGGGTAAGACCACACAGAGGGGCAGAGCGTACACGACCAAACCATCACCACATGTGGTGGCAAATGGGCACACTATTTGGCTGGTAAATCTTGCAGCCATTCACTCCACAAGTGTGGGCTCTGTTTTACCACGTGTATTCAGCCGCACTGTGTGGTCTCACCCATAAAAGAAGGAGACTAAATTGGCAGAACATTAAAAAAGACTTTAAGGGGTTGTCCAGAATTTTTTATTATAATTACGTCTAGACAAACTGTGTAACTTAGGCCGACCATGCACGTTTGTTCATCCGACAGTTATCACTCTGGATCCGCTCATACACAAGCTGAGCAAACATGTAGGAAGAGGGCGAGGAAGCAAGAACAAAAGGAGTGTGTCGTTAAAATTCAGGACATCTGCCGCCATACACATTAGATGGTCGGCTGGTCTCGCTGAAATTACTTGGTTCGGCCGACATACATCTGATGTGTTTGACCAGTTTTCACTCATTTTCATATAATCAAAAGGATCTCCCGAACACCTGACCCAATATCTTTACTTTCCTTTCCATCAAAGACCATGTTCCATGTAAAATCCCCTCAAAAGACTCTGCCTTCAACTGGAGAAGGAAAGGTTCTGTCTCCAGAAGCATCAAAGCTTCTTTGCTGTAAGAACTGTAAATCTCTGGAATAGACTTCCTCTGGACGTGGTCACAGCAAGGACAATCAATAGTTTAAAAAAGGGTTTAGATGGATTCTTAAAAGTAAATCAAATTGAGGGTCCATTCACACATCCGTGGTGTATTGCGTATCCGCAACACACACGGCCGGCACCCCCATAGAACAGCCCATTCTGGTCCGCAGCTGCAGACAAGAATAGGACATGTTCTATTTTTTTCCGGAGCCACGGACCGGATGTTCGGCGGCGCGCTCCGGAAATGCGTCCATTCAGAATGAATGGGTCTGCACCCGTCCCGCATAATTGCAGAACGGGTGCGGACACTGAATGCGGACGTGTGAATGGACCCTAAGGCCTCATGCACATGGCCATTGGTTGGCCGTTCCGTGCATTGGAGGACCGCAATTTGCGGTGAATAGGTCCACATCCGTGATGCAGGGTGCACATGGACGGTGCCTGCATATTGCGGACCTGCTGTTTGCGGGCTTCAATACGGTCACGGCCAGGAAACAGGCCTCATGCTTATAAAAACGTATAGAAATCTGAGTCCCACTGGCCAATGCTGCCCATGTATGAGTTGTGAGCACTGATGTCACATTGGCCACCTGAGGCCATGGTTATCCTAGCACATACACTAGATTTAGATTATGCACATGCGCTATGACAAAGGGCAATGGAGCGTCACTATGACACACAAAACACAAATGACTTGTTGGCCTATGTACATGACAAATATGTCACTTACATGACATCAAACTGTGCCTGCGCTATACAAGGGCATCAGAGGTGTAGGGAGCAGGGTAAGCTTTTGAAGGAACTGTAGTTCGAAGCACTGCCCACAAACTGGAAGTAGCAGAAGAAATGTGGCGGTGCATGGCAGTTGTGACGGTAGATTAAAGGAAACAAAACACCAGATTTACACATGATGCATACAGCTTCAGTATTCTGCAACAATATGCTAGGTTTAAAAAATGTACAGATCCCCAATAAACCCTTTTTAACATCACTGGATCTTAGAGACTGCACGGATCCAGTATGGCAGCGCAGAATGTCCTTCTCTGTTTATATTACAGACTCGTACGCACGCAATAGCCACCATATGATGCTTCCGTGATGTGAAAATATTTCACAAGGTTTATTTCTCGCATTCCATGCAAATTCTTGGGAAGAAAAATCTCCATGTGGCTCTGAATAAAATTGGAGGCCCACGGAAATAAAATAAGGACTGTGTTGGACTTCAATCCTTTGGACCCATCAGAGGTGATGATTTTAAGGGTCTACTCTCTGACTATACATGATCTTTGTGATCATTGTAACACACAGGACATATAATAAGAACTAATATTTTTGAATCATCCCATAAGGAACAGAACTAGTGATTGACTCCAAAGTCACCTCCAAATGGGGTTGTCTTCTGCTGGAGCTTTAAGGATCCTCGGGCATTCAGCTAGGACAATTTGCCTATTTTTGGAAACATTTGTGCCGTTTTCATCGATGTAGTACGAGTCAGTAATACCCCTCACAGACCAATGAGAACTTGGCATTATTCAAGTCAAGGTCGAGGTCACAGGGAGCTGGCACTTTATTCATTCTACAGATTCAGCAGATCAGTGGTTGTCAGATGTAGTGGGGCTGAGGATGTCATCAGCCAATCTTCTGATGAGATCACAATATTTTACATAGGACTGCTGGTAAATCTATAGCATAACTGATCTCATATTCCCACAATTATGTGCTCTGACCCTCTAATATCTAGCCTATAGTATAAATCAGGGCCATTTCACACAGTAATTAGAGCTCATAAGGGCTTTTTTAATCAAAAAAAATATTCAGTACTCAAATATTTCCCTGTTTTTCGGTCTCTTCTCATACTAGCTCGATGTACTGCAGGTCTACAGCAGAAAGTGACGTAAGCGCCTTAGCCCAGCATGTCCTGATAGCAACTGACTGCGATCCCGGAGCCACTGCTGTGCAGTCTGCTGCACCAAATCCATATTAACGCTTTCTCTATATAACCGAGGAATGCATTTTATGGCTTGCACTACAAGTCTAAGCATGCCTAGGTCTCCCCAGTAATGCAGGGGTTCTGATTTCCTAAGCAGCTACAGGTTGCCTTTGCCAGGGACTAAAAGACAGCACTGCTGCATTAAAGCACATAATGACCTAGGCAATGTCACATACTATGCTGGCAAGACTAAGGCGGCTCTGTAAATCAGATCCATTCCCCCTGGTCTATGACTAAAGTTTTCGATAGTAATTACTCATATATTGCCCCAGAATTCTTGTGCAGCATTAGTGGGAACGGTCCGCTTAATGCACTGCAGTATATGCATTGCAGGTAATATTTCTCACACTGCAGTAAGACCTAGAATGGAAAAAGCTCCTACAAGGACATGAGACTGGGATGAAATGCGGCAGTTTGCATAGCAATGACCAGTAGTTGTGATGAAGCCACTAACTGGCATAGACCTAAATCCATTAAAAAGCAGCATTAACCATATCTACGCTCCTCATACACACATTTCCCATCTTATATTCCTGCAGCAGAAGGAAGGGGAAGATTAGCTCGGTGGCATTAGCTGCAATAACGGCAAAAACTGATTTGATGCCCAGTGGGAAGCCTGTGTTAGTTGTGCATTAAATATTACGGAATAAATTGTAAGCTCCTTGGGGAGAGTCTTTTGTTCTCTTAAAGAGACAGTGGCACCAATTTTCATAAGAAGGGGACAGTAGCGTTCTGCTGTTGGTTTGGCAATATCAGTTCAATTTCAATCTCTTTAAACTTCCTGGACTTATAATTTATGAAGTAAGCAATTAAAATTCCAGTCTTATGACTTTCTGATTTACTCGCTATACAATCTCTATAATGATCCGCCAATTCTGATGAGGGTCATGTAACCCTATCTCCTAGGTCATGTTCTTTACCTTTAACAGATGATCCTTCCTGGATGGCTGCTTACTCCGCTGTATGTGCTGTCATGTGCAGTCAGACAAGTGACATGTGGCGCTCCATGTATGGGATGGTAATATGGGAGGTGTAATTGAGGGCTCAGTGTTGAGACTCTTTACTTGCCTCCCCCTCCCCCCGTACTGGAAGCTGAAAATGAAATCAAGATTGAATTTCACAGCTTGTTTGGATTTTGGATCTCCCGAACAACCCCTTTACCTTTCTTCCTTAAAGGGGTTGTCTCACTTCAGCAAATAGAATTTATTATGTAGAGAAAGTTAATATAAGCCAATTACTTATGTATTAGTAATATCCATAATGCCTTCTTTACCGTCTCGGTTTATTTCCCATCACACTGCTTATTTCCATGGTTACGACCAGCCTGCAATCCAGCAGCAGTGGCCGTGTTTGCACACAATAGGATAAAGCACCAGCCTATGTACCCTTCCACAGTCCCG
The DNA here is from genome assembly GCA_033119425.1 of Bufotes viridis. Taxonomy (NCBI): domain Eukaryota; kingdom Metazoa; phylum Chordata; class Amphibia; order Anura; family Bufonidae; genus Bufotes; species Bufotes viridis. The sequence continues at coordinate 471,936,604 of CM065590.1, forward strand.
GCCACAAGAGAGGCCGATGCTTTTTCCTATCGTGTGCAAGCACGACCACCACTGATGGATTGCAGGGTGGTCATAAACATGGAAACGAGCAGTGTATAACAAGCAGATGAGCTTAAAAATCGATTGGTTGAGAGGGGTTACCCACCGGGGAAAGTTTCCAAAGCCATGCGAAAAGCGGCAAACTTGAACCGCAAAGACCTCCTGAAGGAGGTGAGAAATAAAGAAACTGCAGCACGCTTTGCCTTCAAATATAGTCTTGCTGCGGAACTTGTCAAAAAAGTCATCCAGGATAATTGGGACCTACTCAAAGGAGATGCTGGTTTGAAAGACATTATGGCTAATAAGCCATTGGTGGCGTTTAGGAGGTGCCACACATTAAAGGACAAGTTGGTCCATACTGTGTTGCACCAACCAGAACGCACTACATGGCTATCCAGTAGTCGGTCACTTGGAAACTACAGGTGTGGGAGATGTTCGCTATGTCCCCAGAATTCACGTAGCAAATGGTTACAGATAGGAAGAGTAATACATAAGGTTAACGATTTTATGAATTGTCGTACCTCATTTGTTGTCTACGTTATCTTCTGTCCCTGTAGGATGTTTTATATTGGCAAGACCATACGTCCCTTATTCGAGCGTATACGTGAGCATGTGAACTCAATCTGCACGGGGAAAGGTTCCCCGCGGCTGATCGAGCATGTTCATAGTGCCCATGATGGGAGTCCACATTGCCTGTCCTTTGCGGGAGTGGAGGTGGTGAGACCCATCCGTCGTGGGGAGGACCAGCACCGTCTACTCTTGCAGAGGGAGGCAAGGTGGATCCTACGTACAGGAGCAATGGGAGCAATTGGACTCAATGACAAAAATGATATGTCAGTATTTTTGTAAAGGTTGGTGACTAGCGACTTATGTGGAGTCCGTGATAACTTAGTGCCCAATATAAATAACGGGAGTATGCTCATAACAAGCCATTTACATGTTTAGGCTTAAGATGTTAAAGTCAACTATGTTTGCTGAATGTATCTTTTTCACACGCAAGCTGTTTTTAATGTCCCAATCATGTTGAAGCGCCCCAGTGTCGTCATGACAATTGGGGGGGCGTTCCTAACAAATAGCGTGGAGCCGCGCCGGGACGTCAGTGCGGCCAACGAAGCGCGTGTGTGCGCGCGAAACGGCCGTAGCCGCCGACTGCCTGTGGATCGTGTCCGCTACCTATTCCCTTGACTTGCTGTCATACATTATATGAAGAAATAAAGAGAAGTTTGTAGCGCATGGTGAGTGCCGCATGTTATTCTACATTCTTGTTGATCAGTGTATAATGTGATCGAAAAACTAATCAAGCCAGCAAAGGAGGCAATATGGACAATCACAATACATTAGTAAATGTCTTGTAACTTTCTTTACATGATAAATACAATTTGCTGAAGTGAGACAACTTATTTAACATTTTTAAGTAACAAGAGTACAGTAAATTATAGTAAATGATTATAGTAAATGATCATTTTACTATCATTTTTATATTAGTTTCTCACAGTTTTCAAAATCTTTGCTTTTGTACTGAAGTTAGGATGTTTTCTAATGTCGTTATTGTATTAATTCCTAATGTTCTTTTCAAGTACTCTGTTTGCTGTTATTAAATAAAAACTTTCACAGCAGATAAAAAAAAATCTTTCCTGGTCATGTGATTATTAGGGGTACTTTCACACTAGCGGCAAGGAACTCCGGCAGGCTGTTCCGGCGGGTGAACAGCCTGTTTGTTCCATGCTGGCTCTAGTGTAGCGTGCCCCTGGACTACCTCTCCGGCCCCATTGACTATATTGGGGGCAGGGCGGGGTTCCAGCAGCAAACATGCCGAGAGGTGGCCGGAATAAAACTACGGCATTTTTTTATTATTGCATTAAAAATATGGAGCCCTTTTCTATGTACAGGGCTGAGATGCTCTATTAACAGGATCTGTATCTTCCCTCTTTAACATCAGGCAGGGAACTGACAGGCTACTTATCTCTCCTCTCTGAAGCTCAATCCTTATCTTACTGATAATAATGTAGCTTAAATAACTGTTTATGATGACCTCTTAGTAATTTAGAGATAAGTGTTATTAGATGACCGGCACAAAGTGAAAGTGAAAGTAGGATTCACACAGCTAGAAAAAGTTAACACTTTGTGACAGAACGGCTCAATATTTTTTAAAAAGACCATTTGAAAAAATTATTTTAGCCCAAAGTGAGTAAAATGCAATCATAATAAAATAGCCTTTAACATAATGGAAGCAACACATCTCAAAAACATTGGGACAGGGCCATGACTATTATCGTGTAGCATCCCCTCTTCTTTTACCAACAATCTGTAAACTTCTAGACGTTGTCTGGATGGGGGCATATGTTCAGTATTTATTGTGATTTTCCAGAAGTGTAAGCTGCCCACGTCATTGGCACTATTCCAACCCCATGCCATCAGAGATGTAAGCTTTTGAATCGTGCACTGATAACAAGATGGATGGTCCCTCTCCTCTTGGGTCCGCAGAACACGGTGCCTGTGGTTTCCAAAAATAATTTTAAATTTTGAGTCAAAGAACACACCACGGTACAGTTTTCTATTTTGCCTTAGTCCATTCTAAATTAGTTTTTGGCCAGAGAAGACGGTGACGTTTCTGGATCATGTTGACCTATAGCTTCTTCTTTGCATGATACAGCTTTAACTTGCATTTGTGGATTGCACAGAGAACTGTGTTCATAGACAATGATTCCTGGAAGTGTTTCTGAGCCTATGCAGTGATTTCCAGTACAGAATCACTGCCTGTTTTTAATGCAGTACCACCTTAGGGCCCGTAGATCATGAGTTTCCAATACTGACCGTCGGCCTTGTCCCTTGCGCACATTGACTTCTCCGATTTCTCAGTATCTCTTGATGATATTATCTACTACAGATGGTGGGATACTCAAAGTTTTCGCAGTTTTATATTGAGGAACATTTTTCTGAAATTGTTCTACAATTTTTAGATGCAGGTTTTCGCAAATTGGTAAACTTCGCCCATCTTTGCCTTTCTAACAGGCTCTTTTGATACCAAGTTATGTGACTTAGTTGCAAATTGCTCTTCCAGCTCCTTTGTATTAGTACCATTTCCAGCTGTTTGTTGACCCTGTCCTAATTTTTTTGAAATGTGTTGCTGCCATAAATGAGTTAATGTTTTTCATGAAATCGTCAAATATCTCACTTTCAGCATCTGATATGTGTTCTATAATCTACTGTGAATAAAATATGGCTTTTGACATTTGCAAATCATTACATTCTGTTTTTATTTGCATTGATTTACATTTTGCACAGTGTCCTAACCTTTTTGGAATTGGGGTTGTCTATCTATCAATATACAAGTACAGGCTCGGACTGGCCCACCGGGAGGCGAGGGATTCCTCAGTGGTCCCCCAGTCTCCTGTGCCTGAGATAAGACAGAGGAGTAATTATTTCTCTTGTTTCTCAGGAGAGATAATTATTGTAGCCACTAGGTGGCAGTATCGCACAGCGATGCAGCCTCTTACTGGTGTAAATTGTACAGGAGGCCCCACAGTATCTTCTAAACTTCCCGGGCTGCTGGTAGTGAAGGAGGAGAGAACATGTCTGGCCATCCTCCTGCCCTTCCTGCTGTCAGAAAACTGTGGTTGCTGGAGAGAAGGACTCCTTTGCGGTGCTGGGCTGATTTCTCAGGTGTTTGACAGTAGTGAGCTGTAGGAGACTGTAAGGGGGAAATAGGAGATTTGTTTATAGTAGACTCAGAACTGTGTATGTGTGCTGCTCTCTGCAGAGTTCAGAGTGGCATTGGGGGGACTCTGGCCTAGGTCCCCCAATACATCTGCTTTAGGTGCACCCCATTCCTTATTAGTTCTACAGCTTCCCCCCAATGTCCCCACTCTAAATGCACCCTTAATATTGCCTCTTCTCGAGTTGCCCGCCTAATACCTCTTCTCCAGGATCACCACTATTACCCTGCCTCAGGCGACCCTAATGCCTCTGCTTTAGGTGCACCTCCAAAAATTCCCCAGCTCCGGATGCCCCCACTCTAAATGCACCGCTAATATTGCCTCTTCTCCAGTTAACCCTGCTCCAGGATCCCCACTACTACCCTGCCTCAGGTGACCCCAATGTCGCTGCTTCAGTTATAACCCTCTGTTTGTGCCCTTTGCTCACGTTGCTCCTCTAGCACCTTTGCTTGGACTTTGTTAAAGGTTATGACCTGCAAAAGGGGTTGGACTTATGACTGAAAAATTCTGCACAGTGCGTCACATTCTCCAGTATTGACACGAATGCTTTACATGGCGGCAGTGATGATATTCCGTATTTACAGGCATCACTGCTGCCATGTAAAGAGATACTGGTGGTGGAGTGGTGGAGGATTTAAAGGGGTTGTCCAGGTTTTCAAGTTATCCTCTCCACACCATAGGGCATAACTATATGATTAGTGGGGTCCGATTCTGCAACCCCCACTGATCCCAGGAACGGGTCCTGTTCCCCCTTTTTGTTGGTGTGGCAGGCCACACATATGCCCTGCTGCTCCATTCATTCTCTTTGGGACCACTGGAAATAGCCAGCGCTGTACTCTGCCATCTCCAGCGACCCCATAGAGAATGGATGGAGAGGCAGGGCATATGCTCGACCTGCCACTCAATCAAGAAGGGGGATCAGTGGGGACTCCAGCGTTCAGACCCCCACGGATCACTTAGTTATCCCCGATCCTGTGGATAGAGGATAACTAGAAAAGGCGAACATTTCTATTTTAGTTTGACACATATTTTGGGCCAGATTTTTTATTTTTTTATTTTTTTACACCCAAAGAAAACCTTTAAGGATAGGGAATGTGAAAAGGTCCAACAGCTATGACACGACAGGTGATAAGTGTCTGATTGATGGGGGTCTGAATGCTGGTACCCCCATGATCAAGGGAACGTGGTCTTAAGACCCTTGTGTACATAGATTGGTGGTAATGTAACTGAATGTCTTAGGACCCCTTTTTCATGATTAGTGGGTGTATAATGGAGATTATGTGCAATCTCAGGAGGTTAAGATTTGTTAAATTTCATGCCAGACATTTATGCTTAAAGGGGTTAAAGGGTTTTTCTCACTTCAGTAAATGGCATTTATCATGCAGTTAATACAAGGCACTTACTAATGTATTGCTATTGTCCATATTGCCTCCTTTCCATCACATTATACACAGCACGTATCCGTGGTTATGTAGCACCGTGTAATCCAGCAGTGGTGGCCATGCTTACACACTATAGGGAAAGCCTGGAAGTGCTCATCGGCCAACACCTTTACCTATAGTGTGCAAGCACGGCCACCGCTGCTGGATTGCAGAGTGGTCAAAACCATGGATACGAGCTGTGTATAATGTGATGGAAAAGAGTCAATATCGACAATCACAATACATTATTAAGTGCCTTGTATTAACTTTTTCTACATGATAAATGCCAATTGCTGAAGTGAGACAACCCCTTTGACCCCTTTAAGTGTGCTACACTTAATAGGGTTAGGCATAAATGTCTTGGTGTGTGCACTGCGTGTTTCCTATGAGTGATTGGTGTGTGCTATATATGATCTATGTATCAATGGTGTATGTGCAGGTATGTGACATATGCATCAGTGGCATGTGAGCCACGTATAAGTGTCTTGTGTGCCACATCTGTCCAATGAGTGATTGGTGTGCGCTGCATGTGTCTTGTTTCTGACTAACTTAAGTGCAGGATATCCATATATGTGTAAATTCTGCCACATATATGTTTGTGCATTTTGCTGTGAATGTCTGCCATCATACTTCATCTTTAATATTTCTGTTATCACTGTAAGGGCTCATGAACACGACCGTTGGATGTTTTGCAGTACGCAAATTGCGGATCCGTAAAACATGAATACCGGGTGTGTGCATTCCACATTATGCAGAACAGAACAGCCGGCCTCTAATAGAACAGTCCTATCCTTGTCTGCAATGTGGACGATAATAGGACATGTTCTATCATTTTACAGAACGGCCACGCGGACATACAGACACAGAGTCATATTTTTTTTTTTTGCTGCCCCCTTGAAGTGAAGTGAACGGTAAAGACATGGAAAAAAAAATAAGTTAGTGAGTAGGAGCCCTAAGGTGGGCCCCAAGAATCAGTTACACTGGTGGGCTCTAAGTGCCCCAGTCCGACACTGTACAAGTAGATAGATAGATAAATAGATAGATAGATAGATAGATAGATAGATAGATAGATAGATATCATGCAGGTCACTTATTAAATAACAGAACTATACCTGTATCTAATAAAATGCTGCCCTCTGCAGCAAAGAAAGGTGCCATAAGAAGAGAATAATCTATGGGTGTATATTGCACTTATGTATAAATAACAATTCCCTAAAACAGATTTTCAGAGTTGCTCTAGAATTTACACATCCTGCAAATATGACATCAACATTCTCTATGTACTATAAGGCACAAGATGAGTTACGACAACCCATGCCTGTTCACAGGAAAATGCGAATATTTTACTTCCTTGTGCCTTCCCTTCTTTATTATTCTATCATTGTACTATGCAATTCTCCAATTAGTGCTGATGGGTAAGCGGGCCAGATGTGTGCTATAAATGAGTGGGCTTCATTATGGGCAAATGGATATTAGATGAATGATAGATATGAGACATGAATAGATAGATAGATACGGAGATTACCAGAGAGACAGAGTGGGAAAGGTAAATAGATAGATATGGCAGATAATATATGATTAAGATAGATAGATAGATAGATAGATAGATAGATAGATAGATAGGAGATAGATAGATAGATAGATAGATATAAGATAGATAGATAGATAGATAGATAGATAGGAGATAGGAGATAGATAGATAGATAGATAGATTAGATAGGAGATAGATAGATAGATAGATAGATAATAGATAGACAGACAGATGATAGGTAGATAGACAGAAGATAGATAGATAGATAGATAATCGATAGATAATCGATAGATAGATAGATAGATAGATAGATAGATAATAGATAGATAGATAGATAGATAGATAGATAGATAGATAGATAGACAGATAGATATAATTTGGCAGGCATAGTGTTACACTGTATATTTTTTATGTACAAACATCCTCTTGCAAACTTCCTTGTGAGTATGTGTAACCTTTTTTGTTTATGCAAATCTCCAAAGTGACGCACAGTAAAAATGATATCTACTCAGTAGTCAAGTGTGAAATGTAACATTTGTATATTAGACTAAAGAAGGACAGAGAACCTGGGGGTTTCTGCTTGTCCTAAGAACAGAAAGTATAGTATACAGGCCAATATCCTGTACGCACCAGTGGTCTGTGCCCATGGATAGGCTACCAGGGCATTCTGAGAGCTGCAGCTGAAGGGCCGCAGAGTAAAAACCACTGCTGTATATAGTGGCTTTTAGGGGATGTCTACACAGGACGTATGTGCTGCGGATTTGTCACTGTGGATTTACGTGGTTTATGGCTTAGGTTACTTTCACACTTTCGCTTTCCCTTTCCGTTATTGAGATCCATCATAGAATCTCAATAGCGAGGAAAACGCTTCAGTTTTGTCCCCATTCTTTGTCAATGGGGACAAAACTGAACAGAATGAAATAGAATGCACCAGAATGTATTCCATTCCATTTGGTTGTGTCCCCATCAGGGACAGATTAACGCTGCAAGCAACGTTTTTCTGTCCGCGATGTGGTATGGAGCAAGACGGATTGGTCCTGACACACAATGTAAGTCAATGGGGATGGATCCATTTTCACTGGCTCAGCATTATATGGCATGAGACCGATTAGACCAATGATTGGCTGCAGCGGGCACATGCAGTATACAACTATATTACCGCTGCAGCAAATAAACAGCAACTGTAGGGGAGGACCAGAACTGCACGGATGGAAATGGCGGGGGATTAAATGACAAGTATGTTTCCTTTTTATTATTTTGTCATATTTGGAGGCACAGGGGGAGATTTGTTGTAAAGCCTCATTCACACGTCATTTTTTTTTACGGGCGTGTGCTCTACGTGTTCTCCACGGACAGCACACGTCCCCATTAATTTTAATGTGTGTATTCAGACATGAGTCTTTTAGCACGGTCCGTGGGTCAGTGTTTTTAGCACGGATGCATGCTCTATTTTGGCTGTGTTCACGAATCCATCATGTCCATTAGGCCCCAAACGAGTTTTGGGTGCAATGCCTGACGTGAATGGATAGCACCCGCACTGAATACTGACTCAATGTGTCTGTGTAGATGTAGATGTCTGTGTACATGAGCGTTTTTCAGTTCTGTGTTGCGTGAAAAACGCAGCATGTTCTATCTTCTGCGTTTTTCACGCAGCCCTGGCCCCAAGCAAGTGCGGATGCAATGCGTTTTTCACTGATGATTTCTAGGAGACGTTGTTTGTAAATCTTCAGTTTTTTATCACGAGCATGAAAAACGCATCAAAACACATTGCACTTGCGTGGAAAAAACTGAACTGAATGCAATTGCACACAAAACTGACTAAACTTGCTTGCAAAATTGTGCGAGTTTCACTGAACGCACCCTGAACGCCTCCGGAGCTAATCCGTCACTCTTGTGTGAAATAGGCCTTATAGTCTATAGGTCCGTGAAAACCACGGATCATTAAGAAGAGATGCTTTGAAAATTATTTTTCAGCTGTTCAGTGTCAGTCAAACACAGATGCAACACGGACCGCTAAACTCAGGCAAACTCTCTAAGGACCAAGAGTATTTTTTCATTTTTTAACTGCGTGCATTCCATCAGATATAATCTAGAAGTTTTATATAGTTAGTTTTTAGGCATAAAAGCATAAGCATGAAAAGCATTCCACTATTGTTTTTTTTTTCATTGTTATTAATTAAATAAAAAGCTTAACTTTATTTATCGGTCAAGACAAGTGTGGGGATTTATATAGTAATATGTTTTATATATTTTTTACTTTAAGTAATGCATTTTATGTATTTTTGTGCTGAATCATGATTTTATTCCATTGTTTATTCTATTTATATTTTTGCTTTCCTCTTTTGTGTCCTTTGGGGAATGTAACAACTATTTAGGGGGTCATTTACAATCAGAAATATGTCTATATTGGACTTTTCCCCGGCCACGCCAGGTCTAAAAAAGTAGGCGTGGCGTGGACGAGGAAGAGGACTGAAGTCCTGTCTCATTCTCTACACCTGTTTAAGGCGTGGAAAAGGGTCTAAGTTTATGCCAGCAAGAAAGTAGTCTTACATTTCGACCGGTGCTGGATAGGCTGAAGTTATGTAGAGGCCGGCACCTCTACATAACTTTAGCGGATCCACTGCCAGCTAATAGGGCTATTAAGACCAGCATCTAAAAGCCGTTTTTCATAAATGTCTATATGATAGTACTGCCTCTGCATGTAAAAAGCACAGGCGTCTGCTAGTGCATACTTGGGGGCCAGGAGAGGACTGAGAAATTAAAATGGTCCTGGAATAAAAAACCTAAAAGTGGCCACATGTTGTAGGTGGGTCCAAATTGAATGAAATCAAGGCAACACAAGTATGCAGGGACAAGAGAAGTCAGCAATAGTAATGAGCGGGAGGTGCCATATTCGATTTCGTGATATTTCACGAATATTCGATCGAATATTCACCATTGTTCTATTTTTTACGATTAATATGCGATTTAATTATTTGCGTATTGCGAATTGAACTTACGGGGTATAAAGTCAACTTTCCTATTGGTTGGCTATCTAGAATTAACGAATAGAACGAATATAGCGCTATATTCTCTATATTGGTTAATTTTAGCAAGCCAACCAATAGGAAACTTGACTGTACCCAGCTCTAAGTTGGATCCGCAATACTGACTCATTATTCTATTTATTGCCAAAAATAGGCAAAGTAATATTTTTGCATTGCGCTTCCAACTTAGAGCTGGGTACAGTCAACTTTCCGATTGGCTTGCTAGAATTAGCGAATATAGAGAATATAGCGCTATATTCGTATTCGTCATATTCGTTAATTCTACCCAGCCAAATAGAGTAAAGTAAGTTGCATATACCCAGCTCTAAGTTAGATGTGCAATGCGACTAATATTACTTAATATTCTCGCATTGCGCATCCAACTTAGAGCTGGGTACAAGCAACTTTATTGGCGTGCTAAAATTAACAAAGATAACAAATACGAATATAGCGCTATATTCTTTATCTTCGTTAATTCTAGCAAGCCAACCAATAGGAAAGTTATAGCCCGTTCAAAGTTTCATTCGCAGTACATTACGTAATATTCACGTACTGCGAAGGTAACTTTGAACAGGCTATAACTTTCCTATTGGTTGGCTTGCAAGAATTAACGAACATAGAGAACATAGCGCTATATTCTCTATCTTCGTTAACGGTATCTTATTCTTGGGTTCAGATTGAAAAATAAAAAACTAATATTCGTTTTTACGAATATATAGCACTATATTCAAAATATTCGCGAATTAGTGAAGTGCCGATATTCATAAAAAAAAATTGCTATTCCTGATGCTCCTACATTAATTAATGCTGAGAGCATCAGAACGTTATGCACCTGGCTGGCAGCCATAAGGAGGACTTGGGTGGCCCCCTGGGCATCAGCCCTGTAGGGTCTATGGCCAGTTCACCTCTGCTGGGGGCCTTTAGTTCATCATGATCATGTTGTCGGGGCTCACAGGGACAGGACATAGGGAGCCCTCTCTCTTTGTCAGCATCAAAATCTAAATGGATCGTGGTGCAGAAAGAGTTAAATTGCCCAGATTGGCCTCTAGATTACAGCTATCCTTCAGTGGGTGATCCAAAAGCTTCTGTGCCCTGCGTGATTACCACCATGTATATTCAGATGTGGGAAGGGTCTCTTCCCACTACGTACAGTACAGGATGCTACAGGAGGCGGTTAAAGGGGTTTCCCACTGGGACCACCACCAGTCAGTTGAATGGCCATATTTGTCATCAGCCCCATGAACTTTGAATGGTACAGCAGTGTGCATGCTCCATTTAAATTCCTCTTCATCCCCTTCAATAGACAGGGAATGTACAAAACTCCATCCCTATGAAAAGTAAAGTAAGGGTCTATTCACACGTCCATAGGTGTTTTGCGGTCCGTAAATTGGGGATCCGCAAAACACGGACACCGACAATGTGCGTTCTGCATTTCGCGGACCGCACATCGCAGGCACTATAATAGAAAATGCCTTTTCTTGTCTGCAGCTGCAGACAAGAATAGACCATGTTCTATTTTTCAGGACGGAAATTGCGGATCCGGAAGTCCGGATCCGGAAATGCGGATGCGAACAGCACATAGTGTGCTGTCCGCATCTGTTCCAGCCCCATTGAAAATGATTGGGTCCGCACCCGTTCCGCACAATTGCGGAGCGGATCCGGACCATTCATACGGATGTGTGAATGGACCCTAAACCTTTATCTTTGGACTAGTTTTACATAATATATTAGATAATTACATCAATAGTAGAGTAACTAAAGCCTCAATCAGACATCAGTGTTTGGTCAGTGATTTCTATCAGTGATTGGAGCCAAAACCAGGATTGGAGCCTCCACAGACATGAGGTATAACGCTGGATTCACACCTGAGCGTTTTACAGCGCGTTCCTACGCGCTGTTAAACGCTCAACAGGCGAAAATCCTTGTTTCCCTATGGGCATGGTTCTCACCTGAGCGTTTTACAGCGCGTATGAACGCGCTGTAAAACGCCCTATGCCAAAGAAGTACAGGAGCTTCTTTGGGGCGTATTGTCGGCGCGTATTGTGATTGACGCCACAGTGGTCAATCACATGAACGCACGTACGACGCGCATTTCCTATTTGCACAAACGCGCTGTAATACGCACGACAAAAACGCGCGTATCAAATACGCACAAGTGTGAACCCAGGGTAAGAGAAAGATCTGCTCCTGTTCTGTGTTTAGCCGCACCTGGTTTTGTCTCACAATCACTGATAGAAATCACTGACCAAACACAAATGTGTGAATAAGGTATATATAAAACGGACAAGAATAGGACATGCTCTATTTTTTTGGCGGGGCCACGGCTGTTAAACGCTGGGTTCAGACTTGAGCGTATTTGATACGCGTGCTTTACGCGCGTTTTTGTCGCGCGTATTACAGCACGTTTTTGGAAATAATGTTGTACGCGCGTTTGTGTGATTGACCACTCTGGCGTCAATCATAATACGCGCGACAATACGCCCCAAAGAAGCTCCTGTACTTCTTTGGGCGTAGGGCGTTTTACAGCGCGTTCGTGGTGAGAACCATGCCCATAGGGAAACATGGGTTTTCGCCTGTTGATGGTATTATACTAGCAGCCATGTATATTTATATAGAGAGTTTACCTAGCCATTTATTAGGGAAGCAGAATAAAACAGAGTCATATATGGTATGGAGTCTTTTTTATAGAAGGTAAGCGTTTTAGCCTAAGATAGATAGAAAGGTAGATAGATAAATAGACAGATGATAGATAGATAGATAGATAGATAGATAGATAGACAGATGATAGATAGATAGATAGATAGATAGACAGATGATAGATAGATAGATAGATAGATAGATAGATAGAAAGGTAGATAGATAAATAGACAGATGATAGATAAATAGATAGATAGATAGATAAATAGACAGATGATAGATAGATAGATAGATAGATAGATAAATAGACAGATGATAGATAGATAGATAGATAGACAGATAAATAGACAGATGATAGATAGATAGATAGATAGATAGATAAATAGACAGATGATAGATAGATAGATAGATAGATAGATAGATAGATAAATAGACAGATGATAGATAGATAGATAGACAGATAAATAGACAGATGATAGATAGATAGATAGATAGATAGATAGACAGATGATAGATAGATAGATAGATAGATAGATAGATAGAAAGGTAGATAGATAAATAGACAGATGATAGATAGATAGATAGATAAATAGACAGATGATAGATAGATAGATAGATAGATAGATAGATAAATAGACAGATAGATAGATAGATAGATAGATAGATAGACAGATAAATAGACAGATGATAGATAGATAGATAGATAGATAGATAAATAGACAGATGATAGATAGATAGATAAATAGACAGATGATAGATAGATAGATAGATAGATAGACAGATAAATAGACAGATGATAGATAGATAGATAGATAGACAGATAAATAGACATATGATAGATAGATAGATAGATAGACAGATAAATAGACAGATGATAGATAGATAGATAGATAGATAGACAGATGATAGATAGATAGATAGATAGACAGACAGATGATAGACAGATGATAGATAGATAGATAGATAGATAGATAGATAGATAGATAAATAGACAGATGATAGATAGATAGATAGATAGATAGACAGATAAATAGACAGATAAATAGACAGATGATAGATAGATAGATAGATAGATAGACAGATGATAGATAGATAGATAGATAGATAGATAGACAGATGATAGATAGATAGATAGATAGATAGATAGATAGACAGATGATAGATAGATAGATAGATAGATAGACAGATGATAGATAGATAGATAGATAGATAGATAGATAGACAGATGATAGATAGATAGATAGATAGACAGATGATAGATAGATAGATGGATAGATAGATAGATAGATAGATGATAGATAGATAGATAGATAGATAGATAAATAGATAGATGATGATAGATAGATAGATAGATAGATAGATAGATTATCTCTAGCTATTAATCTCATATTGATCTATTATATTATCGATCTGATATATATATAATGTCTCATATTGATTCTCTATTTATCTCATATCGATCTATTATGTTATCTACTGTATCTTTCTATCAATCTGATATTATCTATCTCATATCTGTCCATCCATTAATCCAATCTGTTCAGTGGCTCCTTGATCCCTCCTCTATCTATATGAAGGACTCGGACTGCAATCCAGAGAGTTTCTGCTCCGTTATGAGGAGACACAATCGTTCCCATGATGACATAACACACCTCTAGGCTGATGCTAAAAATAAAAGCAGAGACAAAAAGGGAATCTTTAATTAGGGCGAATAGGAGGCTTTAATTTTTATGAGTTATGGAAATCTGTGCCATACCAAAGTCATTATGTTTGCAGGTAATAGTTTGATCATATTAACTTGCAAAAAAAAAAGAAAATATATTTTTTTATAATTAAAAATCATTAAAACCGAATTGAGTATGCGAGGGCTATCTAATTAATGAGGACTACAGAAGATTGCCTTCCACCCAGCATCAGTATACAGGCAAGTTTTACTTAAGGCCAAATTGTGTCCTGATTTATAATTAATGCTTTCCATCCACAGTCACCCATCTTTCTGATAACAGTCTCAAGCTACGTTTTGGCAAATTAAAACTCCTAAGCACAAATCAGCATGAAAACGATGGATGGTGATAAAGTAATTAACAAAAAGACAGATATTGAAGGGATCCCATATCTAATGGAATTATACGTGTAAGGGTACTTTCACACTTGCGTTAAAGTTTTCCGGTATTGGGGTCCGTCCTTCAGGCTCAATACCGGAAAAAAACTGATCAGTTTTATCTTAAATTTGCATTCTGAATGGAGAGAAATCCGTTCAGTATGCTTGAGGATGTCTTCCGTTCAGTCACTCTTACGGTATTTGGCCGGAGAAAATCCTGCAGCATTAAAATGCATTAATGCCGGATCCGGCACCAAGTGTTCTGGCAAAACGGATCCAGTTTAAAAATGCAAAAAATAAATACCGGATCCGTTTTTCCGGATGACACCGGAAAGACGGATCCGGTGTTTCAATGCATTTGTTAGACGGATCCGCATCCGCATACAAATGCTTTCCGTTTGCACACGGATTTCCAGATCCAGCAGGCAGTTCCGGCGACGGAACTGCCTGCCGGATCCTCACAACGGAAGTGTGAAAGAACCCTAAATTTATATGACACATGGAAAATCTTATGGAAACCCCGGTCTGAAATATGATGCAAACCATAAACAAGATCTCAGCATCAGAATGAAGCAGACTATGAAATGAGAAAAAAATAATATATCTGCTCTTGTTGCCCTTAGCAACCAATTACAGCACAGCTTTCACACTTGCGTTGTTAGGATCCGGCGTGCACTTCTGTCGCCGGAAATGCCCGCCGGATCCGTAAAAACGCAAGTGAACTGAAAGCATTTGAAGACTGATCAGTCTTCAAAATGCTTTCAGTGTTACTATGGCAGCCAGGACGCTACTAAAGTCCTGGTTGCCATAGTAGTAGTGGGGAGCGGGGGAGCGGTATACTTACCATCCGTGCGGCTCCCGGGGCACTCCAGAATGACGTCAGAGCGCCCCATGCGCATGGATAGCTTAAGGCCGGATCCGGATTAATGCACTTTAATGGGCATTAATTCCGGATCCGGCGTTACTGCATGTCTTCCGGATTTTTGGACGGAGACAAATCCGCAGCATGCTGCGGTTTTGTCAACATCCAAAAAACGTTCACGTACTGAACGGAAGACATCCTGATGCATCCTGAACGGATTTCTCTCCATTCAGGATGCATTAGGATAATCCTGATCAGTATCTTTCCGTCCTAGAGCCCCGAAGACGGATCTCTACGCCGGAAAGGAAAAACGCATATGTGAAAGGGGCCTTAGACAGTTTCAGAAATGTCCTATTGTCTCTAAATTGCAGGAATGTCATGTGACCTCAGCCTCCAATCTCTGCAAGCTACAACAATGTTTCCTACATGCTGATGTAATGTCATGTGACCTCAGTATCCTATAGCTGTAGGCTGCAGGGAGATCATGTGAGCTTGGCAACCAATGTCTGTAGGCTGCAGCGAAGTCACATGATCTCAGCATCCAATGATTCTAAGCTGCAGACATATTTGTTATATAGTGATGTACTGACATGTGGCCTCAGCATAGGCTGAAGGAATATTTTCATTTTATATTAGAAAGTTCTCCTTATTATGTTTTAACAGTCCTTACATTCTGGACACCCCTTTTTATTTGCATCTTAAAATTTTCTCTTAATAGTGAACAAACTGAGAGGTCAGAGCCCCAGAATGGGGCCCTTTTCCTGCTGTGCACCTTTAAAGGACTGATGGACCACCTTTCCCATTGTGCATGTCTGTGACCCCCTTAGAGCCTCTCTATTAGAACACAGCCCCCACACCGCTGAAAATTGTGGGGCAGAAGTGCATGAGAAAAAAAAAGCCCCCAAAAGGCTCTTGTCTTGACTCAAAAATTGATTCGGGAGATAGCAATGGCAGCCTTTGGTGGCCTTCCTTCCTCTATGGCAAGTACAAAACATCACCCTATAATATACTTCCTAACATTTCATTGATAAAATCAGGACATCCCAAACCCCGCCCCTGTAAACACCCAACTCCGCCCAGAAACTCTCACTTGGGAGGAGTGTATCCTTAGCCCTGCCCATTTTGGGGCTGGGACAGCCTGAATTTGCCGGGACTGTCTCTGAAAATCGGGGACAGTCCCTGAAAATTCAGGACATTTGGCAACTATGCTAGAATCATGGTCTTCAACCTATGGCTGTTCAACCTTTGCAAAACTTTTCTACGTGTCGGAACTGTCAAAGCATGCCAGGAGTTGTAGTTGTGTAACATCTAGGGAGCCACAGGTTGGAGACCATAGAATGTGAGTGAGCAATGTACACTCATTGACAAAAAAAATACACCCAGATAAAAATGTCAATGACATGGCAGGGCGTCCAGCTGGCATTTTCCAGCACCATAATGCTCGCCCACACACCAAGGGTTTCTCAGGAATTTCTCCACCAGATTGCAATACTTCCTTGGCCTGCCTGGTTACCAGATTTATCACCAATTGAGCATTTACGGGGCCAGCTGGGATGCCAGCTCCAGAAACCTACAAGTGTGCAGGGTCTACAGGCCCAGCTGTAACATCTGTGGGCAAATGTGCCACAGGAAACCATAGGGAACCTGTATGTCTCCATGCCCGACCCTTATCTTGTATGTAGGCTAGAGGCGGCCCAACAGGGTACTACGGCCCCCTGTATACATTGTGGGTAAATCTGGCATTAATGATTAAATCCTTTCTATTGCACTGAACCCCTGGTGATAGTCTACAATGTCGGGATCTGGCAACCTTTCTAAATACCACGTATCGTGGGCAGAGACTGCAGTGCTGTACAATGCAGTGCACTAGTACAGTATAGCAGTCATACACAACACCTAAATGAAGGGATGCAAATGGCTCCTTACTGAATTACCAAAAGGCGGTGACATAGAATGTGCTATAGAGCTTGTGCCATCGAGTTATTGGGAAACTGGATTCCCAAATGGTGACAACCACTAGTGAAAGGCATATCAGTTATTGTCAATAGCAACCAATCACAAAGCAAGTGATCTCATCGGTCGCTAAGAGCAACAAGCTCTGTTTTTTCTATTAGTTTTTGAGAAATGAGGCCCATTGTTTTGGAATGGATTGAGACATCTGATTGGTTCATAGGAAACACTGTTGGTCTTATTTGCTCTTGCTTTAAAGGGGTTGTCCAGTTTATTTGGACTTTGTTAACTGTCTACCCCAGCCTGCTGTATCTGTTGACTTTTTGTGGCGCACGTGATCCTGTCAACTTCTGGACAGACAGTATCACATTCACCACTGCAGCCAATCACTAGCTTCAGCGGTGACAAGTACCCAAGTGGCAGCTCACTGTTCGGTCACGTGAGCTGATGAAGGCTGGACGGGCAGATACGCGTCCTCAATATGTATCTGCATTGATGAAATAAAGAAAGAGTTGCCGACGAACTGGAAGTCAGGTGCTGGCCATTTTTGGAATTTACTGTTCGGTCACGGGGCGGTTTTTGGCTGCAGCAGTGCATGTGATCAGTTGAAGGAGACAAAATGTTGTAATTACACTGCACTACCGCAAGGAGACAGCATGCAGGCAAATATTGAAGAGGATGCAGCAATAGCACGAGCACCATGGCCCCCTCAAACAGCTGATCGTGGGAGTCGCCCCCCCCCCCAATCTGATATTGATGACCGATCCTGAGCATAGATCAGCAATAGTAAACTGCGCACAACCCCTTTAATGTCACACTCTATAAGGTGTACATGCCATGGTTTAGCGATACATAATACAATGCCTTGAGACTGCTAGGCAGAGGACACAAGTCATGGTATGTCCCATCATATGCTGTATTATGGCAGTATTCCCCCTGGAACCAGCGAACCATACAGCAGCCCACAGATCTCATGCAGGTCTATAGTGCAGACCCATACAGACTGTGTGCTGCTGTATGTCTTGTGAGGGAATGTGTCATTTAAAAATATGATTTAAACAATATATCATTTTGTAAGAATTCTGGTGATGTTATTTCCATGTCAATATCTACATAAAAAAACATAAAATCCTGCAGTTTTTGCCCTGGTCCCTGCACCTAATAATAGGCACCACTTCTTGGTCTGCACAGATGACTTTACTGTAGTTATCTGCTTATCATTACATGCAGGATCAGAATGACAGATATCACCTCTATTTATACATAACACAACAGGTGATATCATCACATTTTATCTCCCCACGACCTCTGCCTTACAGAGCATGCCTGGAAAACTTCCCCATACAAGTCAGTGAGGTCCCCTCCCGCCGGTTGTGTTTATAGCCCATGGTAGCTGCTGTAAAGCAATTCTCTAAATGCTGTTACCAGCTTGGGCAAGATGGCAGCCACCATGTTCAAAAAAAGAGAATAAATACATTTGTAATCAGAAAATAAAAACAGATTAGGTAAAACAATGATAAGTGCCACTATATGGTTTTAACTGGCAGAAAAACATATCCGTGACACATCCCCTTTAATGTCAGTACGAGACTAAATGTACTGAATCTATTGTTCCCTTCCATAGCAATCAGATTTACATGTAAAAAGGGTCACCCTTCCATGTCAGTAGACCAAGCAAATGGGATCGAACCTGAATTTTGAGCTTCTGCATGCAGTAAAGCTTTAAGTTTATAGTCGTATATAGGGAAGGTATGCAAGGTGATGCTCTAAGTGCACTGCAGTGACATGGTGATAATGCAGATCTCATGTACAGGGAAAGAATGGAGTCTTTTCAGGCTTAATAAATAAAGGACGTTTTACTGGGATGAAAGGCTTGTTTGGGATCCCTTCTCCTGATGTATTTGCTTGTAGCTTCCATTTCACAATGTAAAACCCGATGTACATATGAGTTATTTATCTACGTATACATCCTGCTTATGACACGGCAAACAGTCTGATCTCAATAGACTCATCTGGTTATGGACGTGAATGGGAATCCCTATAGAAACGATTGTAAAGTCAGAACATTATATGTACTTACAGGGGTTGTCAGCACTGGAAAACCTCTTTTTATGTTAAAAGGATCCCAGGAGGATCTCAGAATGTCTTGCTGTTGGGCAGGGGCATCGTAAGGTCAAAACATTTCGAGCTGGAGCCCCGGATGCTTTGCCCAGTGCCCCGAATGTTTATGCTGGTGGGATTTTTTTTATTTATTAGGCTATTTCTAGCCATCTGGGCAATCCCACAGATCATCCCCCAACCCCCCTTGTATTTGTTCTGCTACTTGCAGGCTGCGCTGGCATGAGTTCAGAACTTCAGTCACTTCGGTGCGCAATTCTGTTCTGCGGCGCGTGATCCCGCGAGACCCGTGACCTCCCACGGCAGATCACATGCAGCAGAACAGAATTGCGCACCAAAGTGACTGAAGTTCTGAACTCATGCCCGCGCAGCCTGCAAGTAGCGGAACAAGTTCAAGGGGGGTTGATGGGTTCCAACTTCCTACACTTGTTGATGGGTTCCTTCACACCGCTGAAGCCAGTGACTGGCTTCAGCGGTGACATGTCCTAGAGTGGAGGGTCACTGCTGGATCGCATGCTGCTTGAGGATAAGTGACTGTTGAGGTCAGTCATTAGCTCTAGTAGCGCACCCGCACGTTACCCCATCTGTGCCAGGTAGTTTACATACGGGAACCAGAAGTCTGGTGAAAACAGCCACAGACTCATTCACACAGTCAGTTTTCGGTCAGTGATTTCCATCAGTGATTGTGAGCCAAAACCAGGTGCGGCTCTACACACAGAACAGGTGCAGATCTTTCCCTTATACCTCATGTCTGTGGAGGCTCCAATCCTGGTTTTGGCTCACAATCACTGATGGAAATCACTGACCAAAATCACTCTCACACCACAGTGCAGACATTTAAGAAAATATACATCCTGGACAATCCCTTTCATGGGGGACACTCTGTCTAGATTAGTGAAGGTATGTTTTTTTTAGAGTGAACGCTAACTGACCATAGCTCTGGTCTGAGGCCTATATGCACCAGTATGATCTGCAGCACCCGGAACTATATGTATGTACCCATATTATTATACGCTAACTGGAGAATACAATGAGAGGACCCCCAAAAGCGAGTAAACAATGCTGTTCTGGAGGCTGGTCTTCTTAAAAAAAGGAGTACTCGGTCTAGATCAGGGAAAGTCTGAATACAGGAAATATTGCACTGCAGCAAAGTGTACAGGTAGGTGGGCAATGTATTAAAGGAAACCAGAAGTTCTGAAGTCAATGGAGCATAAAAAGTATTTAGTATTATATATATATATAATTAAATTATATTATAAAGCATTTTCAGCCACAGATTAGAAATCCATGCTGCAGGGAAAGAAAAGAGTAGACATGTGGATTCTTAAAACAGTCTGCTCATAATCCATGATGGGTAGCCACACACAGATTAGCCCCATTGAAATGGCCGGTCAAACTTCAAATTTGAGGCAGAAATCAGATTTCTGCCACAGATTCCATGGCAAATTTCTCCAATGGAATAAATCTGACGTGAACATTGCCCAATGATTATTTTGTGACAGAATGCTGCTGTATATTTATCAGTATCCACAGTATACGGATATAGTAGGCCGAGTTTGTCAGTGTAGGAGTGCTGAGTTTGTCATTTGGTTCTAGCTGCTGGTAATATCACAATATCATCTGTGGTTTTAGGCTGTGTTCACACTATATATTTTTTTCCTTTCCATCCTAGGTTCTGGTATTGGCGACAGTACTACAACACCGTTTTTGCTACCTGAAACCCAATAGAAAACTGATGGACCCGACTAAAATGCAACGAAAAACCTTTCACCACCATAACGGCTTCCCAACTGTCTGGAGTACCTCACAACTGTGGTCATAATGTCCTCAATGATGTTTTTGGCAGTTCCTCCAATGGATAATTTTTCTGCAAAACCACAAAGAGATTTACCATTGCAACCAATCAGATAGAGCCTTTCATTTTTCAAATCAGCTCTGAATAATGAAAGGTGGCATCTGATTGGCTGCTATGGGCAACTATTCCAGTTTTCCTTTGCACCAGTTTTAATTATTCCCACTCTTTATTCTCCCTGAAATTAAGGGGAAGCGGTCTTGACACTCCAACTCAAACTTTTGGTTCCCCCTTCCCACATCTTCATTTTTGACGGACATCTCTGAGCTTGCGTACATCAGATGGGATCTCCGGCACATCTTGTCTGACGTACCGAAGCTCAGAGACGATTTGGGGGCCATTATGGTGGGGACAAGTTGCCTTTAATGGGATCTATCACATTTTATTCACAAATAGACCCATCACAGTTGTTGGTGCAACCTTATGAATGGAAGCCATGACACTGGTGTGAACACAGCCTTACCTAGGGCTGCAGTTACACTTAATGAATGAACTTGTCTCCATGGCACACAAAGGACACTGTTCAATGACAAATTCAGCTCAACTTTGTGACCCCTTTGATGTGGGTCCTAACAGCATGTAATGGGTGTATGACACTACCGTGCCCTGTCTCTATACCACCTGTGCCCATGAATGCGGTAATAGGGAGCCATGTGGCTGACATAATAGATGCACTCTTTGTATTCTGAAATAACAATGTTCCTTGCTGAGCTCCCACCATGACGTGTGGGAATGTGATATGTACAATAGCAGCTATGTATAATTTATTACACCGGTGCAAGTGAATAAAATATATTCAGGGCCGCATAAAAATCTATCTCTATCCACAATCAATACTGCTGCCTTGGATAAATTCCTAGAGGCTGCTCCACTTCCTAGAGGCAATTTTCTCCCAGAGGTTTCTAACAAATGAACCATGGACAATTGAATGCCTTATATTTAGGGATACTGCAAATGGGAACCACATTGTTTCTACGGAAGGGACCTTGAAATAGCCCTGGTTATACTTTCTAAAATGATGTATAGCCTTGCACTGAATCTTGACCCCCGCCCCCAATACTCAAGGTAATTAAAATCTGCCGCATGTGCCTGCAATATGCTATAGTAAAGCAAATAGCACGGTAATGACCCCCAAAGAACAGGATTAGTGCTCCACTGAGACTGTCTCTCGCCCTCTGCCTATTGATTCCTGTCATTTTCTATCTGGCAGAAATAGGATCTGTTTCATTTTAATACACAGATGTAGCAGAGCTGAATGTGTCCTCTAACTCTCAAAGACTAAATGCCACATCATGGTAACTCATTAAGATAATGTAGTATGGATTCTGTGTAAATTACAGCAGACACAATATGATATAATAATGATATGTTGGGCCAGATCTCGACTGCATGGAAGAAAATCAGCACTGCTACATCAGTAATATGTAGATAGATAGGCCGATTGATTGATCGATCAATCGATCAATAGGTATGAGATATACATAGATAGATATAAGATAGATAGATAATAGGTATATACATAGATAATAGGTAGATATAAGATAGATAGATAGATATAAGATAGATAGATAGATAGATAGATAGATAGATAATAGGTAAATACATAGATAATAGGTAGATATAAGATAGATAGATAGATAGATAGATAGATAGATAATAGGTAAATACATAGATAATAGATAGATATAAGATAGATAGATAGATAGATAGATAGATAGGAGAGAGATACGGTAGATAGATAGATAGATAGATAGATAGATAGATAGATAGATAGATAATTAGATAGATAGATAGATAATAGATATAATATATAAATAGATGCCATTAATGACATTTCAATTCCAATTTATTTTACTGACATAGCAGAGCTGAGTTCTATGTACAACTACTGTACAGAACAGTAAATTGACAAACTCCTTTTTTTTACATCTAGAATCTGAAATGTTATTTTTCCTGAGCGGAATCCTGTGTACAGTGACTTTATGATGGGATTTCTGGTGGGGAAGCGCAGCTTTTGGCTCCTTCCATGGCACAATGCATATATCATCCTTTCTCTTGGGCTAACATGGATAACCTTAAAAGGAGCTGGATTTGCAGAGCCTGTGAATTGTAGCACTGCAGTTCTGCTCCAGCACCGCGGACAGCTCACAGACGCATTGCTGAACATGCTGGGAGATAACTACTAACACATCCCATAGACAGCAGATCAGGCCTTAAAGGAGCACTGCCCCTAAACTACCACCACAGCGGCTCCTGCCCTTGACATCTATGTAGGTACATCATCCAGCACTGGACATATGTCAGATGAAGTAGGGACCATGGGGTTCTTCAAGACTTCCTGCCATGAAACCCCTTCAGGACACTACAGTCATCTTCTCCCCAGCCTGAGTGGCAGATAACAGGGAAGAGAGGATTGCATTCATGTAAATGACATTGATTTTAGGTCTAATGTCCCCTTAGTCGTCAGGCGGCGACTCATATATATAGGCTGTGTGCGGTTTAGGTCACACAACCATATGCCAAAATGTGAAAATCAAAATACCGTATTTTAATACCCCGAGCCTTGCAGAGCGCCTGATTTTCAGAGGTTTCTATGCATGTATGTAATACAGAAAATAGGTAGCCAGTGCGTCTGTGCATTGATTACATACTGACATGTTTTATTAAAGACCGTTCTATTATCCTTCTTTTTTTTTTTTTCCTTAAATTGTGATTTAATCTCATGCCCTTAAATGCGTTTTTAATTCCTCTGCCGGATGATTATTTATGCCTAGTGCTATGGACTTTAATCATTTCACGGTTTACAGTACAAGACAATAGATAATTAATCTGAAGGGAAAGCTGGAGGAGGGGGCTGGGGAGGAATCTGCAGAGTTAGCTGAAAATTCTTGCTGCAGTTTCTCACTTCTTTGAAAGAAGCGCGCCCCCTAGCGTTGAGAGGGTAGAACTGCACGCCTTCTCTCCATTTCTACTCCAGCTTTACTTCTAGCACAAGGCACTTATAATGAACTAGGCAGATGCAGCACTGACCTTTTCTCATATTCCCGCAGGCAAATAAGATTTGCAGGAGAGTACGGTATACGACATTATAAATTGCTGGGTACGGTCCAGCAGGGGTGGGTGAGAACAGGTCAAAATGTTCCTTTCAATAAGGAAGATACATTGTAATATAGTCCCTTCATCTTGTGGTTACTTGATGACATTACAGGAGTTTTTTTAAATGTCTGGCTCTGCTTCAAGAGAACACAAATCTAATTGGCAAGGGAAATATAGCCATGGCCCAGTTATGTCTTAATAAACTCAACAAAAACTGAGATTGATAGAGACAAGATCATCCCAATACTGTCCAGGCTAGCCTGGATTTTACATAGTCGCTGCACATCTGATGGCAATTCCATACCCTCAAGTAGGAAATTTCCTTGGGACTTGATTGCTTAGGGACCCTTTCCTAACCTCTCTCAGTCTCCACTGCAGTGCAGTTCCCCATTATGACCTCCCCCCAGCTCCCTTGCAATATCCACATTGCACTTTGCTGCTGCGGTGCATGCACATATTCCTATAGATCCCTTCCATTCTGATGCAGCCTGCATACACTGGACAATCGAGCATCATTTATGGATTTGCTCATGCATCAAAGCTGCAAGAGTTAAGAGCCAGGTATAGGATTAATGAGGAAACTTTGATATTATGCATATTACAATGGAACAGCGCCATCTACCGCACATAGTTGGAACTGCATTATTTATTTATTTTTTTAGCTGATGTGTGCATCCCTCAATTCATAAAACACTTTCTCATAGCTCAGTAATTATATGCAAGTGGGGAGGGGGTACATTACCCTGGCAGCTTTGGAAGAGTAAGGGTCCTCAAAGAGAGCCCAAACTTTTGGTTGGAGTCTCTTCCACCAGCCCAGCTTTCTCCCATCTTCCTGAAGGCAGAGTCTTTTCAGATCCCCATCTTCCTCCTCCTCTGTGGGCTCAGGCGCCTCAAAGCTATCCAGCGCCTCCTCAGCATCCCTGTGCTGCCTGTAGTTCATCCAGCAGCAAGCCTCCACATCCGTCTCATCAATCCCCCAAAAAGCCAGTTCTTCCTCATAGAGGGGTCCGCAGACATCTGCGGGGCAATGCAGCTTGCCAGTCCTATAGTAGTTCAAGACATAGGCGAAGACTTGAGGGTGCCTGTCGAAGAAGAACTCGTCAGTCTTGGGGTCATAGTCAAAGTTGCTGAAGGCATCAGGCTCTGTGAGCCAGGAGAGTCTGGTGCCTGGCAAGGTTTTGAGGGTACTCCTGTAGGTCTCATGCCTGATGCCACCAACATTAATGACAATCTTGTCGCTGTCCTCGTTTTTGCCCATATCTCCTTTCAAACATGACTTGGAAGGAGGCTTGTTACCAGACTTGCGCCCGCGGAAGGAGGAAACACAAACTGAGCTGATCATAAGTGCCCTGGATGCTTTTTTTTCTTTTCCTCCTTTTTTTTTTTTTTCCTGGTGAAATCCGCAAGTAGAGATCAGGTTTCACTAGGACATCGAATCGTGTGGCTTCAATGTGGAAGCGTCATCACCCTCAGCTTCAGCACCAACACAATCCAACCTCCCCCCCCCCCCCTCTCTCCCTCTCACTCTCTCTGCACCCCCCTCCCCAAAAAAGAAGAGCCTTAGTACTGAAAGCTGCAAGAAAGGTCCAGCTAGAGTCAGTTCTTCAGACAGACTCTATGGAAAAATAGATGTATCTCTAGATAGCTCCTAGGGGTCTACAGAGAGGTTCTACTGCTAGCACTGAGGCTGGAAGACTAAGGAAGGACATTGGATGGATACTTGGTCCACAGATGGATTTGCTTCTGCTGGAAATCTGTAAGAGGAAACAGACAGGTTTATTGTATTGCTATTATTTTCCAACTATAGGAACTCATCATCATCCCTGATCATCTCCTTTCCCTATGTACACATACACATGCCTGCATGTCTCATCTACACCCTCTTCTCTTTGCATTGGCCATGTACTCACTATATGAGCTGGTTTTAACTTTTATGGTGTTTCTCCTTTAAGTCATTTTTTGGTCCCTCAAAGTTTCTTACATGATGACTATTATACCTGTGTTGTGGTTTGTCAGCTGGGTGTCAGTGTTAAGGGTTAATAATGGCTGAGAATGATTGGGATTCTACATTAATATCCGCACATGTAGTCATTCTTGGAGAAGCTTCCGTTATGGGCGCCCTGCAGTAGTAGGACGTGTAATGGGGGCAGCTCCGGAGCGGTGCAGTCAGGCAGTAAAAGGCTGAGTGGGCTTTTTCTTGCATGATCAATATGCTGATCACTAATAAGGTAAGTGATCCTGTGGCTCTTCACTAGAATGACAAGCTCCTGTATATCATGAGCGGCTGTATTGTGGCTGCTGAGCGCAGCTCCTGGGTATGTGTATTCTGCTGATGTAAGGGAAACCTATGATAGTGTATGGAGCTCCTGCCTGTGTGCTGGAGGTATTGCTGTACTGTACACTACATACACATTGTCTTCACATGATGTCACAGGAGAAGGCTCCCAGGCCATCCTATCTCTATCGCTATCTATCTATCTATCTATCTATCTATCTATCTATCTATCTATCTATCTATCTATCTATCTATCTATCTATCTAATATCTATCTATCTATCTATCTATCTAATATCTATCTATCTATCTATCTATCTATCTAATATCTATCTATCTATCTATCTATCTATCTAATATCTATCTATCTATCTAATATCTATCTATCTATCTATCTATCTAATATCTATCTATCTATCTATCTATCTAATATCTATTTGATATCTATCTATCTATCTATCTATTTGATATCTATCTATCTATCTATCTATTTAATATCTATTTAATATCTATCTATTTAATATCTATTTAATATCTATTTAATATCTATTTGATATCTATCTATCTATCTATCTATCTATTTAATCTAATATCTATCTATCTATCTATCTATCTATCTATCTAATATCTATCTAATATCTATATATCTAATATCTATTTAATATCTATTTAATATCTATTTGATATCTATCTATCTATCTATCTATCTATCTATTTAATATCTATTTGATATCTATCTATCTATCTATCTAAAATCTCATCTATCTATCTATCTATCTATCTATCTATCTATCTATCTATCTATCTATCTATCTCATATCTATCTATCTATCTATCTAATATCTATTTGATATCTATCTATCTCTCATGTATCTATTTATCTATCTATCTATCTCTCATGTATCTATCTATCTATCTATCTATCTATCTATATTTCTATTTAATATCTAATCACATCTCATCTATCTAATGTTGATGTATAATAACACATATAGTCTAGATATACATATATATAGTCTTCAATGCATAGCCTAGATAGTTACATAGATACATAGTCTAGATAGTATTGATCTAGCTACAGTAATATCTATCTATCTATCTATCTGAAAAGGTATATATATATATAGCATTTATGTAGATAAAGGAGAACTTATTAGCGTTATATAACTCTGTATTGTCTTCTGTGACTATATATATATATATATATATATAATCTTAGAATAAATAGACGGATGGATGATAGATAGATGATATCACCTCCTCTGCACTGTAATTCTGATCATCTTGATGCTTTTTCAGCAGCATCAGGACCTCAAGGGGAGCTGTAGGTTACACAGAGAGGAACCTGCAGAGGAATATCTCCACACTTGTCCTTGTTCAGCTGCTCAGTGAATGATTCGCCCTTTACCGTCGCTGCACTGTATGCCTAATAATGGGCAGTATTCCTGCCTGCACCGGCCCCAGACCCCCTGCTATGGTGAGCACTGCTGTGTGGTGTCCTGAATTCTACTGGGCACATAAATCCTATTCTATGCATCTCGTACCCTTTCCGCAAGACCAGCTCCTGTAGGAGAATGGTGGATGGGCTGGATTATGCCTAGGGTGTCCTGCACTGCCAGTGATGACACTGCCGTAAGGAAACTGATTGCCAAAGAGAAATGGCCACTGTGAGGGAGAGGATGGTGGTAGAGGGAAGGCAGAGAGGAGCAGGGAAGCCTGGTAAATAGCTGCATGATCAGACATGGAGGCTGCATAGCTGCCCTGCAGCATTCTCCCTGCTGCACACTGCCCATCATTAGCTGTATGTGCAGCTCTGGATCTAAAGAAGACAGATCACAACAGTACAAGAAGCAAACATCGATTAGTCATTAGTCTTTCAGTCTTGAATGCCTGCACACTGCAATAACTATCTGCCTGTGAGTCAGTCCATATGTGCATGCAAATATCTAACTCATATCTGTCTATCTATCGAGTGATCTATCTCTGCCTGTCTACTATCTATCTCTTCATCTATCTGTCTACTATCTATTTATCTATCTATTATCTATCTATCTATCTATCTATCTATCTACTATCTATCTATCTCTCCATCTATCTACCTGTCTTCTATCTATCTATCTATCTATCTATCTATCTATCTATCTATCTATCGAGTGATCTATCTCTACCTGTCTACTATCTATCTCTTCATCTATCTGTCTACTATCTATCTATCTATCTATCTCTCCATCTATCTACCTGTCTTCTATCTATCTATCTATCTATCTATCTATCGAGTGATCTATCTCTACCTGTCTATACATATAAAGAGAGAGTGGCATGGTTACTAAGTTATCCATATGCTGGCTGGTTGTACGTGTTATTTTCTCTACTCTGCAGTAGTATTATCAGACACCCACGGCTCTTTCCAGCAAATCACGTTTTTCCTACTTGCCCATGGACCAGCTCAGCATATAATCTTCATGTAGCCTGCAGAGCTGCCTTGGTGGTGTTAGAGCACTGCATCGGTTATGGTATGTCCTCTGCCGATGTTCTCATTATGCACCCCCCACCACATAAGGCACTAGAGCTGTCACCATGCCCGTCACCTGCCTCCCCTGCTCTATAGCCCATCATGCTCCAGTATTTGCAGCTTTGCATTTCACCCTAGAGCTAAATCATGATGAAAGGCATGTAGCCATGCAAAACTTTCTGCAAGTTTAACACATTCCGCCACCTACTACATTGGGGATAATAAAGCTCCTGCCGCTCTGTGGGCCTACTGAAAGTCAGCCAGCCATCTCAGGTAATTTAAGACCGTCTAAAGCTTGCACAATGGCACATAACATAACAAGAATGTATAATCAATACAGCTGCCTCTTCCAATACGTTACTGGAATACAGAAGTAGCCCTGGACCAGACTTCTCTTCCAATCTCTGCTTATATTATATGCCAACGTTCTGTGCAGAGTCCCTTACCCGACTTATTGGCTTCCTGCAAGGGCAATGGGCTCTAACTGGCTTCACGGTGAGAAAAAGGTTAACACTAAGTGCCCCCCCCCCCCCACTTGTGCTGCATTGACCGTTTTAATAGTTAAAAGGATAGAATGCCCTCCAGCCAGCAAGGATGTAAGCAAGTAAAGATATAGCAGCAGCAGGTGCATCCTTGCAGCCGCAGACTTCTCCCTATCCACAAGTAGCCTGAGCCTTAACAACTATCAAGTCAATGGATAATTCTGTATGGTCAAGGATACCTGTACGTATAGTGACAGCTGCAGTCTGTCTATAAAGTACAATTGTCCAATCAATCCAAACAGAGAGCTCCCCAGCCCCATTCACTTGGTCCACTGCACCATTCCCCCCAATATCCCCCCCCCCTTTATGGTAGAAATAGCCGACATGCAGTACTTACTTGGACACTTAAATCTTTTTAAGCTTTCAAACAGGTCCTTTGCTTAAGTTGCAACCTTACAGAACAAAAATAAATCATTCTTCTATGCATCCTGTAAAATCTAGGTCTTTTTTACGGTTCCCCCCCCCCAAACACAGGAAGATCTAGCAAGATTAGCAGCCAACGTTGCCTCCAGCACAGGCTTTGTGAATGAATGAAAATTAGAAGAAAAAAAAAAAAAAGAGAGAAAAAATAAAGGAGGAATTCTATAGAGGAAAAGGAATCCTCATCATCTTCATTGCAGAAGGGATTAATATTGTTGCCTTGCCTGGCCTGCTGGTACCGCCGTGTCAAAAAGAATGGGAGGTTTCAAAAAAAAAAAAAAAAAAAAAAAAAAAGGAAAAAAAAAAGGAGAATGGTTCGAGCCTGTGTGTGTATCTCTCCCCAGCTTGCAAGATGCAGAATGGGGTTGTGCCCAGTCTACTGCAGACTGTGTTATGACATCATTACCTCATTAAGGTGGATTATCCATCTTCAGCCTTTTCTTTTATTCTACATTCTCAACCAGATGAAGGTTGAGGTAGGAATAGTTTGGGGTTTTCTAGGATAATGCACAGACGAGGGGATTGCAAGGAAGCAGCACGTAGCAGCAGGGAATAGACTCCGGCAGGCTGCACCTGTAGCAGTATTTTGCAAGGAATCTTGAAGCGTGGTTTCTTGGGTAATGCAGAAAAGCAAGATGAGGGAACTGACAGCAGCCCCCCCCGTCCCCCACCACCGCTTGGGCTGTATTATGAATCATAGTGTTGGGGTTGTGTTGATAACCTCGAATACAATGTACAGAAGTGAATCCGGTGGAGGAGCCACCTTAAGGGATTTTTCAAAGAAATGCTGTAGAGTTGTGGTAGGATTCTATTGAGAATCACAGACGCAATGTATGGGGAGCCTCACATGTATCAGGGACCCCGCATTTGGAGGTCGCAGCCTCCTTCAAGGAGCTGCTTGTATACGTGCACTAATTCTCTGATCATAGTAGGAAATCTCATATAGCCTGTATCTCAGAGTTGCTGCTGCTTACTTCATATTAACCGTAGGTTGGTCTACCTTCACTAGAAGAAGACATAAGGATGACTTACCTGACATTGGTTAGTTTATACGAAGACCTCATATCATATGGAGATAACAATTTAGATTGCAAGCTCCTGGGGTCAGGGGATGTTCTCCAGAGTAAAATCACTGCTGAATGTCTTCTTATTACTTACCTATCGAATGAGAAAAGCAGGTGCTTACCCGGGACAAGGGCTCAGCCTTCTGCAATCAGAGTTCTCCATTTGTATCCGGTTTATTAACATGAACTGTGTAAGATGATATTCTTTATCCTCAGACCTGCGTGCGGCGTGTCATTAGAAGCCGGCTGGAATGGAGCAAGCCTGGGGACGTTACTGCAGGGAGGTTCCCTACAGCACATCAGAAGGTAAAGGGTTAACAAGGAATAGTGTGCAGGCTGGGTCCCTCTGAAGGGGTAAGGCTAGGGCTACACGACGACATTTGTCGCGCGACAATTTTTATAATGATAGTTTATGGTGTCGCACTGCGACATGCTGCGACTGCAACACGACAGTCGCAAAAACGGATTTTTCTGAGACTGTCGTGTCGCAGTCGACACCATAGACTGTCATTATAAAAATTGTGGCACGACATTGGAGCGACAAAATGTCGCAGTGTAGTTGTGCCCTATGTGTCGCGCGACTTATTGTCATCGTGTAGACCTAGCCTAACAGGCTGTAGATTTATAGGATGATAATCATAATGTGTGTAAATGTATATCCTGGTGCTTGGCGTAGGACTTGGGGGTACAAAATTTATAAAATACAAGTAAATTTATTAGAATAATGAAAGCAGCTACACACTATACAGTAAGTAAAAGCAGGAGCACTGGTCATCAGAGCTCACAATCTAAACAGGATGAAAGGGTAATTGTAGGTGGAAATGGCCATTTTTGATGGGTGAATGATGAAATTAATAATAAAGGGTTGCCCAGAATTAGAAGAGCATACCTGGTTTCTTACAGAAACAGCACCACATCTGTCCACAGGTTATGTGTGGTATTGCTGCTCAGGCTCATTCACTTGGAGTTGAGCTGCAATACAACAAATTGCCTGTCTGCGGGTGTGGCGCTGTTTTTCTAATCCTGTACAATCTCTTTAACCCTCAGTTCACACTTGCGCGTTTTACAGGAGGTTCGAACGCGCCGTAAAACGCTCAACAGTAGAAAACTCATGTTTCCCTATGGGCATGGTTCTCACCTGAGCGTTTTAGAGCGCATTTGAATGCGCTGTAAAATGCCCTACGCTCAAAGAAGTTCTTGAGCTTCTTTGGGGCGTTTTGTCGCACGTTTGCACCCATAGACTTCAATGGGAACGCGCGTAAAACACGCGTTTAACACGCGTTAAAGTGTAGATATGCCTTTTTCAATTGGTCTCCAGAGTCATGAACGCGAGTATGACGCGCGTTTCCTATTTGCAGAAATGCGCTGTAATACGCGCAACAAAAACGCGCGTAAAACGCGTCTCAGAAACGCTCAGGTGAGAACCCAGGGTAATAGTGTCTGTATTAGGCCTCTTTCACACGAGCGTGACAGATTAGGTCCGGATGCTTTCAGGAAAACTCGCCCCAC
This sequence comes from Bufotes viridis, assembly GCA_033119425.1. Taxonomy (NCBI): domain Eukaryota; kingdom Metazoa; phylum Chordata; class Amphibia; order Anura; family Bufonidae; genus Bufotes; species Bufotes viridis. Next base: position 471,969,274 of record CM065590.1, read on the forward strand.
TTTGCAAGCAAGTTCAGTCACTTTTGTCTGTGGATGCGTTCAGTTGTTCAGTTTTTTCCGCGCGAGTGCAATGAGCTTTGATGCGTTTTTTACGTGCGTGATAAAAAAACTGAAGGTTTACAAACAACATCTCCTAGCAACCATCAGTGAAAAACGCACTGCATCCGCACTTGCTTGCGGATGCAATGCGTTTTTTACTGAAGCCCCATTCACTTCTATGGGGCCAGGGTTACGTGAAAAATGCAGAATATAGAACATGCTGTGTTTTTCACGCAACGCAGAACTAAAGCGTGAAAAACAACGCTCATGTACACAGACCCGTTGAAATGAATGGGTCAGGATTTAGTGCGGGTGCTATGCGTTCATGTCACGCATTGCACCCGCGCGGAAAACTCGCTTGTGTGAAAGGGGCCTTAGTTACTTAACTTCACGTTGCTTGTTCCCTGGTTTGGAAGGGGAGTAAGAAAGTGACAGCCAAGCTGACTGACATATTGTGTTGCAATAAATCTTTGTTGCACTCCGTAGAGTTTGTTGTAAGTAGGGTTCCAACCCCGTTTGCAATAATAAATACAACTACAGCATCCGGATTTTAATCTTGATAGTAGAGATTTTTATTTGACATACAGCAATATTAAAGTGTGACGTTTTTGGCACGCAGGCCTTCCTCAGACACTGCCTAAAACATAAGGTAAGTAAAGGGCTGACCAGAGTACACATAAATATATGCAGTCAAAGAAATTCACAAAAAAATAAAATAAGACATAATAAATAGAGAAAACATGATTTCCTTTTTTTTTTTTTACTTCCATCACCCTTTTTTTCTACATTACTCCATCACTCTGTACATCTTACTGATATTATCTTATTCTTTTAATATTCTAATTCATCTTATTATTTTTTTGTTTTAATTTTTACTTCATTTTTATTTATCTTTTTCATTTTTTTCATTTTCTTTCATCTATTATATTATTTCATGTTATTTATTTTTCATTCTATCTTGATTCAATTACTCTCATGTCTTCATTATGGTTTCCTTAATGCATCATCTTTCTTCTATCACTATATTCATTAAATCACTACATCATTCTCTCTTATCCCTCAGTAACTTTCCTTCATCCCTAGGACGCGATATGACCAGTGAAACGCACAGCTTGCTCTGTGAGTTCCAGAGCGCCGGCCGGTGGAACGCACACCTACTGCGCATGCGCACCGGGGGATTACCTCCGTACAGGCCGTGTACTTTTCCAAGCCGTCCGCACAGCGCCGATATTATACTAATTATACACAGCGCTCTACCTGCATACTTTTCTCTACACTTTCTACATTTTCTCCTTACCCTTCAGCTTTTCTTTTTTATGCGTTCCACATGCCCCCAACTTCCAGGTTTAATGGAAAGCCTAAACAGGCGCACTGCAAACGGGACGTGTTTCAAGATAACTTATTTCTTCTTCAGTGGGGAAGAGATAAGTTATCTCGAAACGCGTCTGGGCGGATTACCTGTGTACCGAGGAGTCTCGCAAGATACATGGCCATGTATTGAAACACATCGTTAAGAAGTACAGTATCCCTTTATTTACGAAAATAACACACGGATCAAGTCTCACGAGAACTGGGACGAGATCCCAAAAGACGCTGCAAATCGAAACCAAACATCGCCGGAGCGTGGCGCGGCCGAAGTCTGGAGTTGTGGGATGCCACAGAATCTCCACACTCCAATAAGTTTGGAGCAGCGCGACTCAGCGTGAGTACAAAGTGTGAATACTGTATGCTCTACACAAGAGCGAACTGCTTTATTTTGAAAAATTGGGACTTGAAAAATCAGGACTGTAAAGAGGCTGTGCCTCTCATATAAAGATCATAAACTTTACCTCTGTGGATTGACGATACCATACCTATTATTGGGACCCTATCTGTATAGTGTATGTTTACCTATACCGTGAGTTAAAGACCATCAACTCTATCTAAGGTGGAATTTTACCTGCGTACAGTGAGATAAATTCATGATTCGATTTATCTTATGAACTGAACCTGTACATAAGAAACTTGCATATTGCATGGGACCAGACCACTTATTCAATTACCAGTCTAACTATTAGCTCAACAACCACTATAGACTGGGGTATGTGTTTCTCGAGCTGGATGCTCTGCTTTATCATATTCACTGTGTCATATAGAATTGGATTGGATATAGCCATCAGATACGGTAAACTCTGTATGCAACAATTGTATACAACTGCTAATACAAAGTCCTAGGCAGACCATATGCTATTTGCCACGATTAATCTTCTCTTTTAACTATTATATTTTCATATTTATAGTTTGTGTTTTATATGATATTTAGACTTATTTTTACTTATAACAATAATAAATTTACTTTTTTCTGCATAATCCCCAATTGTCTTGAGTGTCGGTTCTATCTCTTTACCATGTTCATAAACCTGTTGTAGTTGACATATTTGACATTAGAATAAATGGCACATTGGCTGTTTCACTGGGTTCTTCAGAACCTCAACAGAAGTTCATACCTGCAGATCAACGTAAAACCACCGATAATACATTGTGCCAAAAGACTAGGGGGACTTTTACATGAGCTGAGGATCGGCCCAATTATCAGGAGAAATGTTTATACGAATGCTTCTTCCTGACCTGATAATTAAACCCATGTAAATGTGCTGCCAGGTCGCTCATTTGTCAAGTGATCACGTCTCTCATGTTTCTCCCAAAATGTGTAAACCGGCCCTGTGCAAAGTAAATGGGGGATGAACGGTCGTAAAAACGATTGTTCATCCCCCTTTCACTTTGCATCTGGCTGTGTGAAAGGCACTTTAATTAAGCACCGAACGGTATAGATATTGTCAGTCGGCACTCGTTATCTACTCAGCATCGGTCCATGTAAGAGGACCTTCTTTTGGTTGTGTCCATTTCTGAGTATAGTTAATTTGGGGTAGGGGAAAAACTTAATCTATGGGAGTTTATTCAGCAGCAACAGGGTCTATTGATATGTACATTCACAAATTAGATATGGCAACTACTGATCATAAAAATAAGTGCATTGATCCGAATGGGGTTCTCCATTTTGACCAATTTCTTTACATGAGAGGAGTACCCTAGTAAATGGCTGGCCACAAGGCACCCATGGTCTTCTAAAGCCAGAACTGCTCTTTCCAATGGCAAAACAGCATTATTGTGGTTTTGTTCATTTTAGATTTTGCTCTATGGCAATTTTTCAAAATAATTTGGCTATAATGTGTGGAATGTTTTATATTACATGTCAAAGAAGATTCTTGAGAAACTGATGGTTATTTGCATTGGTTGTCCACTATACACTGCAATGTGGATACAACTCACACCCTCATAATGCTTTTCCTATAGCAGCCTTGCATGGGTTGTCTCATTAAGACCATAGGGGATATGGATGACATAGCGAGGGGTCTGCTAATCAAGACACCCATCTAAGGGAAGAGAGATAGTAAGTAAGAACAACTCTTGCTCTTAATGAACCCAGTCCATCAATGTATTCCACTATGAACGTAGGCAGAGATCACCCACATCACGTAGGCAGAGGTCACCTAAGAAGTTGTTTCTTCGGTCATCAGGTCAGTCCACACAGTAGCTGGGGGATAAGTGAAAACATGGTGGGAATCCAGAGCCTTCTGTGGTACACAGAGTATATTACAAAGTCATTGTATCTATTAACTCTGGATTCACTAATTGAGTATTTGAAAAGTTGATTTCTAAACAAACCCTCCTCTGTAAATTTGCCAGTGACCACCTTAGTCTGTGTTTACATCATGTTACTAGACTTATTTTGCGTGTTTTACTCTGGGAGATGTTTCCAACATTTTGTCCTTCATTGGTTAATGGAATCCTATCCATACAGCATAGCATGTACATCAAGAGCTAAGCAGAGGCCAATACTATGATGTGGATACTGTGACGTAAACCCAGCCTTACTCCCCTCATGTTCAGTCCACTGTTTCAATACTGGAGATAAAGGAAGAGCTGAAGAATCTCTCCATTGTGAGGAACCTACCAAGGAGCACTGCAGATCTCTGTTCTTGAACCCTTATGACTTGTTGGAGGTTGAGAGATTAGGGATATCTGCGGAATTTTTTAGGCTTGGCTGTATTAGATGTTTTAGTTCATAGAAGTATATATTATACCACTACATATTTAGCTCATGACTCATTTCTCATTATCTCGATATTCTGCATAGTACGCGAACCCTAATATTATTTACTTCGACCAGTCATATAATGTCTCCTTCTAGGCCTCTATAGCATACAAGTGATGTTGGGTGAAATTATTTAAAACAAGAATATCCTTACCAGCCCCAGCCCTTTCATATCCAGTGTATATAGTTCATCGTCCAGTGAGCAAACTAGATGGACCTTTTCTACAATCAAGTTCTATGGGGTCCAACTTCTGATTTTCTTGATATATCTTTGAAGTGGTTGGAGCTCTCTTTTTCTAATGCAGAATCATAAATCCCCCTCATAGAGATACGTATATATGATAGCATGCTGCGGTTGAGCCAAAACCAGGTGCAGGCCTATCCCTTATACCTTATGTCTTTGAAGGCTACAATCCTGGTTTTGGCTCTTAATCACTGATGGAAATCACTGACCAAACACTGAAGTGTAAAATAAGGCATAACACACCTCTGCTAGAAGCTAACATCCACCCTAAATGTAAAGCTGGTAGCATATAATTGTTTATTGGTATGTAGACGGGACCCTCAACTAATATTGTAGGCTAATGGGTTACAGATCACCCAGTAAATGTCCCCCATTTATAGAGTGGTTTAAGCAGTGAGACAGTCCATTGAGCCCCAACCTCTAGATGACCATCATAGGGCAGGTTATGACCGTGCACTGTTGTGCATATTAATAGCCACTATTGTAAGCTGCTTTAGTCTTGAGAACTTCAGAATGACAAGGGTACATTATACTGAAGTGAAGGGTTATTGTAGTCATAGACATACTGCCAGGAACACACACAGAACACAAGGGCATTTTGACCTGGATGAAGGACCATTTATTAAATGGAGCTCTTCAGACCATTAGAGATTAGAGTTGCAAGAATAGCAACTGATATAATACATTTACTGTGTGGTTTTGTGCATTCTGCCTTTTTCTTGGTTTGTTTGGGAAATGATGCGTGCATTTCTATACTGCACAATATACGGTAACCAAATGTACGCAATATTTCATTGCTTTTGACTGGTCAGCTTTGAGTGTAATAGAAACGCGCCTGCTTATATTTCAAGTTCTGGTCATTTTTTTTTATTTAGGGGTTGCAAGAAATTAGAAAAGATTAGAGCTTGCTTCTTTTCCAGAAAAAGCACTACTGTGTCTGGTATTGCACTTCAGTCTTATTCTCTTGATCCTGGCTGAGCTGCAGTACCATACACTGCCACTGGATAAATGTGGCGCTGTTTATGCAACAGAAACAGACTTTGTTTTCTAATCTTATACAACCCTTTTAACTGAGCATACAACCATAACTCAGGTCTTTCACCGTCATCTGTATGGGAGAGTAACAAAGAGAAATAATATCTCTTTATGTTATACCTATTCGTTGGGGGGGGTAAAGAAACGGTGTAGGGAGCGTTGTGCATGCCCATTTTGTATAAGTATAGCTACTAGGATAGCAGTCATACAAACTGATATGGGATCACAACAACTGAGGGGCCCATCTCAAAGGTAGAGTTTAGTTATCGGTGACATTTGTTTTTTGTGTTATTTTTGTCATTTTTGTGTTATGTGTGTGCTATATTATGTTAGTACACACATGTTTGTGTGCATTATCCTCCTTCTATGGCATCACTGTTTCTAAAATACCTATGCTAAGTGCACTGTGACATCATTGCGAGAATCATCTCTATACTGTGACGTCACTGTGTGCATTACTCTGGTGCTGTGGAATCACTGTTTTTATAATTCCTATGCCGTAACTTCACAGGGTAGATTATTCTTGTATTGTGGCATTACTGTATTTATTTTTCCTGTACTATGACATCACTGTGTGCATTATCCCCACTGTGATATTACTGTTTGAATTATCTCTATGCTATGGCATTAGTGTGTGCATTATGCTAGTACTGTGACATCCCTGTATTTATTATCCCTGTACTGTGACATCACTGTGTGCATTATCCCTGCACTGTAAGATCACTTTGTGAATTATCGCTTTGCTAATACATTACCGTGTGCATTATCCCTTTGCTGAGGTTTCATTGTGTTTATTATTCAAGCGTATTAGAGAAAGACACATATAGCACAGAGAGGGGGAAAAATAAGTTAAAGCTGTTCATGTTTTTGAACTTGCTGATGGTCAATATGCATCTGCTTTTGGGATATAAAAATATGTTGTATTTTCTGTAAATCAACCTGCACACCATCCTTAAAGGGGTTAAACTGAGTTCACACTTCGGTTATTTGGTCAGTGATTTCCGTCAGTGACTGTGAGCCAAAACCAGGTGCAGATCAAAAACACAGATCGGGTGCAGATCTTTCCATTACACCTGATCTCTGTGCAGGCATCACTGCGGGTTTTAGCTCACAATAACTGATGGAAATAGCTGACCAAATAACTGAAGTGTGAACTCAGCCTATCCTAAGAATAGGCTATCACTAGCTGATCAGCGGGGTCCTGCTTTTTGGGTGTAGATCTGTCAGCAGAAGTTTGGCTGGACAACTCTTTAATGTATAATATGTTATCATCAAGTTAATGCTTTTGAGATGCTTCTTTGTTACCAGTCATTGAAGGCTATCAAAGGTAAAACGCATTCATCAGAATAAGGGCTCATGCGGGCAAATTGCGGCCCGCAATGCTCCGGCACCGACCATACAGCCACCAGACGTGGACCCATTCACTTGAATGGGGTCCGAGATCCGCATCTGATGGTCCACACCGTAAAAAAGTAGCGCATGTAGCTTCCAGATTGCTGAGGCCCGTATTTTGCGGACCCGCTGTTTGCGAGCTGCAATATGGGCCCAGCTGGTGTGCAGCCATGTGCATGAGCCCTAAAGGGAATTCTAAGGAATGTCGTGCTGCAGTCTGCAAGAGAACTAAGACTTGGAGAAGAATTACAGTACATTACAATTTATGGAATGGCTAAGCAAACCTTAGTCGAAATGAGAATTTGTGACTGGACTTGAAAAAAGCTTGCAAGGGTTGCTCCTGCTGTCCTTGTGGGCAGTATGAAACTACAACGCCCCCGGATTGCAGCCATCTAATGCAGTCTAGCAGGCTGTGTTACACTGTTTCTGTATATCCCATAAAAGTGTGTCTGTACCTGATGATTGTTAAATATATCCCCGTATGCTCTTTGAGCTTTGAAGCTTAGATATTCTACGTTCCATAATTTAAGACTTTGAAAAAACAACATTGCGTGATTTTGTTACAAATACTCTCATAGAACACAATGGGCTATAACCACACACGCAGACTAGTCACATGATCTCCATCTAATAAACCCGGCGCGTTCAGCTTGATCTGTGTGGGTGTTTGGGACCATTGTTCAAATTATATCATGTGTTGCTTATTCTGAATGTTGAGACTTCGTCTGAAACATATTCGCGGTATGTGGCTTTATGAATTCACAAGGAATCAAGTCCCTACAGCTGCTCAAAATCAGCCACGGTTTCCTATTTATCGGCACATCAGCACTTCATGTGGGAGGTGATATAATCTAAATGCGGCTACAGCAGGTTTATTATAACACTCCACCACTAAATGATGAAACTCCTACACGTGACACATCAACAGCCCAGTAGCTGCCAGGGGTTGGTGGTATGATAAGATCACCTACTGTATGAATGAAAATTGCTGCATAGAAATTCATATCAGACTGAAAATACACAGACCGGTCTGAAGAATCCAAACGGAAAGCAGCAGAGAATTTAATGACTGTGATATCTAAAGCAGAATACCTAACAATTGTAATACTATGGTTTAAATGGTTCTCAACTGCACAGTATATAGGGAAAGCTCAAAGGCACATGGGAACCTATGGGACCTCCAAAACACGTTTCCTGCGCAATTTGGTTCTTTCAATCTGTTCCCTCACTTATAGACCTGGAAGTCACTATTTATATGGGTAGTATATTCACTGCTTATCTCTGGAATCTTCACCTCTTTGGAAAACAGGAGTAATTTGAGAGCTATTCAGTAATCCTACCCAACTAAGGAGGTGTAAAGGGGGGCATGTATGCATGTGGCTCTTTCCATTGACGTTGTTGGCTCGGTTGTCTCCCATAGGATAGGTGAAGAGTGCCTCAACAGCTGGCTGCAACAGAGTAGAGCAGGGTTTCTCAACTCCGGTCCTCGGAAACCCATCTATCACTCATGTTTTCAGGATTTCCTTAGTATTGAGCAGGTAATATAAGTAGTGTCCATGCATCAGGACTTACCACAGGTATTCATTCTGTGGGATATTCTCAAATGTTGACCGATAGGTGGGTCCCAAGGACAGGAGTTGAGAAACCCTGGAGTAGAGGTTCAAGGTTCAGAAGAGCAATGAGGACTAACACCACATTTTTCCCAGGAGCCTCTGCCACCCTTGTGGCCTCATTAACACAACAGATTTTGTGCATAGATTTTTTGCATGCATTTTATGCCAAAAGCCATGCAGAAGTTGCCTCCTATTGTGGTCACTGGGGGGCCATGTTGTTTCCAGATGACACCAACAAAGAACATGACCTTTCTTGGTGCATTTCTGCTAGAAACCGTGTTAGGTGTCCATTCATGGATATGCCCCATTGAATGGGACTAAAGTCATTGGCAGACCTGCCGCATTTAAAATGAAAGAATGTAGAAATGCAGAAGCCATTCTTAGGTTCTGCTGCAGATTCCACAGATGATTTTTTTTCCATTTGAACAGTCCTCCACGTCAAATATCCTAATTGAATGCATGGGTTAGGCACAGCCAGGGTTAATTATCCTGGGCCAGCCCTCTTGGAGAGTTTAGAATGTGGGCTGGTTTCACCCTAGTTCCAGAGAGTTAGTCTGAGGGGGAGCTTGAAGATGGTAGGAGCAGACACTATGTGTTTCTCTCTTTGGGCCTCCAGCTTGAAGAATCCATAGACTAACAGATCTTGTGGGATCCTCTTCTTCTGCTACAGCAAGAGAGGAGGAGAGACAAGATTCGATAATCTGCATGGCCAAGTGAGGAGTCAGCAAGGTAATCTGCGTAAAGCTTTCCAGACCCTGATGCTGTGTAGAGGTAACACCTTAAGACACCCTACACACCTCAGGAACAACTTGGCCAGTCATATTTTTTGACCTGCATGCCACAGTTCGAATTGCAGGTGGTATTGATAAAATACAGTCGCCAGCCAGAGATTTGAATGAGAGAAACTTTATCAAGAGATTCTTATCAGAGGGCCATTGCTTCCAACATTGCCAAATTCATACCAGACATCTGGAGAGAATTTGCACTATGTACAGACAGTTGTTGGGTGTATTACAACTCCTATGTGGCATTCAAGTGAAGAAGTACATTTGTTGTGTTAAACCTGTTCTGGTTACTGACTCCTAATACACCACATGCTGGCCATAGCATTGCATTACATTACACCTCCTGCCAGGCATCCATACAACCACCACCATCAAGGGCACCCAAAACTACCATCAGAGAGAAGCCCCAAGTACAGGAAGTGTCCTGGAGGAAAAAAGGGTGCGCCCTCTATTTCACTGCACGGGATCTAGGAAGTGATGGCCTGGGTAAACCACTGTGACACATCCTCTAGTCGGGGCCGATACCATTCCCATCCTCCACTCCGGCTCCTCAGGGGCTCGCTGCAGAAGCATCTGTACAGTTACTTGCTAATGATCTTTACAGCGCAGTGGCAGGATGTTCTAGGACAAGCTGATTGAAATACTGTATGTGCAAATGTATTTCTGTTATCTTGGTTACCGATCCTTTGTCATATACAGAACCTAGGTGTAATGTCATAACTATGACGGTGTATAACAATGAAATGACACAGTTTTCTTTCTCTTATTCATCTAGGATTGTGTGACATAGCACAGTCTACGGGATCATTCATACATAATGCACCACCTGCACCCTACTGAATGCTCAGGCCAGCAAATGCAAGCATCACAAAGGCATCATCATGTTTAGATGTAATATGCAAGCACCTCACAATGTTAATTGCCATTGACATAACTGTAAATAATATCTGTATAAACATTATAGAAGTTACCGTTTATACCGATTATACAGAGGTAAATGACACCACATACACATTAATTACGGCAGAAGTCACAGATCTCATTTGCAGGAATTTGGCTGATGGACTTGTAGAGCTTACTATCGCTTTAAAAGAGCTTTTTCAGAAGCTGCAGTATGTATTACATAGTGTGTCTCCGGGGTTTAAACGGTAATGGTGCGACCCAGCTTTTTGACTTGTCTTTTACTATTCCTTGATCCATGATATCCAAGAAAAGCCTGTCTTCTATGGACATTGCGACCCTGTTGTCTTCTCTTGTCCTGTGGAAGACTGTGCACCCTAAGTAATCTTGCTCACCATTGCAGGGGTGGTCTTCACAGGAGGTATCTGAGAAAGGACAAGGCACAGCAGCGCTGTGTGGCAATTCTTTTATCAGGAAACTGCTCTGGAATAGGCAAGGATGTGCATTTTCAAGTGCGTTGGTGAGCATACTGTTGACTGAGGTTGGCTTGTGTGCTCCTCCTAGATAGACGTCTCCTAAGGTGACCAATCCTAGGTCAAGTATCTGGGCGCATGGAGCGTTTTGGGGACTGTTAATCTGTCATATAGCCTTATGAACTCATAGTATGTCTCTTCCAAGGAGTAAGGCTATCGAGGCTTCTGGGTCGAGATTTGGGATTAGGTGAGCTATACGCCTCAGGTGGGGGTGGTATGCCGCTACATCTGGTGTCGGTATCTCAGACTCTAGTACGGTTGACAGGGACAAGCAGGTCTGACCATCCACGGACTCTACCTTGTACCCAGTTGCTTTCCTCCCCGCCTTCTCAACGGTACCTGCACATGTCCTTAAGGAGTAGGGAGAACGGGGCCCTACGATGATGAAGGTGTCGAAGAAGGTGGACTTAGCTAAAGACCTGTTGCTTTGATTATCTAAGATTGTATATACCTTGATTGCCTTATCTCAGTGATCGACCGGATAAACTCTGACATAACAGATTTTTGAGGTGGAATTATTCTCTTCAATATACTTATTAATGATCTTGTAGAAGGCCTGCACAGTAAAATATCTATTTTTGCAGATGACACTAAACTGTGTAAAGTAATTAACACTGAAGAGGACAGTTGTCTGCTACAGAGGGATCTGGATAGTTTGGAGGCTTGGGCAGAAAAATGGCAGATGAGGTTTAACACTGACAAATGTAAAGTTATGCACATGGGAAGGAATAATGCAAGTCACCCATACATATTAAAGGGAACCTGTCATCAAAAAATACCATTTGAAAGTATTAACAGTACCTCCTAGTGCCCGCAAACTGTGTCCACATGGTCCTTTTATTCCGATTGTCAGTCTAAGCTTGATTGATAAAATGCACTTTTATTCTGCTGCTGCCCCGTGCTTCAAGTCAGGCTTGAAGTCATGGGGGCAGCGGCCTCGGCGTCTTCCACGGTGCTCTCCCCGCCCCCTGCCTCCTTGAGTGACAGCCGCGATTGCCTTGCCGGGACCGCGCTCTAAGGCCGCATGCGCAGTAAAGGACGGATGCGGGGAATTTCATGGCTTCTAGGAACTCTGTTTTGGCTATTGGGACTGCCGCTTCTTTCTCTGCTGCAAGTTTTTCCAGTGACGCTTGCAGGCATACTCTCTCCTTTTCCAGTGACTCTTGCAGTGATGCTTGCAGGCATGCTGTCTCTTTCTTTATATGCATCTCTTGTGCAGCAAAGGAAGACCTTACTTTTTTAACCTCAGCTTCTGCATGGGCAAGAGCAGCCATTTTGTTTATTGAGGACTTGCTAGAGCAGCTTGCTTGAGACCTGGTCCTGTATGATGATGCCTGGCTAGCGGACATTGTGTGCCTTTTGCTGGCTGTTTAATGTCTCTGTTCGGACTCAGTCTACGTAGTCGACGGACTTCAGCGTGGTCTGGATCGTGCTGCACTTGCTGGGGGCTGCACTCTTGCTTCTTGTGACTGTATGACAACCGCTGCAATTGTGCACGCAGGAACGCGTGGCTGATGGCAGCTCAGTATAGTCAGATCCACTATCGTTAGTGACTAGAATCTGTTTTACTGTTCTGTCTTCATACACGTTCACACAGTGTGCAGTCTGACATTCAGCATAAACTATTCCTGTCTTCCAAATAAGAGGACTGTTCTTTGTAGTCTAACTTGTTTATTGGTCAACAGGTTTTACTCTCTGGGCAATGCGCGTGAGTGAAAGATTGTACAAGTGCGCGGTAAAACTACCAGAATACAAATAACATGTATAAGTACATAACGAATAGAATAGCATGTACTGTAACATTTGCATAACAATAATGCACATGGTAAAATGCCTGCCTAACATAGGACTACATGTCTAACTAACAGTAGTAACAACTCCCAGAGTAAAAATTACAACTGACTAAACAGCTCTGCATAACATAATATCCCTGAAATAAAAGGTAGATCTCTCACCAGATATGGATTTACAAGGATGGTGGAGTTTTAGAAGGAGATATGCAGAATGACAGCCCTGCTGATGTGTCCTGGTGACTGGAGACTTCTCTTTCCCAGGATGCTTTGCACTCCCACAATGCTTTGCACCACCCACAATGCAGCAGTCTTTGTAAGAGGAAAAACAAAGTGTAATGCAACTTAACACCGCTAGATAGTGCTATAACCACACTAATCACTAAAGAAATACCAAAACTGAGGCAGACGTGATCTGTAATGATTCTCAAACTCGGCTGGGCAGAACACAGTTCTTTATCCCAGCTGCTGCAGAACATCATAGGACTCACTTCAGCTATTGCACATATTTTTTTTAAAAAGGATGCAAGATAAGATGCTACCGATTAAAAGACCAGAGTGAGTACCTTTATACAGATCTTGAAACTCCAAAGTTTCTTATAATATTCCTAAAGGGGTATTCCAGATTCTTGATATTGATGACCTACTTTCAGCTTAGGTCATCAGTTTTAGGTTGGTGGAGGTCTGACTCACGGCACCATTGCTGGTCAGTGAAGAGGGTGCAACAGAAGTGTGAGAGCTGCGTCCTCTTCAATGTTTACTTGCACGCAGTCTACATAGTAGTGATGATGCAGAGTAATTACAGCTGTTTATTCCATTCAAGTGAATAGGAGTGAAAGCTGTAATTACACCACACCAACACTATAACGTAGACGGCGCGTAACTGTATAAATGGGCCTTCAATTGGGCACCATTTACCTTGTGTCATTAAAATCTTGAGTTTGATTATGACTATGGACAACATCTACAAGAAGGATATACTGTTTGTTCTTCCTGAATTTGTGACAGTTTCTTTGGAGCGCTCCTGTTCCTGCAACATTCCAAACACCTTTGTGTTTCTCATGTGTGACAGTGTTTTAGGTGTAGAGTATGACAAATAAAATAAGTTGTCACATGAAAATCCTTAATAAATGTATTTTAAATTATATTTATATTTAAGTAACAGAGGAATCCAGAGGGAAAAAAAAGCAGTCTGGTTTAAAAGCTGCACTTATACAAGCAGACAAACAAGCAGACATACAACGACATACAGACATACAAGCAGACAAACAACATGAGTTTTTGAGCGTTCGCGTGTTTGATTTCAAGTGTGTGTTTGTATTAAGTATGTGACTTTAGATTACATGACTTCAGATTCAGGGAGGAGGGGACTAAAGTAAGTTAGATTCTTATCACTGCACCATATTGTATTTTTTCTCTTTTCTTTCGTAATCCCCATTTAGTATGTGTTCCATTATTGACAGTGCAGTCCAGTGCACATCTTGTCTAAAGTATGCAGTCCTGGAACAGCCGTTTGAGGGTGCACATCTTTGTTCAAAATGTGAGCAAATTGCCCGTTTGGAATCACATATCGTGTATCTAACCTGGCGAGTTTCAACACTGAGAAGCGTTGACAATTTGGAAAAGAGTTTGCTGCTCTCTGAGCAAGCACTCTATCGATGTAGATGTGGGGAAGGGTGGTAGCGAAGAGGCTCAGGAAAGTGAGGTAGCTAACTGCATAACAGTTAGAAAGCGGGGTAGAGGGAAGAGTGCCAGGGAGGCTAGCCCTGATCTGATACACCCCAACAGGTTTGCAAGGTTTGCAGATGAGGGGAATGTCAGTTCAGAGAGATCACTGCTGCAGCGGAACCCTTCCTCTGCCGGTCAGGTGAATGTCAGCTCCAGTAAGCAGGAGAGCAGGGCAGGCCAGACAGGTGCTGGTAGTGGGAGACTCTATTATTAGGGGTACAGATGTAATAGGGGTACAGATGTATGGGAGGGTTAAAGAGGGGAGCGTCCGATATTTGGGAAAGTGGTGCAAGAAGGGAACATGTTATTTAACTGTTATTGCTGAATTGTTATAAAAATGTGAATTGTCATGTCTCTTGATCCCTGCAAGCCGGTAGGGGTGTAGTGAGGAGAGTTGGCCACTAGAGGGACCCCTAGGATAGATATATAAAAGGCTTAGTGAGGGGAGGAGGAGTTCAGTTCAGTTCAGTGGAGTGGAGTTAAGATGTAGTACAGGCCCCTGAGCCTGGTAAAGCCAGGGAGACCTGGGTCTATGGCCTGGGGAAGGGTGTGCAGTTGAGGAAACAGCCGGAAGGGTCCTGCCTGGAGGTGAATATAGACAACCCGAGATAGGAGGACGCTAGTTCCAAGGGCCAAGTGGAATAATACCCTTAGGCCGGGCTGAGAAACTGAGGAACAGAGCAGGGAAGGAAAGAATCACTGGATACCAGCCGGACGGGGCTGAGGACACAGAGCAGAGCCTGAGTGAGGAGAAACACAGGAAGGGCGCAGGGATCAGGAGGTATGCTACCCATGTCCTGCATTGATGGCCCGTTGGTGTACCGTTTACTGAAAAGGTCTGCTGTGACAAAAAGGTGATTGTTTCCTGGTTAAGTGTGTGGCCGGCAGAGGAATCTGCTTGATGTTGAGAAATGTTTGCAACCCTTTAAGTAAAGACTTTGATAATTTAACTGAATCGCCTGATCTTCAATTATTCCCGCTAGCAGGGGAGTGCTACAGCTGCTATACACTGAGACCACCATCTGGAGCAGAAGACGGAAGGGATCCATAAGTCCATCAAAGCATACCTCTCAGGTGGGTGACGCACTGCACCACAACACCTAGCAAGCCCTGGTCCCCCCCTGACCCCGCAGGTAGCTTACAACTTGGCGTAGTCGGCAGGATCCACGCGTTTCTGTGGTGCAGGGAAACGTGAAGTCCGTGCCTTGGACCATTCTGCCCAGTGTGAGTAGTGACTGTGACTTTTATTTAATGTTGGGCAAAGGAAGTGTATTTAAAGTGCCCCAGAAGCGTTGTGTGAAGTAGCCCTGGCCTGGGTGAAGAACTAGATTGTTACAGAGTGATTAGTGCACTGTGGTGGAGCGGCTTGCTGTCAGTGAATTGACGAAAAGTGTTTCCAAGATGGCCGCCGGCGCTGAAGAAATTCTGTCTGCGCCATCACTGATTACTGAGGCGCGAAACTTTGCCGCCAAATTCCTCCAGGGAGAAGGAGGGGACTGTATAATGTGCCTGTCCAGTGAAGTGAAATCCTGTGAAGATGCCGCCGGCCCTATTGCAGAGTACCTAGGGGGCGGATCTGTCTGGAGGCGTGTTCTTCTGTGCCTGCGTGTGGAGAGATCAGAGCGAGAGAAGATGGCGGAGCTCCGTGATATCGAGGACTTCATGGAGGGCCAACCCGAGCTGGCTGTGGCGGAGTGGGGAGTTACCCCACCTGATTCTCCTCTTGCTGAGGAGTGGAGTGGTCCCGAGGAATGGGCCGGTGCGGTCCGGTGGCAGGACCCGAGTGACTTTGACGGTGAGCGTCACCCCTCGTGGCCGGCTCTTATGGAGGAGCTGCGTGCGGTAGTAGTGGCCTGGGCCGTGGAAAAGAAAAAGAAGGAAGAAGAGAGAGCCAAGTTCCAGTACGACTTTCCGGCCAGCAGGACCCAGCCCATGGAGCGGCGGATCGGAGTGGTCCTAGAGTTTGATACAGTGAGGGGCTACGGGTTCATTAAGGACCTGCAGACCCGAAGGGACTTTTATGTGAACCGCCGGTCTGTGAAACGATCATATTTGCCGGACTATATGCATAATCTGGAAGTCGGAGAGACTGTGGGCTTCACCCCTGCTGAGGGTCCCCGTGGGGCCTATGCCATTGCGGTCAGTCGGCCCAGAGGCCTACCGGAAGGATGGGAGGAGGATGAGAGGAACCGGCCCTTTCCCCTATCCGGACCGGATTACCCTACGGAGAGACAGCAACGTCGAGAGAGACCGGCCAGCCCACGAGTTCCTGTAAAAGATCCAGAGATGGTCCATGAAACGACCACGGGTGCCGTCTGGATGGAGGTGGCAGAGGAGTCTTGCGATGTGCCAAGGCCTGCGGCTGCAGCGACGGTGACTGTTCCTGAAGAGGTGAAAGCTCTCGCGGTACCGGAGTTACCTGCTAAGAGTAAGATGGCGACACCGGCTCACAGGCAGCAAGTGTATTGGGTGGAGAGGGTCCCCGACAGTGATGAGACCTGGTTGAGGCCTTTCCCCAGGTCCGTTGAGGAGGCCCGGACAATACGGTGGAGGCCTTTGAAAATCGTCACTGCCGACGGTTTCCAGCTGTGGCCGGCCCGCCCAGAGCAATTGTGGTTTCCCCGCAAGGATGACTCCTCGGATAGCGAGCCGGAGGAGTATGACACGTATTTGTGAGAGACGGAACGTGTCTAAACTGAGTACAGGAGCCATGTGTTTGTCAGGCTGGTGGAAGCTATCTGCCAGTTCTCCCACGGCCGGTGGCAGCGTTATCTAGGAACTGCCCCAGGAGTACCACTGCTCCTAGCCTGACCTGCTGTTTAATTCCTGGATCCTGCTAAGATGTCCCAGTTGTGCTAGTTGCACTTTATTTCCCTGTTCTAACCCCCATTTCAGGTTGACAGGGATCTGCGTATGTCAGCGTTTTATAGGGACCGCAGAGTTCGCCAGGATAACGTGCCCCTGGTATTGTTAGAACTCTGCATTGTTTTAGATAAATGCTGCTGACATACGGTGTTTGCAACTGTTTTAAGGTAAAGGTGCCCAGAGGTGGACTTTCAGGTGTGGACCTCTGTGTTTTATATTTATATGATATAAGGACTGTTGTATGTATAAAGGACTATCCTGGCGTACGCTGTGCCAGGACAACGCCGTGTTCCAGACCTGTTTCCTGTGAGAAGAGGACGGCGCCCCTGTCATTGAACTTTATCCCTTGCCAGTGTATCCGGATGTGAAAAGTTTGAGAGCAGATGTTATGCGTTGTTGGGTATATGCGTATATGTGCCTGCTAACTTTTTATTTACAGGTCCCTGAAAGGTAGAGCTAGGGAGCACGGGGACGTGCTCAATTTAAGCGGTGGGGAAATGTAATAGGGGTACAGATGTATGGGAGGGTTAAAGAGGGGAGCGTCCGTTATTTGGGAAAGTGGTGCGAGAAGGGAACATGTTATTTAACTGTTATTGCTGAATTGTTATAAAAATGTGAATTGTCATGTCTCTTGATCCCTGCAAGCCGGTAGGGGTGTAGTGAGAGAGTTGGCCACTAGAGGGACCCCTAGGATAGATATATAAAAGGCTTAGTGAGGGGAGGAGGAGTTCAGTTCAGTTCAGTGGAGTGGAGTTAAGATGTAGTTCAGTTGGAGCAGAGAAGTACAGGCCCCTGAGCCTGGTGAAGCCAGGGAGACCTGGGTCTATGGCCTGGGGAAGGGTGTGCAGTTGAGGAAACAGCCGGAAGGGTCCTGCCTGGAGGTGAATATAGACAACCCGAGATAGGAGGACGCCAGTTCCAAGGGCCAAGTGGAATAATACCCTTAGGCCGGGCTGAGAAACTGAGGAACAGAGCAGGGAAGGAAAGAATCACTGGATACCAGCCGGAAGGGGCTGAGGACACAGAGCAGAGCCTGAGTGAGGAGAAACACAGGAAGGGCGCAGGGATCAGGAGGTATGCTACTCATGTCCTGCATTGATGGCCCGTTGGTGTACCGTTTACTGAAAAGGTCTGCTGTGACAAAAAGTTGATTGTTCCCTGGTTAAGTGTGTGGCCGGCAGAGGAATCTGCTTGATGTTGAGAAACGTTTGCAACCCTTTAAGTAAAGACTTTGACAATTTAACTGAATCGCCTGGTCTTCAATTATTCCCGCTAGCAGGGGAGTGCTACAGCTGCTATACACTGAGACCACCATCTGGAGCAGAAGACGGAAGGGATCCATAAGTCCATCAAAGCATACCTCTCAGGTGGGTGACGCACTGCACCACAACACCTAGCAAGCCCTGGTCCCCCCCTGACCCCGCAGGTAGCTTACACAGATAGGGCCATCTATCACAAAGACCGGGATCGTCAAACGGTGTGTTGTCTTCCTGGCGCTCGAGTTCAACATATCGTGGATCGGGTTGACAGATTACTGGGAGGGGCTGGAGAAGATCCAGCGGTCATGGTCCATATCGAAACCAATGACAAAGTTAGAGATAGGTGGAGCGTCCTTAAAAATGATTTTAGGGATTAAGGTCACAAGCTTAGGGCAAGGACCTCAAAGGTAGTGTTTTTCAAAATACTACCTGTACCACAAGCCACACAAGAAAGGCAGCGGGAGATTAGTGAGGTTAACAAGTGGCTCAAGAACTGGTGTAGGAAGGAGGGGTTTAGGTTCCTGGAGAACTGGGCCAACTTCTCTGTCGGCTATGCAGCTATGCAGTGTCCCACTATGTGTTATATGGGACCCTTGCGCCATGAGAACCAAAAGAAAAAATATATATATATATATATAGTTTAATAAATGTGTATTGTTATGCATAACTCTTTGCTCATATGTGGTTAAAGAAGTGTCATAATAGTACTTTGCAACAGTGAAAATTTGCATATTTGTGGTTGCAGCATTTATTTTATATCTTGCAGGTGATGGCGTAGAGATCCACAGCGTTAAGACCAACGCAGAGGACGGCATACCTTAAACCAAGGGGTGATGCAGTGTCCCACTATGTGTTATATGTGGGCACTTCAAACTTTTGCCAAATGTCATTTTAATGTATGGTATCAAGCTGTAATTCCTATTAACAGCCTGTAGAGTGTCATTACATCCTTTCGACCCTAGGTGGTGCTGGCATCACACACATACATATATTATATATATATATATATATATCTGGGGTTTGCTAATAAAGTGGGTTGTGAGTAGGATTTGTTGAGGAACTTGATGGAGGAGCAGAACAGGCCTAGTCCACAATGTTGCTTCCATTGCAAACCCTTGGCCCTGATCAAGCTAAGGGAGTATAGAGAACAGATTTACAGCAGCACAGTACAGACCAGTTTAATCTACGTCTGGATATAGAGAAAGTCTAGTGGAGATTAGAGCTAAAATAGCCAATGGACTTCACAAGCACCAGTGACCAGGAGGAACCTAAAAGTACCTGGACACAGCCAGATGAATAAAGCGCAAAATTATCCTTTACCACATGCCTTATGGACATAGTGGACCGTAACTCTTCAGTGAGCATCCTTTCCAAAGAATGGAGCAGAAGACTGATGCCTGCCGTTAGGGAAACCACCCTGTGGATTGCTACTGACTAGTAAGAGTTTATTATATTCATTACCTGACTGCTAGAGTGTGGACAAAGAAAGAAGGAAACTCCTCAAATTACAACTGTCCAGCCTGTTAAAAGGATTACAGCTAAACCAATATCTGAGTCATATCTTTATGCCATCTAAATGAACTGTACTGACTACCTGGAGACAAGTTATTTAAGTAAAAGTTCAACTGTTTTACTACAACTGACTCCTTATCTTTTCCACCACCATCCTTTGCACCTAATGGTGCTGGCGTCACGAACAACCGGGGTCCCAGGCTCAAGAGCACCCTAAACACCTATACCATCAAGGGCACCTCAGCTACCATCTGGCTGGTGATCCCTGTACTAGAGAGTGCACTGGAGGATTTAGTGCTGTCTTTCCTATCACTGCAGGCCGGCCCAGCAAACAACTACTACCCCTATCGGCCCACCGTAGCTCACTTGTTGCCCCTGCGGCCCGATAGCTGCATCTACAGGCTTTATCATAGGGATGGGCTGCACCCCATCCCTGACTAAGACTGAGCCGAACACGTGCCATCAGGTGCTATATAGCACCCGATGACGCGTTCCGGCAAGCCAATCACTGTAATGCCAGTAACCAACATGGCTACGGCATTACAGTGAGGGCAGTACCTACCTGCACACTTATTGGCGGCGTGGCAGCCAACAAACGTGCGGGGAGGAGACTCGAGCATTGGTGTTCGGCCGAGCATGCTCGCTCAACACTATTCCCAAACTGTGCAATTTCAGAAATACTGCCACCCTTGGCCTGAAAGCCAGTAATCATCCCCTTTTGCAAATCTGATAAATCGCCCCTTTTATCCCTGTGAGCAGACAGCCTATCACGTGACTTCCTTCATGAGCTACATAGTGCAGACATCGAAAGTAGGAAGTGCTCATAATAATGACTCGACCATGTTATATGGCTGCTGTGTATATATATATAATATATATATATATATTGTGGGGATTTGCTCTGGTAGGCAGGTTAGCGGACACAGTATAGAGGCAAAGGACCAGGTTGTAAATCACTCTTCAGTGTTTATTCACACTTATAAACACAACAGTCACTTTTCAGGCTTGGTGCTTGTTCACACACAGAAAAACAAAATAAAGTTCACCTAGTATGCTGGGTGTCAGTTCACACCCGGCTGAATGCTCAGTCTCAGAAAGTCCACTTGCAGGCTTTAAGGCGGCCTGCCTGCCTGACACACGGTCTTCAGACCTTAGCACAGAGATCTCCAGAGCTCCACTGTCAGAGGAAGGTAATCCACACCACCTGACACTGCTGGCTGTTTTTTTATAAGCCTGCCAAGACCCAGCCTGGAACGTGGAGAGTAGTCACCCATCCAGCACTTTGACTACTCCCAGTAAGAGCTGTCCCGGATCAGCTATTTACAGCCATACTAAATAGCAAAGTGTAAATCAGCATTAGCTGCTGCTGACACATGAAAAATACCGGCTCTTACTTCACCGAGGCAAGGAACCTTGGTGACACATACCTATCATCAATGACGACCCCTTGTACCTTCCTACATACCTCCCCCCTTTGTTCAACCCTGAGGGGGTGAACACATGTCAAACAGTGTACCTGGGACAGGGCATCCGCGTTTCCCTGTAACCGGCCTGCCTTGTGTTCCACCGAAAACTAAAAGTTCTGTAAAGAGAGAAACCATCGGGTGACCCGGGCATTTCTGTCCTTGGCCTGGCTCATCCATTTGAGAGGGGAGTGGTCGGTCACCAGACCAAACTTTCTCCCCAACAAATAATAGCGGAGAGACTCGATTGCCCACTTGATAGCCAGGCACTCTCTCTCCACTATACTGTACCTGGTCTCGGCTGGGGTAAGCTTATAGCTGAGGAAGACAATGGGAAGCTCCTCCCCGTTGACTTCCTGAGACAGTACAGCACCGAGGCCTACTTTGAAGGCGTCCGTCTGTACTATAAACTCCCTTTTGAAGTCGGACGTCACCAAAACCGGTGACCCACACAGGGCCGACTTCAAAGCGGAGAAAGCCTCTTCCGCCTGATCATCCCAGTAAACCATTACTGTAGCAAAGTGGGGGACAAACCTCATATAATATCCCACCATTCCCAGGAATGGGGTTTGATGACTCCGCGCCCAATGACATACCCCAGGTATTTCGTCTCCTCTAACCCTATTGCACATTTTTTTGGGTTAGCTGTTAGTCCAGTCTTTCGAAGGGAGTCCACTACAGCCTGTACTTTTGGTAGATGACTTTCCCAGTCGGTACTGCGAATGACAATATCATCCAGGTAAGCCGAAGCATGTGGACGCAGCACAATGTCCATGAGCCATTGAAAAGTGCCAGGGG
Source organism: Bufotes viridis (assembly GCA_033119425.1). Classification (NCBI taxonomy): domain Eukaryota; kingdom Metazoa; phylum Chordata; class Amphibia; order Anura; family Bufonidae; genus Bufotes; species Bufotes viridis. Next base: position 471,991,365 of record CM065590.1, read on the forward strand.
CGCCATGCAGACCAAAGGGTAACACCTTATATTGGTACAGCCCCTCTGGTGTGATGAAGGCAGTTTTATCTTTGGCATCCTCCGTCAAGGGTACCTGTCAGTACCCTTTGGTGAGGTCCAAAACAGAAAATACCGGGCTTGGCCTGACCTCTCAATAAGCTTATCCACCCGAGGCATGGGATACGCATCAAATTTAGAAATCTCATTTAGTTTGCGGAAATTGTTACAGAACCGCAATGTCCCGTGCGGCTTGGGTATTAATACTATCGGACTGGCCCATTCACTTTTGGACTCCTCAATGACGTCCAGTTCTAGCATCAGCTGCACTTTTTCCAAGATGGCTTGTTGCCGAGCCTCTGGTACCCGGTATGGTTTCAACCGGAATCTAGCCAGAGGCTCCATGACAATGTCATGTTGGATGGTAGAAGTGCGTCCAGGGAGGTCCGAGAACACATCCGTGTTCCTGCTAATGAACTCCCTGGCCTCCTGAGTCTGTTTAGAGGAGAGGCTGTCAGCAATCTTCACTGTGGCAACCACTTCCCTTGTATTAGACCGTGGGGCTGGAACCTCTTCTCCTAGAAATCAGTAGAGAGCAAAAGCAGGGGTCCAGCTTCACAAGTTTCAAAGACTTTATTTAATCCTGTGCACGTTTAAAAACCATCAATAGCAGCATTGCATCATCGATGATTAAGGATCCATATTTGGAGCGATCTGAAACGCGTCGATGATGCAATTCTACTATTGATGGTTTTTAAATGTGCACAGGATTAAATAAAGTCTATGAAACTTGTGAAGCTGGACCCCTGCTTTTGCTCTCTACAGATTTCAAGTGAACGCCTTGGCTCCCGGCGAGGTCTGTGCTCCTACATTACCTAGGTAAGCGCACCATTCCTCTTGTGTGTATTTCTTCTCCTAGAAAGCTCGGCCGTGGGCTGTCCTCCGAACTGGTTTCCCTATCTTTCCACAGTTTGAGTAAATTCACATGGTACACCTGCACCGGCTTTTGCTGCCCTGGCTGGTGTACCTTGTAATCTACTTCTCCAACTTTTTCGAGTACTTCATAGGTTCCCTGCCACCTAGCCAAGAATTTATTGTCACTGTCAGAACCAGAACCAAAACGCGATCTCCCGGGTTAAAGATCCGGACCCGAGTCTGCCAATTATAGACCCGACTTTGAGCTTGCTGCGCTGCCTCCATATGCTCCCTTACCAGAGGTAACACTGTTTCCATACGTTCCTGCATCTGGGTGACGTATTCAATAACATCATTTCACACCATTTGTTTTAACATATTTTTTAGCGTTTTGTTAAACCTTTCAACCAGGCCGTCAGTTTCCGGATGATAGACGGACATCCGTAGCTGTTTGATGTGCGGCAACTTACAGAGTTCCCTCATGACCTTGGACATAAACGGGGTACCCTGGTCAGTAAGAAGCTCTTTAGGTAGCCAAACTCAGGAAAACATCTCCATTAACTCCTCGGCTATAAGTTTGGCCGATGTATGTCGCAGGGGCACCGCCTCCGGGTACCGAGTGGCATAATCTAGGACAACCAAGATGTGTTGGTGCCCTCTAGCGGACTGTCAGTACTGGGCCTATGAGATCCATAGCGATTCGCTCGAACGGAACCTCGATAATCGGGAGAGGTACCAGGGGACTACGGAAATGTGGCTGGGGGCTAGTTATCTGGCAGGTTGGGCAAGACTTACAATATTCTTCCACCTCTCTGAACACACTGGGCCAGTAAAACCGCTGTAGAATCCGGACCAGCGTTTTCTAACATCCCATCCCCCAAGAACATGTTGGTGGGCTAGCTCCAACACAAGCTTGTGATACGCCTTGGGCACCACCAGCTGTTCAATATGCTCACCCCGTAGTTGGTTTACCCGATACAGCATCTTCTGATGAACCACAAAACAGGGAAACATCGACTCGGCCCCCAGTTCCTGAGGTTCACTATCAACTATTACAACGTTTTCCCAGGCCTGAGATAGTGTTGGGTCCCAGTGCTCTGCTGTGCCAAAATTTTCCCCGGAGACGTTGAGGTCTGCCAACTCAGGTCCCGGTGGCAAATCCTCCATGTCTCCCACCATTACACTCAGCGGGGTTGTCTCCCCATCTTCCACCGCAGTGGTGGCCACCCCTACCGCTGTCCCTTCGGTCTTAGTTTCCAAGGGTTCCGGTTTCCCCCCTGAGCAAGGCCACTCTACTGGGGTTACATCTGTCTCACTGGTATCAGTAACTTTCGTATCAGGCCACAGTGTCGGGAAGTCTCTCCAATTATAAGTTGATAATGTAAATTGGTGGCGACGGCCACCTGGTGAATCCACCTGCCAGCCACCATGGACAGAGACACCAGAGCGGTGGGATAGTCCTTTAAGTCTCCATGGATGCACATGACCCCGACTTTTCGGCCAGTATACTCGGCGGGCAGGACCAGGGCAGCTCTTACCAGGGACACCAGACTTCCTGAGTCCAGCAGAGGCACCGCCAGAGTGTCTCCGACTTCCACCTGGCACAGGCAGTTATTGTCTATAGTCTCGGGGGTACCTGTTGCACACAGCTTCCTGGCATACAATGTACCTTCCAAGCTGATGTCCCACACAGCCCCTCCTTGACTCAGAAGTAGTCTTCTCTGCATATGAGTCTAGCATCCCTTAACTCAATTTGGCTTACTCCGGGCTGACTTCTTTCATAGCTGCAATAGAATCCCAATACTGACCCCTCCCCAGGCTGACAGCATGATCAACCTTGACTGCTTCAGCAACAGCCCTTACACAGCCCTGCAAGCTGTCAATATCTATGGCTGAGTTTATGCCAGCACCAGTAAACTAAAGCAGCAACATTTCCATCAGTCATATAATGTTCTCTAGACCTTGTTAGGTGATATCATGTTGACAAATCTTGCCGATAGGTCTCCTAAGTCACTCTATGTGACCCATTATACAGTATCTCCACAAGCCCCAAATCTCTCACTCTGGCCTCCAGCCCACGGCCTCTCTTGTCATAAACTGGCTACTCTGACCTCCATCCCACCAGTGTTCCCACGATAAACAAGCCCTTTCTGGCCTTCAGCTCACTGATACTCTGATACCTAACGTGGTCTGTTAAGCCCCCTGGCACCAAAACACCCCCTAGCTTGTCCCTACTAAGAGCATCATAGTGCAATGTTCCAGTATCACAACCCACATTCTAAGCATACGCTGAAATTGGCACCTCCCTTTATTGTCTGAAAGCTGAGAAACCAGCATCCTCATTGCCACCTACCATGAACCCTGCAAGCCCCACCAACCCAGGACCTATAGCTAAGTCCTTGTATACAGTTAGAACCGATGCCTATTAGTTGGGACCCCCTCTTTTATGCTTATGTGTTCTATAAGACCTTGTGGTCAGGGGTTGTGCTAATGGAATAATCCCTTTAAAGGCTATGTACACCTTTGGGGGCAATTATTTTATGATTGCATTGTACTCATTTTGAGCTAAAAAAAATTGTTTCATTTGGTCTTAATTACAAATAATTACAAATAATGCATGACAAATATCATATAACATAATAAAGTCTTTTTCCGAGCGATATCGCCTTCCGGTCAATCAAATAAAATGTCTTGCTGTCTCAAAGTTCACAGAATCTTGTCTTCTAGCAGATCAAATTACCATATAGACCAGTAATGGCAAACATTTTAGAGACCAAGTGCCCAAACTGCAACCCTACAACCCACTTATTTATCGCAAAGTGCCAACATGGCAATTTTTTTATAGTATATCTTCCAAGTACCTTATCATTTAGCTATAATAGCCCTACATTCAGTGCGCTGCCTGTGTCATTCATAGTGCATCCTGCGCTGTGACTGGCAGGAAAAGTCTAAGGCATATCGGTACACCATAGACTTTTTCCAGGGTGCGGGTGCCCACAGAGAGGGCTCTGAGTGCCGCCTCTGGCACTCGTGCCATAGGTTCTCCACCACTGATATAGACCATACACACTATCTTACCCAACCTCCCATGCACACTGAACTGAGCTGAGCGGGCCTAATGTAATTTTGACACTGGTGATTGAGAGGTTGGTCAGCACAGTAGATGATAATTAGATGAGATAAAGAAAACTGTTGTTGAATTAATTTTCCTTTTCATGTAGCAGGTTACTATATTTGCTGCTTAGCAAATCTACAAAACCAGTGGATCAATTTGAAAAGCTCATATTTTGAGTCTTAATGGCATCTTGACTAGAAGACTAAGCACTGGGGCTGAAGGACAGGCCGAGCAGAACAGCTCTGCTTCATCCTCTGGCAAGCCCTGCTACCTCATTCTGTCACACAGGGTTTTTGTCACTTTCTTACTCACCGTAATCTAATTGAATCTGCTTAGCAACTACACCAGCCTCTGATATGCAGAACATGAGAGCACATTTACACAAATGAGCCCAGCAGACAGGCGCACGTGGGTCCATTTCATCCCAGTGTGTGCTTTACTGGGCTGTGAAATCAGGTAAATTATATGAGGTCACAACATCCGGGATGTTACCTACTGCATATTGCAGATGTATAAGTCCTACCACAGCGGTGTAATTAAATATCATAAAATATTGAGCACAACTGAATATGAATAGAACATTGCAAATAAACTTAATTAAAATGCATTAAGCAAATGTTGATGGAACTGAGTTTCTTAAGAAATAAATGAATTACAACTAAAAATACTTCACCTCTCTGGACTTCCGTTTTGAAGGAGCATGGCTGAGTAGTAAAACATTTTTCAGAGACTTCCGGTTCCGGCGCGCGCGGATGCAGGCAGGAGAGTAGAGAGCTCTGCTACCTGCCGCCCGATACTCTAGGGAGCCGCGATACCCCCCCCCCGAATCACTCACCGCACCTCCGGTGCCTTCTCCATGGACAGGTTTGTCCAAAAGAGCGGCTCCCAACAGCAATCCCCGGCACTTCCCCAGCAGGCTGACAAAGAGCAGAGGAGCAAGATGGCGACCGCAAGTGAGAGAGGAAACAGCAGGCTCACCAGGTCAGCGTCACAGCCGCCCCAGCGCTCACAGGCAGACCAGGCTCATAATGGGGAGGACAGTGAGATGCCCCCAGAGGCAGAGCTCACAATCTCTTGTAAAAGCATGGCCATAGAAGTGGCAAAGTTACTGGCCCCTGATATTAAAGCCACCCTGGAAGCCACAATAGCAGCAGCATTACAGCAAATCCATACAGACATCCAGCACCATGCGGGTGCAAATAGCAGAGCTGGAGCAAAGGCTCTCAAAGGCGGAAGATGAGTTAGAAAAGACACGCTCCCTAACCAGTGAGGCACTTCGTATAAACCATGCCCTTAAAGAAAAGGTCGACGACCTGGAAAACCGCTCCAGGAGGAGCAATTTGCGAATAATAGGGATTCCTGAATCATTTCCCTCCCAGCATCTGGTGAAGCTCTGTGAGTCAGACATCCCTCAGGCCCTAGGACTCCAGGGCACCTTTACTGTGGAAAGAGCACATAGGCTGGGTCCATGGAGACCTCAGGGGGAAGATCAGAACTTCAGTAGACCCAGATCGGTGATTGTAAAATATTTAAATTACGCGGCAAAAGAGGACTTCCTCAGGGGATATAGAAAAAGTAAACGCCTTCTGATTGTGCGGGACTTTAAGCTTCTGCTGTTTAGCGACTATTCTGCAGAGGTGACGAGACGCAGGAGAGCTTTCTCTGCCATTTGTTCTTCTTTAGTCGCACAAAAGATAAAATTCGCACTCATCTACCCAGCCACTCTGCGGATCTTCCGACCAGATGGTACCATTGACACGTATTAAACACCCAAAGAAGCCCGAGTAGCTGGAATCATGGAGGAAAACCCCTCCCCTTCACAGAGGATCTCACCACAAAGGGACCTTTTCTCGGGTAGCGGACGACGAGAGAGGACGACGAGACGACGCAGACCTTCCAACGTGTCTTCTAGGACTCCCGGTCATGCTTCCTCTCCCCCTCGGAGCCAAGGAACAGAGTGGGAGTGATAGATGGACTGGTCACCGTCTGGCCACGTGAGATAATACAAGGGAGCGAGAAAATGCTTTTATTGTATGTTTGCCTCTTATAGGGTTAACAAATTTAAAAAAAAAAGTTTTGCATTATATACTCCTGGATGGGTAATCTACACAAGCTGAGATACCTTTAGCGGGTTAATGAATACGGTCTGCAGTTCTCTTAAGTTTGAGGGAGAGTAACATTGTTTGTGGGGAATTATAATAAAATTAAGGGGGAAGGAAAAGGAAAAAAAAGTGTATGTATGTGTATGTATGTGTATATATATATATATACATATATGTATGTATGTTGTGGTAAGGTGCAGGGTGCTGTCCTAGATGGCAGGTACGTGTCACCGAGGTTCATAGCCTCGGTGAGGTAAAAGCCGTTTGTTGGTGTCAGTAGCAGGTAGTGCTACTGACACATTTGCTAGATAGCATGGCTGCAAAGCCGATCCGGGCCGGCTCTTACCGGGATCAGCTAAAGTGTAGGGTGGGTGGCTGCTCCCCACGACCCAGTCCTGGTTTTGGGTTGGGTTTAAAAACTCAGCCAGCACTAGCAGCTGGGAGAGTGATTGTCTTGGAAGCTGCTGCTAGTGTTGTGGAGCTTTCTGGGCTGGAAGGACGTGCCCAGCAAGGAGGCGTGCAGCCGTCCTGGAACCCTGAAGGAGGATTGTCCTGCGGCTGGGCTGACAGCCAGGTGCGAACCCGCACATCAAACCTGCCAGGTGAATGGAACCTGTGTTTGGACTTTTTGTTTTCCCCTTCATTTGCTGATGGGTGTGACTTAACACCAATTGACTTTCTGCTGTTATTTTGATGCAAGTGTGAATAAAACACTGTTTTCCGCACCTTCTGGACTCCCTGTTGCCTCTATACTGCACCCGCACCGCTGTCTACCAGAGCGACTCCCCACATTTGGTGTCGGATGCGGGCATGCGCAGTGAGGCTGGCGTGAACGCCGAAGTTTGTTTTTGCTGGGCACGACTGGATGTCCTATATTCGGCCGGCAAAGTTGCAGCCTGTGGTCCCTGACAAAATGGAGGCGGCTGTGAAAGCCCTCATAGAGGCTAACGTGCAGCAGCGGGAGACCAACCAGCTACTGCTGCAGCACGTGATGGCATTGCAAGCTGCAGGAGCGTCCTGCCACGTCCACGATGCCCGGAAAGCTGTCCGTGCAGCGATCCCTAAGATGACCCCCTCGGATGATGTGGAGACCTATCTGGCGGTGTTCGAGAAGGTGGCCGTGAGGGAGAAATTACCCGAGAACAGTGGGCAGAGGTCGTCGCTCCGTTCCTGGCGTCTGGACCCCAGCAAGTGTTTTTGACCTCCCAGATGACCAAGCAGCTGACTACCCGACCGTGAAAGGTGAGATCCTGGCAAGACTGGGGGTGAACGTGTTAGTCCGGGCTCAGCGGGTCCACCAGTGGAACTTTAATACGGCTGAACCCGCCAGGCCGCAGTATTATGAGTTGCTGCACAGGTTGCAAAAGTGGCTGCAGCCTGAGGTTCTAAGTCCGGCTGCTATGCTGGACCGTCTGCTGGCTGACATCTTCTGGAGGGCCTTGCCGTACCCCCTGCAGCACTGGATCGGCCAGGTATCACCCACTAATGCCCTGGACATGGTCGACCTGGTCGAGCGCTATGAGGCCACAAAAACCTTGAAAGGGGTGTTGTTGGGAGGGGGCCGGTCAAACCCGGAGGACTCCCATCCAGTCCCGACGACTGGTACCCGAGAAACCTGCTCGGGGTGTACCCCTGTAGACCCGGCCCCGATAGTCTGCTGGCGGTGTCACGAGCCTGGCCACGTAAGGGCCGACTGTCCACACTGGGGAGAACCCATGGAGGTTAATTATGGGTACCGGGCTTCCATGTATGCCCGGAGACTGTGTGCGACCGGCACCCCGAGACAATAGACAATCATCATCTGTGCCAGGTGCAAGTCGGGGATAACCTGGCCGTGGCGCTGTTGGACTCAGGGAGCCTAGTAACCCTGGTAAGTGCTGCCCTGGTACAGCCCACCCAGTATACGGGCCGGAAAGTTGGTGTGGTGTGCATACACGGAGACTTAAAGGACTATCCCACTGCGGTAATGTCTCTGTCCACGGCGGCCGGCACCTGGACTTGTGAAGTGGCGATCTCCTCAACGCTACCCTATGAACTAATAATTGGGAGAGACTTCCCTGGTTTTCCGTCACTATGGCCTGAGGTGAAAGTGGCTAATAGCCCTGAGACAGGGGTAACCCTAGCAGAGTGGCCTGATACCACTGGAAGGCCAGAGCCCTGGGAGCCCGAGTCTGAAGGGCCGGCGGTAGGGGTGACCACTGCTCCAGCGGTAGAGGGGAGACAACCCCACTGAGTGTAATGGTGGGAGACACGGAGGACTTGCCACCGGGACCTGAGTTGGCAGACCTCAATGTCTCGGGGAAAATTTTGGGACCGCACAACACCGGGACCAAACCCTAACCAGAGCCTGGGAAAGTGTCATAATAATTGATGGTAAACCCCAGAAACCTGGGGCTGAATTAATGTTTCCGCGATTCATTGTCCTTCAGGATATGTTGTATCGGGTGAACCAAATCCGAGGTGAGCCTGTTGAACAGTTGGTGGTGCCCACAGCGTATCGCAAGCTTGTCATGGAGCTTGCCCACCAACATGTTCTTGGGGGACACCTGGGGTGGCAGAAAACCCAGGACCGCATACTGCAGCGGTTTTATTGGCCCAGTGTGTTCAAGGAGGTAGAGAATTATTGTAAGTCCTGTCCCACCTGTCAGATAAATAGCCCCCAGCCACATTTCCGTAGTCCTCTGGTACCGCTTCCAATTATTGAGGTCCCGTTTGAGCGAATCGCTATGGATCTAATTGGGCCTGTACCAAAGTCTGCCAGGGGCCACCAACACATTCTGGTAGTTCTCGACTATGCCACTCGGTATCCGGAGGCGGTGCCTCTGCGACATACCTCAGCTAAACTCATTGCCAAAGAGTTAATGGAAATGTTTTCCCGTGTGGGCCTGCCAAAAGAGGTTCTGACAGACCAAGGGACCCCTTTTATGTCCAAAGTTATGAGGAACTGTGTAAATTATTGCGTATAAAGCAATTGCGGACGTCCGTTTACCATCCACAAACGGACGGTCTTGTCGAGAGGTTTAACCAAACTTTAAAAATATGTTAAAAGGGTGGTGTCTAGAGATGGGAAGGACTGGGACCTGCTTCTGCCCTATCTCATGTTCGCAGTGCGAGAGGTACCCCAGGCCTCTACTGGGTTCTCGCCCTTCGAACTGCTTTATGGCAGAACACCCTCGGGGCCTGTTGGATATCGCCAGGAAGCGTGGGAACAACAGCCTGTCCCCCACAAAAGTGTCATTGAGTATGTCACCCAGATGCAGGAACGGATGGAAAAGGTGTTGCCGCTGGTCCGGGAGCATATGGAGGCAGCGCAACAAGCCCAGAGTAGGGTGTACAATCGTCAGGCTCGGGTGCGGGGCTTCAAGCCGGGAGATCGGGTGTTGGTTCTGGTACCCACCCTTGACAGCAAGTTCCTAGCTAGGTGGCAGGGCCCCTATGAGGTGATCGAGAAAGTAGGGAAGTAAATTACAAAGTACACCAGCCAGGGCGGCGCAAGCCGAGCAGGTGTACCACGTGAATTTACTAAAGCCGTGGAAAGATAGGGACACGGCCGGCGACCACAGCCCCCGGCCAGGGCTTCTAGGTGAAAAGGGTCCAGCCCCACCGTTCGAGGCCTGTGAAGCCGTAACCACGGTAAGAATTGCAGACAGCCTGTCTTCCAAACAAGTTCAGGAAGTCAGGGAGTTCCTCAGTCGGAACACGGATGTGTTCTCGGACCTCCTGGCCGCACGTCTCTCATCCGACATGACATCGTCACTGAGCCTCAGGCCAAGATCCGGTTAAAACCATACCGGGTACCCGAGGCTCGGCGACGAGCCATCGCGGAGGAAGTGAAATTAATGTTGAAGCTCGATGTCATTGAGGAGTCGAAAAGTGAGTGGGCCAGTCCCATAGTCCTAATACCCAAGCCGGATGGGACGTTGCGGTTCTGCAACGACTTTCGCAAGATTAAATGAAGTGTCCAAGTTTGGCAGCGTATCCCATGCCCGGGTAGACGAGCTTGTGGAGAATTTAGGACAAGCCCGTTATTTTTCTGTGCTGGACCTCACTAAAGGGTACTGGCAGGTACCCTTAGCGAGTCGGCTAAGGAAAAACCGCTTTGTTACCCCGCAGGGCCTGTATCACTACAAGGTGTTACCCTTTGGCCTGCATGGCGCTCCCGCCACCTTCCAAAGGTTAATGGACATAGTGCTGCGACCACATCGTCGGTGCGCCTCGGCCTACTTAGATGATGTGATCGTCCACAGCACCGACTGGGAAAGCCATTTACCCAAAGTGCAGGCGGTAGTGGATGCCCTGAGGAAAGCCGGTCTAACCGCCAATCCAAAGAAGTGTGCGATTGGGTTGGAAGAGACCAAATACCTGGGATATGTCATTGGGCGGGGAGTCATCAAACCTCAGGTAAATAAGGTAGAGGCAATACGGAATTGGCCCGACCGGTCACCACCAGGCAGGTAAAGTCGTTCCTGGGGATTGTGGGGTATTACATGAGGTTTGTGCCCCACTTTGCTACTATCGCTTCGCCATTGACAGAGTTGTTAAAGGGGCGTAAGACAGGGATGGTCCGCTGGAATGAGCAGGCGGAAAAGGCTTTCTCCGCCTTGAAATCGGCCCTGTGTGGGTCCCCGGTTTTGGTGACACCCGATTTCAGGAGAGAATTCATAGTCCAGACCGACGCCTCTGAGGTTGGCCTTGGTGCGGTACTATCGCAGGAAGTCAACGGGGAGGAGCATCCCGTTGTCTTCCTCAGCCGTAAGCTCACCCCAGCCGAGACTAGGTACAGCATGAGTCGAGAGAGAGTGCCTGGCCATCAAATGGGCACTCGAGGCCCTCCGTTATTACCTGTTGGGCAGAAGCTTTCGCCTGGTGACCGACCACTCCCACTCAAGTGGATGTCCCAAGCCAAAGAGAGGAATGCCCGGGTCACCAGGTGGTTTCTGTCCCTACAGAATTTTAAATTCACGGTGGAACACAGAGCGGGCCGGTTGTTAAAAACGCAGACGCGCTCTCCCGGGTACACTGTTTGTCGTGTGTCCACCCCTTAGGGTTGAACAAAGGGGGTATGTGTTAAGGTGCAGGGTGCTGTCCTAGATGGCAGGTACGTGTCACCGAGGTTCATAGCCTCGGTGAGGTAAAAGCCGTTTGTTGGTGTCAGTAGCAGGTAGTGCTACTGACACATTTGCTAGATAGAATGGCTGCAAAGCCGATCCGACCGGCTCTTACCGGGAGCAGCTAAAGTGTAGGGTGGGTGGCTGCTCCCCACGACCCAGTCCTGGTTTTGGGCTGGGTTTAAAAACTCAGCCAGCACTAGCAGCTGGGAGAGTGATTGTCTTGGAAGCTGCTGCTAGTGTTGTGGAGCTTTCTGGGCAGGAAGGACGTGCCCAGCAAGGAGGCGTGCAGCCGTCCTGGAACCCTGAAGGAGGATTGTCCTGCGGCTGGGCTGACAGCCAGGTGCGAACCCGCACATCAAACCTGCCAGGTGAATGGAACCTGTGTTTGGACTTTTTGTTTTCCCCTTCATTTGCTGATGGGTGTGACTTAACACCAATTGACTTTCTGCTGTTATTTTGATGCAAGTGTGAATAAAACACTGTTTTCCGCACCTTCTGGACTCCCTGTTGCCTCTATACTGCACCCGCACCGCTGTCTACCAGAGCGACTCCCCACAATGTGTATATGTGTATATATGTGTATATGTGTATTTATGTTGACAAGCTATCAGGGCGAGGCCAGTGGTCCACAAATGCCGGGTACATGGAACAAGCACCTAGAGGTGCCCAACATAGGGCGGTGGAGGTGAGGGAGATCTGAAATTTGCGATGTTGAGAATATATGGAAGTAACAACGGCTTTACTAAGTTCTGCGCGAAAAAAGAGAAGTCTATAATCTATGTGTTAACGTTGTGTTTAACGAGTTTTGCTGGGTTTGGGGGAGGGTGGGGGGTTAGGGGGATTTAGGGAACTGAAATCTTGTCATTGTCCTTTCAAATATTTATATTCGCTCTGTGGAGTCAAGGGGAGAGTGTTCTGTTCCTCCGGGTGATGTCGCTACTAAAACCGAATACTGTTTCACGAGCATGCGAATAGTTATGTGGAATGTGAAGGGTCTGCGTTCCCAGTATAAACGCACGAATGTATTACGACATCTTAAGAAACTGATTGTCAACATTGCACTTCTTCAAGAGACGCACCTGGAGGAACAGAATTTTTGGAGAATGTGAAAGCTGTGGGTGGGACAAGTGGTGGGCTCCCCCTCACAAGATAGAAAGGCGGGAGTACTTATCCTCTTACATAAACGTCTGTCATGGGAGGTCAAATCCACAGAGGTGGACACGGAGGGTAGAATTGCAAAGGCGATACTGTCCTCTCCATCAGGTCAATTGACCATATATAATATATACTCCCCCAATACAGTTCAATCGTTTTTTTATCGTCACCTAGAGGCAACTTTACTTCAGGAGGAGAGAGGGAAGTTAATAGTGAGGGGGGGGGGGGGATTTTAATAGGGTGCACGACGAAAGGGAAGATAGGAAACATCAGGTGAAAAAACAATACTTCAATCCCAAGGGGGCCCACACTTTACTCCCTTTGATGCAGACAACAGGCTTAATAGATGCATGGAGATATTTTCACCCTGAAGGGAGGGAATTTTCTCACTACTCCCACGCCCAACTCTCCTGGTCGCGTTTGGATTATTTTCTAGTCGCACCGGAAGTAGTATCCACAGTCCAGGAAGTGGAAATTTCTGATCTGGTAATATCTGATCACGCCCCTGTGATCTTGGAATTGAGGGATGGGTCCCCGAAAGGGTCAGACTTTATATGGCGTCTTCCTCTTTTGTCAGATGAAGACTTTACAGATAGGTTGAAGGGATGGTAGTGGGAATTCTCTCAAGATAATAAACCCCACGAAACGGATCCACAACTTTTCTGGGATACGGCCAAGGCAGTGCTAAGAGGAAGGATTATTTCACACACTTCAGGGAAAAAGAAGGAGGCACAAAAGAAATATACAGAGACCCTACAAACCCTGAGAGAGGCATATACCGCCTTTGTCCAAACTCCAAATGAGGCCAATAAGGTGCAGTGGGTGACGGCGAAACACACTTTTGACTTCTATTTGGAAAGCAGGGCTAAATGGTACGGAGAACGTAGGAAAGCAGTTTTTTTCTCTTTTGGTATTAAGGCGGGTAAACTACTGTCAAAACTAGCTAAGCCCCAAATGAATAAACCCCATTTACAACCCCTGAAGGACACTTCTGGAAACCTCTGCACCCACCCAAAGGAAATCGTGGAAATTTTGGGAGATTATTTTAGATCCCTATATTCTGAAGACCCATATGATGTGAATAGGGGTAGAGAGCTCCTAAAAAAATTAGCTTGCCAACTATCTCAGCAGACTCTCTTGTTCATCTAAACAAAGAGATATCCTTAGAAGAGTTTAATGCAACTGTTACAGGCCTCTCAAATGGGAAAGCGCCAGGGCCTGATGGGTACCCTGCAGAGTTCTATAAGATGTTACCCGAAGAAGCTAAAACAGTATTGATAGCATTATTTAATTCTATATTGAAGGGTGGCAGTCTACCTCCTTCTGGGAAAATGGCTTACATCAGGGTCATCCCGAAGCAGGGTAAAGATTTATCACAACCGGGTTCTTATAGGCCCATTTCTCTCATAAACCAAGATATCAAAATATTGTCTAAAATTCTTGCCAATCGACTGGCAGAGACTCTCCCAACTCTAACAGGGGACCATTAGGTGGGTTTCATGAAGGGGCGCTCTGCCGTTACTAATATTAGGCGAGTGTTGCTAGCACAAGACAGTCAGAAGATTAATACCCATGGGAATCCAGCCCTCTTGACAGTTGATGCCAAAAAGGCTTTTGATATTGTAAACTGGACCTGTTCGGGAGAGGTTTTGGATGCCATGGGTTTTTCAGGAGACTTTCGGAATTATCTGAGAGCCATATATGAAGATCCTCAAGCACAAGTATATGCCCCGGGTTTTTTATCTTCGATGATCAGGTTAAAGAAGGGGACGAGGCAAGGGTGTCCTTTGTCCCCTCTCTTATTTAATCTGGCCCTGGAACCCCTAGCTCGGTTCTTGGTGCACTCCAATATATACAAAGGAATTCAAGTGGGGGGTAGGGTCATTAAGTTAGCGTGCTTTGCGGATGATCTGCTGATCTTCCTGCAATTCCCAAATGAACATCTCAAGCAACTTCTAGATACCCTATTATATTATGCGATATATAATATATTATATCTATAATGATTCTGTTCTTGACCCTGTGAGCTGAATGTTGATGCAAGCAGGGCAATACTATGCAAACTCTGTAATAGCAATTGTTTTGCCCCTTCAACTGTATTTTCCCTTTTTCGTCAATAAAAAGAATAAAAAAAACAAAACAAAACATTTTTCAACCCTAGCTTTACCAAGCAAGATTGTAGTATTTCTGAAGGAGTATTGGGTACCGTTTGTAGTCTCCTAGGCCTCCACCGTTTAGAGGCCTCCCCCACCCCATCAATAACTAAAAATGAAAATCAGACACCATATAGTCTATGACAACACCTTTCTAACAAAGCTAAAACCAGCCCTGTACCTCACATGGATCCAGAGATCTCCACATTCATTGCTCTGTTAGATTTATATGAAGCTGGCAGCTCAAGGCGAGTGTCTTTTCTGATGCAGATCAAGCCGGCTTCGGTGTCTATTTCAGGAATATACCAATACAGGCCACTAGGTGGCAGCATTGTATTGTTATATTGCAAATTAAGTGTTCAATGATGTCTATATAGCCATCAATGAACACAATGGGCAATCTAATGATTGCCAGTTATTGTCACCAAAAGTAAAAAAAAGTTCAAATTACCTCATTTCCTAAAAAAAAAAAATACTTAACCAATGAAAAAAACATCATGGGTGTATAAACGTGTGCGAAAATGCCCATACAATTAAAATATAACAATATTAATGGCATACGGCAAATGGCGTAATGGGAAAAACATAAAAACAGCCAATTTGCCATTTTTTTGTCACTTAAACTACCCAATAATTTTTTTTATAAAAAGTGATCAAAAAGTCGCACACACTTCAAATTGGTATCACTGAAAAGTACTGATCGTCCCGCAAAAATCAAACCCTCACACAGCCCCGTACATATAACAAAAAAAAAATGAAGGGGTCAGAATATGGTTAAAAAATTTTTTTCCTGAAAGGTTAATTTTTTTTAGCAGTATTAAAACGCAAGAAAAATTATATACAAGTGTGGTTTCGTTGTAACCGTACTGACCTGGAAAATGAAGATAGCAAGTCAATTTTACCGCATAATAAAAATCTTTAACAGAAGAGCGTTTTTTCCCTAATTCTACCCCATTTGAAATTTTTTTTCCACTTCCTACTACATGGTATGCAACTGTAAATGGTGCCATTAGAAAGTTCAACTTGTCCCACAAAAAATAAGCCTATGTGAAGGAAAAAAGAAAAAAGGACTATGGGAAGGCGGGGAGTGAAAAACGCAAAAATGGAAAATCTCAGGGTCCTTTAGGGGTTAAAAGGGTTATCTAATAATCACTGTAGAAATGAAACTGCAACTTCATGTAATACATGACAATCTCTTTCTCACAAAACTAGAACCAGCCCTGCACCTCACATGGATCCAGAGAACTTAACACTCATTGCTCCAATTGTTCTGCTAGATTTATTTCAAGCTGGCAGATTGTGGGCGTTTCCTTTGTCAGGGTGTGTGTCCTTTCTAGTGGGGACATGTCCTTTCTGCTAAACCCCTCACCCTGTAACTGTCTCAGCTTCTAACTGAAGATAGGGCTGAGGGCAGTTGGAGGATGAAACTGATTAATCAAAAATGACCAAAATTTTTGCAAAAAAAATGAATTTTTCACTTTCTGTTGTAATTTTTTTTTTAAAAAACTACATTTCTATAAAAAAATTCTCAAAATTTATTGTTCTACATGTCTTTGATAAAAAAAAAAAATCCAATAAGTGTATATTTATTGGTTTGGGTAAAAGTTATAGTGTTTACAAACTATGGTGCAAAAAAGTGAATTTCGGCATTTTGAAGCAGCTCTGACTTTCTGAGCACCTGTCATGTTTCTTCAGGTGCTAGAATGTCAGGATAGTATAAATACCCCCCAAATCACACCATTTTAGAAAGAAGACACCCCAAAGTATTCGCGGAGGGGCATGGTGAGTTCATGTATCATTTCATTTTTATTTACAAGTTAGCGCAAAATGACACTTTCTGAGGAAAAAAATAATAATAAAGTTTCCATTTCTGCTAACTTCTGGCAAAAAAAATAAAAAAATCTCCCACGGACTCACTATGCCCCTCAGTGAATACCTTGGGGTGTCTACTTTCCGAAATGGGGTTATTTGTGGGGTGTGTTTACTGTTCTGGCACACATGTGGTATCGCCGTACTCAGAAGAAGTAGGGCAATGTGTTTTGGGGTGTATTTTTACATATACCCATGTTGGGTGAGAGAAATATCTCTGTAAACTGACAACTTTGTATAAAAAAATTTAAAAAGATGTCATTTACAGATATATTTCTCAAACCCAGCATGGGTATATGTAAAAATACACCCCAAAACACATTGCCCTACTTCTCCTGAGTACGGTGATACCACATGAGTGACACTTTTTTGCAGTCTGGGTGCGCAAAGGGGCCCAAATTCCAATGAGTACCTTTAGGATTTCACAGGGCATTTTTACGCATTTGGATTCCAGACTTCTTCTCAAGTTTTAGAGACCCCTAAAATGCCAGGGTAGTATAAATACCCCACAAGTGACCCCATTTTAGAAAGTAAACACCCCAAGGTATTCTGTGAGGGGTATGGTGAGTTCATGTAAAATGTTATTTTTTGTCACAAGTTAGTGGAATATGAGACTTTGTAAGAAAAAAAATAAAAAATTAAAATCTATTTCCGCTAAATTCAGTAAAAAAAAAAACTTCTATGAACTCGCCATGCCCCTCACGGAATACCTTGGGGTGTCTTCTTTCCAAAATGGGGTCACTTGTGGGGTATTTATACTGCCCTGGCATTTTAGGGGTCCCAAAAGCGTGAGAAGAAGTCTGGAATCCAAATGCGTAAAAATGCCCTGTGAAATCCTAAAGGTACTCATTGGACTTTCGGCCCCTTTGCGCATCTTGGCTGCAAAAAATGGTCACTCATGTGGTATTGCGGTACTCAGAAGAAGTAGCGCAATGTGTTTTAGGGTGTATTTTTTACATATACCCATGCTATGTGTGAGAAATATCTCTGTAAATGACAACTTTTTAAATTTTTTTATACAAAGTTGTCAATTTACAGAGATATTTCTCTCACCCAGCATAGGTATATGTAAAAATACACCCCAAAACACATTGCCCTACTTCTCCTGAGTACGGCGATACCACATTTGTGACACTTTTTTGCAGCCTAGGTGCGCAAAGGGGCCCAAATTCCAATGAGTACCTTTTAGGAGGGCATTTTTACGCATTTGGATTCCAGACTTCTTTTCACGCTTTAGGGCCCCTAAAATGCTAGGGCAGTATAAATACCCCACATGTGACCCCATTTTGGAAAGAAGACACCCCAAGGTATTCCGTGACGGGCATGGCGATTTCATAGAAGATTTTATTTCTTGTCACAAGTTAGTGGAATATGAGACTTTGTAAGAAAAAAAAAATATCAATTTCCGCTAACTTGTGCCAAAAAAAAAAAAATCTTCTATAAACTCGCCATGCCCCTCATGAAATACCTTGGGGTGTCTACTTTCTAAAATGGGGTCATATGTGAGGTTTTTGTACTGCCCTGGCATTTGAGGGTCTCCGCAATCATTACACGTATGGCCAGCATTAGGAGTTTCTGCTATTCTCCTTATATTGAGCATATGGGTAATGAGATTTTTTTTTTTCGTTCAGCCTCTGGGCTGAAAGAAAAAATGAACGGCACAGATTTCTCCATTCGCATCAATCAATGTGGATGAAAAAATCTCTGCCAAAAATATGCAAAAAAAAAAAAGAGGGGAAAGGACATAGGAGTGCTTGCGAAGTAAGGCCCCATTCACACGTCCGCAAAAATGTCCGCTTCTATTCCGCAATTCTGCGGAATAGATGCGGACCAATTCAGTGTGAATAGGGCCGGCGGTGATACGGAGAGCACACTCTGTGCTCTCCGCATCAGCATTTGCGGAGCTGCAGCCGCAAACTTCCGGGTTTCGGCCCCGAAACATCCGGCCGCAGCTCCGCAAAAAAAAGAGCATGTCCTATTCTTGTCCGCAATTGCAGACAAGAAAAGGCATTTTCTATATAGTTCTGGCAATGTGCGGATCCGCAAAATGCTGAAAGCACATTGCCGGTGTCTGTGCTTTGCGGATCCGCAGATCTGTGGATCCGCTAAACACATATGGATGTCTGAATGAGCCTTACAGGGGGTTATTAGTGACGGGGGGGGGGACAGGGGGTGATCAGGGGGGTGACATGGGGTGATCAGGGGTTAATCAGTGACGGGGGTGGGGTGGATGGGGGGGTCTGTGTGGTGATTGGTGCACTTACATATGTTTCCTCTGGTGGTCCCAAGCAAAAGGGACCACCAGAGGAGCAGGCAGTAGGCATATCAGACGTTGTTAACAATGTTAACAAAACAGCGTCTGATATGCGATTTTTTTTAACTACTACAGCCTGCCTGCGCATGATCAGCGCTGGCAGGCTGTAGTTACAGTTCCTCCTGACGCGATCCTGCGAGTGCGTGCGCGCTCACAGGAAATCTCGCAATTCGCGAGATGATGCGCCAACGGGTCAAGGAGGAACATCCCGGCCTCCCGCAGGACGCATCCCTGCGTTAGGTGGACGGGATGTGGTTAATGTCTACTATTACTCCTACTCTGACTCTACTTTTTCTGGCAGTTCATCTAACATGTAGATGGCTGTAGTAATATAGGGACACTGATACTTTAGTACTCTATAACACTATCGTTTGGGCACTATGGGGGAAATTTATCAAAACTGTGACGGAAAACTGGCTTAGGCTACTTTCACACTAGCGTTAATATTTTCCGGTATTGAGATCCGTCATAGGATCAGCATGCTGCGGTTTTCTTTCCGTCAATAGTTTTTTTTTAAGTACAGGTAGATGTTAAAGGGGTTCTCCAGCTTTTTACCAAATTATGGCTCCAACCAAACCACCCCCCACCCCCACTCTGACCTGTGGAAGGGAGCATAGTTATCTAATCGCCGCTACTCACTTCCATCTCCTTTAGTCCTCTGCTGCATTATCCATGCTCCAGTTCCATCATGAATTGGGGTCATATGTGCAGCTGCAGCATTGACTGGCCCCAAAAAGCATGTGACTGGTTCACTGGCACTTGGGGACCACATCACTGCTGTGGCCAGTCATAAGCTGCGGTGGCATACAGGTTGCCAGTCATCGAGAAATTTCTGGACAGTCCACAAGAAATCATAAGCAACTTTTTTACGGTGTCCCTGAAAAAAACTGATGTGTCCGTGATTTTTTTGAGACTGGTTGTACTGGACTAGATTATTTTGGTAGTAATTATTATCATTGTACAGCTCACAGTAAATACTGGTAATAAGTTCTTATCAGTATGTTGAGCTAAAGACCTGTATTACTTATAATTTTTATTTATTATACTCACTTTTAGGCTACATTCACACGACCGTGAATGTGTCCGCGTCCGTTCCGCAATTCTGCGGAACGGGTGCGGACCCATTCACTGTCTATGGGGCCGGACGAGGTGCGGAGAGCACAATAGGTGCTCTCTGCTTTCGCATTTGCGGAGCGCGGCCCCGAACTTCCGGTCCGCGGCTCCGCAAAAGATTAGAACATGTCCTATTCTTGTCCGCAGCCTGCGGACAAGAATGAGCATTTCTATGGGGGGTGCGGCTGGGTGTATTGCGGATCCGCAATTTGCAATTCTGCGGAACGGGTGCGGACCCATTCACTGTCTATGGGGCCGGACGAGGTGCGGAGAGCACACTAGGTGCTCTCCGCTTCCGCATTTGCGGAGCGCGGCCCCGAACTTCCGGTCCGCGGCTCCGCAAAAGATAGAACATGTCCTATTCTTGTCCGCAGCCTGCGGACAAGAATAGGCATTTCTATGGGGGGTGCGGCTGGGTGTATTGCGGATCCGCAATTTGCGGATCCGTAATACACTACGGTCGTGTAAATGTAGCCATATAGTGCTGCTATATTACGCAGCACTTTACAGACATTAGCATCACACTGTCCCCAATGGGGCTCACAATCTAAGTTCCCTATCAGGGAGGAAACCTATGCAACCATAGGGAGGACATACAAACTCCATGCTGATGTTGTCCTTGGTTAGATTCAAAGGTTTTCCAGTTTGTCCATAAATATGGTTGGCTGTCCGTGATTTTTGGATAAATTGTCCAGAAAAAGAAAAACCCTGCATGGACCCATCCATGCCGAAAGTTTATAAGTGGGGAGCAGACTGTGGCAAACACAGTGGTGGCCCGAAGGAGCTGGAACTAGATGGCGAGGAGCAATGCTTCCTTCCAGGAGGGTGGTGGAAAAATTTGGTAAAAAGCTGAAGAATCTCTTTAAGATTACTTATAAAAGAAAACTTTCATAAAATACAGCTCCTATTTGGTGTAGATTGCAGATTCTGGTGCACAGACCTCCCAAGATGCGGAAATCCAAGACATGGACATTTTTTTTAAACTTGGCACATCTCACACCAGCAGAAACTAGATTAAGACTGGGGTAACAATGTATCAGTTCATAAAAAATATAGGTGACATATCCCCTAGACATTTGCGTTAAGATCCCCCACACTGCATGCTCATTTCCCTTTCGTCCTAACAGCAGCACAAGTGGGGGTATTTGCCCCTGTGAAGCTGGTCAGGACAGGCGGAATTTTATTGAACAAAAAATTTCTGCCTAAGTATACTAATTAGTAATTAACTAATTAAGCCCCTACCCCATATAACCCGTCCCCCAACTGGACGGGGTTGCTTTTTTATTGTCCTGTGGACTCCAGGACAGGCTAGACTCCTTACTGGAGTCTCCCATTTGTTATACTTGTAGTATTTTAATATTATAATGTTTAATTCTGCCTTCTTTTATATTCCAGGGTTCTGGAGCGGTGTCCTGCCCTCTCCTGCGTGCCTCCGGTGGATTGCTTATCTGAGCCCATCTACTCTTCCAGCCATTACTGGATTATATTTCACTCCAATACCACGGCTTTCTTACCTCCATTGTATATCTTCGCAGAAGCAGTCTGCTTCGCGCTCCTCCGTTGTCTCGCGAGAACCGGAAGTGCGTCATTGACGTCACTTCCGGTCTTCGGCTCCGTCTTCCAGCGCTGTGTTCAGCGCTTCTTTGGTTTAAAGTTGTGTAGGTCGGTACCCTAGGAGGCCAGAGGCACCTAACTGGAGGACTGGGAGGAATTAGATTATTTTAATTAAGGTTGCAATTGAAAGCCTGGAGATCCACCTCCAGGGAGGGGGAGTGGCAATTGCCCCTCCCCTTGCCCTATTTAAGGCACCTGTGTGTGGCAGGTCAGTGTTGCTCTCAGTTTTTCTGAGCTCAACTGACATATGCTGTTTGGCTACTCCTTCTCTCAGGAAGTTCCTTGAAGACACCTTGCTTATTCTTTCTAAGATGGCATCGCCACCTCATGGTAAGGTACTGCTCTCTTTTTAGAGCCATTCTGGGTTTCAGATTCTTATTCTGTTGTCTGTTTTCTAGGCAAATCCACTCAGAAGCAGAGACATCTCGCCTGCTCCAGCTGCAGCACCCCATTGCCGGATTCGTACGAATTCCACCGTTGCCCAGGCTGCCGACCCAGACCAACGGACCCAGAACCAACGGTGGTGGAGATGTTTTCTTGGATGAAGCAGTTTATGGATACCTCCATTGCTGAAATCAAGGGAGCAGTCTCTAACAAGAGGCCCAGACAGGCTTCGCCTGCTCCTGTACCTATGTCTGAAGACATCATTTCCATTGAGGGAAATTCGTCCTCTGAGGATGAGAGTTCGGCCTTCCTTTTCCGGCCGAAAAGACTCAAAGACTGTTGCGCTCCATCAGGTCGAGGGACCATGATGTTGAGCAGGGGAAGCTCCACAGTCCACCTCTAGGGGGCCAAGGGCCTTTAAAGTGGACGAGTCTCTAAAGAAATTAATGGCAACCGAGTGGAAACACCCGGAAAAAGCTCCAGTTTTAACCAAGAGGTTTAAACTAATGTTCCCTCTACAGGATGCGGATTCTTTAGTTTGGGTTCCACCTCCAAAGGTGGATATGGCTATATCTAAGCTCTCCAAAAGAACTCTAGTCCCCTCAGACGACGGCAGCAACCTAAAGGACCCCTAGACAGGCGAGCAGAGTGCACGCTTAGACGCAATTACTCGGCTGCCTCCGCCTCTGCCTCAGTTGCGATAGCGTGCTCGGAAGTATCAGATTTTGTCCGTGCGCGCACTCTCAGAATCCAATCTGACTTGGATGCCGGGGTTGCCCGGGACGACATCCTGGACCAATTTAAAACACTCTTACTGGGGATAGATTTTTTATCAGATTCCTCCCAACAACAATTAAAATTAGCGGCCAAATCTATGGCGCTTTCTTCAGCCAGCAGGCGCCCACTCTGGTTAAAACCATGGGCGGCGGACAATACGTCCAAGTTTAACCTTTGCTCCCTTCCCTATGAACCGGGCAGATTGTTCGGTTCTGAGTTAGATTCTCTCATGGAGAACTTAGCGGACAAAAAGGTAAATCCCTCCCCAGCAGTCCTTTCGGGGTCGAGGAAGAGGTAGAGGAGGAGGAAGATTTCAGGGGGAGATAGAACCCAGAGGCGTTCTGAAGGTAGTAAGAGAGGTAGGGGTCGCGGTCGTGGAAACCGCAGGGCTGATCTATGACTCTCTGCAGCCCGTCAATTCCCCTTCCCCACCCCCGGAGTTCCAGAGGAAGGACCAGTTTCCAATCCCCAGTCGGTGGACGTTTGAGTTTATTCAAAAGTTTTTGGATGCAGAAAATTCCAGACCCTTGGGTGCTACAGGTGATAGCATCAGGGTACAAAATAGATTTAATTTCCCTTCCTCGGGACAGGTTCATCCTGACAAGGACTTTAACTCCCAACAAACAATCGATCCTGGAAGACTCGGTTCTCCAGTATATACGGAAAGGAGCTCTAGAGGAGGTTCCTCCTCGCGAATGGCGGCAGGGAGTTTATTCTCCCATCTTTCTGGTACCAAAACCATCAGGAGACTGGCGGATGATCATCGATTTACGTTACTTAAATCGTTTCATCAGGAAGAAGCGTTTCCGGATGGAAACCATTCAGCTCCGTATTAAACATCCTGAACCCAGGAGATATGATGGTAACTATAGACCTGAAGGATGCTTACCTTCATGTTCCCATTTACCCAGAACACAGGAGATATCTCAGAGTTGCTGTGGCCTTGCAAGGGGTAGTGAAGCACTACCAGTTTGCTGTATTGCCCTTCGGCATATCCTCAGCTCCGCACACCTTCACAAAGGTAGTGGCTCCTGTGGTTGCCCATTTAAGGCTTCTTGGGCTAGAGGTCGTACCGTACTTGGACGATTGGCTTCTAAAAGCCGCAAACGCAGACGTCCTGCAGAGACAGCTTCAACAAGCTCTCCAGATTCTCCAGGGTTTAGGTTGGCTGATAAATTGGGACAAGTCACACTTGATCCCGTCAACCACGAGAACGTTCTTGGGTTTTGTGATCGATTCACAACAGATGACCCTGTACCTGTCCCCTCAGAGGAGGGACAGAGTGATAAAAGCCGCACAGTCTCTTATACCACCCAGGCGTGTCTCCTTAAGGGTTCTTATGAGGATGTTGGGCCACATGTCGGCATCTGCAGAGGCAGTTCCTTGGGCCTTATGGCACCTACGCCCACTTCAGGAGGAGGTCTTAGCAGCTTGGAGTCGCAAGCCCAAAGACCTAGACAGAATGCACTCCCTGTCGGTAGAAGTCCGTTCTTCGCTCAAGTGGTGGAAGAACCTAATAGATGGGAGGTCTCTGGTTCAACCTCGTTGGATCACGTTGACCACGGACGCTTCCCTGCTGGGTTGGGGAGCCCATCTGGAGGACAACCCAGTACAAGGTACTTGGAGTCCACAGGAGAAAATCCTCTCATCCAACTGGAGAGAGTTGAGAGCAGTCAAACTAGCCCTCCTTCATTTTGCTCCTCTCATCCGCGGTCAGGCGGTGAGAGTCCGGACAGACAACACAACTGTGGTCGCTTACCTGAACAGACAGGGAGGGACGAAATCCCAAACCCTCCTGAGGGAGGTGGGTTCTATTCTCTCTTGGGCAGAGATCAACCTATC
The DNA here is from genome assembly GCA_033119425.1 of Bufotes viridis. Lineage (NCBI taxonomy): Eukaryota > Metazoa > Chordata > Amphibia > Anura > Bufonidae > Bufotes > Bufotes viridis. The sequence goes on from CM065590.1 coordinate 472,015,826, forward strand.
CCACCTAATGGCAGTCCATATCAAAGGAGATCTCAATGTGGTGGCAGATCGCCTGAGTCGGGGCCTGCCGGTTCCAGGAGAATGGTCCCTGAACAAGAGTATCTTCTCCATGATAGTCCAGCGGTGGGGTACCCCGGAAATCGACCTGATGGCTACCCGATTGAACGCCAAGGTGAGCAAGTTCTGTTCCCTTTACAGGGAGGACAACCCGGTAGCGATAGACGCTCTGTCCATAACTTGGAGGTTCAGGCTGGCATATATCTTCCCTCCAATTTCCATGATACCCAGGGTATTGATGAAGATCAAGCAAGACCAGACCTCGGTGATTGCCATCATGCCATTCTGGCCGAAGAGGTCTTGGTTCACCCAGCTCATGCAGATGAGTCAGGGCATTTATTGGAGACTTCCCTAATACAGGACCTGGTGTATCAGGACACAGGTCCCTGTCTAGATCTGAGGAGGCTCAATCTGACAGCCTGGAGATTGACAGGTCCCTTCTAGAAGCTAGAGGGTTATCTGCGGAGGTCATGAGAACAATCTCTCACTCCAGAGCAGAGTCTACAAGCAAAAAGTATTCCAGAATCTACAGGATATTCCTGCTATGGTGTAATGACAAAGAGGTAGTTGCCTCAGATCCTCCTCTCTCCGCCATTCTACAATTCCTCCAAGATGGTCTGGACAAGGGTCTAAGCCCATCTACACTCAGAGCTCACGTCTCTGCCTTATCGGCATGCCTTAGCAGACCGATTTCTCAGGACCACCTAATCAAGAGGTTCCTGAAGGGAGCCGAGAGGCTTAAACCCAGAATCTTGAGACCAATCCCTCAGTGGGATTTAACAGTGGTTCTAAAAGGGTTATGTGTGCCCCCTTTTGAGCCTTTGAATGAGGTAGACTTGAGGTTCTTATCTCTAAAGATAACCTTCTTACTGGCTATCACATCAGCTAAGAGAGTTGGGGAACTTCAGGCTCTGGGGTCCTCCGAGCCCTATTTAAATTTCCTTCAGGACAAGGTCCTGTTAAGGTTCTTGCCAACATTTTTGCCAAAGGTTCCTACCTTTTCCAATATCAATCAGACAATATGTCTACCCACCTTTTTACCGGCTGCGTCTTCTCCCGAGGAAGAAAGGCTCCGTACATTGGACATCTCAAGAGGTCTCAGGGTGTATTTGGACAGAACAAGCGATTTTAGAAGATCGGAAAACCTCCTTTTGACCTATTCAGGGAAGAACAGAGGTCTGAAGGCCTCCAAGCCTACTCTGAGCAGGTGGATTAAAGAAGCAATCCGTCTGGCCTTTCTGTCCCAAGACTTGACGCCTCCTTCCTTTGTTTCCGCCCATTCTACCAGGGCTGTTTCCACCTCTTATGCTGAAAAGAAACTGATCCCTTTAGACCAGATTTGTGCAGCCGCTTCTTGGAGTTCCCAGAACACCTTCATCTCACATTATCGTCTAGAGGCTAGGCGAGCGGAGGGAATGGCCTTTGGACAATCCGTTTTAAGTGCCGCCCTCTCCTAAGAGGGAGTAAGGAGCCCTCCCAATTTGGGTGAGGTTTTCTTGCTACTTCCCCACTTGTGCTGCTGTTAGGACGAAAGGAAGCGTCAATTTTGACGTAAATTTGTTTTCCCTTAGTCCTAACAGCAGCACACAAATTCCCTCCCTTGTGTGATTTATTATCTGTTACTTGTTATAAAGCAACCCCGTCCAGTTGGGGGACGGGTTATATGGGGTAGGGGCTTAATTAGTTAATTACTAATTAGTATACTTAGGCAGAAATTTTTTGTTCAATAAAATTCCGCCTGTCCTGACCAGCTTCACAGGGGCAAATACCCCCACTTGTGCTGCTGTTAGGACTAAGGGAAAACAAATTTACGTCAAAATTGACGCATCTCTCCACCTTCACACTTTCCTTATGTAAAGGAATGAAGATTTTCTTCTCTTTAGAAGCAAATATTTGCTTTTACTCTTTGATGTCAGGAATATTTGTAGCTTTCCCAATTACACTGGAGACAAGGTGTATTATTAATAAGCTGTAGCAATTTTGTCTGTGATCAAATAAGGAGCCTTTGAACTCAACTGAACACTTAGTAAAGCAAATCATTGTTCATACGGACCAAGAAAGTAATAGGCAAATCAGTTTTCCGCACATTTTGAATGTATTCACTACAAAAGCCACAAAGCAAAAACCTTATGAGGCTGGGATGCGCTTTTTGGATGCACAGGTTGTTAAAGGATGAAACACATTTTTAAACATGTTTCACCTGTGAAAAACTTGCATTGCAAAAACGCTCAATTTGTGTACAAAGCAGCACACTACATGTCCATGTGAATACACCCTGCAATTCACTCTGCCCTAAACTCTGAAATGGGAGCCCCACGTGGAGATGTGCTGGTCCTGTGAATAATACTTCACTTCATGGTGAAGGCCCATTTACATGCAATGATTCTTTAAACCGTCAATGAACAGTCAACTTTTCCCTCATAAGACAAAATTCACAAGATATGCATTTTCCTAGCGATTCCGCAGCAGAATTCTGAGGCCAGGACTCGGATTTCTGTGATGGATATGGCCATACAGCCGTAGTGCATATACATCAGTTGGTTGCATGCTTGATTTATATAACTACAGAAGCTGAGATGGGTCAAACCACTAACTTTACTAAGTTTGACCCATCTCAGCTTCTGTAATTACATAACGCACACAACCAACTAATGTACTGTATATGCTTCTTCATGTTGCAAAAGTATGTGCCATAACCTGACAAAGAGGGTGAACCACCCTTGCAACACCGTCTTCACACTATTAAAATCCTTCTTGAAAAATGCTACTGGATGCCAATCTCTCATCTGCCCGATAACAGGGCCAAAATAGCACCGTTTTCCTGTCCAACTGTTGACTTGCAAAATATTACGTATGATAAAATGTTCTCAGGCTCTTCTTTTTGGCCAGTCATGTGACAAGTCGACAACCCTACTTATCATGGGATTAATTTACTACATTCTAGACACGATCAATACGTCTTCTGTTTAATGTATCTTACAGTCATCTTTTACAAGCTTTTCTGTATAATGAAATATAAAGATACAAATTAATTTATTCACTTAATATTTTATGTTATGGGATTTGGAGGTTTAAAATCAGTGAGTCTGTTCCTTATTGCCACTTCACCGCCATCACATCCACCATTGCAAAGCTGTAAAGTCATTTTTTTACTAGGTAGAATTGTAAATGAATACGTCTCATGGGGACATTCGGGTGAATGGGACTGAGCATCAGTCTCGGACATTCCAGGCTATGCACAAGAGCGGTAGGGAAAAAAACAGACCCTTTATTCTATTCTCATACGACCTCTTCACATGAAGACAGATTAGGGGCTCATTCACACTTATTAATTCCATTTCTTTCAATGAGAAATAGTGGCAGTACAATTAAATGGATTTAATACACTCCAATTTTTTACATATGCCTTTTTTTTATGCGCATACGGGAGAATTTATCATAGACCGGCGTTTTACCCTGATCATAAATTAGGCGCACCTCTGGCAATTTATGCTCCTAGAGAGCTCGTAAATGATGAGAAATGTGCCGGCCTGCTTGCCATGCCCTGTCTCGGCACAGTGGCGAGGGCAGCATAAAAAACAGCACTTGCATCTAAATTTAGGAGCAATGATTTTTAAAAAGTCACAAACACGCGGTTTGCAACTTTTTTAAGCCAGAAAACTGATAAATTTCCCCATGGTGTTTTTTTTTTTCCAGTACACGGCATGATGTAGAAAACTCACATACAAGCATTTTTCTGGGGTGGTATTTTTTAGTCAGACGTTTTTTTCCGACTTATTTTTCCTATAAGAAAGGGGTGGGAAAATGTTTGCGAAAAAAACAACTCACAAATAGAGCATGCAGCAATTTAATAAAAAATGCCAAGGGAATAAAAAAATGCTAGGAAATTGTTAAAATAGCACTCCCTTCTTGCTTTGTATTGTTTCCATTTTTGTTTCCGATTTTGCTATAAGTTGTCTGTTTTACATGTGAATATAATATGTTTTTGTTAAAAGGGTTTTTCGTGCTGCAGCCTCTTCAAATAGCTGATCGGTGGCAGTGCTCAGAGTCAGACCCCACGAATCAGATATTCATGACCTATCCTGAGGATAAGTCATTAATATTTTACTCCTAGAAAACACTTTTACCCAAAATAGGAACAAATATGAGTAGAAAACAGACTCCTTATAAAAAAACATGAAATAAAAAATGTAACAAATTGTAAAAAAAAAAGAGATTGCAGATTCATATTTTCATGTGCAAGTCTTAGGGAGACCTGAGGTCTCTTTCACATAAATGATACAGAACATGTCAAATTCTGTTCAGTAAAAAAGGATGATTTTGCATGCAAGCTGAATCAGTTTTGTCTGCAATTGTGTTCAGTGTTCCCATTTTTTCCCATCTGGATTGCAAACATTAGTTATCCGTTTTTTATGCATGTAAAAAAATCTGAAGAACACACAGCGTCTCCTAACAACGATCAGTGAAAAACAGACTGCAAAGTCAGTTTTTTTTCCACTGATCCAGTGATCTGAATGGATGAGTCCTGTGTTAAAAATGGATGAAGATAGAACATGCTGAGATTTTTTCTGAATGTACGGATCACCATTTAAAGGATATCTGTCACGTTGAACATTGTGTCTGAGCTGCAGACATCCTGTTATAGAGCCGGAGGAGCTGAGTAGATTGATACATAATTTTGTAGGAAAAGATTCAGTATAAGGCCTCTTGCACACAAACGTTTTTTTTGCGAGTATACGGGCCGTTTTTTTTATCTTCCGTATACGGACCCATTCATTTCAATGGGTCCGCAAAAAAAACTGAAGTGTTTCCGTGTGCATTCCGTTTCCATATTTCCGTTTTTCCGTTCCGTGCAAAGATAGAACATGTCCTATTATTGCCCGCAAATCACGGTCCGTGGCTCCATTCAAGTCAATGGGTCCGCAAAAAAACTGGAACGCATACGGAAATGAATTCGTATGTCTTCCGTATCCGTTCCGTTTTTGCGGAACTATCTATTGAAAATTTTAAGCCCAGCCCAATTTTTACTATGTAATTACTGTATACTGTATATGCCATACGGAAAAACGGAACGGAAAAACGGAACGGAAAAACGGAACCGAAATGGAAACACAACGGATCACAAAAACGGAACAACAGATCTGTAAAACCATACAGTCGTGTGCAATAAGCCTAACTTGGATTTTATTCATTTAAATCCCTGCTTATTCTGGACTTTGAAGTCAAGGAGGCGGTCCTATCAGTGATTGACAGGCTTCCCTCTATGATTGTGTATAGAGATAGCTGTCAATCACTGATAGACCGTCTCCTTGACCTCAAAGCCCAGAATAAGCAGGGATTTAAATGAATAAAATACAAGTTATACTGAATAATTTTCCACAAAAATATCTATCAATCTGCTCAGCTCCTCCTGCTCTTTGCCATGTTCAATGTGACAGGTACTGTACCCTTTAAAAACAATACTCAGGTACTTATACCCACTGAACAGGTCAGTGTTCTGTCTGGATCAGTCTGGACAACATCTGGATGGAAACATTGCCCGTGGATTTTCGCCAAAGAGTACGACCACATAGCGCAGGGGTCAGGCTTCTCAAACTCCCAACAAACAGCTACGGTAAGTTGACCACTACTGGGGGAATGAAGAACTACTGCAAAATGAAAAAGTTTAACTTGTTTAGTATAATACATTTTTTTATTCAGTTGCACACCAAGCACTTTTATTGTAAGCAGCCATATTATGTACTTTATGTCAAGCTCCACAGGTATTCTCCTAGCTTTGTATTCTGACATGTCAGTACAGATATAAATATGCTAAAAGTACCAAAACTAGCCAAACATGCCAACCTCTATATCACAACTCATAAGATGAATATGTGAACCCACTGGGATGTGCCTATAAAAATTATTCAGCATATCAGTGTAGGACCACCTAGCTTTTAGAGACAGGGATGAATAAACTATGTAATCTAACAATGGATGTATTGTTCCATCAAATACATAAATACTTTGTCAGTACAGTATTTTTTGTGTTGTTTGAGCTAATAACAGAGCAGACCTCTCCCTGTAATATGCTGCACATAGGGATGCACACAGCTCCTCATCTGTCCATAGGTTGCATGTGGTGTTGTAGCTCGGACTCATTGATTTCAATGGAGCTGAACTGCAATACTGGACAGGTATGACACAGTTTAAAAAAAATAAATGACCATCTTTTAACCCCAGCATCAGTATACACAATAATATCACTGTAGACATTTCACTGTACTCCGAGATGTAAAGAATTGGAAAATCCTGAATATTTCAAACTCTACTTTTCTTTCTCACATCTCGCACACATCGGGGGGAATTTATCATGAGGGGAAAATTTGAAGTCAGTTTTGCTTAAGTCTGAGTTGGAGTACTTTATGCCACATTTATCAAATGTCTTATGTTACTTGATAAATTTGTCTTATCCTTAAACCTAAGGCTAGGTTCACACGACGACATCTGTCGCGCGACAACAACTCGTGCAACAAATAGAGCACAACTACACTGCAACATTTGTGGCACGACATTTTGTTGCATTAATGTCGCGCGACAATTTTTATAATGGTAGTCTATGGTGTCGCATTGCAACATGCGACATGCTGCGACTGCGACGCGTCAGTCGCAAAACATCCATTCAAGATGGATTTTTCTGCGACTGTCATGTTGCAATGCGACATCATAGACTACCATTATAAAAATTGTCGCGCGACATTAATGCAACAAAATGTCATGACAAATGTCACCTCCTGGAGTGACTTTTATGTGACTTTATAAAAAATTCCTGGAGTGAAACTCATTAACAGAGCTAACCACACTCACTTTTCCACCCACATTACAAAATTGGAGTGAGTGGTGTAAGAATGCAAAAAGTCACAAAATGTTGCGCAAGTGAGTGCAAAAAGTTACAAAAGCCCTATTTTTGCCACTTTTTGATGCCAGAATTCTGGAGTGAAGGTATGAGGGCCATTATGTTGCACCCAATGGGATGGAATAGGGGAAGGACAATGAGTGGGCATTCACAATGACTTAAATATGATAAAGAGGAAGGATGAGGGCCCAGGGAACCTTATGATATAATCAGGCATCGCTGTAATTCAAGAAAGGAGACCAGTACATATTTTCAGTGCATATCCATTCAAAGTTCAGACATTGACAAGTCTGGAGGAAAAACTGCATTAAAAAGACTTCATACACTCTTTACATCTGTAGATTCTGAGGCAATGTGAATTTTTAATTTTTGATTGGGAACACATTTTAACACTGAGCTCCAGTCATCCAAAAGGAGAAGCTTTGTGAAGCAACAGATTTTTTTTCTATAAATGTTTCATGCTCTTCTGTCCAGTATGAGGATCCAGTTCTTGCTCTCTGTCTACAGCTGTCATAAGGCAAAGCTTTCATTTTGCTAAAGCAGTAAGTTATTGTTTGCATTTATACTGCTCTTGCAAAGCCAACTCGATTACTGTCCCGGTCGAAGACTGTGTAATAACGACCAATGAAGACATCACCAAAGATCCAAAAAGGTCCTGCAGGTGGTGGTATATCTATTCCCATGAATCCACTAAGACACAGTGTCTTTCCCATCTTTGATATCTGTACAGAAAAAATATAAATGATGAATGCATCAGCAATTTATTATAGCTACTATTTGACTTGTGGATGGGAGGCTCCCCATTCCTCATTATCCTCATGTGTGTTTCCCATTGTCCATATGAAGAAGAAAGGGTTATGTGGCTTTTCTCACTTTCTGTAGGGAGATGAGTTTAGCAACCAAGTAATACCCAGTTATGGGACAGGAGGTGTGGTGGTGCACCAGCACCAAGAGGTTGGCTTTGGTTTGACGTTTGCAATGTTGTTCCCTATTTCTCTCACACAACAGCAAGAATCATGCACTTGTGATGTTTTGCTTAGAAAACTCATTCCCAGGATGTAGGTTCAAGATGAGGGAGAGGTGTAATACTGTGGGTGCACAATAAGTGCACCATCGATTTAAAATATTGTGTACAACCAGCTAGAACCTGTGTACAAGCTGCTGGTAATGCAGTAGGTGGTGAGTTATGATGAGCGCTTCCCACTGGATAACATTTATGTATCATATATACGGGCACTTGGTAGGGGGCCCACATATCTGTACAGTATATACTTGGGCCTAATTCATGTCTTCCTAAAGTACCTATATAAATGGTACATTTAGTGCCAAAAACTGGATTAGATCCATAGTGTTTCCTGAAAAACAAAACATAGTCCATGTTCAGGATTGTCTACAGATTAGGTTGAACACCTTTGGAATCAGTGGTGTACATACAAAAAATGGCGGCCAGATAGAATAATGGCTTCTTCATTATGTTGTAGAGTTTTTCTTCCCAGTACGGAAGCACATCATTTTTGTTTTTCCATCCACCCAATTTATATAAACCTTTGGCCAAATCTTGTCTCCCTTGATCAAGAAATGGGTTAGCCACGTTCTGGCTACTTGTGACCAATGTGTATGTAAGTATGGCATAAATGTATGGCAATTGCTAATATAGCCTTGGTTGATAATGTGTGCCATTTGCTGTATTTTATAAGCCATGCCCCCTTGTTAGGCAAATCTGTGCTGTCCATATAGAGGTCCTGTCCATTAGATGGCCACAGATGGAGGGTTATGTGACCAGGCAAATCCCCTCCATGTGATGTCTCCTGCATACAAACTCCCAACGTGCAATGTGTCTGAAGAGAGAAGACCCTCCATCAGCAGCTATTTTATGAACAGGACCTCCATGTGGACAGCACAAAAGACTTGACAAACAAGGGGGCATAGCTTATAAAATAAAGAAAATGGTGCAGAATTTCAACAAAATCTGTATTAGCAAGTGTCATATAATCATCTTTCAAACACATTGGTCAACAGTAACCTGAAAGTGGCCAACCCCTTTAAGATATAAAATCCCAGCAAAGAGTTGAAAGACGTATAATTTTCCTGTGGGGTTCCTACCTTTAGCACATAGTCTTCTCCAGTAAGATTGTACTGCACTCCTCCCAGGATAAAGGAAATTGTGGGCAGAGATGATATACTGTCGCAGTCAATCATGTACTATATATAAGGCATGAATAATTAATAAATAACATTATAATTTATCAAATATATATATCTTATCTGATATTGTCGACGTTCAGTTTAAGTGTAATGGACATCACTTGGGCAGAATATTATTTGCAGTATGAAAAACAACATTTCTACAGAAATATTTTATAAAAATTAGTGCCTTTTTTATTCAAAAGGCTAAACATGTGCCATTTTAACATTTTTAGGGGTCAGTCACATGCCAATGACAGCGCGGCCATATGCCCCATAACAGGACGGGCACATGCCATGTAATAGTGCAGCCACAAGCTCCGTAAATGTACAGCCAGTGATGGAAGACGACATTTGCATTTTACTGCTTGTGTTCCTATATCTATGCTTAATGTATCAAAGGATTAACTGCTGAAATGTAGTGTGTTGGCCAGTGATGATCCCCCGCAGTTTATGGCCTCACATTTCTTCTGCGATTTGGCAAGGCAAGTTCAGGTTTATGGGATTTTTGGGCACCAGTTTGCCTTTGTTTAAAGAGACTGAAAATCAGCCTGAATAAGTAAGCTCCGGTGACCAAATGCATTGTCTGGAGGGCAGGACACATCAGAAAACATTATCTGTTAACTATACGATAGGGCAAAGGAAATACAGTGTGAGTTTGCCCAGGCAAAGTTTTTTTTAAAAAACCCACCTGGTTATGTGGGGAAGAGTCCGTGTGTAGCCATGCGAAAACATCAGTACACAGTTCCCTGGATAATGGATGAAGAACTGCATGCCATACTCCACTGGCAAGAATACCTGAACCCAAGGGCGTAGCTAAAGGCTCATCGGCCCTGGTGTGAGAGCTCAGCTTGGGTCCCTCTTCCCTCATTGCTTTGTGGCAAGGGGCAGGGAAGCAGATAGCCTTCGTGCTGTCTGTGCCAAAAATTTAAATGGCACCCCTTTCCCATGCCAAATTCTTGACCTAACCCTTTTCTCCAGCTACAGAACTAACTTGAACATTTTGGGCCCCAGTGCAAAATCTATAAAAGAGCCCTCCAAGCAAGCACTTTCTATACTGGTGTCTTCTTATGTGGCACAAAGGTCTTTGGGCCCCCTCAGGCTCCTGGGTCTTTGGGGATGTGAGTTTGTTTTTTATGTAATCCCCTTTGTTTTACCTCCTTTTGTATTGTCTTTCCGTAACTGTAACTTGTATGTGCTGTTATTAAATAAAATTAAGCCATTAGTATAATAGCTGCTGTGATGTCCTGTTGATGGAACCTGTTTATATTTCGTTTTGTAATCTACTGTGTGTACATCAGTGTATTGGCTTGGCTGCAGTTGCTGAGCAGTGGGTGGAATAGTACTAGCATAGGCAGGAGTCCCTGTAGATAAGGGTGGGGTCCCATAGGGTAGAGTACTGTATTTGGCTTTGTACAGATTGGGTATTCTGGAGACGGCCTTCTGTATCAACCCACAGGGAAGTGAGCGTATAGGCTTAGCCAAGGAGTGGAAAGTAGAATCTTGCGCAGTGTGCCAAGACATGGCTATGTGCCCCATAACAGTGCCGTCACAATCCCATAACTGTGCCGGCCTCTTGCCCTATCCTATCATAATGGAATTCTATGCACTCACATCTGGCCACCCCTCATCTCCTCCAGACTTGGCACATATTGTTACTTACATAGGCATGTAAGTACAATCAGTGTTGCAGGAGGCAAGGATAAATTCCAATGCCAGCTCTATGTTCACTAAGGCTACTTTCACACTAGCGTTATTCTTTTCTGGCATAGAGTTCCGTTGTCGGGGCTCTATGCCGGTAAAAAGCTGATCAGTCACATCCCCATGCATTCTTAACGGAGAGAAATCCGTTCAGGATGCATCAGTCAGTCGTTTTGGACGGAGGAATTACCGCAGCGTGCTGCGATTTTATCTCCGTCCAAAATGCTGGAACACATGCAGGAATACCAGATCCGGCATTAATTCCCATTGACTTGCATTAGATCCGGCATTAAAAATACTGCAGCGATGGATCCGGCATTCCGTTCTGCGCATGCGCAGACCTCTAAAAATGTGAGAAAAATAAATGGCGGATCTGTTTTGCCGGATGACACCGAAAAAACGGCTCCGGCATTGCAATGCATTTTTCTGACTGATCAGGCATAAAAAGGCCTGATCAGTCAGAAAAGATGACATGCAACGGACCTGCCTGCCAGAATCCTCTGCCACAAGTGTGAAAGTACCCTAAACCACCACTAACAGCAGGTCTTACCACATTGCCAGATGCAATCATATTGAATCAGTAGCACTAAGTACAAGAACAATCACTGTAAGATGGCAAGAATGTACAAGTCTACTGTGTGCTGAATGGTAATCTCTTACCTCGCCATTGAACAGTGGAAGAGCTCCTATAGCAGTGTGGAGAGCTCTGATTTCTGCGGCTGGACCTGTTATCAAAGACGTCCCGGTGTCTACAATGGCTTGACAGCCTCCTTTGCAGAGTGTAAGTTGGTTTCCAACTCTAACTCTAAATAGGGAATAAAAACAGCTTCTACAATGTGCAGGTTCTCAATTTCACCTTGACGCCTCCCATCAAAGAAAATGTTGCATATGTATGAGCTCATTCAGTAGTTGCCTTTTTAAATAGGCCACACTTCTGGTCACATGACACGTCCGACTTCATGTGACCAATGGTGTGTCAGCACTGCTTCCTATTGGCTGATGCTCCTTTACTCGGAGGCCCAGCCTGGTTGTCTTGGAAAGTTGAGACCGGCAGCACTGCCTACATATGCCCGCCAGAGAATCCAGTAACTTGATTACATTGTGCCAGAGACTGGCATAAATTATTGCTAAAATCTACACCAGTGACAGCACGGACTACCAGATGATGTGAATTTATTAAAAGCTCTGTGCCGTTTAAAGAGGTTGGCCCATGTGGGACAAAATGGCATAATGCGAGCCATCGGCGCACTCGCATGTAACTGTAGTACAGCCTGCCAGCGCTTATCGCGCGCTGGCAGCCTGTATAAATTAGAAAAAAACGCATATCAGACGCTGTTTTATGAACAGCGTCTGATATGCCTGCTGTCTTCTCCTCTGGTGGTCCCTTTGCTTGGGACCACCATAGGGAAAAAAAAAAAAAGATCACCCCCTATAAGGCTCATTCAGACGTCCGTATGTGTTTTGCGGATCCGCAAAACACGGACACCGGCAATCTGCTTTTCCCATTTTGCGGATCCGCACATTGCCAGAGCTATATAGAAAATGCCATTTCTTGTCCGCAATTGCGGACAAGAATAGGACATGTTCTATATTTTTGCGGATCCGGAAGTGCGGATCCGCAATTCCGGATCTTAACAGGACAAAGTCTGTCCCCATAGAATTGAATGTATCCACAATTCCATTCCACAAAATTGCGGACGTGTGAATGAGGCCTAAGGGTCCCTTATCCCTTTACAGCTTTCCCCTCTTTTTTTTTTTTTTTTTTACACATTTTTTAGAGATTTTTTCATCCACATTGATCAATGTGAATGAAGAAATCTGTGACGTTCATTTTTTTCTTTCAGCCCAGCGGCTGAAGGGAAAAAAAAATTCTCATTACCCGTATGGTCAATATAAGGAAAATAGCAAAAACTCCTAATTCTGGCCATACGGATAATGATTGCAGAGACCCTCAAATGCCAGGGCAGTGGAAAAACCTCACAAGTGACCCCATTTTAGAAAGTAGACACCCCAAGGTATTCGCTGAGGGGCATAGTGAGTTCTTATTTTTTGACACAAGTTAGCGGAAAATGAAATTTTTTGAAAAAAAAAAATTCCATTTCCGCTAATAAAATAAAATTCCATGAACTCACTATGCCCCTTAGTGAATACCTTAGGGTGTCTACTTTCCGAAATGGGGTCACTTATGGGGTGTTTCTACTGTCTGGGCATTGTAGTGCGTCAGGAAACAGGACAGGTGCTCAGAAAGTCAAAGTGCGGAAACTCACTTTTTTGCACCATAGTTTGTAAACCCTATAACTTTTACCCAAACCAATAAATATACACTTATTACATTTTTTTTATCAAAGGCATGTAGAACAATAAATTTAGAGAAAAATTAAAATTTAAATATAGTGTTATTTGAAAAATGTTACAACAGAAAGCGAAAAATTTCGTTTTTGGCAAAAATTTCATCAAAAAAAGTAAAATATCAAAAAAAGTAAAAATGTCAGCAAGAATGAAATACCACCAAATGAAAGCTCTATTAGTGAGAAGAAAAGGAGGTAAAATTCATTTGGGTGGTAAGTTGCATGACGGAGCAATAAACGGTGAAAGTAGTGTAGTGCAGAATTGTAAAAAGTGGTCTGGTCATTAAGGGGGTTTAAGCTAGGGGGGCTGAAGTGGTTAATGGCACATTTTACACCAGCGCATTTTATCATTCAGACTGGCATATGGAATTCTCTCTCTCCTTAAAGGGGTTGTCTTATCATGGACAATGGGGACATATCGCTAGGATATGCCCCCATTATGTTATAGGTGCGGGTCCCACCGCTGGGACCTGCACCTATATCGAAAACGGAGCCCTGCAGGTGAAGGAAGGCGCACTGCGCATGCGCCTGCGCCCTCCATTAATTTTCTATGGGGCCGGCGAAAATAGCCAAGCGCTGGCTCGGCTATTTCCGTCGGCCCCATAGAAATGAATGGGAGCGGGGGCCGCACATTCACTTCTATGAGGAGCCGGCTTGGTTGTGGCCGGACCGGAGTCCTCCAGCCACCACCTTGTGGGGCTCTGTTCTCGATATAAGTGCGGGTCCCAAAGGTGGGACCCGCACCTAAAAGACAATGGGGGCATATCCTTGCAATATGCCCCCATTGTCCATGATAAGACAACCCCTTTAATGATTATTTTGCCCCGTGCTACATTTTGGTTGTGGTCCATTTCCATTATCTCATAGTCTAATCTTTGTCAGCTGCATAGAGTAAAATCTTATTAATTTGTTCTGAAGGTGTCTGAATATAAGGTTAAATATATGTCACCAAGCAAGTATTAGACTAAACAGATCATGATATAAACCAAGTGAATCATTTACAATTACAATTACTAAGGTGGATCAGACTGAAGGGTAGATGGAAATAGCTTTTAAATAAATAATGATCAAAATTGGTAAGAACTTACTCATCAGTCTTGATTTGCCAGTAGGCCATGCGAGTTACATTCAAGTAATGGAAGTCCCCTGTGTAGTACTTAGAGTCTGTACCTCCAAACAGAAGTTCACCCCCAACTGGAGCAGTAGGATCTCTTCAGCAAATAAATTAAACATAAAATATCAGTGACTTCAAGAATTGTGAAGTTTTGCAGTTTCAATGAAAGCTCTCTGTTTGGGGCAATTCCTACTCATTGGAATGGTGTCTTGACAATAAGCTGATCACAAAGTGCCCTCTGCTGGTAACCTCACCAACTAGCTGTAATCTGGGGAGAAACTAGGCAGTAAGGGGGTCAATTTATTAAGACCGGATTTTTAGACGCCGGTCTTAATAACCCCTATAGCTGGCGGAGGATCTGCAGATGTTATGTAGAGGCGCAGGCCTCTACATAACTTCAGCTTATCCAGCGCCAGTCTAAATATAAGCCAGTTTTCTAGCTGTCTTACATTCAAACCATGTTTGAAAACATAAAAAATTATGAATGAGATGGGTCTGCCGGTCCATCCCCTTCCTCTCCAACTCCACGAATACTTTTTTTTAGACGTGGCGTGAGTGGGGAAAAGTCACAGATTGCGGCACAAATAACCTTTGCGCCACAATCTGCACCAGAAATATGCCTAATATTGGTGTATTTCTGTATAGTAAATGACCCCCTAAGGCCTCTTTCACACTTGTGTTCTGAGGATCCAGCGGGCACTTCTGTCCCGGCGGATCCGTCAGAACGCAAGTCGCCTGAAAGCATTTGAAGACTGATTAGGATCCTGATCAGTCTTTGAAATGCTTTCAGGTTACCATGGCAGCCAGGGCGCTACTGAAGTCCTGGCTGCCATGGTAAGTACTCCGCAGCAGTGTACTTACCTGCACTGCGGCCGCTGGGCGCTCTTTGATGACGTCACAGGTCCCTGCGGCGCATAGATCAATGCGCCGCCCGGACCTGTGACGTCATGAAGGAGTGCCCAGAGGCCGCAGCGCAGGTAAGTACACTGCTAAACGCAGAGCTAAACGTCGGATCCAGCGACGCGCCGAAACGACGTTTAGCTTAAGGCCGGATCCGGATTAATGCACTTCAATGGGCATTAATACCGGATCTGGCATTACGGCATGTCTTCCGGATTTTTGGATGCTGCGGTTTTGTCAACATCCAAAAAACGTTCACATACTGAACGGAAGACATCCTGATGCATCCTGAACGGATTTCTCTCCATTCAGAATGCATTAGGATCAGGGCCGGCGCGTCCTATAAGCGGACTAGGCGCCGCGTAGAGTGCCCCTTGGCAAGGGGCGCTGCTAGGAGCGCCGGCCCTGCCTCATGCAGCCGCCCGAGCGCTCTGAATTGAGCCTCAGACGGCTGCAGCACTGCCAGGGCTGGCTCGTCCATGAGGGCGCACCGCCCGGGCTCAGCAAGAGGAGAGGAGCTGACAGGAGGGAAGCGCTCAGCGCTCCCTCCTGTCACTCCATTGTAGCGCGGCTGAGCTCCTTATGGCCGCGGGTACAGGAGCATCTGTCTCCTGTACCCGGCCTGACTGACATGAAGTGCGCACAAAGTGTGCACTTCCTGTCAGTCCGTCAGGGTACAGGAAACTAAAGCTCCTGTACGCCTGGACCATAAAGAGCTCAGCCGCGTACACTAGAGGTAGGGGGGAGGAAGAATGACAAGAGTCGGGGGAAGAAGAATGACAAAGGGGGAAGAATGACAAGGGGGAAGAATGACAAGGGGGGAAGAAGAATGACAAAGGGGGAGAGAATGACAAGAGGGGGAGAATGACAAGGGGGGAGGAAGAATGACAAGGGGGAGGAAGAATGACAAGGGAGGGGAGGAAGAATGACAAGGGGGGGAAGAATGACAAGGGGGAGGAAGAATGACAAAGGAGGGGGTGAAGAATGACAAGGGGGGAGAATGACAAGAGGGGGAGAGAATGACAAGAGGGGGGAGAGAATGACAAGAGGGGGGGAGAGAATGACAAGAGGGGGAGAATGACAAGGGGGGAGGAAGAATGACAAGGGGGAGGAAGAATGACAAGGGGAGGGAGGAAGAATGACAAGGGGGGAGGAAGAATGACAAGGGGGGAGGAAGAATGACAAAGGAGGGGGGGTGAAGAATGACAAGGGGGGGGGAGAATGACAAGAGGGGGGGAGAGAATGACAAGAGGGGGGGGGGAGAGAATGACAAGAGGGGGGGGGGGAGAGAATGACAAGAGGGGGGAGAGAGAATGACAAGGGGGGAGTGAAGAATGACAAGGGGGAGTGAAGAATGAAAAGGCGGAGTGAAGAATGACAAGGGGGGAGAGAATGACAAGGGGGGGAGAGAACTGGCATTAGTTAAAGGGGTTCTGTAGTTTATTTAAACTGATGATCTATCCTATGTATGCAGTAGCGCCTCGGCCTTCTTGCTGTTTAACGCAGGCGCAGTGACGTCACGACTAGTATCACTGGCCTTGGTGGAGTTAAGCTCTGTTCACTTGAATGAAGCTTAGCCCCACCCAGGCCAATGAAACTAGTCGTGACGTCACTGCGAGAAGGCTGAGGCGCTACTGCCAGCGCCGCTGACTTCTGAAACAGCTGATTGGCGGGGGTCCCCTGCCGATCAGTTTAAATAAACTGCAGAACCCCTTTAATATGGCAGATCATATGGGTGGGGCATTGTGATGTCACATGGGGGGGGGGGCGGCAAACTTTTCTTTTGCCCAGGGCAGCAAAAATCCTTGCACCGGCCCTGATTAGGATTATCCTGATCAGTATCTTTCCGTCCTAGAGCCCAAGGACGGAACTCTAGGACGGAAAGCAAAAACGCTGATGTGAAAGGGGCCTGAGTGTTTCATTTCCCTCCGCACCACCACAGGGGAAGTTAAAGGGGTTTTCTGACATTTTAATGCTGATGACCTATCCTTAGGATAGCTGAGGTGCAATACCAAGCACAGTCACTATACAATGTACGGCGCTGTGCTTGTTAAGCTACGAGAAGGCATCGGTGCTTACATGAACACTGGTGCCTTCTATAACAGCTGATCAACGGGGGTCCCGGTTGTCAGACCCACACCGATTAGTAACTGATTACCAGAGGATGGACAGGTCATCAGTATTAAAATGTCAGAAAACCCTTTAAAGCAATATGCAGTGTCCAATCAAGTCAGTGGATTTTCTGTGTAATGCAAGGACAGGACTGGTAAAAGGGAATATGCCAATACATTTTTTAACTGGGGAAGTCCCTTTAAAGGGGTTATGCCATGATTGATGTAAAAATTAATGAAAATCAGACATCATATAGTACATGGCAGTCTCTTTCTAACACAGCTAGTACCAGCCCTGTACCTCACATCCTTGTACCTCACATTCATTGCTCCAGTCGTTCTGCTAGATTATCTTCAGCCTTTCAGCTCAGGGAATGTGTCCTTTCTGCTGCAGCTCTGTCCCTGTAACTGCCACAGTTTCTAACAGTTTCTATGGTTGGTGACAGTTGAAAATTTGAACTGAGCACATTCCACCAGCTCACTGAGGGGGAGAAGAAATAAGGAAAAGAACAGCAGGTGGCGCTATACAGATACATTTTATTCAATAACTCAGTGGCTACGCAACATTTTTAATTACTTGCAATTACAAAAGTATTCAGATCCAGGTGCTGGTTTGAAAAATGTAGAATATGTTTTATGACACAACCCTTGGGAAAATATTGGGAAAACAACACATTGGTCCATATTTACTATCATCTAGACAGCATGAACAGAATTATCACAGTGACTCGGGTTGTATGGTGCAGCTAATGATTGCTTTTAGTTGTCTTACTTTATTCTTACAACAGAAATTTTGGGGCATTTGGTGCAAAAAGTCTCATTTTTAGGCCAAGCTACCATTCCCGATTGTGACAAAAAAAAAGCCTAAAATACGAAATGTCACATTTTGCTGTGAATTTATAGACAAAATTGAGGTATTCATGAACCCAGGAGCTGTAACAAGTTCTAATGACATCCGTACAGTTTTTCGCTTTCTGAAGCACATATAGACACATTCAGACAACTTGAAAAAAAAAAAATATATACAGTCAGATTGCTCTTTCATCCTTTATGTCGAAACATTGGGGCATGTCTGTTGGGGCATTTAACCTGGGTGCAGAATGCCAGGAAGATGAGTTCCAAAAAGCCACTCTGCCATAGTCAGGGTATTCAGATACAGGGTCAGGTCAAGGCATACTCTTAAGCCTTGGTGAAGTAGTGGATTTGATATATCACTGTCATAGATAGGATTTCCTTAATCCAGAATAAAAATTCAGATTGCTGCCATAACCCTCTGTTTAAATACCCGGCCATTGAAGTGTGGCATGTGGGCATCCACCCTGGCATCCTGCACCTGGAGTCCGTGCCCTGCCAGTCCTCTCTCTGCTACTCCCCTCCAGGACTTCTGCTTTATCATATGATATCCTTGAAATCGCGTCTTACAATTTATGGTAGCATAGCTATATACGGTACCCATATCCATAAAAGCCGGAACCAGAGCGTGCCAAGAGAAAATAAATGCTACTGACAGCTGCCTGCCAGCGAAGCCATCACTTGTGCACAGAGCGAAGACTGTGAATGCAGATTGGGGATCTCCAACATTTACTGCACTTTAAATCTTAAGACATTAAATTAGCAGAGGTTTGTTAGCTATTAAGTGTTTGTGTGCATAGTAATAATGGCTAGCTACGTCTGTCATAAATCCATTCAGATGGTACGGGACTAATAATGGAATCTCACTAAATTCTGTAGATCCATCCTTATTTAACATGCAGTGTATGGAGTTTTCTATTGCAGCATGTCTCTCTCCCTAACACCCTGAACTGGTGCCAAGCGGATTAGTACCAGCCAATGCGTTATGATATCCTTACTGGCCCAGACTCAGAGAACAGCAGGTACATTGACTGCGACCAAGAACTGGCACCCACAACTTCCTATCAAAGTACTGTAGGAATATAGAAATAGTTTATTAAATGAGCAAAGAAATTACCATGTCTTATAGTGAAGTAAATGGGAGGCGAGCTGCAGGTACAATGGAAAAAATTGAGTAGTTCTGGTGTCGGAGCTACAGGGTAACAGCTAATCGGTGGGCAGACCCCAGCCCATCTGATATTGATGGCTTATCCTGAGGGGAGGTCACAATATCGAAATCTAGGAGAACCCCTTTAATGAAAAATGATTGTATATTTTTTTAACTCAGCACCTGGATCTAAATTCTTTTGTAATTGAAAATTATCCTGAGTCATTCAATACAATCTTTCTGTACAGTGCCACAGGCTGTTTATTAATTTCCTTATTTCTCTGTCCACACTACAGAGGTGGTCGCACATGCTCAGTTCCATCCTTCAACTGCCCGCAGCCCTATCTTCTGGTAGAAGCTGTGACAGTTACAGAGCAATTGAAGCAAAGAACGGGCAGACTCGTGGATCCATGTGAGGTACAGGACTGGTTCTAACTGTTTTGGAAAGAGATTATCATGTAAGATGTGATGTCAAATTTTCATTTTTTTTTTATTAATCATGGGTCAACCGTTTTAAGGCTCAAAGACAGAGCCTGCCTGATTGTGTAAAGCTCCTATGGCTCTATATTACAGAGCCATAGGCTGTATGGTGGCTCCGTGAGGCACTGGCTTCTTCCATAAAGGCAGTGCTTCATCTAACACATTTTCCTCAAAGATTTATAAAAAAAGAAATATCATCCTCTATATGAAACAATGAAGTTACTTGATGTTTGTGATAAGCTGTCATTTTTAAATGACTGTCATGCGACCAAAAGATACACTGGAGAAGTAGCCTTGGCCTTAGAATTATTATTTTTTTTTAAATAGGAATAGGTAAAGATTAAAGTCACACACTACCCATGTTAATGCCGTGATTTTACAGCTGCGGTCTTACAAGGTCAATCTTGAATTTTAGATCAGTTCAGATTACAATGGAAGCCATCACACTTTGCCAGTGTCCTTAAAGAGGACCTTTCACTGGTCCACAGTTTATGAGGTAAAGCTATGTACATGGAGAGCGGCACCCAGGGAAGTCCCTGCACTTACTTGTATCCCTGGGTGCCGCTCCGTTTGTCCTCTGTAGCCCCCGGTACCGGCGCTCCTGCTTCTCCAATTTTGCCTGGGGCGGAGACTTCTTCTTCTGCCCGGGGCGTCTCCTTCTCCCAGGGCTGGAGCGCTGGCCAATCGCAGCGCTCAGCTCATATTCAGGATATGTGCAGGGACATCCCTGGGTGCCGCTCTCCATGTACATAGCTTTACCTAATAAACTGTGGACCAGTGAAAGGTCCTCTTTAACTTAAAATGGGGTCCATCAGGATTCCATCATGGTATCCATAATTTTGCATGCAGGATAGAGACGGAAGCATCCAACATAAATATGAACAGACCCTTAGCATGATACACTGATAATAGATAACTCACCTGTTCAAGTAAAATGAAAATACATTGTGATCAATCAATTTCTGACGCATCATGTTATCAAATAGTGGCAGGACCCCATCCACTGAGATGTTAGGGTACCCCATTCCAAGAATGCCATCAAACTGGGCAAAAACAAAAACAAGTCCAGGCTGCTTTATTGCTTCAGCAAAGGTCTGGTTTAGAACTTGTAGCTCACCAATCTGTAGAGAGGAACAATACAGTGACATATACATATAGTATAACCTAGTATGTGTAATACAGGAGAAATTGATCACCATCATTCCCCACTTGTGGGCTCCACCACTATGCTGTTTTGGGTTACCACCATATTGAACCCATTAAGCAGTGCTTCGTCAGGTCTGGCTAACAGTCCCGACTCCCGATATAGGGTAAAGGTGACCATATAGCCCTAGAAATGCATGGAATTATGTGGATCATGTATATTGTCCATGCATTGTTGTAAACCACTGTAGCACCTTAGGCTGGTACCCCCTCCTCAACAACGCGTAACAGAAAATACAGCCTTGGCTAGAAAACAAAATGTCAAGCTCTGTATTGGTCAGAAGCTACCAAACCATATTATGAAGCATAATGATTAAAATTAATAATGCATGCCAGGCAGCCGACCATTGTAATTTTCACCACCTAAGCCTCTGGAAAAATATCCATCTTTATTCAATTAGGGGAAGCTGATGTTCCCCACAGGAATGAGTACTCCAGAGTAGGGCTGCAGCTATCGATTATTTTAGTAATCAAGTATTCTACCGATTAATCCAACAATGAATCGCGTACTCTAATAAAAAAAAAATAATATAAAGAATGTTTTCTATAGAAACTCATCATCTCTGCCCCAGTGCCATCAGCTCCCCCCCCCCCCCAGTGCCATCAGTTTCCCCCTCAAGTGCCATCAGTTCCTCCCCTAGTGCCATCAGCTCCCCCCCTCAGTGCCATCAGCTCCCCCCTAGTGCCAGCAGTTGCTCCCCCCAGATCCCTCTTCAATGCAATTAGTTCTTCCAGCAGTGCCACCAGTTCCCCCTCCAGTGCCACCAGCTCCTCCCCCAATGCCTCCAGCTCCCCTCCTAGCCATCAGTGCCCAACCACAGCGCCAGTGAACTAAAATACTTACCTTTCCTGTAGGGGTGCTGCCGACGCGCCCCAGATCTTCCATCCTCTTCTTTATGCGCTGCACTGGGATCTGACGTCACACAGCATCAGGTCATAGTGCGCTCTTACATGTACGATGTGTGTACGTCAGGATCCAGTGCAGCGCTGTGCGGGCAGGCAGGTGACCCTGGAGCGTGAGCAATAGCAAGCTCTTCATTCACACTCTATGGTCACATGACGCAAACGAATCATCGATGCAAAATATTTGCAGCGAGGATTTTTTTGTGTCGAGTTAATCGATTAATTTGAGTAATCGTCTCAGCCCTACTCCAGAGCCCTTCACTGATGGTCAGATCTATGCAAAAACAGAGCTGCGTCTCGGGGGCCCACTGTCTCCAGTGCAAGATACCTGTGATCCTCCAGCAGAAGTCTGAAACCTCTACACATAGTTTGAGAACAAATACTACGAAGGAAAACAGTTAACTTAAAAAAAAAATTATGGTTTTTGACATTTTACCTTTACCCAGCACCCTAGAGTAGTGTTTTATATACAGTAATTTTACATACATGTATGCCCTTTAGAGCAGTGTCACTTTAAATGGAACTATGATGCAAAAGAGGAAACGAAATTTATAGAATTGAGTCCTCCATAGAAGCTTTCTACATAATCCTTATAAATTTCTATAACATAACTAACACATGAGCTGTTATTTACATGCCATACAGTGCTTTGGGAATCATACTTACCTGATCCCCGCAGCTGGGTTCTCTCTCCTTCACTACCCACCTCGCCCACAAAGCTATGCAGTTCTCAGGTCCACCTGCGTCAGCATCAAGTTTGATGCAGGTCAAGTGGCTACCACAGCGTTGACGTGTCTCCTATGCATCATGTGACTGGGTCATGTGATGCATGGGAGACATGTCACCTCTGCAGCCACGTAACCCTCGTCAATCGGATGTTAACGCAGGAAGAACATTTTGCGGAAAAGAATCTGCATTTTTACAACTGTGAGTGATGCACATGGAAAAGTGAGTGATGCACATGGACTGCATCTGTATTTTACGGCCTTCAAAACAGATACGGTTGTCTGCATGAGGCCTTAATATGATTCCCTTTACAGGTCCACCCATACTGGGGAGTCTGCTCAAGAGGCCTCCAAGGGTAACCAAACCCTGGGACTTAGATATTGATGAACTATGCTCAGGATAGGTCATCAATATCAGATTAGATGTTTTAGGAAGCCACCACTGAAGGAAACTGTACAATTGACAGGGCCAAAGCAGAAGGCAATGTAATGGCCATGTAGTGGCCATGCCAAGTACTGCAGCTCAGCTGTCTTTCATGTGAATGGGAGCCGAGCTGCAGTATGCCACTGCTGGAAACTACAAAGTGGGTGTTGGATTCCTATGGATTTGCTATTGGTGACTTAGGAAAGGTCATCAATATCTAAGTCCTGGAAAACACCTATAATTTAATGTCAACCAAATCCATTGTTGGTGGAAATAAAGTTTAGACTGTTGGATTTCAACAAGCCTAAAACTTTTTCATGCTTTGGTTCAACTGAACAGGCTTTTGGTCAATAGCTATCAAAAGTATATAGGAAGCCAATTCTTTCCATGCCACACTATGTGCAAATATACTCCAGTATGTGGCTCCAAAGCCCAGACCTAGATTATAGGGACAAAAAATGGGCAATTACCCAGAGGCCTTCACCAATCAAGCTCCTTCTAGTCCTCTGCAGAAGAGTTTAATATGCAGCTTTTACTCTTGGCTGGGTCTATGTTCTCCCACGTTCACTGCTAAGTGGATAAATTCCAAGGGTTAAGCATGCATACTTATTGCCAAAGGGAGTGAGGAATAAGTAGCTTCCAGATACCTCTACGCTTATCTCCAGACTGAGCAAACTATAGATTAACTTAAAATCTAACATGCCATACTTTGTTTGCCCCAACCGCAGACACTGGCGGACAGTTAGTTTGCTCCCATACACATTAAAATGGTCATCATGGGGGCCTGCCAACAATGTTTTGTCTGCTGCCAAGCTTAAGCTAGCCACACATAAATTAGCACAGCAATGGGGAAAGGGTCCCCACTATATTTTCTTTGCCCAGGAGCCTTCACCAACTTTTATGACATTTGAAATAAATGGACTTACCATGACTATGTCTTGGCTCAAGAATCCAGTGAGACTTCCAGTTCCATACTGTATTGAAAACTTTGTATCATTCCTTTTGTAAGTGCTGGAGTCCCCAGAATTATATTTATTGTGAAACCCTGAAATGTAGCAGAAAAGGAAATGGTGTTACATCGACGTTGTAGCTTGATGACACCAATAGCTTGATGACACCAATACTCGATCTGACACAATAGTAGAAACATATTGGATTAATTGTGCCACATATAGGTATTGGAATGGACCTTGCACAGCAGAGTTCACTTGGATCCATATTATGAATCTGAAGGAATATTGTGTCTCCATGTATGGGCTTAGAGATACAAAATGGTATACGTATACGTCCTTAGAGGGATATTAGTGCCATAGTACAGCTCCACACCAGATAAACCTGTAATATACCCATGTGCGTTTCCGTTTAAATTATAAAAAACCTTTGTTGAAATCTTGATCACACTGCCTATAACAAGAGGTCCTGGTGCCCCGTACCACTTTCATGACTTGAGGGTAATCTGTTGCTAGGAAATTTACTGTTAAACTACCTACAATCAGTTACTTCCTAGTCAAAGAAACAAAAGCTCCATGTTTGCCTGCTCATTTACTGTACTTTGCCTATTTCTGGATACCTTCGCTGCCTGACCTGAACCCTACCTGTCCGATGTTCTGACCCTGTTCTGCTCACCCTGACCCTTGAACTGTTCAATGGATTGCTTTTATCCTGCCTGCCCTGACCTAAGCTTTTTTCCTGACTCCAGTTTTGCCTGATCCTTGGTGCTCCGCATTGGAGTCTTTTGACCCCCATGGGTCAGCAGCCTCTGAACTACTCCAGTAGGTAGTAGTTCCTCTGCAGCAGAGTCCGGATCACTGTATAGGGGTTAAAGGGTGACGACCAGAGAGCTGTCAGGATAATGCTCTCAAAAGTAGCCCCAAGCCATATCAGCTCAGTGGCACAGAGGATGAACACCTGCTTCCATAAGACCCATAAGGAGTTCTTAAACTCCAGCATGACACCTTTAGGACAGACAGACATTGACACTAACTGATCCAGCTAATTTGTATTTTTCCAGTAACCAATACAACCTTCATGAAGACTCCAATATATTTTATTTTTTACAAGAAATCATTGTGAGTGCTTCTGTTATAACCTGAACAAGAATTTGGGTAAAAAACAAAATATATTTTCCACTCTTAAGAGGCCATATTTATCCCAATACAGAACATGGACTGAAGACCCCTTCACTTTCCAGGGGCCCCATAATAGCTGCATGGTCTGCCTCTATATAGTAAATGCTCCCTTGCTACGACCTGACTCTCTAAAAATGAATGGAAGTTGAAACCTACACTTTAGCCATTAGGCTGACATGAATATTTGAGGACATTAGTTTTTTTTTCGTTTTTTTTCCAGCAGAAGAAAAAACGGGAAGGATAGTAATGCCTGTCATTTTCTCCTAAAGGAAGAAATCTCTTTTCTGCCTCTTGACTGAATTTTTATTGTACAGCTTGCTAAGGAGGATTTAAAACAGAGTGCTAAACCATTTAAGTGCTTTGATAGCCTGTGTTTCCTTCAATACATTTTTTCTTTTCGCAGCGACTGCACCATTGAAATAGAATTTAAATGAACCTCCGGATAGCATCTGAAGCCATATATCTAAACAACCATAGATCAGAAGAGGAGAGATGCAAAGGCCGCATCCCTGCTTGAAGCCTGTGCTCGCTCTGTGAAGTGTTCCCTGTTGCTCTGACTGATGATCTATTCCCCATGCAGGCCTGAAAGTAAATAATAATCTACCGTATTCTCAGAACAATAACTAATATGAAGGTGAAAACCTCCAAAGTATTTCTGGGCCAAGATCGGGCATAATTGGCCCCAGGAGGCCATATTTATTTCTAAACAGGATTGATGGCGCTGATGAAGCTCTGTAAATAGATAATTCATTAATAAATAAAGCCCTCAGAGTGGTTTCCTTTAGAGAGTTAAGATGTTTAATGTGACATGAAGGTGCTGCGGGTGGCAATCATATTTTCTTTATTACTCACAGCAAGCTATGTCAAAGAAGGAGCAATGGACAGAGGGGACCCAGAGGTTGGAGGAACCAGTGTCAAAGATGACAGTAAATTTCTGAGGAGGCGTTCCAATGTAGATCTCGCCGTAGTACTGGGCCTGTGAGATACAAGTCAAGTGGTCAGGATAGTTAGAAAAAGACATTTATCAGGACAGTGAGGCCAACATCATACATATTATTATTTATCTGCTGACTTGTTCTGATGGACATCAATTGCACAATACTTCCTGATTTGTACAGTAAGTACGCTGGGTTACTGAACTTGTTCTGATTCTGTATAATTCTGTATTACACTCTGTATACTTTCATAATTTATATATGAATTTAACCTAATTTAGAGAGCTCATCTGACGGATTCAGCACAGAATGGGATCAAGCAGTTTGTATTGTAGTGTATATACAAGCAAGCTGCAGAAGTCAAACAATAGAACATTTTTGAGAAAAAACCAATTGCAAATCTCTTTTATTTGTAAAAGTACATGTAATGCAATACAAAATGGGTTCACCTATTTATTTTATGGTGCACGAGTTGACATTCATCATTAGTATCCAGAGGTCTTAGGCCTCTTTCACACGAGCGTGTCCGGATTAGGTCCGGATGCATTGCGGATGCGTTCAGTGAAAACTGTGCGATTTCACAGGCAAAGCCATTCAGTTTTGCCTGCGATTGCGTTCAGTTGTTCAGTTTTTTCCGCGCGGGTGCAATGCGTTTTGATGCGTTTTTCACGCGCGAAAAACTGATGGTTTACAAACAACATCTCCTAGCAACCATCAGTGAAAAACGCAACGCACCCGCACTTGCTTGCGGATGCAATGCGTTTTTCACGCAGCCCCATTCACTTCTATGGGGCTAGGGATGCGTGAAAAACGCAAAATATAGAACATGCTGCGATTTTCACGCAACGCACAAGTGATGCGTGAAAAAAAACGCTCATGTACACAGCCCCATTGAAATGAATGGGTCAGGATTCAGTGCGGATGCTATGCATTCACGTCACGCATTGCACCCGCGCGGAAAACTCGCTCGTGTGAAAGGGGCCTTAGAGTCCTCTAGTTGACATAGTAGATTTTTTTTTTTAAGCTGTACCAATAACAGTTTTGGATGTGAACAATGCAATTAGAAAATAAACAAAAGCATGAAGCCAATAGACAAGATCAGCTTATGGTGTGTACAGTATGCTTAAAGGCTTAAGCAGTCTAAATCAGCCCTGGATACTGAAAACGAATGTATGTTCATCAGTCTTTTCAGTCCTTCATACTCACATCCAAGTAGTTGGTGAGTTTTTCAGGAATTTGTGTCAAATCATAGATTCGCCTTCGGTTCAACACTTTGTTTCCAACAGGTTGGCTCTCTGACTCCTCGGTCATCATTTGGTCACTCAGTGTACGTCTAATGGATTGGAACTTCTTGAGGGGAATCCTGAAAAAGATAGGAGATAAAATAGACTTTTTCCTCTAAATATTTCACCATATATACCGATTTTAGTAATATATAAAGGCAGGAGTGGGGCTAGGTAGGGCAAATGGGGCACTTGATCTAGGCCCTGTCCCAAAATGGGCTCCAGCAAGATTGTTTCCTTTAAACTACTCAGCACTACAGTCTGAAAAAAACACCCCCCTTAAAGGGGTTGTCTCACTTCAGCAAAGAGCATTTATCATGTAGAAAAAGTTAATATAAGGCACTTACTAATGTGTTGTAATTCCAATGCATTACACACTGCTCGTATCCAAGGGTTATGACCATGCAACCCAGCAGCGGAGGCCGTGTATCCATATTATAGGAAAAATCATGACCTCTACGCATTCCATATAGTATGTAAGCATTGACCTGAGGACAGGAGCCATCCCTGGTCATCAGGATTCCTGTAGACATCACTCCTTCCACAAGCCAGGGCTAAGAGGATCCTGCATCCTGCTCAGTCTGTTTAGAGGACTATACATAAGGAGTTGAAATTTTATCTTGCCTCCGGGCGCATTTCAAGATAGATGTGAGAACATGATACATGTCCTCTGAGCAGAGCAACAATACCACAATTACTTCAGAAATAGCTGGACAGAGTTGTGACCATCTACATTATTACAACTTCTGTGATAAACCATAAATCCCAGTTACTGGTTCATTCTGATAATGAATGGAGAAACCTCATCTTTCTCTAACAATGGAAGAAGTAATACACCATAATGTGTCAAGGGAGAGATAGCGAAACTCCAGCTATTTCATTTTGCAGTGACAATCTTCATTTTATTGGAAAAATCTTGTGGTCTCCCTGTCCCAGAGAGAGTCCTATTGACACAGCATTGTGTCCCCCCACTCCTCCTCCTTATTGTTTGCATATGGAGCCATCTTTGTGAGTGGGTGGATATGAGGAGCAGTCTAGGTGAAAGGGGGCATGTTTAACAGTCTGTGTGATATGGATGCATGGGGAGTAGTCTATGAGAGAGAGGGGGCATTGGGGAGAAATCTGTGCGAGAGAGGAGACCATTTGAAGCAGTCTGTAGAAAAGTGGAGGTCATGCGGGGCAGCCTGTGTTTGGGAGAGGAGCATTGGGTCACTCTGGAACATTATTTGTAACACTATTACTGTCCGTGCGCACTATTATTGTATAGGGTAGGGCACAATTTATAGCACTTTCACTGAGTGGTGCCCTATTACTGAACAGGGAACAACTAATTATTGTGAATTATGTATACACTTAAACAGTGTGCACAGTGCATGTGTAAAGTCTACTGGTAACACCCAAATTTAAACAGCACTACTGTTGGCTGCAATTCGGACAGTCCATGGAGTGGCAGTGTCGGCGGTGTTAGGCCCAAGCCCAACGGGCCCCTGACAGCCAGCACATACTTGAAAAAGACTCACTTTAGTCGAAACATCGCATTCTTGGTGAATAAATTATGCAGTATTTATCCCATATTTTCTGTGTAAAGTCTACTACTATATGATCCCTTTATAATGGTAATATCGGTCTTTATATGTTTTTTTAAGTAAAAGTGTGGTAAAATTTTGGATATGCAGTGGTAATGGTATAGGTAATCGTGTAATGGAATTATTGGGGTCTTGTTTATTGATATCTCTTGCAATATTTGTCCTTGTATAGTAAGCAGAGCCAACACATTAAGGCAGGAACAACAGAATTAGGCGGGGCTCAAAATACCATAGTGCAGAACAAAATACCACCCCAGCAGAATACCAGAGTGCAGCACACAATAGTGCCACTCGCGCCACTGTGTCATCATCTTTAAGATAGCAATACACTTAAATTCAGGAGGACACCTGAGGCCGCTCGCAAGGTGCATAAGATCCTCCTAGTTACCATATTTCTCGCCATATAAGACACATATGTCTTATAGGGTGAATACTAATGAGGACTTCCATTATGGAAGCGCTCTTTAGTACAGTAGGACCGGGGAGGGGTATATACAGCGCTATCTGTGCTGGCTCTGTACTCTTTGCTTTCTGGTCTTAGACGTGCTATGTGACCTAACTCTGTACAACGTCGGGTCACAGCACTGTGGCAGGAAAAGCGCTGGATCTCCGGAGCAGTAGCAGCGTCTGGAACAGGAGAGGTGAATTGATTTATTTGTTTTGTCTGATCTGAGGTCTGATTAAGGCTACTTTCACACTAGCAGCAAGGAGCTCTGGCAGGCTGTTTAGGCGGGTGAACAGCCTATCAGATCCGTGCTGCTGCTAGTGCACGGGTGGGGCCGGAGGTCCGCTCCGGCCCCATGGTCTATAATGGGGGCGGGCCGGAGTTCCGCCGGCAGCACGGCAAACATGCCGAGAGGCGGCCGGAATAAAACTACGACATGACGGCCCCATGCGTGCACTAGCAGGAGCAGGGATCCGGCAGGCTGTTCACCCGCCAGAATAGACTGCCAGAGCTCTTTGCCGCTAGTGTGAAACTAGCCTTACATTGAGGATCTAATCTGAGGTCTGATTGGGGGTCTTATTAACATTGGGGGTCTGATCTGAGGTGTGTTTGAAGTTCTGATTAACATTGGGGATCTAATCAGAGTTTTTTTTTGCGGGTCTGAGCTGAGGTCTATTTAACATTGGGGCTCTAATCTGAGTCCGTTCTGCGGTCTGATGAAAAATATTTTTTTTCTTATTTTCCTCCTGTAAAACCTAGGTGTGTTATGAGCAGGTGTTTCTTATGGGGAGAAAAATATGGTAATTTATGCTGAGAGCATCAGATCATTATATACCTGGCTGGAGGCCATGAAGAGGCCTTGGGTGGCATCGGCCTATTAGGAAAGTTTCCTGTAGGTTCTACGGCCAGACAGCCCCTGGCAACCAGGCAGGTAACTATTTTATCTTCACAAAGAAAAAATTGGTTACAAAGCATGGGTTCATAATCTACTCATAGCCTGGTTTTCTAGAAGCTCTTTTTATTAGTCCTGAATTGTGGAAGGCCATATAGTTATATGGAAAGGTTTTAGGGTTTTACAGTTTCACAAGAAATAAATAACACCAACATTCAACCTTACTGCATTATAATAAGTCAGATAATGATGTTCTGAGTGCATTGCTGAAATCAGGCCTACAGGATAGGGTCCAGAAGAACGAACAGAATAGTGTTCTAAGAGATAAGGTCATTAATGATGTTGTATCGACAGGGCAAAGACTTACAAGCCTTGTCATGCCTCAGATGTAGATGTGATGTCACTGGGATAGAGAACTAACACAGTAGAAAATGTCATGTGACCACGATGGAGTGCAGAAAAACGGGGCATTACAGGTAAACAAAACAGTCACTTTTAGTAAATTGATGCTAAAAATTGTAAAACTGGAATGCCCCCTAAAGCTTGTTAAAATGTGTAACAAGGGCATAATGCAATAATAATGACGGGCACTTTAAAATCAGCTACTGGATCAAGGATCTTCTTTCTTGAACACTTTGTGGTATAATTTGATATAAGATGCTTTGCTTATTTGCCCTATATAATAAAGACATCCAAAGGAAATCCAAGCAATTTTACTATCTTGTGCTTATTAAATACTTTGATCACACTGGCCAGAAAGCTTTAATACCCTTCCAGTCTTGCCAAATATTTGCAAGAGAAGCAGACGTCCCAATGTAGGACATACATCTTTTAAAATGATTGCATTATAAATAATACAGAATGCATATCTAATATATCGAGTAAATGGAAAGTTATTGAGTGTGTCCTCAACAGACTTCCATTTGGTCTTGTTAAAAACCAATGTGTCACACATCAACAAGACAGTGGAGAAATCAAAGACACTTATATGTAAGTAGCTGAGCTTGATGTTTGACCCTAGCTCCCTTAGAAGGTTTGTCTCCCTTCAGCAAATGAGATTTATCACGTAGAGAAAGTTAATGCAAGGCACTTACTAATGTATTGTGATTGCCCATATTGCTTCCTTTGCTGACTTGATTCATTTCTCCATCACATTATACACTGCTCATTTCCATGGTTATGACCACCCTGCAATCTATCTGCGTTGGCTGGGCTTGCACTCTATCAGAAAAAGAGCTAGCCTCTCTGATGGCTGGGACTGTGGGAGTGTGCATAGACTGATGTTTTTTTGTATAGTGTGCAAGCATGGCCACCGCTGCTGGATTGCAGGATGGTCGGGACTCGTAACCCTTGGATATGAGCAGTATATATTGAAAAGATGGAAAAATGAATCAAGCTACAGATGTAGCTTTATGAGACGTCACGTGATATCTAAACTAAATGCATTAAGTTAGACATGCTCAACCTCCGGCCCTCCAGCTGTTGCAAAACTACAACTCCCAGCATGCCCGAACAGCTTACAGCTATCAGTCTACAGCAGGGCATTGTGGGAGTTGTAGTTTTACAACAGCTGGAGGGCCGCAGGTTGAGCATGCCTGCGGTTAAGTAAAAGCCTTCAATAGCTTTTCAATGGCTTTTGTTTCAAGATAACACGATGAGTTAAGAAATTTGAGTTAAGAGATTGTGTGTTAGCCCTGCTACATCTGTAGCCATAGGAGCATTATGGACAATCATAATACATTAGTAAGTGCCTTGTATTAACTTGGTCTACATGATAAATGCCATTTGTTGAAGTGAGACAACCTCTTATAAAACTTCAAAGAATTAAAGGGGTTCTCCAAGACTACTGCCTCGGTAAATACAAGATTCAAACTTACCTGCTCCCTGCCACTCTGGTCCTCCGTCATTTATCCGCTGTGTGTCAATGTTCCGGTCCCGTGCTTGTTTTCTTCCGAACAGAACAAAACAAGCCGAGGACTGAAACATGGCGGAGGCATCGCGGAGGACCAGTGGGGCAGGGAGCGGGTAAGTATGAGTCGTCTGTTTATGGGTGCATGTGAAATTCAGTACAGTAGTGAGGGAAACAGGGCTGGGAACTGAAGATGGCGGACCACATGACCCTGAGCGGAGCTCAGGCTGGTGGACTTGCACACCAGGCTTTGCAGTCAGCCTGACAGCCAATCAGGAGGGAGGATATTTGCAGGTCCATATTAGCGCTGAAGCACAGATGTTATTGTGAGCTCAACCACTGATGTGATAGGATGTGTCTGCCATGTCTCTGACAGACACCAGTTACCGACACATGCCAGCCATTACAGAGCTGGCAGGGACTGGGTCGTTATTGTGAAGAATATATATTTAGTTAGGTAGATTGAAGTAGTCTACTTTCACACTTGCGTTTTGGCTTTCCGTTTGTGAGATCCAGGGCTCTCACAAGCGGTCCAAAACGGATCAGTTGGCATTCTAATGCATTCAGAGTGGAAAAGGATCCGCTCAGAATGCATCAGTTTAGTCTCCATTCCGCTTTGGAGGAGGACACCAAAACGCTGCACAATATGGCACTGACACAATCTGGCACAATAGAAAACGGATCCGTCCTCCATTGACTTTCAATGGTGTTCAAGACAGATCCGTCTTAGCTATGTTAAAGAAAATACAAACGGATCAGTTCTGAACGGATGCAGACAGTTGTATTATCTGAACGGATCCGTCCATGACCATCCGCACAAAACGCGAGTGTGAAAGTAGCGTTACTATGTAGAAAGTCAGATTTTATCATTAGAGACAGGAAAGGGGCAGTTAGTGAACTGTGTGTCTGCAGCCAGGGCTGGAGCTGTCCATATCTTCATTTGTGTATCACTGCACAAGATATGAGCTTTTAAAGAGACAGTGCTCTTTTTATATGTGCAGGAGCTAGCTTTATTAATATTGATGACTTTTGATAGATCTTTGGATTGATCATCAAAATCATATTGGTGGGGGTCTGTTATCAAGCACGAACACTGAATATCTGTTTGTTTAACTCCCATTCACTTCAATAGGAGCAGAGCTGCAGTATGCTGGTATAGCCGCTAAACAATGGATAGAGCAGTGGTAGAGAACCTATGGCACGGGTGCCAGAGGTGGCACTCAGAGCTCTCTCTGTGCACCCGCACCTAGGGTGGCCAGACGTCCGGTTTTTAGACTCCTGGTCCTCTGTCCAGCACAAGGCCAGAACAGAAGTCCTCCTTTTTTGTGGTTATCGGTGACTCTTGGCGAGGGGCACTTTAAATCACTCACAAGTCACTGTCACCTGATCCCGATCGATCGCTCAGCGCACTGACGTCACATGCAGCGCTGCCTGCAGATTCACGCCAGTCAATTCAGGCACGGTGGGATTTGCGGGAATTGGAAGGAAGACAGACTTTGAGGAGCGCTACTTGATGCGAGCGCTGCTGCACTGAGCCATTGAGGTAGTGGTAGCTAACTGGCGTCTGAAAGTGAAAGACTGTGCTGCTGTTGCTGTGGCCGGACCGGGGAATGGATTGATAAAACTGAAAGTGGGGAAGTCTGACTGTTGAGAAACTTGAAAGGGGGGAGAATAAGTTATAAGAAAGTCCGTGAGGCTACTGGGCTGGCGCTTCTCATTTTGAAAGGGGTTACTACTTTGGGAGCTGAAAGGGGGGAATAAATAAGTACTGTGAAGAGGGGACTGATAGGGGTTAATAAATACTGTGAAGAATGTATAGGAAACAGTCATCAGGTAAAGGGATTATCTCATATCCAGACTCAACACGTCCACACAGGACATCCTTTACGGCTGAGAAATCCACAATAGGATCTGATTGAAATATGCAGATTTATTGGGGATTTTGCTACTGATTTGCTGAAAATTGCATTGCAAGGCAGAAATGTAATATCTCCACGCAGGTCAATTTATGCTTCAGATTTTTTTAGCATGTGGACAAGATTTGTTAAAAGCTTTAAAGGGGTTACCCTCTAATGCCCGGGCACCTCAGGTTGTACTTACCGCGCTCCACAGCACCTGCACGGCCGCTGCTGCATGTCCCCATCACGCAGATCAAAACATCCTGCAACGGGGGTGGGGGTCGTGGGTACTGGGTGTTAGCCAGTAGCAGGCGGGGACTGGGAGGAGCCTTCCTAGTATTGCGGGTGACATTAGGAATTAGGAAGGCTCATTCCCATCACGGCCTGCTATTGAATGCAGCCGTGGCCGTGCGAGCATCAGGAGCGATGTAGGTGCCGGGGAGTGGGGTAAGTACAACCTGTATGAGGGGCCCAGGCATTAGAGGTGTATTATAGGGGTTGGATAACCCCTTTAATATGCTGTAGATTTTCTGGACACATATGTGCAGTGGAAAATCCTCTGTACATACACCACATGTGAACATACACTAACTTGTGATGTGCCCGAGATGATCTTATGAGGAGGAGGAGTGTTGCAGGCTGTAGAACTCAAAGAGCAATCTCAAGTGTGTTTAAGTGTATAGGAATGAGCCGTCCCATTGGAGTGAATGGGACGGCTTCTTGTAATTACACCTGGTCACCGCTGCTGTTACAATGGCAAGCAGGTAAACAATGACAAGAAAGCTGCACTGGCATGGCGTGCGCCTTCTCTACAAACAGCTGATTGGTGGGTGTGCCGGGTGTTGGACCCCCACTAATGTGATATTGATGACCCATCATTGACTTAGGCCTCTTGCACACAAACTTATTTTCTTTCCGTGTCCATTCCATTTTTGCGGTTTCCGTTTGCGGTCCCTATGCGGAACCATTCATTTCAATGGTTCCGCAAAAAACGGAATGTACTCCGTGTGCATTTTGTTTCCGTATATCCATTCCACTAAAGGATAGAACTTGTCTTATTACTGTCCGCATAACGGACATGGCTAGTACTGTTCTATTAGGGGCTGGCTGTTCCATTCCGCAAAATACAGAATGCACACAGACGTCATCCGTATTTTTTGCGGATCCGTTTTTTGCGGACCGCAAAATACATACAGTGGTGTGCAAGAAGCCTTACAATGATTTTCATGCAGGATCCGGTTTGTTCAGTTTAGATTTAATACAACCGGATCAGGCCTAAACAGATGCATGGATCCGTTTAATTCCGGCAGAGGATCTCAAAACAGTGTGAAACAGGCCTAAGAATCCGGTTTCAAAGCATGGTGTATACAAACAGGCTGAGAGGCAGAGGACCAGAACATGCCTGACATGAAGCTTCCATTCTCTCAAGAGAAACAATGCTCTCTTTGTTCTCTGGATTACACCTCGCCCTCACAAAGTAATAGTCTGAATTTTTCAGATCACTTGAGCTTTTCACCATTCTAGTGAACCCTATAATTATTAGAAAGAGAAAACACTGCAGCTGCATGGACACAATGCGTGTCATTAATCAGGTTGTACACGCACAGCACTGGAGCCAGTGGTTGCTGTGGCCACTGATGTAATGTCGCCCGAAACTGCATTGTGTAGATGTGTTCACAGAAGGCCTACTTCAAAATTTGGTGAGCTCTTGTACATGGGCTCCGCCTGGTATTGCAGCCTAAGGCCCCTTTCACACGGGCGCAATGCGTGAGGTGAACGCATTGCACCCGCACTGAATCCGGACCCATTCATTTCTATGGGGCTGTGCACAAGCGGTGATTTTTACGTATGACTTCTGCGTTGCGTGAAAATCGCAGCATGCTCTATATTTTGCGTTTTTCACGCAACGCAGGCCCCATAGAAGTGAATAGGGCTGCGGGAAAATCGCAAGCATCGGCAATCAAGATGCAGTGCGATTTTCCCGCATGGTTGCTAAGAGACGGGACCCAATCTTTATTATTTTCCCTTATAACATGGTTATAAGGGAAAATAATAGCATTCTTAATACAGAATGCTTAGTAAAATGTGGATTAAGGGGTTAAAAATAAAAAACTTAACTCACCTTAGCCACTTGATGGTGTAGTTGCGATCTCTTCATTCATTAGCTGCCGTCTAAAGGACCTGTGATGATGTCACCGAGCTCATCACATGGTCCATCACCATGGTGATGGACCATGTGATTGGACCATGTGATGTGACGTCACCACAGGTCCTTTAGATGGAAGCTAATGCTTGAAGAAGAGATCGCAACTACATGATCAAGTGGATAAGGTGAGTTAAGTTTTTTATTTTTAACCCCTCCATCCACATTTTACTAAGCATTCTGTATTGAGAATGCTATTATTTTCCCTTATAACCATGTTATAAGGGAAAATAATAAATTCTCCAGAATACTCAACCCGAAACCGGACTTCAGTGATGAAGCTTGGCTTCGGGTCTGGGTACCAAACATGCCGATTTTTCCCACGCGCGTGCAAAACGCATTAAAACGCTTTGCACACGCGCGGGAAAATCGCGCATTTTCCCGCAACGCACCCGCCTCTTATTCGGGCGTCAAACATGACGCCCGTGTGAAAGGAGCCTAAGGGTACTTTCACGTTAGTGTTAAAGTTTTTCGGCATCGAGTTCCGTCCTCAGGGCTCAATACCGTAAAAAACGCTTCAGTTATATCCTAATGCATTCTGAATGGAGAGAAATCCGTTCAGTATGTATCAGGATGTCTTCAGTTCAGTCACTGAACGGTATTTTGGCCGGAGATAATACTGCAGCATGCTGTACATGTTCTATTTTTTTACAGTACGGACAGATCACGGACCCATTCAAGTTGAATGGGCCTCAATCAGTTCCGGCAGGCGCACAGATGTTGCTAGTGCACGGATGTTGCTACCGCAATTGTGGTCCCCAATGCACGGAACGGCCGCACAACGGCCGTGTGCATGAGGCCTTAGAGGGTGCAATACCTTGCGTGCCCCAGGTGCTGGCAATCCACTGCTGCGCATTGAATCCATGACGGATTTTGGGCGCGTTGTATCCATGACGGATTTTTACATTGTCAATATCCATCATGTAAACATAGCCTAAATGTATGGGCATAAACAATGAAGGTTCAATATGAATGGCAGCAAGAAGTGATCTTGAAAACCATGATGATTTGATATAGATAGTATGTTTAAAAATTGATTTACACAGATGAACCATCCTGAGCTAACTGCTAGGACTACAAAGAGTTAACCGGACTGACAGAGATCACTACGATCTATACAGCTGGACAGGTTTTTGCTAAGAAAAAAAAAACTCCCAGATAAGAGAGGATATGAGATAGTGCTGCATGTGCATGGGGGAACATGTAAAAAAAAAAGTTAAATTACAATAAATTTTCATGTTGATGATCGTTTGCTAGTTCATCGGGTAATCGGCGGCAGTATTACACTGCCAGATATTTGCTAACGAGCGTTCATATGTTAACAATAATCTGAACAATTATCCCCAGGTGTAATACTGCCTTATAAGGCCTCATGCACACGAATGTATTTTCTTTCTGTGTTCGTTCCGTTTTTTTTGCGGACCATATGCGGAACTATTAATTTCAATGGGCCCGTAAAAAAAACGGAAGTTACTCGTGTGCATTCCGTTTCTGTATGTCTGTTTCGCAAAAAAAAAAACATGTCCTATTATTGTCCGCATTACGGACAAGGATAAGACTGTTATATTAGGGGCCAGCTGTTCCGTTACGCAAAATACGGAATGTACATGGATGTCATCCGTATGTTTTGCGGATCCGTTTTTTGCGGACCTCAAAATACATACGGTCACGTGCATAAGCCCTAAATTGTAGGAACTCGCTTTACCTCCATATGGAGAAATGCTGCTGTTGGTAGATAACACAGTAGCCAATGCAGGATAAGTGGGCCCTACCACCATCTGTCTCATATAGTGTCACAGAATCTGGTAAAAATGGGGCATATTTCACTGGATGCCCCAATATGGAAGTTTTCCACTCTAGAAATGATGCTATACATGGCACCATATGGCGGTCTACAGGTCTATAGTACAGAAGTGTAGGCAATATTGCCTCTAGTCCACCGATCTTTACAGGCTTCATGAAAGAGTTAACCACAATATGGAGGAAACGAGTTATAGTGCAGGTTAAGGGCTCTTTCACATGAGCGGATGCCGTGCGGGTAATCCGCTGCGTGAAAGACAGCCAAGCCCCGTTCCGGACAGCAGAGACACTGAGCATTAACATGATTGATAATGCTCCGTGCCTCTCTGTGATCTTTTTACTACAAAATCACAGTGAGCTAAAGTTGTTACCTGTGATTTGGTAGTAAAAAGATCACAGAGAAGCAGAGTATTATCAATCATGTTAATGCTCCGTGTCTCTGCTGTTCAGACTGGGGCTTGGCACTCTTTCACACAGCGGATTACCCGCACGGCATCCGCTCGTGTGAAAGAGCCCTAAGACAATGATATGACAGAAGTGGGGCCAAAATATTTGCACGGGTGTCCTTACATCCAGTACTTCCTAACTTTATTTATGGTGAAAGACTGTTAGGAATGCACCTCTATACGCTAGAACTGTTTTTCATTTCCACAACAGAAATATAGATACAATATGTTATAACGTCCGGATTTTGTACTGAATGATGAAATAATATACAGGTTGTGGTCTAATATGCAGTAAGAAACCAGATGTGGTTAAACGTCTTCTCATGTTCACAGTGACAATGCATAGACCGGTGCTGGAGAAAAGGGAGAGTATAGGATGATTTTATTTTTATTTTAAGCTATT